>ML675601.1:110462883-110682368 GCA_007922155.1 Mesoclemmys tuberculata | reverse complement strand
AAGTGTGCCAGTGTGTTTGGGAGTGGTCTGTTGTTTGCTAAATGATAAAACTTTCAAGTATTAGGCAAACTGCCTCAGTCCTAAATTCACAACCAGTGTAAACTGGCATTGACTTCAATGGAGTTTCATCAGATTATGTACACCAGGAATGGGCCAAGAAAACTTTGTGAATACATTAGATAAATTAATGTCAGTTTTAAACAAAGAGTCCTTCAACAGCAAACAAACATTTAAAAAAAGGAAATTCAGTTATCTTTAACCTTGTAAGTTTCCACATAACCCCCAACTATAGTAAACACATCTTTTATATTGTTCAATCCTAGAGTGATAGAGGGATGGACTGCCAAACATAGGAAAGGCTGCCAAAGAGTGATTAAGTGTTTATGCGTGTGAATGAGAGGTTAATGGACAATAGGTCATTACATTAATCTGGATGTTCTTCCCACTGTGAAACAGAGCAGAAACAAAACCATGCTCGATCACTTTCAAGGTACAACTCTTGAAGAGTTATTAGAGATGGGCCAAACCAACTTTGGCATCTCCACATCAGAGTGCCTGCCAAACCAGAGGCACTTCATCACCTGCACTTAGACAATCCAGCCTATAATACTATCAAAACACTCATTGAAATGAATGAGGCTATGATCAATTTCAATTATATGAGAACCTGAATAATTTTGATAATTGCAATCCTTCACAGCTGTGATCCCATTGCCTCTCACTGACTACTCTCTACTGCCAACAGGCACGCAGAAATGATTGGATTGGAGCATAGAGATTCATATTTTCCCGTGTAGCATCCATGTGATGCAGCTGGTAGGTTCTCCCAGTGCACTTAGCTGCACTGTGGCAGTTTCCTAGGTTTGTATCTTATCTCTTTTGTGTGAAGTTTTTCTCCTAGTTATATGGAAAAAAATAAGAGAGGATGGATAGTCCAGATGTTAGGGTGCTGTCCAAGGATTGGTAGGCTTAGGTCGCCCACAGATTTCCTGTGTGATCTTTGGTAAGTCACTCCACTGAACTCAAGGGGAGTTAGGTACCGGACTGTTTTGGAGGAGCTGGGCCTTAATCTATTAGGCACTTCCTCCATCTGTAAATGGGAGATAATTGTGCTTCCCTACCCCAGAAGGCTGTTGGGAGGATAAATACAATAAAGACTGAGGTGCTTATTACTATGGTAATGGGGGCTACATAAGTATTTAAGCTAGACAGTATGTGCCAGCAGTACCCACTCTAGTTAGCGCTGAATTCCAATTTCCGTTCTATTGCTCCCTTTTTGCAATAGTTTCTCATGTGTGATCTCAACCCAAAGGTGGCTTTTTTGTTTGTTTTTTGTTTTTTTTATGGTTATTATTTAATATTTAAAGTTTCAAAAAAATTAGCTCTGCTGTTTTTGAGTTTCCATATATTCTGATCAGTAATATTGCACTGAGAAAATGTAAAGACTACAAAAACTAGAAAATGCAGGTGGCCTGTGAATACTGATTTAAATATCAAGCCAAGTGTGAAGAAAAGTAGATAGGGTGTTTTAAAGTTGCAAACATTTTAAACTGGCAGTTTCGTGTGTGTATTAGAATTTTTCTGCTTATTATGTTTCATTTTAATGAAAGCATTTATTAAGGACAGCCTAGCTAAGGACACTTGGGTTAAGGACCTCCTATTTGACTGGTGAAACAGACAGTGCTTGTAAGCATTGCAAGCTAAATAGTTCAATGACAATGACCTTGCAGGGTCTGTTACAGAGAACCGAGTTAAGGAAACCTTAAGGATGCTGGAGCCAGGAGACTTCAGAGTTTAGAATTGCATTCTGCAAAAAATGTAAATGGACACAGATAACGTTAGATTTGGATAAAGTTTATTTAACATTTTTTACAAAAGAATTCCCACAGAGATGAGAAATCTTGCTTCCATAGGTGTCTGGGGGGCAGAAAAGAAAGAGGCAGCAAATTTTCTCATAAGAACAACTCTAAAGCAAATTTGTGTTTAAACATGTTCATGGGGTTTTGAACTCTTTGTAATAAAGCATTAAATCCTGCGGTGGGAATTGTGACTAGTGCACTTTGCGACATTGGGAAAGATGTGGCACTGCCTATTACAGAAGAGCTTACCACACTGACACTAAAAACACATGCCACATGTTGGACCATCATTTTGTAAAGAAGTGAGAGTCTTTGGTTAGTTACATCCCATTATGCATGCCAGTTACAGAAGTGGGGGCAAAGTAAGGGATGGAATTTAATGGCTCGCTCCCCATAACTGGAAGAGTTTCAGCCAGTCTATGCCTGAAAAGCACCTAGCACATTGTGGGTGCTGCTTCAGACAGTAGTACTGAAGATGTGACGTGAATAACATCAAACCTCCTACAGTTCCCACTTGGCAGCAACATGAGCAGCCCAGCTGTGGGAGAAGAGCTAGCAATACTTGGGCTTCCACTCTTAGCAGAGGAATGGAGGCTGGGGGGGCAGGATCAAGCCCTTGTTCCATTCCCCACAATCCTCTAACAACAGGTTTTTCAAGGAAGGCTCTCATCAACACACAGGAACATATATGGCTGGGGGTTCCCAGAGCATGACTTCCAGATGGGTGACTACAATGGAGCCTGGAACAGTTCTCCTCTGGAAACAAGATCACCTGCTAAACCACAGCCCTGCCTGTTTGGATTGAGAGAGGCACTGGAGATGACAGCACCCCAAATGCTACGTTTGCTGGAGAGGGTTAGCAAAGAGCAACAAGAGACTACACCTTCAGCAGGGAAAACCAGTGGTACCTTGATCACGTATACCACATTGTAGTGGGGCAGAGATTTGCAGTGCCATGAAGTTCAGGCTGTGTCTAGCCAGACCCTCTCTCACTTTCCAATCTCTTTTGAAACCCCCCCCGAATTCTCATGAAGAGAGGAATTGCCAACCCAGATCAAACCAGTGGTCCAGTATTTAATCTCTGATGGTCTAAATTTTAGACTTCAAGCTCTCTGGCCCTGATGACTCTTAAACATGTGCCTAACTTTAGGCATGAGTCTTCCCACTGAAGTAAATGAAACTCTTTGTGCTTAAAGTAAGGCATATGCTTAAGACAGATGCTTGAACAGATGCTTTAGCACAGGATGGTCTTGGTGTTATTAGTTTGCTCAGTGCCTCGTACTATGGGATCCTGATCCCTGATTAGGATCCTCAGTTGCTACCATAATAATAAAGTTTTGGAATTATGGCATGAAATAAAAAGTCAACTGGATATTGTCTTGTTATGTGAGACAGAGCATGATGGGTTAAGGACGAGAGAGGTGACACACTGAGTGCCTCAAGGATCAGTATTTGACTCAGTGTGTATCACAATCTTTTTTTTAAATAGTCACTGACTTAGAAGATGTGCAATTAGGTGAGAAAATGTGCAGATGACCCTAGGAACTGAATTCAAACTATAGCCAGTGCACTGAAACTCACACCCCGACTCATGTGGAAAAGTGTGTCGAACTAGAGATGTATTATTTTGAAAAGAATGTGTCAAAATAAATGTAGAAATGCTTTGTAGAGATCATGGAAACTTGAGGTTGCTTTCATGATATTATATTTTATTATTTGAGAACTAGTTTGAATAATGTAACTTATTCTATCTGGGGAAATCTACTGAGGGTTTTTCTGAGACACTGCTGAGCACTGCGGGTAGCATCGAGATTGATGCCTTTAAGGGATGAGCTTCCCAGAGAGTCTGGGCCAGGGAGCTGTGAAGCTCTTGTTGTTAAGCTCCGTCAGCTGTTGGAACCAGTCAGACACTAAAGCAGAGCTCGTGCAACCACCTTAAGCACTGTGTGTTTACTGCTTTATCCTCGGTCCGGTTCCAACAACTGGCAAAGCTCAATAACAAGAGCTTCACAGCATCCCTTAGTCCTCAATGATGAGCACCCCCAGCTTTCATTAACTCCAACCCTGAAAATCCGATCTTCCTTGTCTCTGCAGATTGCCAGAGTCAATGAAAGCTGTGGGTGCTCAGCACCTCTGACCATCAGACCCTTACAGTGTAAGCTCATTGCTGTAGGATGGTAATTGCTCTGCCCTTCTGATATGTGTTCCATGTGTCATCATTCCCTCCTTTTCTATGGCTTGTCTCTTTCCTCTCTGCTTTGGGTTCCTTCCTTTTTCCCCTCTGGGTTTTCTTACATTAAACAATGAATGTTGTTATGATGCAATGAATGAAGCTTTATATAGTACTTACAGTGAAATAAATGATTTCCTTATTACTGTTCTGATTTCCTTCATAAAATGAAAACCCTGAATAAAAAGACTGTAGTATGATATTACACACTAAGAGGAGAGTTAAGGTGGTACTAGGACATGAACTGTAATAGTTCCTGGCCTATCATGCAGCCTTCATGTTGTCTTGGATAGAATATATGCAAATATTTGGAGCACTGTTTTATGCTGGAAGGTTTTCATACACAGACAGATTCATAGCCATGTAGTGCAGCGCGCACCTGGGTCCATTAAAGGCAATGAGTGTTTTCCCATTGGCTTCCAGTAGGCCAGCATTTCTCCCAGTGTGAAGGAGTCACTTATTTATTTTATAAAGGAGACTGAGATACAGATGCAGCACATCCCCACCCATATAAAAACCTGGGGGAGAAGATCCACACAAAGATCTCCTAACAGAGGACCTGTAGTGTCCTGTTGGAGCTTAGGGTCTGGGCACCTTACCTCTTCAGCAGAAAAAATATGTGGGTCTCTGCAGAAATCATCCACACGTAGGCCTTCTTCCTACAGCTCCATCAGCCTCCTTGGCTTCATGACATGGAAGCTCCAATTTCTTCCCCTAGAGATGGTGTCCCCTGGAACTCCAGTGTGAGGGCTCTGCACACAAGGAATATCTTTTCTGCTTTGCCTCTGTGAGGAGCAAATGTGTAACCTTCCCACCCACTCTTACCATCCCTAGCCCATGTATTTTCTAGCTGCCTCCTTGCCCCCCACTGTGTAGGAGCCCTCAACTTCCAAGGAAGCTCCCACAGGGTCTACAGGAGGCTAAGCCCTTGGTTTCCATGCAGGATGGGAAAGAGAGTTGTACATGAATGGGCCCCTGTGCAGAAGGGGGCCATAGTCATTTACTATTTACAAAGAATTCCAAATTGTGTAAACTTTCCTCAGAACCCCGTTGGAGAAGAGAAGGATTGCAAAGCTCGGTGAATGACTCATTAAAGGAAGTGGTGTAATTGTTTTGGTGCTATTTCTCAGTTACCACCAATTTAAGGCTGACAGCTTGAAGGGTTTTGCGGTGAATAACAAATGGACTTGAATCAAATTTTCTTGAGTGTAGAGAGTCGACAAAGGAAAAAAAGTGAATTTAACAAATGGGGAAAATGTGTTTGGCTTAGTGCTGGGTTTGTTTTGGGCTTTTTTTTTTTTTTTTACTTATTTACTCACTTTGGAGGAAGAGACGAAGCTACTGCACCATTGTTCAGTACCAGTGGAGGCTTCCAGGGAAAGCAGCTCCAAACTGTTTTTCAGAATTGTTTTTTGGAAAAGTTTATAGAAAAGCTACACAAACAACACTGGGCAAGTCATTTAAAATGCGCAAAATAGAGGATTAAAAAGCTGCAGGCTTTCAGCTAAAGAACACAACTTTGTGGGCCCACGCTCTCAGCTGGACCTATTTTACTCTGAGCATCTGGGGAGAACAGGAGACAGTATGGGTAACATTTTCAAAAGCACCTGAGTGATGCAAGAAGCCCCTTGAAAATGGGGCTTTTCATCATCTAGGTCACATGGGCCTCTTGAGGCAGGGACCATCCTTTTGTTCCCTATTTCTACAGCACTTAGAAGTAGGGGGTCCTAGTCTATGATGCAGGCGCCTAGATGATATGGTAATGCAAATAATAATAGGGCTCTTGAGAATGTTATTGTTTAACTTCTTTTCTGAAACTTAGGTTCCTAAATATGCAGCTAGGCTCCTAGTGGCATTTTCACTAGCACCTAGCAGGTTAGGCACCTAACTCTCACTGTGTCTTGTATGTGAAGTTCTGGCCCTGAGGCATTTTTGAAAATGTTACCCTTTTTATACCCTGCATCCAAGGCTTAGTAGGCCCAAAATGGGCCGCACTGTGATTTAAAGCACCCTAACTGCAGTAATCACATGGCCCCAATAAACACCCTTCTGTCTTGCTGGGGGAATCTTTGACTGCCTCCCACTACGGATCCTTGAACGACCTGTCTTTTTAGCTCTCTCCCTTGTGAAAACTGACCATTTATTCCTGCCCTTTGTTTCCTACCTTTCACTCAGTTACTGATCTGCAACTTATCCCAGAAAAAGAACAGTTAAGATTAAAATATTGGGAAATCAAAAGTAAATGAAGATTCATTTGGAAAAAAAGCCACTTTCTTGCTTTTGCCTCTGCATAAAGTCTCTCTACCAAGGTTTCATTTAAAGACTCTTAGTAACCACATGTGACTGTAGAATTTTGGCTCAGTCATTTAAAAAAAAAAAAAAGATTAATCCTGACATTAAAACAAATATGGCAAATACACATGAGAGAAAAGAGAGAATAGGAGACGTAGGACGCTTCTGTCTCAGATGTTGCCTCACTGGTTTGCTATAGGCAGGGTACAGAGGCAGTTCAAACACTCAGCCCCCTGGATCCTGGCATAAATCTTTGGCTGGGGGCACCATCTGGCCAGCAGAGTCTGGTTTCTACCCAGCCATTGTCTTTCCTAGTGCTATCCATGCCATTTTAACCTGCCACACTGGTTACAGCAATGACATAATAGTCTGAGACAGTTCCAAAACGTATTAGGCAGAAGACAAAAAGGAGGACAGAGGAGAGCAAACAGAATGAAAGGAAATGATAATGTGAGAAAGGAGTGACAGGAATGTTATGTTTTGCAACTATGGAAATATTAGGAGAAAAATGCATATTTATTTATTTCAGTTTAAATAATAAAATTGGCAGCTATAAGGCTTTTGGTGCCCTCACACATCCTTCATGTTACAACATAGACTCAGCAACATCAAAATAATCATCCAAAGAGGAACTCTGCCAACCAGCACACTACACAAAAACTCCTTTCCAACCCATCATCATTCCAGGAAACATCTTCATCCCTCTCCAGAAATTCTATCCATCAGATTCCTTTTGCAGCATGCCAGGAAGGTCACCAAATTCAGGCTATTTCAGAACAAGAGGGGGGCACATTCCAGAATCCTTGAGCCCTCCCAGTTAGCAAACCTAAGAGAAGAGCTGCAGAAGAAAGCTTTTTTCCCATAAGACTTCTTTATGTAATGTCCTTTTTCACCACTGGCAAATACAAACAAATGTCAACAGGTGTAACAATAGTATCATTTCATTAGGACAGGTTATAATGTTATAATGCACCTACACACCTACCTAGTCCATAAAGACTGTGCCCTTATAGCTGGGCTTACATTTGGATTTAGGAGCTTCAGATCCATAAGTAGATATTCACATCTGAAAAGAAGCTACCATATTATTATTTACTCTCTATACAAATTTGAAAGACTAACAACCAACTATACCGGCTTCTTCTTTCCTCTGAGCAGACGATGTTGAATATGATAGGTGTGACCCGTCCGTGCCTAGGGGTAGCCACCTGAAAATGCCAAGGTCAGGGCAGGCTGTAAACAGAGAGCAGATTCTCCCAACACTGGTGGGTGACACTGAAGTCAGACTTCCCAACCATCCACAAACAGTGCTTCTGATTCTCCCACACTGGTTATCAAGAAGCTTAAATAAAAATATACACAGCCGCCTTTACTGAATTTCAGTCTCTGGCTCCCAATCGGCCAGTAGGTCCAGTAAAGAGATCAGTTATTTAAACTCTATGCTCTTTACCAAAAAGATTTCTCCTGTCCCCAAAGGGTCAGCCACAGTACCAGATCAATATAAGTTTGGATCTTACCCAAAATACCATGCTGCCAACCAATCCTTTAGTAACTAAAATTAAAGGTTTATTACAAAAGGAAAGAAACAAACTATAAGAGAGATGTTAAAGGATCAAAGCAATCAGACACATACAATTGATTTGAAAGTCCATATACATCAGGTTTCTAATAGAATTCTGGAGTTTGCAGGCTTGTATAGGCCCTCTGGTACGCATCCAATACCTGGATGGGTCTCAGTCCTTTGTTTCGCAGCTTCAATTCAGCTGTAGATGAGTTGATCCAGAGGTAGGCTGAAGACTGAAGATGATTGAAGACAAAATGGATGTGGTGCAGCTGCCTTTTATGTCTTTTGGCCTTTGCCATGCTGCTTGTGAAAATTTACCGGAATAAGATGGAGTCCAGGATCACATGAGTGACTGGTGACCCATCAAGTATATTCCTGGCTTCTCCCCCTGAGCCCATTGTACCTGTGAATTTCCTAAATGGGCCATTAAGCAGGCTAGTGCTGCAGCCATCATGTCTGGGGTGTCACCCAGACACAACACAATTTGAAATACAGATATATCAAACATATCCATAACTTCCATTATACATATAACACATGAACATAAACATTATCTTATTTAGCACGTTATAGCCTTTCTAACAGTACCTGACATGGTATATCTCATATGAATTATTATGATTTCGACATACTAATATTAAATAATATAATAAATGTCCCCCCACCCCCAATCCAGCCAGCGTGACAATAGGAATTAATGCTTCATAGCTATTGATGATTTCTAGTTGTTTTTCTCCAGGTGGTAAAGCAGAAATTGAAAGGGGTTTGCTTATTATTATTCTAGTAAGCAGGGCCAACTGGAAGCCAGTTTTGATGTCTGCGCCACAGTTGTTTCTTATCCAAGGCACAAATTTTGCAAAACAGATTTATTATGTCCAGACCAGGAAAATACTTTCCTTTTCATTGTTAATATGCAAATGGCAACCAGGGGAAACAGAGAACTGTTTCAGGTGTGTTGCTAATGATGGAGTGAGGGGATAAGCTCAGAGGGGGATCAGTCTTCCCTGTGCAGCATTAATGACCAGGTATCTTCCTTCACATCAGCATCCATGTTGCCTTTGTGCCAAAATGACACCACAGGATAATACTCATAAATACCCATTTAAAATCAAACTTTCTGAATCACATCATTCTCTGTATGGGGAAAGTCCTCACAGCTGACAGGTAACTCTGTTTCAACTAATTGTATTCCCTATCTATCACTCCTTTGGTTAGGACTTGGGAAAATTCTACTAGAGATATCGGAGCATCTGAGAGTTGGGTCACCTATATGCAAATTCATTGCCTTGGCACTATTCTCCATCCCTCCCCTGTCCTACATCTGCATCAGAGAAGGACAAAGAAGGGAATATGTTGCAGAGAGCAACAATCCCTAGAACTGGTTCTCTTCTTTCCATCCACTTCTATTCATGTTCTTACATCATCATCTTCACTGCAGTATCTGAGCGCATTTCAGTAGTACATTAAGCAACATGACTAACATCTGTCACGTGTGGTTTGTTCTTTCTCTCATTCTCTCCCCAGGGAGAGTATTGTGTGCGCAATAGAATGTTCTGTTTTGGTAGGGTTATTTTAAATAAATACATACCGAAGGAAGGCCAAAAAAGTGCATCTTGCATTTGGAGTGGAAGCTGGTGAGGTCTTACATGGTCTTTTGACCCTTTGGGAATTACTTCATAGAATCATAGAATATTAGAGTTGGAAGGGACTTCAGGAGGTCTCTAGTCCAACCCCCTGCTCAAAGAAGGACTATACTCAGCTAAATCATCCTGGTGAGGGTTTTGTCAAGCCGCAGCTTAAAAACCTCTCAAGATGGAGATGCCACCACCTCCCTAGGTAACCCATTCCAATGCTTCACCACCCTCCTAGTGAAAAACGTTTGCCTAATGTCCAACCTAGACCTCCCCCACTGCAACTTGAGACCATTGCTCCTTGTTCTGTCATCTGCCACCACTGAAAGCAGCCTAGCTCCATCCTCCATGGAACCCCCTTTCAGGTAGTTAAAGGCTGCTATCAAATTTTCCCTCATTCTTCTCTTCTGCAGATTAAACAGGCCTAGTTCTTTCAGCCTCTCCTCATAAGTCTTGTGCTCCAGCCTCCTTATGATTTTTATTGCCCTCCACTGGACTCTCTCCAACTTGTCCACATCCTTTTTGTAGTGGGGGGGCCCAAAACTGGACACAATACTCCAAATGAGTCCTCACCAATGCCAAATAGTAGGGAATAATCACTTCCCGCGATCTGCTGGCAATGCTCTTACTAATGCAACCCAATATGCAATTAGCCTTCTTGACAAACAGGGCACACTGCTGACTCATATCCAGCTTCTTGTCCATTGTAACCCCCAGATCCTTTTCTGCAGAACTGCTGCCTAGCTCGTTGGTCCCCAGTCTGTACCTGTGCATGGGATTCTTCCGTCCTAAGTGCAGGACTCTGCACTTGTCCTTGTTGAACTTCATCAGATTTCTTTTGGCCCAATCCTCCAAGTTTTTTAGGTCCTTCAGTATCCTATCCGTCTCTTCCAGGTTATCTACCACTCCCCCTAGCTTAGTGTCATCTGCAAACTTGCTGAGGGTGCAATCTACCCCATCCTCCAAATCATTAATGAAGATGTTGAACAAAACCGGCCCCAGGACCAACCCCTGGGGCACTCTGCTTGTGACCGGCTGCCAGCTAGACATGGAGCCATTGATCAATACTTGTTGAGCCCTATGCTCTAGCCAATTCTCTATCCATTTTATAGTCCATTCATCCAACCCATACTTTTTTAACTTGCTGATAAGAATAGTGTGGGAGACCATATCAAAAGCTTTGCTAAAGTCAAGGTATATAATGTCCACCGCTTTCCCCACATCCACAGAACTAGTCACCTCTTCACAGAAAGCAATCTGGTTGGTCAGGCCTGACTTGCCCTTGGTGAATCCATATTAACTGTTCCTCATCACCTTCCTCTCTTTTAAGTGCCTTAAAATGGATTTCTTGTGAACTTGCTCCATGATTTTTTCAGGGATTGAGGTGAGGCTGACCGGCCTACAGTTCCCTGGATCCTCCTTCTTCCCTTTCTTGAAGATGGGCACTATATTTGCTTTTTCCAGTCATCAGGGACCTCCCCCAGTTGCCACGAGCTTTCAAAGATAATAGCCAATGGCTCTGAAATCACATCATCTAGCTCCCTCAGAGCCCTGGGGTGCATTGCATCTGGCCTCATGGACTTGTGTATGTCCAATCTTTCTAAATAGTCCTGGACCTGTTCCTTCAGCACTGTGGGATGTTCACCCTCTCCCCATTCTGTGTTGCCCAGTAGTCTGGGAGCTCACCTTGTCTGTGAAGACAGAGGCAAAAAAGGCATTGAGTACCTCAGCTTTCTCCACATCCTCTGTCACTAGGTTGCCTCCCCCATTCTATAAGGGGCCCACACTTTCCCTAATCATCCTCTTGTTTCTAACATACCTATAGAAACCCTTCTTGTTCCCCTTCACATACCTTGCTAGCTGCAATTCCAATTGCACTTTGGCCTTCCTGATTTCATTCCTGCATGTTTGAGCAGTATTTTTATAATCCTCCCTAGTCATCTGACCAAACTTCCATTTCTTTTAAGCTTCTTTTTTGTTTTTAAACTCACCAATGACTTCTTTGTTAAGCCAAGGTGGTCACCTACCACACTTGCTATTCTTTCTGCACATCGGGATGGTTTGTTCCCGTTCCCTCAATATGGTTTCCTTAAAATACAGCCAGACCCCTGGGATTCCTTTCCCCCCTCATATTAGCCTCCCAGGGGATCCTGCCCATCAGCTTCCTGAGGGAGTCAAAATTTGGTTTTCTGAAGTCCATGGTCCGTATCCTGCTGTTCTCCTTACTTCCTTTTGTCAGAATCCTGAACTTGATCATCTCATGGTCACTGCTGCCTAGCTTGTCACCCACCTCTAATTCCACTACCAAATCTTCCGTTTGTGAGCAGCAGGTCAAGAGCAACATGGCCCCTAGTTGGTTGCTCCAGAACTTGCACCAGGAAGTTATCCGCAGCACAGTCCAAAAAGTTCCTGGATTCTTTGTGCTCTGCTTATTGCTCTTCCAGCAGATGTCAGGGTGATTGAAGTCCCCCATGAAAATCAAGTCCTGTGAACTGGAAACTTTCTCTAGTTGACTGAAGAAAGCCTCATCTACCTCACCCTCCTGGTCTGGTAGTCTATAACAGACACCCACCACAACATCTCCCTTATTGTTCTTGCTTCTAAGCTTAAACCAAAGACTCTCAACTGGCGTATCTCCAGTTTCACACTGGAGCTCAGAGGAATCATAGTGCTCTCTTACATACAGTGCAACTTCTTCACCCTTTCGCCCCTGTCTGTCCTTCCTGAATAGCTTATACCCATCCATGACAGTGTTCCAGTCGTGTGAGTTATTCCACCAAGTCTCAGTTATTCCAATCATGTCATAATTTCTTGACTGTGCCAGACTTCCAATTCCTCCTGCTTGTTTCCCAGGCTTCTTGCGTTTGTGTATAGGAACTTGAGATAACTAGCCGATTGCCCTACTTTCTTAGTACGAATCAGGAGGTCTCCCTTGTTGCACCCTCCTCTTTCTGCTTCCTCGTGGTGTCTGCCTTCCACACTTACCTTCGGACTTAGGTCTCCTTCCCCCATCGAACCTAGTTTAAAGCCTTCCTCACTAGGTTAGCCAGCCTGTCTGCGAAGATACTCTTCTCTCTCTTCATTAGGTGAATCCTGTCTCTTCCTACTAATCCTTCTTCCTGGAACAACAGCCAATGATCGAAGAATCCAAAGCCCTCTCTCTGACACCACCTGTGTAACCACACATTTAATTCCACAATGCAACGGTCCCTACCTGGGCCTTTTCCTAGTTCCACAGTCTCGGACCAGCTCCCAAGAGAGCTCTGTCTCTTACATAAATGAACTTTACCTTTATGATAGAGAGTTCCATTGTGCCTGAGGAGTTCTGTTGTCTTCATCCTGGATCTTTGAACTATCTTCTAGATACTCTAGATCCAGGCCATTGAATGTCTGGTAGATAAGAACTGCGACCTGGAAGTTAGCTCGATACTGTGTGGAAAGCCAGCATAGAGAGAAGAGGACAGGTCTGATATCCTCTCACTAGCTTGGGTTGCTGAGGAGATGGGCTGCAACAGTCTGTACTAGTTAGTTTCCTAAGGGCTGGTGGATTCATGCATTGCATAGCCAAGACAGGAAGTGAGGAAGGCATGTGTAACTAAGGCCAGGTCATCAATCACCAGGATGGGATGGAGTGTCCTAGCCAGCTGGATGTGGTTGAAAGTGTTATTTGTGGAGCTACTATGTAATAGCTTCCCATCAGCAAGGAATCCAGGGGCATTCCAAAACTACAAACTGAATTGATTGATTATGGATATGCACCATCAACTGAAGGAGACTGCATGGTGGCTTTCCTCTGCCCACCATCATAACCTCTGTCTTGTTTAGGTTCAGCTCCAGCCAGCTGTTCTTCATCCATGAGCTGATCTCATCCAAGCACTGCACCATCTTGACCATAGTAGTATAGATGTATGTGAAATCAATGGGAGTTAGGTGCATAATATTTTTCAGAATCTGGACCTAAATATCTGGTCCAAAGCCTACTAAAGTATAACTCATTAGCAAAACATTTCAGATGCCACACTTTGGGGCTGATCCACAGAAAAGAGTCACCTTCTACAGATCCCAGCTAATGGGCTTGTCTTTAGCTCAAGTGGCTGAAGTCTGTGCTTTGGAGCTAAGATCCTGGACTCAGTCTTTTGATAGTCCCAGCCATAGGATCACTGGAGAAGTCAAACGTCAGATTTCCATTTACTTCAGTGGGCTTTGAATTACATGCAGAGTCATCCTGGTGGGCTCTGCTAACATGTTTTATTTTATTAAACCTGTGTTGAAGATGCCAATCACCAGCCAGCTCAGAATTGTACAATAACACCAAACTACAAAATATTTAAAAAAAAAATCAGTCAAAGAACCAGCCAGGCCAAATGCACAGGTGGGTAGAACCAAACAAATCTTAGAGAGAGAATTCAGCCTGTCTACCAACAAAGGACATCAATTCCAAGCTGAACGAGACAGAAAGGGTTAGAAATCAGGGCAACAGCCATAAAGTTTCAAGGAACCAGGGAAGGGACGTCAGCAGCTCAAGGTTAATTGTGAATACTGATGTCTTGTAATCAGCATTCGTCTCATGAGTGTCTAGAATGTCTTTATGGGTTTAACAACAGCTGTGGGAGTTAAGGATGGAAAGTGTGCCTTCATTTTCCAGTCTTTTGTCAGTTTTTGCAACAAACAATGCATTCATTGTACATTCAATTGCATTGTACATTCACTATATTTTTCCGTGCATAAATATGCATAACTGACTACAAGACTTTATTTCTATTCATTAGTCAGATTCTTGGCCCAGCTTTATCTGAAGCAAGTGGAAAGTTGCCTTAAGAACAGCAGATGGTCAGGCTGGGTCAGGCCAATGATCCACCTAGCCCAGTCTCCTGTCTTCCAATAGTGGCCAATGCCAGATGTTTCAAAGGGAATGACCAGAACACTACATCCCCTGCCACGCAATCCAAGTTTCTAGCACTCAGAGGTTTAGGGATGCCCAAAGCATGGAGGTGCATCCCTGACCATTTTGACTAATAGCCATTGATGGGCCTGTTCTCCATGAACTTACCTAATTCTTTTTTTAACCCAGTTATACTTTTAGCCTTCACAGCATCTCCTGGCAATGAGTTTCACAGCTTGGCTGTGCATTCTGTGAAGAAGTACTTCTTTCTGTTAGTTTTAAACCTGCTGCCTATTAATTTCATTAGGTGACCACTGGTTCTTGTGTTACATGAAGGGGTAAATCACACTTCCCTATTCACTTTCTCCACACTATTCATGATTTTCATAGAATTATAAGGTCATAAAAGATTAGGGTTAGAAGGGACCTCAGGAGGTCATCTAGTCCAACCCCCTGCTCAAAGCAGGACCTATCCCAACTAAATCACCCCAGCCAGGGTTTTGTCAAGTGGCAACTTAAAAACCTCTAAGGATGGAGATTCTACTACTTCCCTAGGTAACCCATTCGAGGTAACCCATTCCATTTTATAGACCTCTACCATATGCTCTCTTAGTTGTCTCTTTTCTAAGATGGCCAGTCCCAGTCTTTATGTCTCTTCATATGAAAATTGTTCCAGACCCCTAATCATTTTTGTTGCCCTTCTCTGTAGCTTTTCCAAATCTAATATATCATTTTTGAGATGGGGCGACCAGAACTGAACACAATATTCAAGTTCTGGATGTACCATGGATTTATAAAATGGTATAATGATATTTTCTGTCTTATTATCTATCCCTGTCCTAATGGCTCCTACCATTCTGTTAGCTTATTTGCTTGTCTCTGTGGATTGAGCAGATGTTTTCAGAGAACTATCCATAATGACTCCAAGACCTCTTTCTTGAGTGATAATAGCTGATTTAGATCCCATCATTTTGTATGTATAGCTAGGACTGTGCTTTCCAATGTGCATTACTCTGCATTTATCAACATTGAATTTCATTTGCCATTTTGTTGGCTGTTTACTCAGTTTTGTAAGATCCCTTTGTAACTCTTCACAGTCGGCTTTGGACATAATTATCTTGAATAATTTTGTATCATTTGCAAATTTTGCCACCTCACTGTTTCCCCTCTTTTCCAGATCATCTATGAATATGTTGAGTAGGACAGGTCCCAGTACAGGTCTTTGTGGGACCCTGCTATTGACCTTTCTCCATTTTCAAAATGGCTGATTCATTCCTATTCTTTGTTTCCTATCTTTTAACCAGTTACTGCTCCAGGAGAGGACCTTCCCTCTTATCCCATGACTGCTACTTTGCTTAAGAGTCTTTTATGTAGAACCTCGTCAAGGCTTTCTGAAAGTCCAAGTACACTGTATCAACTGCATCACTCTTGTCCACATGCTTGTTGACACCCTCCAAGAATTCTAATAGATTGGTGAGCATGATTTTCCTGTACAAAAGCCATGTTTACTCTTCCCCAACATATCATATTCATTTATCTGTCTGATAATTCTGTTCTTTACTATCGTTTCAACCAATTTGCCTGGTACTGAAATTAGGCTTATCAGCCTATAATTGCCAGGATTGCCTCTGGAGCCTTTAATAAAAATTAGTATTACACTAGCTACACTCCAGTCATATGATACAGAGGCTGATTTAAGTGATCAGCTCCATACTACAGTTAGTAGTTCTGTAATTTCATATTTCAGTTCCTTCAGAACCCTTGAGTGAAAATCATCTAGCCCTGATGACATATTACTGTTTATCAATTTGTTCCAAAACATCCTCTATTGAACCCTCAGTCTCAATCTGGGACAGTTCCTCAGTTCTGTCACCTAAAAAGAATGGCTCAAGTGTGGGAATCTTCCTCACATCCTTTGCAGTGAAGACCACAGCATGTATAATGTAACACGTTGCCTCCCCAATTTAGTAAGTACAATGCAAACCTTTTCCCTGCTCTTCTGATATTAAGATATTGGGGGGAGAGGGCAAGGAGATTGTGATGGGAGCTGGAAATATGTCTCTGTCCTAATAACAGTCAAAACATTTTTTTCAAGCAGGAACCTGATCAATAGAAAATAAACCCCCACTGCAGAGTGGCATAGATGCCTCTCTTCTGGTTGCTTTTTGCTACAGGCTCATAAACATATTTCTCTTTTTAGAATATAAACAGGCCCTGTCATAGTACTAAAGGATGCATTGACTGCAGCACAAGGGCAAAAATGCCAAGAGCTTCCCTGAAGAAAAGCATAAATAAAAATTGAAAATAAAAATTGTATTTAGCATAAATAAAAAAAATTTAAACAAAGCCAAAAAGACTCAAGTGGTCTCTTATATGTTAGTTTAGTGATATTATCAATGCCGTATTTTCACTTCTAATCAATGGTTGTGAATAGGCCTCAGCTACTCTAACTGTAGGGACTTTGCTATTACCTACCCCCTTCACGGTTGTACCTTCCCCATGACAATATATATACCACCTATCTGATTTCCATTCCCTGCATCTGATGAAGTGGGTTACAGCCCACGAAAGCTTATGCTTGCAAAAATTAAATTTGTTAGTCTTTAAAGCACTACAGGACTCTCGTTGTTTTTGTCTGAAATTGTTCACTCAGCAAAATGAGACCAGCTTTGAACAGGTCATTTCTGACTGCAGTGCCCTGCCAAATTGCCACATGTGTATGCCTCAACAGGAGTTAAACAAATGTGATTGCAAGGGGTAGGATGACAATTGTGAGATCATAATGTCTTCATCCTACCTGGCACTTTATGCATACGTTCTATATTTGGGTCTTTTTTTTTTCCCCACTTCCAACTTTAAAGCTATTTGAACAGGGGAGAATTTATTTCCCTTAAGCTTCTTTTTAGTGCTTCTGAAACATACATCTTCTAGTAGCAGTTTTCTACTGAGAATGATCATTGGATTGGAATATCAGTATATTATAAGATATAGCGGCCACCCATATGAAGAAATGTTCTGTCGTAATATCATAGGAGTGTAGACTCCTTGACACTGGCTTTTCCTTACCACCTGTAGACATCAGGGGAATTAGAGCTTTCTGTTTTTATAACACAGGCATATAGAGTTGTGGCCATCTGAATGCTATGGTCCCAAAGATGTTTCATTGACATGCCAGGAAAATGACCTTGAATTTTCTTCTTATACATTATTTGGAGCCACCAACATCCACTTGCCAGATTGATCCAGAAGTAATTATCCTGCATCTATATGCAGCATTCCAGCACCGGAACTTAGCATGACTCAACAGAGGAATCCAGCGTTTCTATGCAAGGTACAAAAGACTGCCAGACTGTTACATGGCTGAGAATGAAACTCGTAAGTTTTAGGGTTTCACAAATGGCATATTCTAATGGCATATTTGAATCTGATCCGGACAGAACTGAGAAGTGACAAAAGATCTGCTCTTGGGAGACCTACTGCCAGATCTCTACACCAATAAGTTTCTCATACGCATCTAAACTTCTGCATGCTTCTCCAATGTCCCTTTGTACCTTTTGAGATTACCATATCACTGCACTATTCTTTCCAAGCTCAAGACATACTATTACTTACATATCATGGTATTGTGACACAAAGGCCCATTGGTGCCAGCTGGCAGAGGTTCACAGTTCTATAACAGCAATTCCTAATGGGCCTGACAAGCTCACTACACCTAGCACACCACTTTCATAGTATTTATCCATTTGATGTCATATAAGATCTTAAATGAAAACCAGGATCACGCTGATCATTAATGTCAGTGTGAAAGGTACATACAGATACCATGTAAAAAGTCATATATGTTTAATGAACATATATTCCTAAATCATGAATAAAGGCAGGATTGACAAACATGTTTCTGCCAGATAAAGGATGTATATTCACCTGTCTATTTTGGTTCACATGTAAATTAAGCATTGTAAGCCAACACAATGGAAGCTCCATTTACATATGAGGACAACAGGGAAGCAAGAAACTGGAGACTGATCTGATCCAGTGGGGGGGTCTCCTGGCTCTGGGGGCAGGCAGTGAACTTTGGGGATATAAGTAGAAAGCAAGGAGACACCCCTTTTATGCTGTACCTCTGGAAGTTCATGGACAGCATGTTTGCATTAATGAAAAAGGGATCCCAATCAACCTTGGCAGGAAACACTGCAAAAGATATTTGGGGTGAGATAAACTTCCTTAGATGGAAGGCTAGGACGTTAAATTTAATCTCTAGAAAGCCTTTTATAATTTTGTTCTATATGTATCAGTAAGCTGGTGGTACGGTCCGGCCTGAGCATCGCAAACCTTCCTCGGGCCCAGTCTTCAAGGAAGGCCACAGTGCCTTGCTCTAGGGGAATAAGCAGTGCCGGCTACAATTCTTTAGCCCCGGCCCCTGGCAGGGCAGGCTTCCTTCCCAGTCTGTAGCCCTCTGGCCCTCCTATAGGGCAGGGCTGATACGGGGTCCGTAGCCCCGGCCTTCCAATAGGCAGGGCGGTCAAGCAGTCTATTGCCCCTGGCCTTTGCACAGGTGGGGTTAGCAAACAGTCTGGTGCCCCCAGCCCTCATGCAGGTCAGGGCAGGCAAGCAGTTTCTAGCCCCTGGCCTTCTCAGAAGTGGGGTTAGCAAGCAGTCTGGAGCACCTGGGCCTCAAGGAGGGCGAGGCAGGCAAAATAGTCTAGAGCCCCTGGCCTTGCAGGCGGGTGGGGCTAGCAGAGCACAATATCTTCTGCAAGGCAAGGTCAGAGGATGTTAGGCACTCCCGGATGGAGGGAAGAGGGATGGGGATGCAAGCCCTTCCAACTCTACTGCGTCCTAGCCCAGGGCCCTATCAGTGGCAAAGCAGTTTGCCACAGGGTCAGCGGACATCCAATTGCAACACACTGATGGGTTTAGCTCCTGACTCAGCCACTCCTTAGTCAGCTGCCCCTGGGCTACTTCCTCCCACTCTTTCCCCAGGACCCGTCTCTACTCGTCTCCCTCCAGGTGGCTGGGGCAGTCAGCGAGCGGACCTTCTGCATGTCCCTCAATGTCGACTGGTAGCAGGTCTGGAAACTCCCCAGAGTCGTCTGTGGAGGGCAGCTCCTCCAGGTTGCACAGTCTCAAGGGTTCCCCCAGTCCACAATGTTCAGTCAGTTCCAGGGGGTCCCCAACGTCAGGCAGCTCCTCCAGGTCAGGACTGGCCTCAGGGTTTTTTTCCCCACCCAGTAGTTTCAGGTGGCTCCTCCCAGTCACTTGAGCCCATCGCCCCTCTCCAGTCACTCGGGCCTAGCAAGTGGAAGCTGCAGTTAGTGGGGTGGTTGCTCCAAACAGCCACGGGGCCTGTGTCAGGCCTAGGCCACAGCCTCTGGGAAGACACATCTGCCTCCATCAGCAACTTCCCCCTCACTGAGCTTCTAGGTCTGCCTTTTATAGTTCCCTTTCCTGCCTTGGCTCCACCCCATTGTTTCCAGGTCTGTAGGGCTTGGTTCTGCCCAGCAGGGGTGTCACAACCCTTCCTCAGGGCCAGGCTCCAAGGAAGGCCTCAGTGCCTTGTTACAGTGACCATTTCTGTTTCCATTATCCTCACTCCTGTCTCTTAAACCTTAATTTTTTATAATTAATTTATTATTGTTTTCACTAGAAATATAAGAGTGTCCTGGTGTTATACAAGAAGCTGATCCTAAATTGAATCATTCAAGTTAGTGTGTACACTGTTCCCTTTGAAAACAGCTGATCTGATAATTCTGTCAATGTTCTGTGGATAAGGGGCTGAATACCAGAGGGGGATGCTTCAAAGGGGCTGGCAGACTGGGTTGCACCTATTCTTAACCTGAAAAGCACTGGCAAAACCCAGAGGAGAGTGCTTGGGTGGCTATCAGACTGGAGGTAGCAGGGAGCTGACCCTCAGTTAAGCACAGGTAATTTGCCCTCTCTGGAGGTGAGGGGTAACATGGTAACTCACAGTCCTGGCCACACCGAGAACTGTCCCAAGTATTACATTACTTACTGCTATGTGTAGGTCTAAAGAAGGTGAAGCCACATAGATCATTTATGTGTCTTTTTTCTTTCAGGGGGTTTACCATCACCCATGACCATAGTATCTGAGCATCTTCCACATAAAATTGATAGTGAAGTCCCTAGTGGACTTCATGGAATCAGCAAAATATTATGAATTGCTACTGTATTAAACAAACTTCCATCTGCTTTGTTTGACTTGATAGTTACTTAGGATCATCCATTAACAGAATATGTTTAAGAATTTCAAGATGTGCAGTGTGATTTATCTTGTGCAAAAGATATGGGAGTATTTGGTAGCCAACAGCAATATATTGTGCTCCCATATGGGAGAGCAGAATTTGGAAAGAGATAAGAGAAAGATGATGTCAGTATGGGGAAGATTAGAAGATAAGTTATCATGACCTCCCCTACGGAAGGTTATATTTGGATCTACATTGTGGACATAACTCACTGAATATTCATAATATTAAGGCCAGTCATGTGAAAACACAGGAAGAGGTGACTGGAGATAGATCCCTGGAGTAAAATTCAATCACTCTGAAACTGTGTAGCTTCATTGTAAGTACCAGACCCAGACACCATTGATCCCAGCAGGAAGGAGAGAATCAGTATTTTACAGCACAAGGGAAAAGAAATCAAATCCAGACAGAATAAAATCAGTTATTTCAGTTTGGATCTGAATCATCTTTGATGTTGTGGTTGTGATTATTGAATGGAGATGACTGGAGATATCTTTCATTCCAAACTGACTTTGTTATGTAGAGTCTTATTTCTTTTAGCATGTCAAATCAATTAGCTAATGTTTGTACAGTGCTTTGAAAACGGGAAGTGCTCTATATATCTATATGCCTAAAGTACAGTTAGTGTCTCTAAGAGAAGATACAAGAAAATGTTTTAACTAGCATAAGACAATATAAAGCAGATATTTCAGCCTTAAATTTGGGCATAGATTCACTAAAAATTCTTAGCAGAACAATAAAAAATAGTGCATGGAAAAACTGAGAGGAACATGTTCGACATGCTGGGAAAAAATTGAGTTATAAAAGATTTGAACATTTAAACTGGATTTTAAAATACAAAAGAGAAATAAGAAGTTCATAGTTCTAACTGAGTGGCTGGTGATAATGTTCTTCAAAGGGATCAGAAAGAAATATCTATGTGACACTAGCCAATGTCCCTATCACAGAGTAATTGGCCCCTTTAAGGAGAAAGATGGAGCCAGCGCCTCCTTTGTTATAATGAATTGCAACCCAGCCTGAGGGGGTGGGACTAAGAGTGTCAGGTATTAACACAGTGACGATCAGGGCCTCATAAAAAAAATTGAGAGAACACATCTGGGAGGATGTGATAGGCCCTGAGCTAGGGCCCTGAGATAGGGCCTTCAAAAAGCAGAGAAGTCCATGGGAGAAGATGCTGGAGTCCCCAGAGAGGGGAGGCAGTGAGAAATCTGTTAGGAGAAAGAAAATCTCCAGACAGAAGAGGCATTGCTCATTTCAAAGAGCAAGGAAGAACTCCGCCAGCTCATGGGAGTAGGGGCTAAATACAGTTCTGTAAGCCAGAGGCTGTGGAAGGACTCCGGGGAAGGCAGCCTGAAAGTCAGCTGTCTATAACAGAACCTGAAGGACTTAAGGCTAGCCCAAAAGGGGGAGAAGGGAGCCCAAGAGGTACGCTGGAGAACAGTAGCCCAAAAGGAGTAGGAGTGTGGTTTGTTTGACATTTATTTGGACTTTTATTATCCCAGAAAAGGATTGAATTTTAAATATGACCTAGCCGGAGGACTGAGTCACCCAAAAGAAAACCTCCGCAGAACCAGTTCAGCTAGAGGTGCTAGAGTAGGAAGAATTCCTGCAAAGCCACATCCTGACCATAGGGGGGCACTCTGGTGGTGTGTGTGCCCCGTGTCAGTGCCTTTTATCATTAGTATGTGATTGCAAGGTCAGCAGTGTAGAGGAAAGTGTTACACTTTTGTAGCACACAGGTCTTTCCAGGATCGTTTTTAAAGGAAGCAAGGAGTTATAAACAAGACTTTTCAAAGAAATGTTCCTATCGACATTGATCCTGATCCCATTGATCAATGACAAAACTGCCACTGATTTACATGGGACCAGGATCTATTCCATGCATTTATTTAATTTCAGTTTCTCTAGTGCTTCTTCAGGCATTCAATCACTTCAGAACACTTAAAACACACAACTCTACAATCTAAAATGCTTCAATATGATCTTTGATCCATTATGTTTCCATTTACAAAATCTCCAGTTAAAAGACACAAAAATAAAGAACTAAAGGCCTTCTACCATGTTGCAGGGTAGGTTGAAGAGAGGGAGAGATTGATCCGGGAGGAGTGATAAGGAGCATTTAGTCGGTTATAGCTTCTAGTCTCCTCATTCCCCTTTGTCTCGTGACCAACAAAGTGAGCCCCGAGTTCATTACTTTACAACATTTTATTAAAATAATAAGTAAATACACACACTTCTGCAATGCCCCATAAATTCCCTATTTGGTGATTGTAGCGAGTGGGTGTGGCCTCCCACTGAGACTGACAGGGAGAAACAGGCTAAGCCTGTGGGAGCAGAGATTGCCTGTGAACCCACCTGGAAGGGAGGGGGCGGGACGGGAAGTATAAAAGAGAAGCCCAGGAGCTCAGTCAGGGTGCAGCTCCAGGAGAGGAAGAATGTGTCTCTTCGCACTCCCAAGCTGCCTGCAGCTTGGTACCTGGGTGAGCAGGCCGGGACCCGGTACTCGGATAAGCGGACCAGGGCTTGGGTCTGGGCACCGGTGACTGACCAGCGGTTGGCCTGGTACCTCAAGGTATCCCCGGAGCCGAACTCCCCTCCAGACCCAGGTCCCAGAGGGGCCAAGACTTAGAGGAGCTGCCAGATGTGTACGAGGAGGAGGTGGCCGTACCAGGGCCAGACCTGGAGAAGCTGCCTTTGGCATTGCCAGAGGATGACGAGGCGCAGGCCCTGACCAGGCCAGACCTGGAGGAACTGCCCCCCCGACAAGCTGCCGGATCTGCCACCCCCCAACGAGATCAAAGGGTTCTACAACCTGCCCCATGCCAATTACCCTGAGGAGCTACCGGACTTACCAGTCCCCAACGAGATCAAGGGGTCCTGCAACTTGCCCCTGGACAAGTACCCCGACAAGGGCGAGTGGAAGGCAGCACAGCAGGTACCCAAGGGAAAGGGGTAGGAAGTAGCTCAGTCTGGAGATTGGCGGATCAGACAGCAAGTCCGCGTGTTGCAGTTGGAACCCTGCTGACTCCGTGGCATACCCCTCTGCCACGGATAGGGAGCTGGGCTGGGACGCACTGGAGTCGGGTGGGCCTGCATCCCCCTCCCCCTTCTCTGATCCCCCCGAGGGCTGTAAACTGCGTGCTGCTTCGCTGGGGGCCTGTGAGCCGTGGGTCGCCCAGCCGAGGGCCTGTGAACCATGGGTCGCCCCGCCAAGGGCCTGTGAACATGGGTCGCCCCACTGGAGGCCTTTAGACTGTTTGCTGCCTGTCGGGTCTTCAGGGTATTGTTTTAGGACTGCCCCGCCTGAGCCCGGAGACTGTTCCCCTAACCCGGGATGGGCTGACCCATGCTGGAGCAGAGTAGGGAGTGGGTGTGGCCTCTCTCTGAGACTGACAGAGAGGGATGGCCAACCCTCTACAGTGATATAAATTATTATAAAATGAATATTAATGAATATGAAAGGCATATAATTATACCCGCCCCTGTTTGTTATTTACCACGGAACTTGCGTGGTATATACCTTTTTGCTGTAAATCTTAACAAACTAGCAACAAGGGAAGAACCAGGGGGAGAGGTCTGGGAAAGAAGAGATAACACTCTTCTTACTACATTCTTTGTCCAGGTGGAGGGGGAGGAATGAAAGGAGGAACATAGCCTACTCCTATTATGACCTCGTACCTATCAGATAGGTCTGCCCAGCTCCAGACACTGCTAGAAAGTTGCCCTGATATGCTCCTTCTGTCCCTAACTTCAAGACTAGAAAATTGCTGTGATCAGCACATGATTATTGCCTGTGTAGTACGTGGCCTTTTCAGCCCAAGTCAAGGGTCCCACAGAGGACTATTTGTGTTTAAAGCCTGGGCCCAACCCCCAGTCCCCCAGGAATGTGGCCCAGCGCTGCCATCCTTTGCCCCTACACCCACATACCAGCATATACCATAAGACGCCATTACAGCCTCTCTGCCACACAGATGGTGATATAAACAAATGTTTGTTAATAAAGCAAAAAATACTTACAGAATTTTAAAAAGAAATTATAAAATCTACTGTGCAGATCCTCAATAGAGCTATGAGAGTTTACACCAGCTGAGGGTCATCTACTTTCACGATGTCAATGTATTAGGTAATTTATACATCACAAATAAAGAATAAATTCAATGTGTGTATAGGCCTGGACATTTCTTGGGAGCAGTAGTCACTGGCATGGCAGATGGCTGTTTCCTCCTATATATGCATCACCATAAAAGAAGATAATTACATTATGTTCCGGTAGCACCTGACCTCCCTCATCCATGGGTAGCTTCTAACACCCTCACTAATGTGGAGTAATCCCTAATTCTACCTGTAGGCCCACCAAAGTCAATAGGACTGCTCGTAGAGTGTGGAACTACTAAGCATGAATAAGAATCTGAGAATCTAACCTTTAAAATGCAGATTTCCAAATGCTGATGGAAGAAGTGTGGAATGATTAATCCTTTACCTCTGTCTGGGTGAATGTCTTAAAATTCACAAACACTGGATCAGAATTATGGGCTAGATTTTCAGGTGGTATATTGACATTCTCTATTAACTTCAATGGAACCAATGTACACCAGCTGAGGATCCGACCCTTTCTTCTTAATTTTGAAAACTACAGCAGCTAAACTTCCCTATGAATTCTAGGTGCACTGAGATGACAAGTCAGGGATATACCTTTATACCCATTCCATAACAGTGATCTAATAACACAATGTGATGCTGTATGATTGAAATATGACCATTTATATAATTAATATTGTCGCTGTTAGACAATTGCAACAAATCTTGTACAAAGCATGCCATGTAAGGTGTCAATGGAAAAGCTATGATTTGCTGAGTATGTTTATCCTGTTTATATACATGTATCATTTTTACATCTGAAGTTATAAATATTGACTATGTACTGGTATCCTACATGTGTGCTGTATTCCTGGGAAACACCCACCAAGTGAAATCTACACTGAAGCCAGATAGTGTTGATGGCCTATTAAAGTCAATTAACTCTCACAATGGACCACCAAAGAAACTCATCCCACCCAGCAAGTCTTCCTGTGGACACCTTTATTATTATTATTTGATTGCAAGTTCTTGAAGAGATAAAAGATGCCCTCTGAAGTGTACTGGATGTGATGTATGTATCACACTTTGTTTTCTTTGCTTCAGTTCAGGAAAGCACTTATACATGAATTTACATCCATCCATCTTCAGAACAGACCTTAAGCCCATGCTTAACTTTAACTAGGTGCTTAAATTCCATTGTGAATAGGGATGCTTTTTTTAAACAGCAGTTTGGTGATTATTTGCTGTATGGTCCAAATAAAATGATAGTTTTTGTATATTTTACTCCATGTACCAATACAAGGTGTAAAACAAGAAATAAAATAAGAAATAAATAATAATGCAAACAATGCTTGTTGACAGCCACCAAAATTTTATACCTCCCGTCCCCAACTTAGTTTAACCACCTCTGAGTGCTATATCTTTAAAGGGCAGAATTTGACCACGGTAAATCATGGAGTTATCGAGTTCAAAGCTACAAGCAACTTTCAGATCATCAAGTCTAACATTTTGTACATTACGCACTACCAATACCACTCACACACTAACCCCAACAACCAAAGTCAGAGCAAAGTATAGCTGTCCACAGGAAGCTAGCTATTATGTGCCACAGGCAGAAAACAGGAGGGACTGAGGTGCCCCAGTGCCCAAGGTCCCCACAATATCAGGGAATTGATTAAGTGCAATGTCCCCAGTAAATGATCCACCAGACAATTTAAATACTGCAGTGATGGATGCTAAACAACACCCTCAGACACACAGAAGCAAATAGGTTGCAGATATTTGAAAGCTATTCATATGTATATTCAAGTTTGTCAGTTCCTAGTTTTTAGTATCCCCTACTGTATCTTCTGCATAGAGTCTTTGGGTTCAGGCATTACTCTATAAATTGTTGATTATGGTACATCTACTAGGACCCACCAAGGAAGATACCTGAGCATGATTTTAGGCAGACGACTAGTCCCACTGATGTTAACCATACTTTATCAATCTAATTTTCCATGACCTAAAACAAGGCACAAACCTTTTCTAACAATTTCTCTTTCTATCTGGGATCACTGTAGAGAAGCAAATATCCTATTAGAGCTTCATGTTCCCACAGATAACGCATATATGTGCATAAGCATAATCTTAAAATAAAAGTTCAGAAGGACTGTTTGCCTAAATTACACGTACAGTGCTGCTTCCAGCTGGAAAAGACTTTGACATAAAGGGATGTAAGAACACACAAACATAAATACCAGGTAGTAGATAAGTGAAAGGGGATGTTGACAGAACAATTATTGCCATAGTGAAGTGAGTTATAAGGAATACATTTAATGGAATTCCATTTTTCCATTTTTCTTTTCCTATTTTGGACACAATACACTTGAATAAGACCACTACAGAATTGTTCTTCCCCTGCCCCGAACGGGCATATATCTTTTTTGTGTGCAAGTGAGAACAGAAATTTTAATAGCACTCTGAGACAGTCTGAGACAATCGTAGGTACTGATCTTCACACTAAGACTCCTTTACAATGCTCTGGCAGTGGAAAGGGGCCTTAAAAATAATGTACACCTATTATAAATGCCCTTTACAGTTCCAGAATGGTGCAAAGGGACCTTAGTGTAAATAAGGATTGGGTCCTTTAAGTGCACAGCACTTGAATCAGTACAGCTTCTGATCAGTTGAACTACACTGGAAATAAGAACCATATCATCCCCTCTGCTCCTGGGCATGTACTGGAAGAAATGCTGCTTAAATGGCCAAAAGTTGGAAGGGAACTGAACCTAAGTAGCATCATCTCCCCCTCTGAACTGGAAACCTCTGTATTAGTCTTTGTCAAAGCAGTGGAAAGATAAGCTACAAATAAGCCTATAAATTCATGTTGGCTGAGTCAACACTAACTTTCATGGTGCCATTTCCTCCTGTGTTCATGTGTCTTGCATTGCCAGGACCTACTGAACTTCTAAGCAACATGAACCAGCTCCTCTGTCTTCTTCTTGTCCTCCCCTCTGCAGCTTGCCTGGGGGTGCTCTGTGCTGTTCCCATCTGTTCAGTGATAGCCTGGGCAGAAATTCTTTGAGAGTAACCTCAGAGGCCTCATAAGGATCTTCAGAGAGAATGAATGATAAGGTAAAACAGCTGCCAAATGAAGAGGAATAGAATTAGTTTCTAATTCAAATTCAGATGAATAAAGAAGACAATCCAGTAATTTTTGTGAGGTGGGGTGCATTTAAAAAGATCCACAAGGATCTGCTTTCATCCTACCATGTGTTTTCTGCACGAGTGTTTGAACAGGTTCTAAAAGGATACTTTTAAAAAAGCTTCATTGACAATCCTTAAATTCCAAAACAGTTGCTCTTTAGATGCCACTTTGCCTTTAAAAAAATCTGATGTGTCTTAGCACATTCCATTGTACATATAACCCAGTCGCTCTTGAGGTAGCAATGATATTTTTCATATCACGTAAGGTAATACATACTCTTGTAATATAAGATTGGTTCTTATTTATACAGTTTGCAAGAAAACACAAAGACATGGTCTGTGGTCTGGCAATCTTACCATATTCTTGTAGTATGCAGGCTCAGACACAAAGGTAAAAAGATCCATATTTTTAAAGAGGAACCATGAGCAGTGGTGTACTATGGGTCTCGGATGCCCAGAGGGCAAATGCTTACATTTGCATATCCCTCCAGGCCTCAGGGCAGGAGGGGTCCCTGGCTCTGCCCCCCAGTGGCCCAAGGCTTGGGGGGCGTTCTGTACCTGTGGGAGTGGGGACATGCCATGTTCCTTCTCCTGCACCCTGGGAACTTTCTGGTGCTCATGGCAGCAGCAGACCCCGGCTCCGGCTAGGCTCCGCCACCACCCTCCCTTGCACTTAGCCGCTGTGCAGCGCCCGTCTCTTAGAGCCTCTTGTGCCCCCTGTCCCTTGTGCATTGTGAAGGGCTCGGACGAGGCCCCCACACAGGCCAGCGCCTGGGGGCCTGGCCCCCTCCTGCTTCCTCCCTCCCCGCCCATAAGTACACCACTGACAATGAGGCACTACAGAAAGCTGAGAATACACTCTGTTCATAGAATCATAGAATATTAGTTTTGGAAGGGACCTCAGGAGGTCATCTAGTCCAACACCATGCTCACAGCAGGACTAACCTCAGCTAAATAATCCCAGCAAGGGTTTTGTCAAGTCGCATCTTAAAAACCTCTAAAGATGAAGATTCCATCACCTCCTCAGGTAACCCATTCCACTGCTTCACCACCCTCCTAGTGAAAAGCATTTTCCTAACATCCAACCTAGACCTCCCCCCCTGCAACTTGAGACTGTTGCTCCTTGTTCTGTCATCTGCCACCACTGAGAATAGCCTAGCTCCATCCTCCCTGGAACCCCCTTTCAGGTAGTTAAAGACTTCTATCAAATCCCCCCTTCTTCTTCTCTTTTGCAGACTAAACAAGCCTAGTTCCCTCAGCCTCTCCTCATAAGTCTGGTGCTTCAGCTCCCTTATAATTTTTGTTGCCCTCTGCTGGACTCTCTCCAACTTTTACACAGCCTTTTTGTAGTGGGGTCCCCAAAACTGGACACAATGCTCCAAATGCGGCCTCACCAATGCCGAATAGAGGGGAATAATCACTTCCCGCGATCTGCTGGCAGTGCTCTTACTAATGCAGCCCAATATGCCATTAGCCTTCTTGGCAGCCAGGGCACACTGCTGACTCATATCCAGCTTCTTATCCACTGTAACCCCCAGGTCATTTTCTGCAGAACTGCTGCCTAGCTCATTGGTCTCCAGTCTGTAGCTGTGCATGGGATTCTTCCGTCCTAAGTGGAGGACTCTGCACTTGTCCTTGTTGAACCTCATTAGATTTCTTTTGGCCCAATTCTCCAATTTGTTTAGGTCCTTCTGTATCCTATCCCTCCTTTCCAGGGTATCTACCACTTCCCCTAACTTAGTGTCACCTGCGAACTTGCTGAGGGTGCAGTCTACTCCATCCTCTGAATCATTAATGAAGATGTTGAACAAAACCGGCCCCAGGACCGACCCCTGGGGCAGTCCACTTGTGACTGGCTGCAAGCTAGACAAAGAGCCATTGATCACTACTTGTTGAGCCCTATGATCTAGCCAGTTCTCTATCCATTTTATAGTCCATTCATCCAACCCATACTTCTTTAACTTGCTGATAAGAAGACTGTGGGAGACCATATCAAAAGCTTTGCTAGAGTCAAGGTATATCATGTCCACCGCTGTCCCCACATCCACAGAGCCAGTCACCTCTTCATAGAAAGTAATCTGGTTGGTCATGCATGACATTCCTTTGGTGAATCCATGTTGACTGTTCCTGATCACCTTCCTCTCTTCCAAGTGCCTTAAAATGGATTCCTTGAGGACCTGCTCCATGATTTTTCCAGGGATTGAGGTGATGCTGACAGGTCTGTAGTTCTCTGGATCCTCTTTCTTCCCTTTCTTGCTTTTTTCAAGTCATCAGGGACCTCCTCCAATTGTCACAAGCTTTCAAAGATAATAGCCAATGGCTCTGAAATCACATCAGCCAACTTCGTCAGCACCCTCGGGTGCATTGCATCTGGTCCCATGGACTTGTGTATGTCCAATATTTCTAAATAGTCTTGAACCTGTTCCTTCAGCACTGAGGGATGTTCACCTCCTCCCCACTCTGTGCTGCCCAGTGCAGTAATCTGAGAGCTGACCTTGTCTGTGAAGACCTAGGCAAAAAAGGCTTTGAGTACCTCAGCTTTCTCCACATCCTCTGTCACTAGGTTGCCTCCTTCATTCTGTAAGAAGCCCACACTTTCCCTAATCTTCCTCTTGTTGGTAACATACCTTTAGAAACCCCTCTTGTTCCTCTTCACGTCCCTTGCTAGCTGCAACTCCAATTGCGCTTTGGCCTTCCTGATTTCATTCCTGCATGTTAGAGCAGTATTTTTATAATCCTCCCTAGTCATCTGACCAAACTTCCATTTCTTTTAAGCTTCTTTTTTGTTTTTAAACTCACCAATGACTTCTTTGTTAAGCCAAGGTGGTCACCTACCACACTTGCTATTCTTTCTGCACATCGGGATGGTTTGTTCCCGTGCCCTCAATATGGTTTCTTTAAAATACAGCCTGTCCTCTTGGATTCCTTTCCCCCTCATATTAGCCTCCCAGGGGATCCTGCCCATCACCTCCCTGAGGAAGTCAAAGTCTGCTTTTCTGAAGTCCACGGTCCATATTCTGCTGTTCTCCTTTCTTCCTTTTGTCAGGATCCTGAACTCGACCATCTCATGGTCACTGCTGCCTAGGTTGCCACCCACTTCTACTTCCCTTACCAAATCTTCCCTGTTTGTGAGCAGCAGGTCAAGAGGAGCACGGCCCCTAGTTGTTTGCTCCAGTACTTGCAACAGGAAGTTGTCCGTAACACTGTCAAAAAAGTTCCTGGATTGTTTGTGCTCTGCTGTATTGCTCTTCCAGCAGATGTCAGGGTGATTGAAGTCCCCCATGTGAATCAGGTTCTGTGAATTGGAAACTTTCCCTAGTTGACTGAAGAAAGCCTCATCTACCTCATCCTCCTGGTCTGGTGGTCTATAACAGACACCCACCACGACATCACCCTTATTGTTCTTGCTTCTAAGCTTAACCCAGAGACTCTCAACTGGCTTATCTCCAGTTTCATACTAGATCTCAGAGCAATCATAGTGCTCTCTTACATACAGTGCAACTCCTCCACCCTTTCGCCACTGCCTGTCCGTCCCGAACAGTTTATGCCCATCCATGACAGTGCTCCAGTCGTGTGAGTTACCCCACAGAGTCTCAATTAGTCCAATCATGTCATAGTTTCATGACTGTGCCAGGACTTCCAATTCCTCCTGCTTGTTTCCCAGGCTTCTTGCGTTTGTGTATAGGCACTTGAGATAACTAGCCAATTGCGCTACTTTCTCAGTACGAAATAGGGGGCCTCCCCTGTTGCACCCTCCTTCTGATTCCTTGTGGTGTTCCACTACCCACTTACCTTCGGGCTTAAGTCTCCATCCCCCATCAAACCTAGTTTAAAGCCTTCCTCACTAGGTTAGCTAGCCTGTCTGCAAAGATACTCTTCCCTCTCTTCGTCATATGGGTCTCAATTTAGTATGTGCTCAAATCCATCCCTCAGAACATCATTTAAGCAATGAGGATGCTTTTCTGATTTGGTGCCTTATTTTGGTATTGTTTCATCTCAATTGTATGTTGCAAACTAGAGGCAGACAACGGGCAAACTTAAATTTGAAAAGGATATATTATAGAATTTACATTAATATTCAAGCACATTTAAAAAGGAGAATTAAAAACAGGATCCAACATGCATGACCTCTTCTATCACTAGTGAATTGTCCTATAAGGGATTTTCCCCCAATATACGTGGCAATTCATAATCAAATATACCATTTGACAAAAAGTGAAGTTCCACTCAATGGGAGTGAAATTCACCTTGCGCAAAGGCCAGAACAAACCCTATTCATCACCAAGCTCCTCAAAATAGAGCTTAAGTGGGACTTAAGTTTTGCATAGGCCTTGTGCTGGCATTTTGCACAGGGATGAGTTTTCATAGTTTTCTAGATTTTAGGGCCTAAAGGGACCCTTATGATCATCTAGTCTGACCTCCTGCATAACACAGGCCATAGAATTTCACCCTAAGGAATCAAAACTTCCAGTAAAAACAAAGTCTTTCCACTGCCTTTTGTGACATTTGGATCAGTCCCTGAGGGCATTAAGCTCTCATGGTTTCCTCCATCTCAGGTTAAATGCTCTGTAACAGGCATTTGCTGCCTCCAGCTGGAAGTCTTGCCACTTTGGAGCACCCCTCCCAAAGGAGACACCTTTCCTTTTGGAAAAAAAAAGCATCAAGTTTAATCCCCAAGGAGCTGTCTAGAAAGGCCACCCAAGATCAGAATAAATGAGGACTGGTCCTCCTGTCCTCCAGTGGCTAGAAAGGCTGGGATAGGCAGAAGGCAATCAGGGCCCAGTAAGCAGCTTCTTCCAAGGACCAAGTTCTGGGCAAAGCTGGGATAGGGGAAGAAGTGTAGCTGAGACCTAATCAGACATGAGTAATTAACATATGAAGGAAGGCTTCATTTCTTGGAAGATAGAATTAGGAAGGTAAATGAATCATCAGGTTGAAAACAGAACATTTGTACTAAATAAGATAAGTAAATAGGTCAGTAGGCTAAGAACACAGAATGTCTGTGTCAACTAAGATAAGAGGGAGAACACACAGAGAACTATTTTCTGTGAACTAGATAACAAAGGACAAAATAAGTTACGAATGTATAGATGAGGTAAAGAGGAAGTTGAACCATGGACAGTGCATGGACAGTGTATGCTGCACTGGGTTCCTGCAAAGTAACCAAGCCAAGCCAAAAATTTGTGATGCAATGTATAGTAAATGCAACGAGATGTATAATGTATATAAAAGGAGAGGGCTTGTATGTAACTTTGGAGCTGTGATGTTCCCTGCATCCACCCCTCCTGAATTTGAGTCTAATCAACTCAGTATAGCATTGCTGTATGCCAGATAAAGATATCTGAACGACAAAGACTGGAGTTGAACTGAGTTCTTGGGAAGTTGAATGGAAAGAAGTCTTGGAGGAAATCACAACATCCTCCCATATTAACCCAAAAAGCTGAACTGGTCAGGGCCTAACTCTGACTGCACCTTTTTGTTGGCGTCAGCGAAATAGTGATTTGTTTACTTAGTGGAATATGAGGCCCAGATGGGCTATCCTGAGTTGAATATTAATTTGACTGCTGTAAGACTAGACGAGCTCACTTCATGAGGCACTCCACTGGCTAAGATAAGCGTGTGACTCAAATGAGTGGTAGCCATCCCAGAAAAAGTATATTACGAAGCATATTCCAAATGACAACCATAAACAATAATCTCAAAAAATTAGGAGACATAATCCTCATTCAAAACAGATGGGGTCATAAAACAATGAAAAAGCCAATATAACTCTGTGCAGACATCTGTGAATTCTATCACCTCCATTTTTATTTCAACGGATTCCGATAAAATGCAAGTTGTTGATAGGATTATTCATTTCTTTTAAACGTTTACAAATGGGAAAGTGATACGACCCTGATTGCAGGCTTTTGTTCAATCATTTGTTTTACGTGGTCTCAGAGTTTCTCCTTATATATGACAAACCTTGTGTACATTGAATCACGTAAATTACATAATTAATATCACATGTAATTCTTCAGGGATTCCTCCACTTAATGGATAATGAAGAAAGTAGACCTCTAATCATATTACTACAATTTCTACCTAATGGGCAAAGAAAAGATTCAGGGTTGGAGTTAGTAAGAAATGTTCTGCTATAAAATAACCAATAAAATCTAAACATATTAGATTACTGAAGTTTCGATTTCACTTACAGGAGATATGTAATAAAGCTTTGGGTACTCAAATTCAGCTGTGCTGTTTTATAACACCAGTATATACTGTTGTTTATTATTTCTTTTTGGAGAATTAAATAAAAAGATGTGTAAGCAGGGTCTGAATGCGCTCTCCCCTGACATCTAGTGATGAGCTGGGGGAAAAGGCATCTGAAGCAGATCGTGTTTGCACACATGTGCCAACTCTGCCTAGGTGCACAACATATGGAGCTGCTTTGCCAAGTTGATCAATTTTGGCTGGTTTTGGGTTACAAATCACTCTTGTATTTGAACACAGGGGTAATAAAATGTTGTTATCCTTATTGTATGAGTAAAGGGCAACAGGACTGTGTTTAGCACACCCTGATTGATGGGGTCACCCTAAACTGAACCTCACTTGCTAAGCAGGAGAGATAGGGATGCCAAATCCCAGTGGAAAGGAGGAGGGGTGGGGACAAGTGTTCCTATCTGGGGCCCAGTCTACACTTACCTTTGCAATTTGGCGGCAGTCGATGGGAGATACACAAGTGACGTAAATCACTTGCGTATCTCCCGTCGACTTTGCAGCATCTCCTCTGCGCGCCGTCCACACTGCGCTGCGTCGGAGGGAACAGCGCTCCCTTCGACGCAGTGCTACACCACTTACCGGGGTGGTTTTCCTGTGTCGCTTGCTGGATCAACTGAGCCCATCTATACAGACCGCTCAGTCGATCCAGAGCAATCGATGTGACGGCTGCGAATTTGCCACCGTCAGTGTAGACCCAGCCTGATAGTATAGCCTCTACCTAAACAGTCCTAGACACCATTTGACCTGCCCCTTCCCAGCATTTAATGACTGAGCCTATTAGACTCACTTGAGAGGCCTTGTTTGTGGTTGGTGACTCCTAGAGCCATACTCACTGCTGAGCAGGTCTAGAGGCTAAGCCTTAGGCTATGTCTACACTAGAGACCTTAGAACAGCACAGCTGAACCGCTGCAGCTGTGCCACTATAATGTCTCCTGTGTAGTCCGCTCTATGCCAATGGGAGAGAGCTCTCCCATTGGCATAATTAAACCACCCCCAATGAGCGGTGGTAGCTATGTCAGCAGGTGAGCATCTCCTGCCAACATAGCGCTGTCCACACTGGCGCGTCTGTCAGTAAAACTTATGTCGTGTGGGGTGTGTTTCTTTCACACCCCTGACCAACAAAAGTGCTAGTGTAGATCTAGCCTTAGACCTTGTGTGGGGACAGTGAAAGAACACAGAGACTACACTGGCTGGGGGGTTCCCCACTACCAGTTGAAATCTCTAAGAGCTGGGTTAAGTGGTGGAACCTCAGAGCAAGTCACAGAAGCAGCAGAGAGGCAGGAGCAGTGGAAAGCAGTGGCCAGCAGCAGCAGAGAAATAGTGGCAGCTGTGAGCCAGCTGCAGCAGAGGCATTGCTTGATGCTACCAGGGATGGGAGGTGAACACCCATGAATGCACCTCGGAACTTTGGGTCTTTGCTAATCCAGGATCTCCAATTGTGAGTGGGGTGCAGCAGAGGGAGAAGGAAGTGGTGTGTTAAGGGACATTCATTTGTCAGACTTTCTCACCAGTAGGTGGGAAACTGAGGCAAAGGACATTGCCTAACATATGATGGGGGCTTGGTTTTGCTTATGGTCACTTGCTTTAGAATGTGCCTGTGGTGTTTTCCTAAATTAATGTTGGGACCCCTTTTAATAAGAGTTTTATTTTGTTACACAGAGACTCAGTGCTTGCGAGACAGGAAGTATTGCCTCTCAGAGGCACCCAGGGGTGGTGTTTAGCTTTCCTGGATTACTGGGTGGTGTGCTTAAGTGGGTTCTATTTTCTGGAGTTAGGAGAAAGCCTTAGTCATTGAACCCAGCCCTTGTTGCTGCCGACTCCATTAGGGTCGGCAGAAGGGTTAGGTTTTTGGAGGCTCCTCCGGGATCCCTTGGTCAGTACCGCCTCGCAAGCACATCTTGAGTAACCATTAATTTGGGGAAACAATTGTGTTAGATTGTGGGGAAATCACAATGTGTATAATGGCTGTACACATGTTACAGGATTGATGCAAGGGGATGAAGGTTGACCCTAAGAACTGCCTTCAAGTAATAGGGATACCCAAGGCGTTCGATGAGGGTTCAATTGAAGACACTTTACAGGTAGCCACAGAATGCCTGAGTGAGTGCAGAATCCAGGATGGATTTTTATGAGGGAGGATAGTGCCTTTACAGCACTGTGTGAGCTGCCAGAGACAGTGGAACCCCTGTGTTCTAAGTGAGATGGCAGTGGTGGGCAGTGTGTGGAAGCCGGTAGGCTCTGGAAAACAGTCCAGTTGCTGCCGACTTCACCTGGCAGAAGGGTTACAGGTGTAATTCATTAATCCTTTGAGCTCCTTGAATATGGTATAAATGTCGTTATTGTAATGGGGGGGCGGGTTAGTTTGGATCCTGATCCAATTGTATTGATTGTAAACATTATAGCATATGGATGCCCAGAAATCTGGATGGGAGCATTTGAGATAAACCTAAAGCAATAAGGGCCCAATTCTCCTCTATGTCAGACTAGCTTTTGGAGGGAAGAGGAGGTGTTGAGTTCAGCTTACAGAGTTTCCTATTCATTGTTCTTTATGTAGGGGTTGGGTTTTGCCTCACAGATCCTGTACCCTACCCTGCTTCCTAACTCCACCGGCATTGAGGAAAGGTTCAAACTAGCCATTAGTAACATCCGTCTATTATGGTGGCACCAGATACAGCTCCATAGTTACGGCTGAGTGGAGTGTTACAGCAATTAGCAGTAGGTGATAGTGTAATAAAGATAGTAAATACTGCATTTTGCACTTAAAACAGGGATGTATGAAAAAACAGATGTGTCCTCTCCATACTAATTAATAACTTATGTTGTGCTACATACTATTTCCTGGTTTCTATAGGCAGCCATTATATCTTATCTTCCTCAGCATAGCCTGTCCAAGAAAAAAATCCTATTTATCACAATACCTGTAGAATGTGCAAGAGTAACCACTTTTACAGCAGTCAGGTTGAGATCACAAAAAGACATAGTCCAAGAAAACAAATGAAAACAATTAGGGGTCCAGTTCTTAGAAAGCACTATTATACAAATAGAGAAGAATAACACCTCCAAACCCCCAATCCCACCACCCCATAACACAAACAGTTAAACCAATGTAGGTTTATTATAAAGTAACTAAAAACAGCTTTAGTATAAGTAATTAGCAACGAACAAGCTACAGCATATCTATGACCATTAAAACACACTCAGATAGCATAAAGCAGAAAAATAACTAAGAAAAAAAAGAATAAAAAATCTTACTTTACTCCGTATCACTTCGTAGCAGGTTCCAAAAAAGCATCGTAACCGCTAACATTTCCACATAGTGTCTTCCTCAGAACGCAGTAAATGTACTGAGGGAGTACACCAGCACCACATCACATTATATAACAAAGCTACAGCTCATCAGGAGAGGCAGCTGACTAATAATGTAGTAATTATTTACAGCTGATCATAAGAACTAGCCATCACTTTGAAGAAAGCGTGATTACATACTGAAGCAATTGCATCAACAACAAAAAGGGAAATTATACGCACAGGAGGATGGGCCTGACTCTCCATTATCTTATGCTGGCTTTAGGCCAGCGTAACTCTGTAGATGTCCATGGTGTTACACTGACATCAAACCAGAGTAATGGAATGGACAATGAGGCACAAAGGAAATACATCAATAAACACTTCATACAGAAAAAAATTATATACGTTCTGCAATCAGTCAACACGCTGAACACCACCATATACTAGTGAAGCACTTTAAGGAGCTATCTTTGGCATTGCCTTCACCTTCTGTTGGGTGCATCCATCATCTAATCATCAGAGTAGTGCAAAGTCGTATTTACTGGAGTCAGGACTAGTCTTGGATACACAGACAGCCACAGTGGGAAAAAATACCCTTTTTTCACCTTCACATGTGCAGGGTCTAACTCAGTGGTTCCCAACCCATGGCCTGGGGACCAAAAGTGGCCTGTGGGGTCTTTCAAAGTGGCCCACCGCTCCCCTCCCCCGACTGCAGAAGGGAGCCGCTGCCTAAGGACCCAGGCAGAGCACGTTGCTGTGGGGCTACAGAAGGGTGCAGGCTCCTTGCTGCAGCCAAGGGGAGGGGAGATCAGCGCTCCCCTCCCCCAGCTCCAGCAGAGAGCAAAGCGTCTTGCCTAGGTCCCTACGTGCTAGAGCCAGAAGGAGGGGAGCACTGATCTCCCTTTCCCCTGGCTGCAGAAGGGAGCCACTGCCTGGGCACCCAGGTGGAGTGCACAGATCTACAGGACATGTGCCGTTTCTCTGCTGCAGACAGAAGGACGAGAGATCAGTGAGGAGGCAGCCTCCTTGCTGAACTCCTTCCATCCTGCTGCAGGTGTGGAACTGCTGGCAAAGCAGCCAAGACCCACCATGCATAGGAGGGGCAGGACTATAAAAATCAGAGTCTTCCAGTTTGGCCTGCACTTAGCAGGCCACCCACCATGACTTAGCTGCCAGGCCATATGCTTCAGTGTGTCGTGACAGTCACTCATCTACACTAGTGCTTTGTCGGTGTGTGTGTGACATACTGTGAGTAATTTGTAGGTGCAAAATAGTGAATGTAAAAATGAGCAGAGTAGCATCAAAAGAATCAAAAAGGTGAAAATCAGAGGATAGTGCTGTGAGTTTAATAGCAAGTGGAAAGAAAAATACATTTTAACGATGGGAGGTGGCAGTAAACCAGTCTGTTTGGTTTGTGGGTTTCGTGTTGAGAAAATACAACTTGGAATGGCAGTACAGCACTAATTACACAGATCTTGATGCGAAATATCCGATCAGCTCTGATGTATGGCAAGAGTACATTGCCAGGAAAGAGAGTGCACTGAGCAGTCAGCAGTCATTCTTTGTGAATAAACATGAGCAAGGCAGACATACAGTTATTGCTTTCTATGAGGTGGCTCTATCGTTGGCCAGAAAAAAGCAGCCTTTTACTGATGGAGAGGAAATCATGAAGCCCGCCCTAAAAATAGCAGGCAGAATATCAGGTGACAAGCAGGTCGAGACCAAATTTAAAGACATACCTCTGTCAAATAACACTATGACAAGACGTGTTGAACAGCTTGCTGAGAATGTCAAGGATCAAGTGGCTTTTCATGCCTCAAACTGCAAGTTCTTTTCATTGGCTACGGATGAATCTAATATCTCTGACACAGCACAGGTCACAATTTTTATTCGAACTGTCAGTGAAAATTTTGAGGCCATTGACGAGCTGCGTGGGCTTCAATCGATGCACGGCACCATAAAAGGGACAGATTTCTTTGCTGCCCTAATGACATGCATGGAAGAAATAATCTGGACTGGGGAAAGCTGGATAGCATCTGTACAGAGGGTTCATCTGTGTTGACAGGCAGACATGTTGGTTGTCTTTCCCTGTTGGAGCAGATTCTTGAACGACCACTGTTACAGTACCATTGCACAATTCATTGAGAGGCATTGTGTGGAAAAAGTTTGTGTCTCAAGCCTGTGATGAATGTAGTGCTGAAATGTGTGAACAAAATTCGTGCCAGGGCTTTAAATAGGTGAGAATTCAGTTTCTTCTTGATGTGGAAGAAGAGTATGGTGAAATGTCGCTGCACTGTGAGGCCCGATGGCTGTCAAAATGTAAAGTTCTTTATCACTTCTGGGAATTGAAGCCTAGCGTGCTTCAGTTTCTGACAGAAATCCATGAGTTGCCTATGGAACATGCATATCTTGCAGACTGTGACTGGCTGAATGACTTGGCATTCTTAGTCAATATTACTGCTTCCCTGAATACTTTGAATCTGAACCTCCAGGGAAGCAGCAAAGTCTTCGCGAATACGTGTAATGATGTTGTGGCCTTTCAAATGAGGCTGCAGCTGTTTATTGTCAGTGAGCTTACAGAGAGCTTGGCAATTTTGAGCATCTGAGAGAGAGATCGCCGGACAACGGACTTGACACAGACAAGTATAAGAGTAAATTTGAGACACTGTTGGACATTTTTCAGTCCCGATTTAGTCAGTTTGAAGCAGAGCGCAACATGGCTCTCTTTACAAATCTATTTACATTTCTCAGTGACAAGATCTGTTCACTAGAGGAGAAACTGCAACTGGAAATTATAGATCTGAAGTGCAACACTGCCCTGAAGGGCTGATTTACTGAACTTCCAGCCCTTCCCTCTGTGGTAGATATGATTTCATTTCGGCAAAGGCTTCCAGTGACTGAATTCAGACATTTGCATTCTCTGGATCAGCTTTGTTTGCTGCTTTGGTAGTACCTGCCTGTGCGAACAGGCATTTTCTGAGATGAAACTGCTCAAAATCGTGCCCCCCTTACAGACATAAATTTGAGTGGTCTGACGATACTAGTGACCACTTACCTGAAGCCAGAGATTGAGAAATTAGCTTCTGGTCACAGAAGTCGCATTAGATTAGAGTTGCATGAACTGGACATACGTTGTAACTTTGTAACTGTTTTTAACAGTTTAATTTTTTTTAAATTTGCTTTGCACTAAATGTTTACTTTAAATATGTAGTGATTTGTAGTCCTTAATGGTGTATACGTCAATACATTTATTAGGAGATGATAGACGGTAAGCCTTCATGGTTGTAAAAATGATATTTGTGGCCCTTGAGCCAGGATTTTCCCAGGTCAAATTGTCAGTGACTTTGGGGGTTTTCCTTCCTCTGCTGTGTGGGGTGCAGATCATTTGCTAGGATCATCTGGGTATATGTCCCTTAATCAATTCCCTGCCATTGTAGAGGTCTTAGAATCTCCTATGCCTAGTGGCACATGAGGCAACCAATTTTTCCTACTGCTCTTTGTTCAGAGCAAGATGTTTGACTCCATCATAAGTTGTGTCCCTGATGGCAGCATCCTTTTTGATTTGCCATGGGTCATTTTTTGCTTTCTTCATCTTCTCGTCTCACCAGATGGAATCTAATTTATGACACAACTTGTGCTTCTGCAGTGGGGTAGCCTGATGTCATGGCCAAACCACCGTATCCTTATCCAAACCACTAGGCCTCAGGCACTGGTGAAGCTCAACCCCTCCTGTTCTCGGTCAGTGGCACACAATGGTTCTTAGCCAATCTCCTGAGGAGTGTAATACTTTTTTCTAACTTTGTAATATGGTAATACTTTGTTTGGTATAGTTTGCGGGTGTTGGTGTTGAACTGTGATAAATATGATGTCAGACTAGATGATCTGGTGGTCCCATCTGACCTTAAACTCTATGACTATGACATGTTCTGATTGTCAGGAGAATGTGCTCATTCATCATCCAATCAGTAACTAGCCACTGTGCTTCACCCTTTTGTCAGCTTCAGACTAGACTATTATAATCCATTCTTCTTGGAGCTATACTCAAAGGCCATACGGAAACGTCAAACTGAGCTGCACTCACCAGCCTAAATGTAAACCTAGTGAAACCATCGTGAGCAAATCGAGGCTTGCCAGACTTCAATTTTTCTTTTCTTATGATATCAATGGATAATATTGATGTTTATTTTAAGCACTTTTTTCAATTTTTATCAATTTAATTTTCACAGTTGTGCAAAATTATGGGTTTTAAGCATTATTTTAATGTTTATCTATTTAAATTTTCACAGTTGCAGGAAATTATGTCAGGGTCAAAAAGTGAAGGTAGTCAGACCTGTTGTTAATGCCAGTAAACATAGAAATTCAAAAAGTTAAAGTTTTATAACCATTAAAACACAGATTGTCACATCATATGTTAAAATATACAAAGTAAGTAGCCTTAATCCAAACTCTAATAAGTTCTCAAGCAGTATTTTTCTTACTTTCTAATATACTTTGTGCATTTTGAGTACTATCGGTGGAAATTTTTTCACCAGTTTGTGTGTGTATGGTAAAACTGACATTTTTCTATATTTACTGATAACAATCTACTCCTTCAAAGTCTATCACAAATTCCACTGACTCAACTTGTTCCTGAATACAATGCTAGGTCCTGGTCTTAATTTCTACTGTTGCATGGTCTCTTGAATATATGTGCTAAGAAAGTTGGGGAGCACAGAGGATTGTCAATTCCTATTTATGTGTCCCAATACAGCAGCTGCAAAGATCATGTGCTGCGTGGATACAGTTTGCTATTTTGTCTTTTGCTTTTGAATCTACTGAAGAGTTCAGTAGAATCTGTGCTGCCAACAGTTAACACAGAGTGGTTACTAAAAAGGCCAATTTTCCCCTATATTTAGAGTAAGGAGCAACTCTCATTATTAGTTAGACTCAGCTGGCAAATGTTAACTTTTTAAGGTGATTCACACAGTGTAAGCAATACTGAAAGGCTTTGAATCTTTACAAATCTAGATGGAAGTGAGAATGAAGTATAGAAGGCATTACTGCAGACTGTAAATGGGTGGCTACTTCCTGGACACCCTGGGGCGGCCCTGCAGCTTCCCTGCTTCAGTTGCCTCATCAGGGCACTTCAATAACTCCACAATGACTTATTTGTCTAATAACAACATCCCTTCTTGGGGGCCTGGTTCATTAACATAAAAGTCAAAACAAACACAAAAGTCTTTCACCCCAGTCTCAAGGTGGGCACAGCCCCTGCTTTCTGAGGTCTGTCCGTCTTCAAATTTCCAAGGTGGGCACAGCTTTTCAGCCCTTTCCAGCCTCTGCTCCATCTCTCCCCTCATCCCACCCTGGGCTCCTATAAGTCACTTCCTGCTCTCTTCTGAACAGCCACTGCCAGATCTTGCTACCTGAAGTCTTTCCCTCCTCTTTTTCCCTGCAGAACTCCCAAGCTTTTCTACCTGGAGTCGTCCACAGGTTTGCAATGTCCAGGTGTTCCTCAGGGCTCTTTCCCTGGTCAAAGGTCTCTTGAGAGCCACCGCTTGCTACAGACTCTACCACAGCCCCCTCTCCCTGTTTTGTGTTCTCCTCTGGCTCTTTGTAGAGACCAGCTGCCCAGCATGGCACATCCACATCCACACAGCCAGCAGCAGCCCAAAGCAGCAAGCCTCCGAGCGCGCAAAAGTAGCTGTGTAGACTGTGCTTTTAAGTTGGAACTCGGGCGGGAGCTGCGGCTCTCAGACTCACTCACCTTCCTAGGTTCAGACCCTGAGCTCCAGCCTGAGCCACAACTTCTACACAGCTATTTGTATCATGGTAGTACGAGCCCAAGTCTCCCAGGCTCAGAGATTTGCTACTGTGGGGTATATAGACATTCCCCTACCAGGCACCATCAGGAAGTTGTCAATGAATCACAAGGAAGCTGGACCCATTCCCTCTTTAAGGGCCCAGTCCACCTAGCGACACAGACACTTGCAAAAATCTACTCATCAGCTGTTCTCTTCTGATTGCTTTTCCATTTTTTCACAGGCTTAGAGCAGAGACTTTAGAGCAGAGACCTTTCAACTTCTACAGATGTCACATACAGAAAAAAAATGGTGAACTAACAAGAAAGATGGATGAGATTAAGTGTTATTACACAATGCAATAGGATCTGCATATGTATAACTTTGAAGCATAAATGTTGAGAGTCTTTGAAAATGTATGTAGCCAGATAGCAGTCTGTTGGCTCAAAGCACTTGAGGACATTTAATCCTCAGAAATTACTCCTTTAAAAGTCAGTCTTATGTAACCACATGTGTCCGAAACTGGGCCTAAATCTGATGGCAAAAGACAGGAACAAACAGAAAAATGCTACTGTTCATGCCAACAGACAGCCTGGAGAGCTGTAAATATGCATGTTTTGGAGGTTGGCAGCATATGAAAATATCACACTGTCACGCACTTAGCTTCCTACAAAAAATAGATATGGCCCCAAATCCTGATCCCATTGAAGTCAATGCGAAATTCATTAACTTCAGCGGCGCTGAGATTTGACGGATGCTGGGCAGACCTGGTGGCTAAACTAGGCATAAAATCACTTTTGTCTTAAAAGACATTTATCATGCCATAAAGTGATCTAGCAAGCAGAGGGGCTCCTGAAAATGTATTTCATGCAGAGAGAATGTCCAGCTTTCTTGTACTGGATACTACTCCACAATGCTGTGTCTGAATGTTAGTGTTTCCTGTTTTTAATCTAGCTACCTGGGTAATCATTCATACCATATGCATTACTGTCACATTTGGGAAGAAGGATGGCCCAGTGGTTAGAGTGCTAACCTCAGACTCATAACAACTAGATTCAATTCCCTGCTTTGCCATAGACTTCTTGTGTGACTTTGGGCAAGTGGCTTGGGCCCAGATCCCCAAAGGTATTTAGGTGCCTCACTGGAATTTGGCACCTAACACTTTCGAAGACCAGGACTTTAGTTTCTCTGTGCCTCAGCTTCCCATCTGTAAACCAGGGGTAATAGCTCTTGACTAACTGGCAGGAGTGTTTTGAGGATAAGTACATTAAAATATTGTGTCATGTTCAGATACTCTGGGAATGGGGACATATAAGTACCTTGGATAGACAATCACTGAGTGCCATACAGAGATTTACATAAGCAAAGTATAAAGCACCTCATGTGGTCTAGTTCTTTCCCCAGAGGCAACTATGTTTCTTTTCTCCTTTCCATCTACCTTTCCTTTTTTGTTTATGTTGCTTGCTGTGGGAAAGCTAAGCTTAAGAAGTGGGTTTTACACATTGCTCTGTGAAATATATGGCCATTCTCACCTCCAGCTGAAGCAAGTTCCATAGTCATGAGCCAGCTGCAGAGAAAGCTCTGTGCCCTCTTCTCATAAATTTAATTCTCAAGGCTGACAGCTTTATTGCTCCTGAGGGATATCTCTGTGGAGGGTGGCTACGGTTCCAGGAAAAGAGACATTCTCTGAAATAGTTTGGACAAGTGTCATGGAAGGTCTTATAGAAGAGCTCTAAAGCCTTGAATGTGACCTCATATTGGGGTGGGTAGTAACATACAGAGCAGAGCAGTGGCATAGTGTGTTCTCAATAACCAATGTTGCTGAGGAAATGAGATCTTGAATTGTGAATCAGCTGAAACTTTATTAAGATCAGTGTGCACATTCCTAAGTAAATTGAGTCCTAGTCAGTCTTGGCATGAATTATTGTGTGCAAACTATCATCTATCAACCACTAGGTAATTCTAAATTTATATTCTGCAGTGCTCTAGAAATGCATCAACCTACTGAAAGTATATGCTGCACATCACATCTTAGAAAGGATCCCATCTTGCTCCTTGTTCCTTGCTTCCTAGTATTCATCAGTTGTTACTATGATTGCTCTTTCCATAACATTCATACTTAATGCTTATTGTACATACTGCATTCACAAACACTGAGCAGTCCTCACAATATTCTTGTCAATGTTATCCCCATTCTGCCATATCCTATCTTCCTTTGATAGCTCAGCTGGTTGAGGGGTAGACTATAAGCTCAATTTGTACAGCAAGCCTGAAATTGTTGGTTTAATTCCTGCTTAGAGGTGACAGACATTAGTCAAGTTACAGAAATAAGGTGCACATTTTTAACAGTGAGGGTAATTAACCACTGGAACAACTTAACAAGGGTTGTGGTGGATTCTTCATCACTGGCAATTTTTAAAATCAAGATTAGATGGTTTTCTAAAAATATGCTCTAGATCAAACAGGAATTAATTCAGGGATGTCCTATAGCCTGTGTTATACAGGAGGTCAGACTAAATAATCACAATGGTCCCTTCTGACTTTATGATCTATGAAATTGCTTAACACATTACTGGAAAATGCTCAGATAATACGGTGATGAGCGTCGTTTGAATTTTATGTAAATGGAAAGAAAGCTAAAATGACTTGTTCAAGCCCTCAGAGAGAGTCATTATATAAGTTGAGACTAGTTTCTAACTGCCACTATTGTGAGGCCTCTATCCCCAGTCAGCTATTGCATGTATTAACTGTGTACTTTACATTTTCTTTAGGGGACATTTCTACTAGACTAAGATATAAAAATCCTACCATCTATTTTTTTCACTTTTTTGTTTTGGTTTTCATTTTTGTTTGGGTTTCTTTTCTTTGTTCTGTTTTCTCTACAGCCATTTATAGTTCTATCCGGCTGCACTTTGTGCATAAATTTAAACCAAAGTGTATAAAGCTGGAACTGATTTCCTGGCTGTGTAAGCATCAGGTGGTTCAAATGCGTAAATAGGAAATAGGTCTAGGATTAAGTCGCCAGAAATTTCTATATTTGTTCACAGGCAGAATGTAGCATGGTCTGTGACACTGACTTACTCCACAATGGACAGATGGAAAAGAAGTACACAGAAATTACAGTGATAAACTCTGCCAAGCTGCCCTTATGCACTCTAAAACCCCCACTTTCATTTAAAAACAAAAGGTAAATTGCTGGCTGTTATGGTTACAAAAAAACCCTTGAAAATGTGACCAAATTATAACCAATGCAGCATGTCTGCCTGAGTTTGCAGAGAGTCTGAAACAATAACTGAGAGGTGTGAGTTAATGATGATAGTTTATCTAACAAGGTACTGGAACAGTATCTAATTTTGATGTGTCAAGTGGGCAGAGCTTATTTTGTACTTGAAACTTTTACTATTAGCTTGTCTTCCCTCTTTTCAAATTCAGCCCCACAATCTTGTATGTGAAAACATTATTGCTGGTAAAGAGACGTGCTCACTGTTTGAGGGGGAAAGAACAAGTTCAGTTTGACGCCCTCCCACCCTATCCCCACTGACTTCTATTCATTCCTATAGTCTTGACTGAAGTGTGAAAAGCCTGGTTGAGTCTCAAGATGACCCCTACTACCTGCCACTATCTCTCATCTTGCCCCCCACTTTTTTCTGGGTAACTGGTCCTATCTGGGGGGAGAGGATGCCTGGCACCCTAACCCTCCTGAACTCTGGGACCACCATGTTAGAGGTCTTTGTTCTACTTTCTGCCCTAGTGTCTTCAGAAAACTGGCTTGACAGCTTGCTCCCCTACCCAAATAAATTCAACCTGGGGTGACTCTGTGGCCTGCCCTCTCATTCTGGAGCAGCAGGATTCAATAAGTGCTCAGCTGGGTCCTGTTATTCTGCTCTCTACAGCTTGGAAAGTGCGCCAGAGTTTGCACTCCAAAGCCCATCCACCAGACTGGAAAATGCCCAATCATCTCTCTCTTTTTATTCCCATGAGAACTGATGATCTCAGATTAGCGCTAGAGACATCATGTCTCCTTAGTTCCCCAGTTCAGTCATCCACTCAATCAAACTTATGTACATATAGTTCATTTCTGTGTGCTAGCACTGTAATCTTAAATATTTCAAAATAAAGGTCTCTGTGTATTAACCCTCCTCAGGATTAACAGAGCAATTTGCATTATTTGCTAATCTTTATTCAAGAACTGATAATGCTATTCTTAAAGTGTTACCAGACTAATAGCAGTTTTTCAGCTCCCACTGGTTTGTATCTGCCCCTAAGGAATACTGAAACCACATGGTGTATCTTTCTGTAGGAGTGGCCAAATTGTATACTAAATGACCCAGTTGTAGAAATCAAGCAAGTAAACCTACTACACAAATGTGAAGTGCATGAGAAAAAATAAACCTTCAGCACAGATGTTTGTTCAGCTCCTAGGGTGTTTAAAATATCAACCTGAAAATGAGGTGTTTGCACTGGAAATGGAAGCCAAGCACCACAACATGGTATAGCCTAGAAAGAGGTCAAACTACGCATTAATCTCCTGGGAGGTCACAACTGCTGTCGGAGTGAGCCAATGTTTGCAATGCAATATGGTCCCCTTGAAACACAAATGGCCCTAGCATTTTTAGGAGAAGAGAGACATCTACAGGAGAGACTGTGTTTGAACTTCTCTCTCTCTTCAGATCATCTACGTGATTAATACAAGGTGAGTAAATGCAGTTTGTCAGCTCCTGTTTAGTGCTGCGCTTGTCCAGAGAAACATTCCTGTGAAACGTTTTCCTAATAGAAGGAAACCCTTGTGAACATAATGGAAAATAAATAACACGGGGTTATTTTAGTTAAATATTTACAAAGGAGTCTAAGGAAAAACCACGAAAGAGAAACTCATATAATTCAAAGAATTAAAAGTGTACTTCTTGTTTGGAGCACACTTTGACTGGGGTTCTTTAATGCCAAGTCTGCTTCTCTGTAGTGAATCATTTTTCCAGCTGAACTTTGCTATCTCCTTATAGCTCTGAAGCTTCCTGTACAGTATTCTTACTATGAGCATCACATTAAAAGCTACATCCTAGACAAAATATTTCCTCCCATCCTTTTGATGCCCTACTTATTTAGCTTTATGCAGAAAATAATTGGGGAAACTACTGTTATAATTTTCATGGGTTTTAATTTCCAAAAAAGATTCCAGCGTACTGACGAAAGTTTAGCCATAATGCCACATGCATAGCTTCAGGTGTCCCTCGACATATAAATGTAGCTCCTACCTTTAATGTTTCAGGAAAATAATGTAAATAGTGTATTACATTTTTAAGGGTTTATTTTTATTCTTTTCAGAGAACTCTGTAGATAAACATTGGACAGTATAAAATCTATAGCACAAATAATTAGCTAGATACATACATACATGCACAGATCATGCCTCTGATCCAATTTTACATTTAATATTTTAAATGTTTCTCCTTAATGATCTTTCCCCTCTGATTTTAAAAATCAAATCTTTCGCATTCTGCTGTGCCTGTTAATGACTCAAGTCATTCTTTTAGGTGACTTAAGTGCTCATGAAATGCAATAGATGGAAAGCCCATAGCAGCCATGCTGTCAGGGCTTCTTCCACTATAAGCTGTCTCAAGGACCTCATAAAGGGAGAGGCACCATGGCATGGTAGGAGGTGGCAGAAGAGGTAATGCAACCTCAGACTGCATTGACTTGACAATATGCTCACCGGGCACTGAGGAGATAATAATGTGGGGCAAAAGGGAAGCTACTTACATATTCTGTGTGCCATAGTTGCCAGAATGTTTTCAGAGCTTTACTTTAGGATCCAGATGAGAATATCCAAAGGCAAGATGACTTCTGGTGGGTCAATAATAGGAACACCTTTACAGAGCCATGTGAAAGCCCCAAGAACTTTGTTGCTACCCTAGGAGTCTCTTGCACACCAAATGTAATGCCAGAAACATAGAATATGTCCCACAGAACCTGGAAGCGTGCACCCCAGCATGGGCAGACAGACTAGAGCCAGCAGGCTAAAAATAACCATGTGGCTGTGGCAGCATGAAGAGTAGTGAGGGCAAACCACCTGAATACAAACCCACCCAACCTTTGGGTACACACACAGATAGCTAGCCCAAGCTGCTCCCCACGTTGCCATTTTTAGCTTGCGCGCTTGAGCAGAGCTAGCGCATGTTTGTCTACTCACACTAGGAAGTAGTCTCGCCCCAGGCATACCCTATGTTTCTGGCATTATATTTTATGTGCGTCTCCTGGGGCAGTCAGAGCAGCATGTAACTTGAAGTCTGTATTTCCCAAGTTTCAGAGGTATACACTTAGCCACCCTTCACATTCTGCAAGACTACAAGGCTGTGCAGGACAATCTTAACTCTGCCTTAATGAAGTGTTTTAACTGTGCACGGAAGGCAGAACCTCAATTGTATTCAGATTTTGCCATGTCGTTCCATGCCAATTCCCTCCTTTCCTATCCCCTGCCAAATACAAGACATAAATAGGTGGCAGGCTGAATATACTTACTCTTAGTGGGCTATTATTACTATTATTACAGAAGCACTTAGACGTTCCAACCAGCCTCTGAGCCCCCATCGTGCTAGGCACTGTACACTCCTTGTTCCTACTCCCAAAGAATTTATGGCCTAAATAATATATTTAAAGTAAGAAAATCAGTCGTATTAAATTCAGTTTGAACATTATGGGCCTCACCTGCTCTTTTTCAACTCTCATTAACTTCAACAACAAGAGGATCTTGTACAGTTTAAAGTGACAAAATATTGCAGAAAGTATCGTAAGCTGATGCACACACTCCTCAGCCAGGGAAGGAACAATAAGAATCCCAGTTTCAGATCACATAACATTTCTTTCCCCCGGACTTCCTTTAACTGCAGACACAACACTCCAAACCAGAGCAAATCAACTCAAACTACTGGGTAATAACCATGTGAGACCTTTCTAGCTTCAAGCAGCTGGGAGGAAAAAGCATTCACCCATCTTCTATGATGATCTTCTTTGCACCAGCTTCTCCTTTCCTTTTATAATCCTGCCTACATAAGACATGTGATAGATAGGAACCCAGTAATCCTTTACAGAGCACCTTATTCCTGGTGTATATATAATATTCTTTTCATGGTGGGGGCTGTGAAATCTTCCTATAAAACCTTGGTGTTTTTTGTGTGTTTGTTTTTTTTTTACTTTAAACCTTCAGACCTGCTATTTTTTTGTTGCTGATCACTTATAACAACCATGTGAGGACTATACTGATGGAAGGGATGCATTTTTTTCTAGATACACAGAAGAATGAGGGAAGTAGCTTCGACACTTGTGGTTTGCCTTTTTGCATAACCATTTATCTTTTATACTTTATGACCTTTTTGATTAATGTTTTATTCTTCTTGGCTTAAAAGAAGCTGAAACAGTTTCCAGATTTTATGTCTCCAAACACTATTAAATGTCATTTCAGCTTTCCACTTATGGGTCTGATAATGATGGATTACAGTAGGAAAGGCTCAGAGTGAATTAATGGATCAGCTACACTGGCTTGGAATCATTCACAGGACTGTAAATAACACCATAAAAACATAAGAACGGCCATACTGGGTCAGACCAATGGTCCATTTAGCCCAGTATCCTTCTTCTGACTGTGGCCAGTGCCAGATGCTTCAGAGGGAATGAACAGACCAGGGAAATTTCAAATGATCCAGACCCTGTTGTCTCCAGATTGTGTCATTTGGAGGTTCAGGGATACTCAACACATGGGGTTGCATCCCTGATCATCTTGTCCAATAGCCACTGATGAACCTATCTTCCATGAACTCATCTAATTCTTTTTTTAACCCAGTTATTCTTTGGATCTTCACAGCATCCACTGGCAACAAATTCCCCAGGTTGACTGTGCGTTATGTGAAGAAGTATTTCCTTATGTTTGTTTTTAAAATGTAACAACGTAGGTATTGCAAGATTTTGCAAGTGTTAGGATATTTTTAAACATTATGTACTATAAGGATGGCATCCATATATGATAAGTAAAGATAAGTCCGCCACACTGTGATCTTGTCAGAAACCACTAGTTAGGCAGGATCAAGCCTAGTCACTATACTTTACTGGGGTACACCAAAGAAAACTTGGGTTCTGTAGGAACCAGTGTGGAAAACTTGGGACTTGAGCCTGTGAAATCCTGAATGGCTTCAAGTCCCATTGACATCAGTAGGTGCTGAGAGTGCCCACTGCTTAGGATAAGATCTACAGTTAGCATATGTCTACACTTTGAGCTTCCCACACATCATACTAACCCTGAGTGAACCTTTAAAACTCATCACAAATATTATATCATAAGAAGTTCCCCTAGTAGAGAGCAGCTATGGGGAACTGTCTGTCTAGAGAAAATCTCTGGAGAAATTCTTCTGGAAGTGTCTCTCTTAACAAAGCCCCTGCTAATAATTCTGTGAGCTACTTGACTGAAGCTTTTATCTTTACAGACAGAGCCCCATCCACCAACAGATAGGCCAAATTTTCCTATTACTCCTCTCTGGTTAGGTAACTGGACCCAGTTGCCCTCAGTTCTAGGTGGCTACTCTGTGACACAATAGAGTTTATTTGCCAGGTTCTGATGCTTTACTAATCTACTAAAAGACAATGAGAACCATGAAAAGGATAGTATGTTGGCTACGTACAGTGTGAATGTGACAGGGATTTGACAAGCATGTTAGCAGATGACATGTGTCATCACTGGATGCAAGACAAAGCTATCTTGTGGGAGTTGAAGCAATAATCTTCTACTCCCAAGATGACAATGCCAGCAATTTATATAGACAGCAAAAAGCGGTGTAGATTCAGTAGACATATTCCATTTTATGACCCCCACACTTGGAAAGCAGTTTATCAATCAGCCAAGATGGTAGGTTTTTATTACCTATTATTAGTGCCTACAACACTTTAGTGTCAATTCCATGACAAGAGCACCACACACTTATATAATGGCACTGATATGTCCTCACACTTCTTCAAATATTCTTCAAATGTTCCAGAAGTTCATTGGTATTTGGGGCATATAAGGGAAAGCACAAAGGACCTGTTGGATAAATGGGTGTTTTATGCAAGAGACTGATCAGCATTTTTAATTTAACATGACCAAGGGCCTCTGGGTGCCTTGAGAGAACATAAAGAAAACAATATTATGAAAAATAAAACAATGCACCAAAATACAGGGACTAGAATGAAGAGTGGAAACTCCCATAACAACCCCAAGCTCCTTAAACAGAAAAAATACAAGACAAAAAGTATGTTAGTGGATAAAATAATAAGACAATATTTTTACATATGATTTAAGAGCTTCCATGTATGACAAATTCAATTTAAAAGTGAAAAACAAAAGCTTTTGTCATTAACCTGAAGGCTACCAGAGACATAGACCTGTGAATGTTGAAGAGGCTTGGGTTCCAAAGGTGGAGGCTTTCAGTGGCAATGGACATGTTACAGGATAGGGCAACAGAAACTCTGATTTCTCTAGGCAACTATATTTAAAAACCTCAATAAAACCAAAGAGCAAAGACCAAACCTCAGAAGTGGTCTATCCTAGAAATTGCCAAAGCTGGATTACAGTGTCTGTGTCTTGGAGAAACTGTCAAATCCTCAAAATATTTCTGGGATGAGAAAACTTGCTCTCAACCATTGCCAAAAGCAGGAGGTTGCAGGTTCAGTTCACTGCTCAGACATGACTATCCAAGTAGGCAAATATTTTCACTTTGTCTAAACTGATTCTATCAATAGCCCATAAAAGAGCTGGCAGTCTTCCAGGAATTTCCCTGAATAAGCTTACAGCAGTTGTCTTGCTTCCATTTTGTGGTTGTAGACAGACAACAGGACAGCACCAAAAGGAGTATCGATATAACCATAAATCTTGCAGATTCTTTGAGCATTTAATAGTGGTGAAAAAACAGCCTATGAAGGACTCAGTATGGATAGAAGAATAACTTACTCATTTTCTGCAAAATTTCATGAAAGAAATCTATTTTAAGAGCCTCTAAAGGCACCTATCACTATGGTATCCCAACCCAGTATATGAGCAACATCATGGGCATGAATTGAAGTATTGGAGATTAATCTCACCACTACAGCAAGACTATAAAATCAAGTTAGTGACACTATATTGTCTGTACTATTGCACACTGCTGAGAGTTATATTATCAAGTGAGCTGTCTCAGTCCATCCAATAGGATATTTTCAAAATTCGTCTTCCTCTCCTAGTGGGTTTCTCAACACAAGTGGAAGATTTGAGAATATGCAACAATTTAGTGAGGGTCAACAGATATTTTAGCAGGGGCTGAACGTTGGTATATTTGAGCTGTACAAGAATCTTGGCTTCTTCAAGAAATATCACTGTTAACAGGTACCCTATGAAAGAACTACTTCCACTATAAATGGTGGAATGGAAACAAGCAACAGTTCTTCGACATGAGCACCTTAAGATATCCTTATCTCGGCTGTGGCCTCTATGTGTTACTTTACAGAAGGGTTATACTTTATAGAGGAAGGCAATATAAGATCCAGGACAAGAACTTAGGCCTTGATCTCAAGTCCCATCCTCAGACCATTACATTATACTGCTCTAGTTTACCAAATCAAAATATTCCTTATTTCTTCTCCCCATAGCTCTGCACTACATCTACACCCTGATGCAACAAAGCTTTCATTATTCTAGCCTCCCACACCACTTACTCTTCAATCTCTGCCTCTGCTTTTTCATTTCTTGCAGTTCAGCCGAAAACTAGAGTGAGCTCCAAGATTATCTGTCAGGGAGAAATCACTTAGGGTAAAAGTGTTGATGACTGTGGAGAATCCACTCTGCTATATATCAGCATCACTCATTCTCTGAACTCAAGATGCAGCTGACAAATTTGTAGAGCTTACTTTTTGCAGTATAACTAATTCCATTGTTGTTTGATCCAGGACTTCACTGAGTGACAATTTGATTGCATTAGTTGTACCTTAGCAAATAACAGGACACACCACAGAAGGTTGTCATCACTTTCCCCAACAAACAAGGTGGAAGGACACTTCATCAAGGACCCAACCAGAGAACCCAGTTATTTTTTGCTCTCACAGAAAATACGGCTCAGTTGGAACTCTAATTGTACATCTTAAAGGAGATGTGCCTACCTCCTCCATGGGGACTGAGATGCAATCCTATTTCTGACTGCGGAAATGGACTTCAAACTATGGAACACCTCATCAACCAGTGACCCAAACAATCATATCCTGGTGGTATTTCTTTCATTCATTCTTCAGCATCTGAAATAATCAACTGGATCATCAGCCTAGACTTGACATATTGATGTTAAATAATATCCTAAATGGTCCCCCTAATCCAGCCAGCATCAAACTGTTCTTCTTGCATAGCACTTCAATGGCACACAACCTCCCTTGTCACATACAATAGTTCATATGAGATATGACATGTCATATACCCAATCATCACATCTTAATGGAATTATCCATTTACAGCTTCACACTTGACAATGGCTAGATAGCTGTTCTGCCATGACTGCTGCTTATTATATTAATCCTAATCATCTCACAGTTCCCTCGTACTGCTCTGATCTGTTTATTGTATCTACCAATGATCTGTCTCTATAAATTTAGTTTGTAAACTCTACAGGGCAGGGATAATCTTTTCATTATATGTGTCAGAGCTGGGACATAGGCAGCCAGGTCTAGTGGATAGCATTGGGTGCAGGCTGAGGATCTAGGGGCCAGGAGCCAATTACCAGGAACTAGGCCAGGTTGGAGTACTAGGTGATCAGAGTCAAGTGACAAACAGGAGGGCTGGAACTAAGAGACAGGTGTCATGAGTCAGCGAGAATCAAGGTACCAGGAGGTCAGAATCAGGTGATAGTAACTGAGGGTGAAAACAAGAGGCAGTTACCAAGTTTCAGGACGGCAACCTGAGAGGGGTTGCAAGTGCTTCAGAGGGTAAGAATAAAATTCAAATGTTCTGGACAAACAGGAGAAATGGTCTGAAGTATCCAGCCCTACAATTCTATACTTCTATGCCAGGATCAGAAGGCAGGAACAGGTAAAAACCAGGGAAGTTGTCTGGAGCAGGATGGAGTCCAGTTGTTCAGACAACTTCCTTCTTAGACTCATGGACTCATCTTCTGGTTTACATAGGGGCTGAGGCTTAATCAGGATCCATGAAGCTCTCCCAATCAGAGTATAGTGGCAGGGCTTGTACTTCAGTTGGGCTTCAAGGGCCCCTGGTCCCAACTGCTGTCTATGAGCTGCCAGATGGAGGATTGGCATGTGATGAGTCCCTTCCCCAGGATGCCTATAGACCCAGGTTCAAGACCCACAGAGCTTGATCTCATTCTCTCCCAAAGGAGCGACCTCTGGGCTCAGTAGGTCCAAGCTTCTCGGGGTGCTTCTCATGGAAGGCTTGTACCAGGGTGGAAGTGTGAATGTCTTCCACTGGCTCCCACACAAGGTCCTCAAGGCCATTGCCTTTTCTGTTAACCACAAACAAAATTGTACCCTGCTGATATTTAGAATCCAAGATCTCATCCATGACATCTTCCTCATGGCCTTGTAAGCACACTAGCAGGGAATGTGGCTGAGTCCTGTGTGGAAATGAATTCTTCGTATAAGGCTTCAGGAGGGATATGTGGAATAGCGAGTGGATTCTGAGACATGAGGTTGGTGTAGTTCAATAGGGACTGGGTTAACTTCGTGATGGCTTTGATAAGAGCTAAGGTACTGGAAGTCTAACTTACATGATGGACTGTTCACGCAGAGGTGAACACGGAGGCAATTGGGGGAGGTTCCTGATGACTGGAAAAAGGCAAATGTAGTGCCCATCTTCAAGAAAAGGAAAAGAGTGGATCCAGGGAACTACAGACCTGTAGGCCTCACCTCAATCCCTGGAAAAATCATGGAGAAGGTCCTCAAGGAATCCATTTTAAGGCACTTGGAAGAGAGGTCGGGAACATTCAACATGGATTCACCAAAGGAAAGTCATGCCTGACCAACCGGATTGCTTTCTATGAATGCTTTCTGTGGATGTGGGGAAAGCGGTGGACATTATATACCTTGACTTTAGCAAAGCTTTTGATATGGTCTCCCACACTATTCTTATCAGCAAGTTAAAAAAGTATGGGTTGGATGAATGGACTATAAAATGGATAGAGAATTGGCTAGAGCATAGGGCTCAACAAGTAGTGATCAATGGCTCCATGTCTAGCTGGCAGCCGGTCACAAGCAGAGTGCCCCAGGGGTTGGTCCTGGGGCCGGTTTTGTTCAACATCTTCATTAATGATTTGGAGGATGGGGTAGATTGCACCCTCAGCAAGTTTGCAGATGACACTAAGTTAGGGGGAGTGGTAGATATCCTGGAAGGGAGGGATAGGATACAGAAGGACCTCAACAAATTGGAGGATTGGGCCAAAAGAAATCTAATGAGGTTTAACAGGGACAAGTGCAGAGTCCTCCACTTAGGGCAGAAGAATCCCATGCACAGCTATAGACTGGGGACCAATGAGCTAGGCAGCAGTTCTGCAGAAAAGGACCTGGGGTTTAAAGTGGATAAGACGCTAGAGATGAGTAAGCAGTGTACCTTGGTTGCCAAGAAGGCTAATAGCATATTGTGCTGCATTAGAAGGAGCATTGCCAGCAGATCGCAGGAAGTGATTACTCCTCCCTATTCAGCATTGGTGAGGCCGCATTTAGAGTATTGTATCTAGTTTGGGGCCCCCCCACTACAAAAAGGATGTGGGCAAGTTGGAGAGAGTCCAGAGGAGGGCAACAAAGATGATTAGGAGGGCTGGAGCACATGACTTATGAGAAGAGGCTGAGGGAACTAGGCTTGTTTAGTCTGCAGAAGAGAAGAATGAGGGGGGATTTGATAGCAGCCTTTAACTACATGAAAGGGGGTTCCAAGGGAGGATGGAGCTAGGCTGTTTTCAGTGGTGGCAGATGACAGAACAAGGAGCAACAGTCTCAAGTTCCATTGGGGGAGATCTAGGTTGGACATTAGGAAAAAGTTTTTCACTAGGAGGGTGGTGAAGCAGTGGAATGGGTTACCTAAGAAGGTGGCGGAATCTCCATCTTTAGAGGTTTTTAAGCTGTGGCTTGGCAAAACCTTTGATGGGATGATTTAGCTGAGGATAGTCCTGCTTTGAGCAGGGGGTTGTACTAGATGACCTCCTGAGGTCCCTTCCAACTCTAATATTCTATGATTCTGTGGTTCAGTGAGCTGCTCTGGTGAGAGCCACACTTTTTATCCCATTGAGGGCTTGATTGACAATGCTGGTCTGCATGGCTTGTAGTTGGATTTTGCTTTTTCCAAGTAGTCCCTTACTTTTTCTTAGATTTGATGCATTCTCCGCACCAAGTCTGAAGCAATTGGGTTAGAAGAGATCATACGTAGCTGTGGATGGAATCAGGGGTGGTGCACAGAGTTAAGAGTTAACAAAGAAAGGGCTTTTATCTGTGGGGACATGACCCATGTTATTGTATGCAAACTCCAGATAAGGTAATAGCAAGGACCAATCTCAGCACTCCAGTCCTCTTCATTAAGAAAAAAGATGGCAATCTCTGACTGTGTCAATTACCATGCCTTGAATAAGATAATCATAAGGCACTTGTATCTGCTGCTTCTGATTCCCGTTCTACTGGATCGCATGGGGGCTGCCTAAATAATTACTATGTTTCACCTCTGTGGAACCTATAACCTCATGTGCACCAGGGAAGTGATGAATGGAAGACCACCTTCTGAACATGCCATGCTCATTTTGAATACATGGTGATGTTTGGCCTGACAAATGCTCCAGCAACCTTCCAATGCTTTATCAACAATGTGTTCTGAGACATACAGGACCTGGCATAGTCCTGGTATTTCAGGGGAAGTTCCAACAAAGCCTCAGGAGGTGCCCCTGTCTGGGCCACCCACCCCTACCTGTAGGCCTCCAGGTTCTGGAACTGCATCTAGAGGCCCCTGACAGTGCTCTAGACAGAATTCTGAAGGTAAGCTGATTTACTGTTTTCACCAGTGTATGAAGGGATGATGACAGGTCAATCTGGGAATTCCAAAGATCAAGGGAAAGTGCAGGGAATAAATTGTGCTGTATAGTATTGTCTCCCAGTGCCCTTGGATGATTGTTTCCAGAGGTGCTGTTTTCTCTGTCACTGCAGACGAAGAACCATCAATAATCATCATCAAGTCTGGAGTGACCTTACATTGCAGAGGGATTTGCAGAGCCCAGGTTGTTATAACATCCATGAAGTTTTTGGTGGCTCCCAAATCTACAAGAGGCCATTGCACTGGAATCAATTGGTCCATCATGAGAATGTGAAACTGCACAGGTATCTGCAAGAGAGAGACCTCCTGGTGGGGGACAGTCATGTCCCACTCCAGACTGAGGTTTCAGAGAACTTCTTTCCTTCAGAGGCCAGGACCATCCCCCCTTGCAGACTTGGGCCACCTCATTTCCCAGGCCCTTTGCAGTTCACCTGGGACAGAAATAGAGTGGCCCAATTCCCCATAGAAGAAGCACAGATGATGTTGATGGTGATGTTCCCTTTCCTCAGGGGGTCAGCCACTGATGGTTCATGTCCACTTTCAATCAGTTGGGTGGGAAGTGTGGATGTCAAGGGAGCACCTACTAGGGAGGTTGTGGGAAGCCCCATTTTACTTCTGGTCTGTCACACAGATGGTTATCTGTATGAACAGCAAGATCCACAATGGCATTAAAGCTTGTGGGCATCTCTACATGGGTCAGCTCATCTTTTATTTTTTCCCACACACCCCACCGAAAGAGATACAGTTGTGCCGCATCATTCCATTCGGTATCTGCTGTGAGACAGCAAAAGTGTGTTGCATAGGTAGACATATATTGCCCCTACCAGAGTCTTTGCAACGCAGCCTCAGCTGTTCTAGCCCAGTGCATGTCACCAAATATCCTGTTCAACAGGACCAGGATATCATTCTCCAGAAGGGGGCAGGCCCAGTTTAGTGCTTTCCCAGTCAGCAGACTGACTACCAGGCTCACCTTGGACCAATCAGAGAGGCGTAGATCTGGGGGCATGTAAGGAACAGGAGGTGACATTGGTTCATAAAGCCCCAGAACCACTGGAGGGACCCATTAAAAGGTTCTGCCAGAGGAACCATATGGCCCTGTTCAGGCCGGGGTCCAGCAAATATTACCAAAATGTGATGCTCTCTATGAACAGCTGGTTTACTTGTTCCGCTTGGAACAGCTTGGTCAGCTTCACGACCCCATCCTGCAGGGTTTGATTAGCTGCTTGCAAGGAGGTGGCCCATTTGGCTGAGCCCAGTGCATCCAGAGGCAGCAGCTGGTCTGTGGGTCCATTCTTCTCACACTGAGCATAGTCCTAAGGGTGCAGTGGTCTTAACAAGCTGTCAGGACCAGGGCATGGATCCTGGGCCAAGGATTCAGGGAAGAGCAGTCTATTACTGGCCAGGTAGGAATACCACGAGATCAGAGCTGAGTGATAAATCAGAGGGCCATAACCAAGTGGGATGCTGTTGGATTGAAATATGATTATGTTTTTCATTGATTTTGCCACTATTAGTCAAATGCAATGAAACTTGTACAAAGCATGCCATGTATGTTGTCAATGGGAAAGTTATGATCTGCTGAATATGATTATCCTGTTCATGGGCATGTATCATTTTTGTACCTAAAGTTATAAATATCGACTGCATACTGCCAGCCTACATAAGTGCTGTATTCCTGGGCAATTCCCACCAGGTAAAATTGACATTGAAGCCAGGCAGCTTTGTTTTGCTCAAAGGTAATTAACACACAATCGGCCATAGAAGAAATTCATTCCACCCACCAAGCCTTCCTGTGGATGTCCCAGCCAGAATATGGGTAAGGGCTGCTCCTGGAAATCACCAAAGCATGTAAGGGCATGTGACTTGCTTACGTAACCCTGGACTCCATCTTGTGCCTGTAATTTTCCACAAAGACTGACATAATTCCCTCCACATGGGAGAAGGTATAAAAGACCCTGAAAGTATCTCCATGTTGCCTCTTCCCTGCTCTGATCTCTGGACTATGGACTAGAGAGCGTATTGAATATGGACTGGGGACCTTCCAATCTTACCAGAGACTGTACAAGCCAGCAGTCTGTAATATTACTGCTACAAACCTGATTGAAGAACTTTGCAACAATTGTATGTATATAACTTCCCTAACCATTTTAATGTTTTCATTTTTCTTTTCTCTTATAAACAAACTTTTAGATATTAGATACTAAAGGCTTGACAGCAGTGTGATTATCGGGTAAGATCTAGAGTTATATATTGACTTGGATGTGTCGCTGACCTTTTGAGATCAGAAGAATGTTTTGTTTGGTGAAACTGGTTTTCAGTAACCATTCATCATAAACTCTAGAGTCTGTGAGGTGAAAGAAAGGCTGGAATGGCTAAGGAGACTGCATTTCTGACTTCTTGTTAACCAGTGTGGTGAGACAGGAGTTTACTTTTGTTACTGACTTGGTATAATCTAAAGATAGGATAACCACCAGTGTGGGGCAAGTAAGCCCTATTTCTCAGCAGTTTATCCTGAATTTGACATCCTCAGCTGTGATCACAGAGGCATGGTGACACGAAGAGATGGGTTTCAGGAGGCAGGTAGAGTCAGGTTACCAAAAGGTCAGGATTGAGCAATAGTGCCAGAGGGCAGGAACCAGGCAACAGTTACCAAACGTCAGGCTGAATCAGGGTACCAGGAGGTTAGTAGCAGAAAGCAGCAACAGGTGAACATCAGGACAGCAGTCTATAACAGGGTGGAGACCAGTTGTTCAGACATTTTCTTCTTTTGGCTTAAATATGGGCTACAACCCAAACAGGAGCCTTTGAGCTCTCCCAATCAGAGCATAGAGGCGAGCTTTGTGCCCCAGTTGGGATTCATGGACCCCAGTCCCCGCTGTTGTCTGTGAGCTGCCAGTTGGAGGAAGGAGTGTGATGACTCCCAGGACTGCCACAGACCCAGGTTTAAGCCTGTAGGACATGATATTATGTCTGTACAGTGCCTACCCCAATTTGCTCTTGATCTGACATTGGAAGCTTTAGGCACTACTGCAGTACAGCTAAAGAATAATAGGCCATGTCCCAATTTGGTTTCTTAGCCAAATTAGTGCCTTTATTTTGCCAAAACATGTTACCCATAACAAATACATACACAATATTTCTGATCATAAAGCTCCATGATTATAAAGCTCCACATGCCAGCCATTTGAATATCCAGCATAAATCATGCTACAAGGGAAGTTTCGAAAGCACGCTCTCAAATAGAACTTGTGCTCCTAAAACCCTTGGACAATTTTGAAAACTTCCCCCTATAATTAATAATACAACAAACTGACTAATTCACTTCCCACTATCCCTTTTACTCTGCCAAATCCAAGCTATAGGAGCTGCATCAAACTTATTTGAAAAACTCTTAGAAGTAGACTTGTGCTAATATGCTGAATTGGAACAAACAGGCATGTGCTTTGCAATACAAAGATTTTAATTTTTAAACATTGTTATCAGAAAGTTTAAAAGTTTTAATTCATTTGACTTATGTCCAGTTCTAAAATTTTTAACAGAAATAGACAGTGGGTAAAATGCAATATGTTTTAAATAGACCTATTTCACATAGGTTTAGGGCAAACATTCCCTCTCATAACTACATGGTGAAGCTTGACTCTGTTAATTCTCTTCTCCCTCCAGGTTACATGAATAAGAGTTTCATGTACATTGAGAAAAGAGAATAGAGTCAGGTTCCGTCACAGAGGAACCTGTGTGCTGGGACGTATATTTAGAGTTTGGAACTGGGTATGCCAGATGAAAGGCTTGTGCACAGTTTCACCCCTGCCCCCTGTAAATTGTGAACATGGTGTAGTAAGTAATAGGAGATGATTTTTAAAGAACAAGAGTGAACAGGGGACTTGTGGAGTTCAGCAACTCTATTATTGTAATGAAATTCTATCCTGGGAAAAAAGCTCAGGGAGAAACTTTCTTCCCCAGTTCTACCATTTTATCTGGAGTTGCCGAATGCAGCAATTTTACTTTACAAAAAGAAAAGCTCAACAACTTCCCAAATCAGAAAAGGTTTAAGTCAGCGCAAAGGATTATTTTAAATATTTATACCTATCTGAATAAATCAGAGATACAGCATAAAGAAAATTTAAGGAAGATCACTGCAGTAACCCCCAGGTTGCTCCCATTAAAGGCAAAGAAATGGGGGACTCAGCTGATGAAGGAAAGCATAGCTTGAGGGGGAGCTTGCTACCCTACCCTGATTGCTGGTAGCCTTCAAAAAAGGGGGTCTCATAAGGATCCATGTTAAACTGAAAGATCTTGATAGTTTTGCAATGTGGATGTGCCTTCAGGGAATTTGAAAATGTAGAATTGTGTAAAGGTGCGGCCTTTTTTAGAACTTCTTAAAAGAAAAAATGGCAAGTTCACTAGCTTCAGTCCATAGCAGTTGTTCTCAAAGAAATGGTTCATGGAGTACTGAAGGTCACCAGAATGCTCCTAGGTGGCCTTCAGAGCTGTTTCTGGCACAGTGATGGTTACTCTTCAAGAAGTGATACTTCCTGCTAGCTGAAATCAGATGAGGACTATTTTTAGGGTTTCAAAAGTCGTGCACAGTGAGAGTCCTTCTTTTTCAGGTGTTTCTATCATGTAACTTCTACTGGGGGCAAACTTTCCAAAAATGCCAAAAATTAGAGGGGTTGCAAAGAAACAGGATATTAGTTGCAAAGGTATCTGTACAGATTAGACTGGTGCAGGCTGCAGGCAAAGAAGGGAGATTAACTACAAAGAAATCCTATACTCAGAAAAGGAAATGATTCCACGGTTACAAAATATACGTAAATGCAACTAAGAGGCAGCAGACATTGTCTTAAAGCACATTTATTTTCCATTGGTTGTTTAATACCATCTTACTCTTAGTTTGTCAAGTATCAGAGTATCATAACTGCCGCAAGGAAGATTTGAAATGATAGCCCACAAGACAAGTAATCTGACTGAGTTCATATTGTCCCCTCTCTTTGTGTGAATGGAGGTAAATCAACGTGGGAAAGAAAGTAGGAAGATGGGGTCTCCACTTCACCTCTCACACGGGTTTCTTTCTGGAAAGGGATGTTCTAGCCCAGTGTTTCCCAACTGGTGTGCCACAGCACGCTGGTGTGCCATCAAGCCTGAGCAGGTGTGCCATGGAATTTTTTGAAAAGCTATGTGAAGAGTTCTGGATTGGCTCATGAATATTCATGAGTTCAATATTCATATTCATGAATGCAGTTATATGCCTCAGAATAATTAAAGGTATCAAGATGTGCCACGGCAGAGAAAAGGTTGGGAACCACTGTTTTAGCCTATAGTCAGGAACGGTGTTTTCCTATTTGTAATATTACAAGGCTATTTGTTGATAGCTACAACGAATTGAATAAATATCACCTCTTGCATCTACTATAATGCATAAGTAAGGATATTATGAGAAAACTTTTTTAGTTTTAGCTTTTGGGGATTTTGCTTTTGAGTTTGTTTGTTTGTTTAATCATTTCTATGAATAAAGAGTAAAAATGATTAAAAAATAAGCGAATGCTCACTTTCCTGAGTGCTGAAGTTCATAAAATTAATGCTCCCTATGATTAATGGTTCCTGGCCTGCTAAATAATTATTTTCAATAGTCTTTCAGTGGGATTTGCTATCACTTTTCAATGTATTGCAATCAGATGCACACAAAGTGATTGCCATATGGAAAAATAACTTGAAAGGAGGAAACTGTGATTATCTCACTAATTTCAGAAAATGCTTTGTAATAATCATTCCATTTAGTCTTGTATTTTGATTTTTTTGTGTCTTGTTCTAATTAAGGTGCCTTCATGTCCCATGAAAGAGTTTTCACTAGATTATCAAAAACTCTCCACTTGGAAGTTCGCAATGTATCCTGCACCCACTGCAGGGAAAACAGGAAATTAAATACTAGACCGCACGATATTTTTCCAGGGTTTATTGATTTAACAGTTTTAACAATGTGTTTAACTGCTCTACATATTCAGCAACTGTTACCGTGAAGGCTTCTGCTGTTCTTTATGAGATTCACTGGTCCCACTTTTGAAGTCTACGCATTGCAGAGGGGTTTAAAAGTTCCTTTTAAATTTAAATTATGCTTATTAAAAACTTCAGAATTGCCATGAGAGCCACTGTGATGAAAACCATTATATATTTTTCCAAGAAGATTTATAACCTGTATTAGACAGCATTCAGCCATAAAATCAAGTGAAATGTGCAGTCCCGACAAGCTTCCTCCATGCACCTAAAATTAAAATATATACTCCACGAAGATTGTCATAGAAACATGTGGGAAATATTAAAATAAATCAACCTGATGAACAGGCATAATTTATATTTCTCTAAATTCTCACCCCACACATTGCTCATAAATTATCCAGTTCATGTGTGCAGTATAAAGATTTAGGGCTAGATTCACACAGAAACTTAGGTGTTGCTTGCTCTTTTTGGTCCAGTGTTGAAGCTGTTGCATTGTGGTTAAACAATAGAAGCGCTGGACTAGTTCACTAGTTAGGGCACTCACCTGAAAGGTTGTAAAGGCCTGTTCTAATGCCTTCTCCTCCTCAGGTGGAGAGGGTGGTTTGAACCAGCAGCTCCCACATTCCAAGTGAGTATCCTAACCACCAGATTCATAGTTAAGAGGGAGGGCCTCCCCAGTTCATCTGTAGGGGTCTGGTCCAACAGATGAAGTCTGAACACTTTTCCAGATTGGGCTCCACTGGGAAGTTAAGCAGAAGAATACCTATCTTCCCCCAGTTCATGCATCGCTCTGGGACTTAGGCATCTAGATACCTAACATGGGGCAGCACTGTGCATTCATAGATGCAGAAACATAGGCACTCAGGGAGATTTTACTGCAAAAACTGAGATGCTGAGCAATTTTAGGTGATTATGGGATCCGGGGGCTGCTGAGCAGCTGGGCTTGATTTGGGGATTAGGCACCTAAAATGGCAGCTAGGTCCCTAAATCCTTTTGTGAATCTAGCCCTACTGATGTCCAAACTAATAAATTAAGTGTTGGAACAAAAGACTTGGTGTTGATAGATATATTCTGATCTAATTAACACCAGAGATTTGTAAACACTTTTTAAAATAAAGACTTTGTTAGTTTCAATTTAATTATTATCAGTCTAGCCAACAAACCCTTAAATTAATTCTTAATTTAAGCATGTGAGTAAATTTATGGAAATCAATGGGATCACTATGTCCTAAAGTTGAGTACATGCCATTGATTTCAATGGTGTCAGGATTTTATCCGTTATGTTTTAAAAAAGACCTAATATCCTAGTGAATAGGAGCCCAGTTAAATTAGTTAATTGGCTGAAAGGTCTTTCTATCACATGCTGTAGAGACCCTGAACAGAAGCAGAGGATATATCTGGAAAAAATCCTGAACAACAAATTTTAGGCTTTCAAACATAATTTTAATATAATTTAAGTTTTTCCAACAAGGCATGTTCTAAAAGAAGTTTAACATAAAATTATTATGCTTCTCAGAAGAGAGAACTGTAATTCTATTCATTGTATTCCTTTGAAGTTTAAGATATAAATTGCTTCTACTGGATCTAAAATTTTTTTAAAAACACATCTATTTTCAAAGTAACCACAGTCATCTATACGCGTCTCTGTAGGGTCTTTTAATAGAAGAGTATAATTTCATGGCTTGCCTTTTTGTAAAAGATTATTTTGCTTTGGCAGTGCACTCCTTTGCTGATTTATTTACCAATTTTTAAAATATATAAATAATCTTAAGAAGTGTATGTTAAAATGTTTAAGCTAAGTGTGTTTAATAAGAAGATTTTCATGTGTTTCCTTTCCTACATGTGCCAAAGGGACCATCATTTACCAACAATCCATATTGAAAGAAAATGATATGCAATGGTTTTAATTATGTTGAAAGCATTTTGACCATGGTACTTTCCTACCCATTAAAAAAAATATACTAGGACAACAACATCGTATATCCATGAGCCAAACCATTGAGCTATATTTACTTGTATTCTAAGCCACTTTAATGTGTTTAGAATTTGTGTGTCCATTTTCAACAGACTTAAATTACTGGTCTCCTCTTGCTTCAGAAAACAGCTAAGTATTGAAAATCAATTTTCCATTCTACAGGGTACATTAAAAGAAAGTAAAATGTAAGACAGTAAAGGCATCTAATCACTGGGGTTTTGCCCCTTGTTGCAAAGCAGCCATACAGCTTGGAAATTGTCCAGTACTAGAATTAATGAGTGAGTGTGATCCTCAGAGAAAGCACTTTAACCACAATTTGGCTAGCCCTGAGAATCTGCATTTTTATTGCTTTTGGCATCTTGAAATATATTTCTAATGGATTAGCTTCCCTTGAGATTGGCAATGAAAGATAGGTGCACGGTCTTAAACCTGAATGTTTTTCATTTCTTTTACGAGATTTAAATAGCATTTAATTCTGTTGTAACCAGAAAAGTCAATTGTGTTACAGTCCATCCGCATTCAGTTGTGTTCCCAAGATGTTATTCTTTGTGCTGAGGAAAAATTACATTCACTGAGGATGTATTCCTGCATTGACAGTGGTCTCAGAATCATTTTTCTAAGGGTTTTGGCTCTCACTTCCTTTAAACACAGGAGAGTGGCTCAAACACTCGCTAAGAACCTGTTGAAGACAGTGCCCTAAACAGTCACTAAGTAATATTGAATACAAGTAAGTAAAGAAATAAGGTTGGAATATTACATGCTAATCAACAGGGAAATAAATAACAGAACCACAATTTTGCTGCAGAGTGAGGTCAGCCACTGTATGTACAAATAACCATCAATTTGCCCAATCCTCAAACTAAACCCAAACCCATTTTTTTATTTGAAAGATTCAGAGCCTGATAACCATCTCACATGGGTTTCTCTGTCAAAGAGGAAAGTATCTCTGTTAGGTTCTCCTTACACTTGCATCCCAAATTGTTACACGGGGAAGGAAGGGCTTGTCCCTTATAGACCATTGACTGTCCCCCTCCTAAAAAACATAGATTCTGGACCAGGACCATCCACTCCGAGGCCTCAGGTGTCAGAGCTATATCTACGTGTCCAGCAGCTCTTCCAGTTCTTAGTGCATCTCCACCAAAACCATGCTGCTGCGATTAAGGTCTCTCCAGTCTGTACCTAGCTCTGGGACCCCTTAAAAGGGAGATCCCCACCCTGACCCTTATGAAAAAGTCCTATAAAATATAATAGAAAATGGTTTCCTTGGGATGGAAAGGATTGCATACCATCACCTTGTTGTGGTGGCAGACCTGCTGCTGCATGGGTCAATCTCTTGGGATCACAGGGAAATTCTGGTCAGTTCAGAACACGGGGGGGATTAAAGTCATTTAGCAGCTCTCAGGAGAAGCTCAGCGCCTCACCTACTTGAGCCAGTGTTGGAAAAACTATCCTCTTGTTTACCCTTCACGAGACTCACTCAATGGGCAAGATCCTTAGCTGCCATAAATTGGAGTCACTCCATTGGAGCAATGCTCATTTACACAAGGCAGGAGCTGCCCAATATTCCTTTCTAAAATAGTATTTACTGTATTCTTCTGAATAAATTATTCCTATTGTTAGCATATTTAAGTTTGCTTTGGGTGTTTTAAGTGTTTGATACAAAGGACTCTAATGTAATGATCATAAAACTGCATGAGAAGGGAATTCCTTGCTTTAGTGTATATTAATTTGGAAACCACTCTTCGGGATAGGATAGAGGTTAGCAAGCCAATAGTTATAATCCAGTCTCCATGAAATAAAACAAATACAATCAGGGTTTAATACTTGTTGTTTTATGTGCAGTAGTTCGCTAAATCTCTCTTCTGATCCTGTTCTGTGGAGGATTTTATATCCTATGCTTAAACTGGTGGATTGCTGGACTAAACTTCATTCAGGGCCATCAGATGAACATCATCTTTCAGTTTAAACTAATACATGTGTTGGGAAATGGCTATAAAACAACATAGAGCTTTGTCAGTACATCATACCTATGTAAATAATGCCCAGCAAATTCTTGCTTCCTTCTATTTACTTGAGCTAAGCCCATTTTTAAAGATCAATTAGCAAAACTAGTTTTGTAGACTGAAGTACTTCAGTTTTCAGTTAGTGAAACTGGCCTGTTCTGAATGTCTGATTTTTGCTGTTTTCCTTATCCACAATGAAAATTAAATATTTATTAGATTATTATTGTTATTTTACAGAATCCCCAATGGTTCTAAACAGCGTATATGCCCAAACATCCACATTTCCCTCATTGTCTCCTAGGTCTGGTCTCCTCGTCTCAGTCTCTTTGCCCAACAAGTCCCAGTGTCTCCTCGATTCCCAATCACAGTGTTTGTCCCCTCCCACTGCAGTACCAGTTTCACCAAGCTTCTTGTCACAATCTACTCTTTTCCTTTCCTCCAGGCTGGCTCTTGTCCCTTCTGTATTCGAGTCAGATGGCTTTCTAATCCAACAGTCTGGGTGCCAACAGAGGGTTCATTGAGAGCAGAGGAGAGGGAACACCCTTGCTCTCCACTCTGGTGTCCAGCCTGTTATGTTGAATCCCTTTTAATGGCCTGTATTCAGAGAAAGAAACCAGCACAGGAACACAGAAAGATGCAACTCAAGACTGGTCTTTATTGAAATAACACCAAATCAGCCAGGACTGGCTGAGCTATCCCCTAATAGTCTAACTCTATTGCTAGGCAACAAGCTAAGCTCTATTGCTATGGCAACCTAGGCAATTAGGCAAGACACAAAATACACAACATATTCCTCCCCCTCTTAATGAAAAAGCTCATTTAACAGAACAATCCCTAAACTAGGGAATGAGTGTAGACTGCCTCATTTCCTGGCTAAGCCCTGAGGATTATTGTGCCCTATAACGTGGATTTTCCCTAGCTAAAGATCCAGCCATTGAGGCCTTCTCTCTCTAGGAGGATTATGGCAGACTTCTGGTGTTCTTGCACTGGAAGGTGTTACTGGTGCAGGTCTAACAATGGGCTCAGGACTTGTAGCTCGAACAGGTGAGGATGTTGTATGTGTTTGAAGGGGGAGGGGGCTGTACCTGCTGGAGAGGTGGATGAAGAAGGGGAGTCAGGAACATGTGACTCTTGACTCGATGATATCCCATCTGTAATGTTGAGGTCAGGCAGTTCAAGTGGAAATGTGTCCTTACAACACGTATGACCTGGTAACACCTGATCTACATGCCGCCACCAGGTGAGATCATCTGCAGTCTGGACAATGTAGGAAATAAGTCATGTTTGGGCGATGATTGTAGCAGGGACCCATTTAGCTACAGAAGCATAGTTTCAAGCTGGGACAGGATGTCCAGGACTAAAGGTTCAATTCTTTTCTCTGTGTGCACGTCTGATGACTTGTTTTTTGCCGTTGACATTGCACAACTTGTCTTGCTTTGGCAGGTTTCAGCAGATCAAAGCAAGTGTGCAGCTGTCGTCCCAGCATTAGAAAGGCCAGGGACGCTTTGATTGTAGCATGAGGTGTGTTTCTATAGGATAGTAAGAAGGTGTCCAGATGCTTTTGAATGGATGAATGTCCCCTTGCAGATCTTAAAGCTTGTTTCATGGTCTGCACAAACCTTTCAGCTAATCCATTGGTGAATGGATGACACAGTGCTGAAGTGACGTGATGTATCCCATTTGCTTTCATAAAATGTTCAAACTTCTGAGAGCTGAACTGCGATCCGTTGTCGCCCACCAGTTGTTCTGGCAGACCGAAACGACTAAAGATTTCACGGTTTCTGGATAGTGCTTTCAGCAGTAGTGGACGGCTTTACAGAGACTTCTGCCCTTTAGAGTGGGCGTGTACTTTCTTCAAATGGGACAGTAAAATCAATGTGAATATGCTGCTACAGGTTTTCAGGCCAGTACCATGGGTGTAGGGGTGCCAACTGAGGCATGTTTCTCACACTCTGACATGAAGTTCAAGCTGTTGCCTTCTCTTCAATGGCACTGTCCAGGCCAGGCCACCAAAAGTAGCTTTTTGCAATTTCTTTCATGTGCACTATTCCACAGTGACTTGAATGTAGCTGTTCTAACATCTGTGATCTCAGTAGTGGTGGAATAATGATGCACATCCCCCACAACAAGCAACCAGAATGGATTAATAACTCCATCCTCCTAGACATGTAGGGAAAAAGGTTGGGTGAGACCTGAGACTCCCGTAGAGATGTTCCATGCATCACTAGGACAGTACTGGGTCAACGTGAGTTGCCTTTTTTCTTGCGTAGCAGTGATGGGTGTGATCTCTACTTGTTCAAAGTAGAAAATTTCTTTCTGGCCAATATCTTGATGTTTAACTGGTAATGGTAGCCTTGAGAGACCATCTGTGTTGCAGTGCAGAGTGGATTTCCGATATTTGATCTCATATATGTGTGTGGAAAACAACAATGCTCAACGTTGCATGCAACTAGCAGCCAATGGTGGAATGTCTGTGCGTGGTCCAAATATTGATGTTAAAGGTTGATGGTCAGTGAGAAGTGTTAACTTCCATCCAAACAGGTACTGGTGAAATTTTCAAATTCCGAAAACGATTCCCAGAGTTTCATGTTTGATTTGGGCATAGTTAGTTTCTGCTTTGCGTAAAGTGCATGAGGCAAAAGCAATGGGTCTCTCCTCTCCCAAAGATATAATGTGTGGCACAACCATTCCCATTCCATAGAGGGAGGCATTGCAGGCCATCTGTAGAGGTAAGGATGGATCAAATAGTGTCAGAACCTCTGAATTTAGCAATGTGTATTTAGCCTTGTTAAATGCAACATCACAGGCTTTGGTCCACTTCCAGACCTTGTTCTGGCCAATGAGTTAATGTAGTGGTTTCAGTAGTGTTGCTAACTATGGAATAAAGTTTCCATAATAGTTCAATAGCCCTAAAAAAGAGCAAGTTGGCTTACGTTTTGAGGAGGTGGCACTTCCACAATAGCTTTGACTTTTTCAGGAGCCTTACAAAAGCCAGTAGCATCTATGATATGTCCCAAATATTCAACAGAGAGTTGGAAGAATTTACATGTATCTTTGTGGACTCGTAGGGCAGCCTCCAAGTTCTTAAGGTGATCCTCCTCATTCTTGCCAGTGAACAGGATGATGCCAAGATAGCACTGGACTCCTGGCAAGCCACTCCAGATCTGGTTCATAGCCCATAACCCCACAGTCCCAAACTGGAGCAGACGTTTTTCGGAAGGGCAAGCAACAGTATCAGTACAGTCCCTTATGTGTCACAATAGTCAACAAGTCTTGGGACTTCTCATTGACGTACGTCTGTAAATACACCTGACTCAAACCAATCTTGCTGAACTTTTGTCCACCAGCCAAGTCAGTGAAGAGGTCATTGATGCGGGGAAGAAGGTATTGCTCTGCACGCAACACCAGGTTAACAGTGACCTTATAATCCCCACAAATCCGAATGGAGCCATCTTTCTTCAAGACTGGAATGATAGGGGTTGCCCATTGGCTGTTGTTAACTGGTCCTAGGACTCCACTTTTGACCAGGCACTCCAGGTCTGCTTCAACTTTTGGCCTGATGGCATATGTCACAGTTCTGGCTTTCAGACACTTGGGTTGGCTGTCAGGCTGAATGTTCAATTTCACAGTGATTCCCTTCATACTTCACAGGTCCTCTCCAAAAACAGCAGCATGATTCTTTAATACAGCTGTCAGACCTGTTTCTTCTTTAGCCATCCTGTGCACTTCCACCCAGTTCAGCTGGATCTTCTTAAGCCATGACCTTCCCATTAAGGCTATGTAATTGCCTCCACCACAAACAGTGGCAATTTAGCAGTCTGTCCACTGAGCTCCACCTTAACGTCAGTAGTGCCCAACATGGATACAGCTTCTCCAGTGTACATCTTCAGAACAATGTTTTTCAGCTTAAGCAGAAGATACTTTAGCTTCTCCTTATACACAGTGTTTGAGATGAGCGAAACTGCTGTGCCGGTGTCCAGTTCCATGCATACAGGTTACATTCCAACAGTGGAGTTACCCAGTATTCATGTGAGCCAACTACTCTGGACAAGACATGGAGTGGCATTTCTTCCTCTGACTGGGTGTCACTTTGATCATCCTGAGTCTGCTCTACCGTGTGCAGATTTTCCTTTTTGGTCGGCCAGACAGCAGGTTTCTTTTTCTCTGGTTTGCCTGTTCTGTTTGACTCTTCTTTCTTTTGTTTGCATGCATGCTCAATGTGTCCCTTTTTGCTACATTGTCAACACACTAAGTCTTTACACCAGCATTCTGTTACATGGTGACCTGGCTTTCCAAAGCAGTAACATTTCTGGATCCCCACTGTCTGGTGGATAGGTTCTTGTGACACCTTATGTACTTTGGTCAATGCATTGAGCTGTTGGGCTTCCTTTGTGGCCAGCTCCATAGAGACTGCAATTTCAATGGCCTTCTGCCAGGTGACCTGGGCCTGTGTCAATAGGCGCTGTTGTATTGCTTCATTGTGCAGATCACACGCTAACCTATCATGTAGTGTGCCATTTAACACATCATTAAATTCACAGTGCTCAGCAAGCTTCTTCAGAGCTGCTACAAATAGCACAATTGTTTCACTTTCTTCTTGATTCCTTTTGTGGAATCTAAATCTCTCTGCAATTACCAGTGGTTTTGGAGAAACCTCCAGGATTTTCACAATGTCACTGTAAGATTTTGTCTCTGGCTTATCAGAGTGCACTAAGCTGTACAATAAAGTATAGGTTTTAACTCCTACAACACTTCAGAAAATGGGCACCTTCTTTGCTTCTGTAATTTCATTTGCAATAACAAGAAGCTGAAAATGCTCAATATATGAGTTCCATTTCTCTAGAGTCACATCAAAAGATCCTAGGGACTCCATTAGTGTAGCCATTGCTGCCCCCCCCTTTTTTCCCTCCTTTCTTTCTCTTGTTTTTAGTGTCTTTTATTCATGTGATTTGGGGTTGTTCACACACAAGTGCTGGCGTTTTCCATTCTGTTGCACAGCTTTTGTTTCTTCCCTGTTCCCAGTCTGTTTGCTTCACTTCTGCCAGAACAAAGCAGAGCCTGTTTTAGTTTCAGTTCGAACCATCCGAGTAAACAGTCCAGGCACAGAAGAGCAAAAAGGTTTTTTTCCCTACATTGACTTTTACTTTTTTTGTTACTGCAGCTCAGCTCCTTCACATCCTCTGTCGCCACTTTTGTTATGTTGAATTCCTTTTAATGGCTTGTGTTCAGAGAGAAAAACCAGCACAGGAACACAGAAAGATGCAACACAGGGTGTGTCTTTATTGAACTAACACTAAAACCAGCCAGGACTGGCTGAGCTATCCCCTAATAGTCTAACTCTATTGCTAGGGTGACAAGCTAAGTTCAGTTGCTATGGCAACCTAGGCAATTAGGCAAGAACAAAATACACAACACAGCCTTAACCCAGCCCAGAGCAGCTGTGGGCAGCCATTCCAGGGAAACTCCACCTTTGTCTGTGGCACCCTGGTTTGGCACATGTTCAGTCACTCTGGGAATGGTGCACACACATCCTGTGAACACTGGGAGCTGTGAGGAGCTCAAACATGTTCAGTGAAGACAGACTCTTCAGAGATTGTAACTGCTAAAATCTAATAAGTATTTACCCAGATTGTACAAACGAAGATTTTTTTCCAGGCTTTATAATTGGCCACATTTGGGTGGATTTTCACAGGAACAGCCAACAACAGACCCCTGACACAAACACCTCCCCATGGCCAAATTTCAAGATCCTGCTCAAAAACATTGCAACACCCATGCTTTTCAAAGAAAAGATCACAATAATTTTTTAACATTTGTATGGGAGGGAGCCATCGCAGATCATGCTCCATGATGGCACAGTAGGGTTCTGCAGATATCCTGCCCTCAGCTCCATCAGGTTCTTGCAGTAAGTTGTGAGGTCTTATTTATTAATTTTTTACACTTGTGGGGTCTTATTTAAAGTCATATCAGGCAACAGACCTCATGGTCCTTCCCATCCCAAATCTTGCTCCCCCATTAAGTCAGGAGTCCCACAGCCCTCCTTCTTGTGCTGTATTAAAACAAAGCCTCTTGTCTTGGTTCAGGAGCCCCGCAGAGCTCCTTCTTGAGGCCTATGTCAGTAACTTATTTTGGTTTCCCCTCCTTAGATCAGGAATCTCACAGCCCTCCTTCTAGGGCTGTGTTGGTAACTCATGCTGGCTGCAGCTTTTGATTTGAAAAGCTGGCTCAGCTTTTCTCAGCTGGCCCCTTTTCCTGGCAGGCAAGCCAGTATCTCTCAGGCTGTCTACTCATTCTCTTTAACCAGCTCACGTACCTGTTACATGGCTACACTATTTTCCCCCACCTGAGGAGGAGAATTGAATGCGTCACAGGTGAGGCTCAACCCATTATCTCTTCACTGTGCCACTCACCCCCATGACATCAAACAAAACATATTTTTCCCTAGATTCAGTCTCAGATATAGCTGAACTCTTTTGGCTGAAATTTTCCAAAAACATTCAGCCTAAGGCAGATGCCAGGAAAATGTAATCTTAGACATCTGAAGTCTGGAAAAATTATAAGCAACAGAAAACAGGGTCTTATAATAAGAAGTGTCATCTTTTTACCAAAAGCTTTTCACTAATTGGCATTTACACCAAACAGAATCAGAAATGTTCCAGAATAGAGGCTACATAACTGATATAATTTTAACCTAAATATGTAACATACCTTCAGGAATTTCACAATTGCCTTAGGGCAAACCAAATCTTAGGGCGGAGGTTCTGGGTGGAAAATAAACAGAGATATCACCTTTAAGTGGAAATATGAGATAAGAAGTAACCAATAAAATAATTTCCAAGCATAAATATTTTCCTTAAAGTTAAAAGAATGTGGACTTCCCATCAAAAACTCTATGCAAAGCAAAAATCATAATAATTAACATTAACTTTTTTTTCCAAAATATATATAAAATAATATAGACTGTTAAAGCAAAATGCAAATTATTATTTGTCTTATTATAGTGCTTAGGAGCCCCAGCCATGGTTCTGGACCCCAGTGTGCTAGGCATTGTACAAACATAGATCAAAAAGTTGCAATCTAAGTATAAGACAAGAGACAACAGGGGGCACAATGAGACAATATTGGTCAGCATGATCAGCAATGGTTTCAGCACACCAGTCGCCAAAGAGCTGTCAAAATTTTCCAAGGCATCATGACAAACTATATGTTATAAATCTGCATCCCAGATCTGGAGCAGATAACCTTATTTTCTTTGGAGAAAATTTTTTGGAAGAAATGTTTCAAACCAGCTCTACTGTTAAGCTATTAAATACTGCCAGCATCTCTTCATTGAATGGCCAGCTTGCATGCTACAGATATGGTGACCAGATAGCAAGTGTGAAAAATTGGGATGGGGGTAAAGGGTAATAGGTGTCCATATAAGAAAAAGCCCTGAATTTCAGGACTGTCCCTATAAAATCAGGACATCTGGTCACCCTTAATACAGCTTGGGGAGTTGAACTGCCTGGTACAGCTAGTTCTTGGTCAGGTGACACATCTGGTATAGCAGAGCTTTAGTTGGTCCAGAATCACGACCCTCATTGCTGTCCCAGCTTCCTTCAGAGTATTTGCTGTAACATGAAGGTCTTCAGGCAAATTGTGCAACCCATGTGTCATCTCTCTTAGATGTGCACCCGTTTTCCTCCTATCATGAAAGAAAAAAGGTGATCTGAAGACAATATGAATTCTCACAGCTCCTAATTTCAATAACTCCCCTGTAAACTTTGTTATCCATAACCAGACAGTTGTTCTGGACAGGCAAATATCAATTGATCACTGAACTAAAAATTAGTGATTGACTAGGCACAAGTGGCCATGACCAAATAAAGAAGGCAAATGAAAACAGCAATTAAAAAAAATAAAAATATAGTAAATTTATCTTCATTTATACAGTTTGACAGACAAATGGAAATCAGATTAAAAAATGAAATCCCATGTCTGAGAAGTTTAGAAATGAGGCATACCTCATTTTTGAAGTAGAGCTGCTTCTTCTAGTCTGCTATCTTTTCCCAAGAGGTTGGCATAGGATTAGCACACATTTTATCATAAAGTCTAAAGTATACTTCCTTTCTCCTCTTCTCCATTTTCCCCTTTCAATCCCCCCTCCGCCCCCAGATTAAGGGAACTAAATGAGATCATCCCATTCCCCTCACCCTTTCCACACACACCCATCTATCTCAACATCTTCCCCCTGCCTTGTTGCTCAATTTTTTACCATTCAGATGCTTTCCTTTCTTACCAATAAACTGCCAAAATTCAAAATCATCCTGAGCCACACAGAGTAAAGGGAAGCAAAGGCTGCTACATAAATATATGGAAAGTAGGAGGTGTTGTGGGAACTGGAAGCACCATATACAGGGAGGGTTGAGGATACTTTCTTCTTCTTCCTTGTGTTAATTATATCAAATGGGGGCCACTCTATGAGTCTTTTCCCTCCAAAGTGCTCTGTTTAACGCCATATCATTTATCATACCATGTTAATATGTCTTTGTTTAATCCCACCACTTCTTGGGTCAGCTTTGCTGTGTTTTTCCTTCAGTCTTAGTCTGTTGGATTGTTTTACCCATATAGTTGTCGTGACTGCATTTGACAAACCCTCTGAGCCTGCACTCACTCCTGTTCTAATGTATGGATGTTACTTTGAGCATGCCTCCAACATACACATTCCTCATGTGGACTTGCTTTCTTAACCCACTCATCCAGCTCAACATTTGCATTTCTGTGAAACAGATCATTTGCTTATGTTTCTTCTTTGCCACCAACACTCAGCACCCTACATTAAAACTGGCCTTTTAATCTTATTGATATCATCCTGTCACATACTACACAGTATGGGTTTTCAGGGTTGGAATGCCTTATGAACCCTAATAATCCAGTGGGGTTTTTTTTCTAAGTAAGCTTTGCTATTTGTGGGACGGACAGACTGCAAATGCAGGAGCCCTAGCTTTTGCATGATCATCAGACAGAACAGCTGGGAAGGTGTGTTGCAGCAGACAGCGCTGGGCTTTGATCCTTTGCCAATGCTCTGTTTGTTTTATACTACCAGACTTCAAAGGTAAGTTGCAAAGACTTCCCTCTCTTCAAGTAAACAAGGAGCTTAGATCTTTCCTTTAAAAAAAGTGCTCTAAGTTACAAAAGGGCTCCAGGATTTGGGGGAGAGGATCATAAAAGTGGTTTACAGCCACATTTCTGCCTTCCCCACCCAGCTACCTTGAGTGCAGTTCAGTTGTCACACCCTGTACATCTCAAAACGTGTGCTGTCGCACTGAAATGCTTTACTGTTGGAGTCATCTGACCATTATGGTTTGTTCTGTTGGGCTAATACGCAGTCTGAAGGAAACTTCTTCCAGGATTCTGCTAGTGATCACAGTCTTGCATCCAAATTACACTTCGTAGGGTAAAAGATTAAAATGGTTTAAGAGTCTGTAAAGACATCTGTAAAAGCTGGGGATTTTCCCCAGAAAATATATTTTGAAAATCAAAAAGAAATCTTACAAAAAATTGACACATGGACAGATAGCTAAGGAGGCGAACAAAAGAATAGCACAAGCATGTAGGAAAAAAATCAGAAATGCTAATGTACAAAATGAGTTACACCTAAGAAAGGACGTAGAAGGTAATAAGAAAAAGTTCTTTAAATATCTTACGAGCAGGATAAAGACAAAGAAAGTGTAGGTCCTCTACATAATGGAGAAGGGGAGCTAATAACTCTCAAGAAAGTTGAGGCATTTAATGCGTATTTGCTTCAGTCTTCAGTATAAAGGTTAATGATGACCAGATACTCAACATAATTAATTTTAATACCAAGGAGGAAGGAAAACAAGCCAAATGGGGAAAGAACAGATTAAAGAATATTTAAATAAATTAGATATATTCAAGTCAGCAGTGTCTGATGAAATTCATCCTAGGGTACTTAAGGAACTAGCTGACACAATCTCGGAACCATTAGCAATTATCTTTGACAACTAATGAATGACAGGCGAGGTCCCAAAGGACTGGAGAAGGGCAAACATAAAACCTATCTTTATAAAGGGTAACAAAGAGACCACAGGGAATTATAGACTAGTCAGCCTAATTTCAATACCTGAAAAGATATTGGAAAAAATTATTTAAAACAATCAGTTTGTTATCACCTGGAGAATAGTAGGGTTATAAGGAGTAGCCCGCATGGATATGTCAAGAAAAAATCATGCCAAACGAACCTAATTTCCTTCCTTGATAGGTTATTGGCCTAGTGGATGGAGGGAATCTGTAGACATGATATTTCTAGATTTTAGTTTAAGGCTGTTGACACAGTCCCACGTGCATTCTCATAAGCAAACTAAGGAACTGGTCTAGATTAAATTTCTATAAAATGTTGGTACAACTGGTTGAAAGATCATGCTCAAAGAGCAATTGTCAATGGTTTGCTGTGAAACTCAGACGGTGTGTCTAGTGAGGTCCCCCAGGGATTAGTCCGTGTCCAGTACTATTCAATATTTTCATTAATGACTTGAATAATGGTGTGGAGAATATGCTTATAAAGTTTGCAGGGACACCAAGCTCAGAGGGATTGCAAGCACTTTGCAGGACCAGATCAAAATTGAAAACAACTTTGACAAAATTGGAGAATTGGTCTGAAATCATCAAGATGAAATTCAATAAAGATAAGTACAAAGTACTTCACTTAAGAAGGAAAAATCAAACAGAGAACTACAAAACGGGGAATAATTGGCTAGATGGTAGTACTGTTGAAGAGGATGTGGGGGTTATATTGGATCACAAATAGAATATGAGTCAACAATGTGATGCAATTGCAAAAACAGCTAATATCATTCTGGGGGTTATAAACAGGAGTATTGTATTTAGTTCCTGTAAGGCCTACAAGCCGAATGCCCAGAGGCAGAGGGTATATAAGATTAAACCACAGAAGCCATTTTGTCTTTGTTCCTGTCCAGTTGCAGACAACACCTAACCACCTCTGGATTAATACACTTTGCAACTGAACTGAAGGACTTAGACCCATCCAGGTACCAGATGTATAGCAGAGTGACTATACAAGCCTGCAACTCCAAAATTCTTCAAAAAACCTGATGTGTATGGACTTTCAAATCATTTGTATGTATCTGATTGCTTTAATCCTTTAACATTTCTCTTATTGTTTGTTTTTCTTTTTATAATAAACCTTTAGTTTTCGTTACTAAAGGATTGCCTAGCAACGTGGTATTTTGGGTAAGATCCAAACTTATAGTGAATTGGTGCTGTGGCTGGTCCTTTGGGATCAGAGGAAATCTTTTGAGTAAAGCGCATAGAGTTTAAATAACTGATCTCTTTACTGGACCTAGTGGAAATTTGGGAGTCAGAGGCTGAAATGCAGCAAAGGGGGTTGTGTGTATTTGAACAGTGGCTTCTTGATAACCAGTGTGGGGAAATCAGAAGCACTGTTTGTGGCTGGTTGGGAAGTCTGACTTCAGTGTCACCCACCAGTGCTGGGAGAATTTGCTCTCCTTTTACAGCCTGCCATGACCCTGGCATTATCAGTGGGCTACCCTGGGCATGGACAGGTCACAGAGGACTGCATAAAAATCTTCAAATGTGTTAAAGACTGTTATAAAAAGGTTGATGATCAATTGTTCTCCATATCCCAGGAAGTAGGACAAGAAGCAATGGGTTTAATCTGCAGCAAAGAAGATTTAGAGTGGATATTAGGAAAATCTTTCTAACTTTAAGGATAGTTAAATTCTGGATTTGGCTTCCAAGGTAGGTTGTGGAATCCCTGTCATTGGAGGTTTTTAAGAACAAGTTGTACAAACACCTGTCTAGGTCAGTGGTTCCCAACATTTCTGAGTGAAAGCCCCACTAGTTAACATTAGGTCAAACATGGGCCCCCAGTTACCAGATTTGCCTGTTATCTTGGGGTAAGCTCATTTATTAGGGTTACTTTCCTGGGTGGCAGGGGGTTGTAATTCTATCAATGTACTGCTTATGTCACTTGTGTTTTCACATGGTGCTTTACTTCTCCCTTCTGCAAGTCCCCTCCCAATGGAGCTACCCTGCAGGACCTAAGTTCCCAGGGCTGAGTTCCACCAGCCCTAGATTCAGATACATACACACCAGGCTGTTCCAGCTCCTCCAGAACCTCATGCTGGCACTTTTCCCCACTCTTGTTTTTATATGCACACCCCACCTGTGGCCCCACAAAGTCGTGGGACCTCCTCATCATCCTCCTCCTAGCCCTGGCAAAAATGGCCATCTACAAGGCCAGGGAGAGGAGGTTGGCTGGGGGGCGCTCTGTGACTGGAGGGCCTACTTCTGTTCCTCTGTCCACTCATGCATCTGGGCAGAGATCCACTGGGCAGCATCCACCTTGACACCTTCTGGGAGCAGTGGGCTCTGTCCGGGGTTCTGTGCTCGGTGTCCCATTCTGGTTCCCTTCATTTGACCCTGTGATCCCCACACCCACTCCTTTTTTCATTCTTTGTCCCATGAAATCAGTTGTGTCCTGGGTTCAGTGACTCCTCCCTTCAGGGAGGGGCCTTTAGCAGTAGACAGACTCACGCCTGCCCACTTCCCGGATCACAAATAGTGTAAACAGACACATTTACAGATTAACAGAGCATGTCTGAGTGGACCAGGTCAATCAACAGTCTCAAGCTGACCCCTTATATGTCCCTGCACTCAGCAAGCTGCCACCCTTATATGACACTGTCACCGCACCAGAATAGAATACATCTGAGCAGGCTGGTCAAACAGCACTTTCAAGCTGCCACCCTTATGTGCCACAGGTTCAGCACGTCCCTATTCCCGTTTTCATGTTACAATTATTCTGACAGTAACCCCCTTAATAAGCAAACCCCACAGGATTTTTGGGCATTACAGGGATCTTTGGCTTAGGTAAAAGGAGCGTTGCAGCAGAGCAAGATAGGGAAGCCGTGACCATGAAAGAGTAAATGAAGTTTGGAAAAGGTCTGGCAACCAGCTTATTATAAAAGTTATTTTATTGCCAGGTATATAGAGTAATAGCCGTACAAGGAGAGACCAACAAACAAAACAGTTACAATATTACATGGTTTCAATTGGAGTATTGAGGAAATCTAGACCAAGTTTGATTACAAGTTGGGTTTAGAAAGTTATACCGGGAGAGAGAAAGAGAGAGAGATCAAATTAGGTCTGAAGGGAAGAAGTGGGCTTAATCAGACAGAGAGATAGAGAGAAAGAGTTGGGGTCTCACCACTCAGTGCAGCTTGAGCCAGTCAAAGGTTCCCAGGAGACAGGCTTAGGGTCCGGAGTGCTTGAGAAAGGCAGAGCCCCCAACACAATCAGCCAGTAGGGATTTTGTGCTCTGGTTCCCCAAGAACAGAGCTGACAGGTAGCACCCCCACCCCACCACCTGCCGCCTCACAGGCCACAAACACATATAGCCCCTATAAACACAAACGTTGATAATACTAACACTAAATTACATAAATAAAGAATAATAAATTACTCTGACCTGTTCCATGCACACTGCAGCTTCCATGCAGCTGAGGGCAGGGGGTTATTCCTCCGCTCTGGCCAGCCGGTGCGGAGCTCGGAGCTGAGGCTGTCTCGGGGGGCTGCTTCTCCACTCTGCCTGGGCGTTTGGCCGGTGCAAGGCTTGGGAGGCTAAATGACTTCAATACTGCTGAAGCCTCAGGACCCACAGTAATCCTTGGTGCCCCTAAAGGGGGCTGTGCACCCCAGGTTGGGAACTGTTGGTCTAGGTTTACTTGGTCCTGCCTCAGCACAGGGGGCTGGATTTGATAACCTCTCAAGGTCCCTTCCAGCCCTACATTTCTTTGAGTCTATAATTTTAAGTAGGTGGTAACTGCAGTACCCGTATAACTTTATGTATATTTTATGTGCCTAATTACTTACACAGTTGTGTGCCTTCCCGAAAATATCTTTTTGAATCACATGTTTTTAACATCCATTGACTGGTATCTCATTTACAGATGTTCACTTTGTTTCAATAGACAGAAGTAGTTTCTTTATTCCCAGTAGCTTCAAAGGCTGATTTTTTTAAAAAATCCGTGTTAAGTTTATACTTCTAGAAATTGCACCAAAGTAAATTAGATTTCATTTAAAATGATGTAACATGGTGTAACTGCCTCTTAATTTGAATAAGTAAGTGAGATTTAAGGATCTGTAAGTGATAAAATACTGCAGGACTGTTGTTGCCTGGCAATATTCTGGCCTGGGGAATTCTACATCGGGGGGGTTTTCGTGCAGGTGAATACTGAAACAATGCAAGTTCTATTGACCTCTATGATAAAGGCTACCAATATTCCTGAAATAATGAAGTTCTTTGGATATAGTTTGGACTTTCCAGACTGCTCTTGTGCTGTTGATTGAACTTGCTTCCCAAATCTTAGCCACTCTTATCAGATCAGTGGCAAAAATAAGTGTGCCTACATGGTTACAGGAACCAACACATGCGCCTGAGTAGGCTTCTAGTTCAGACAATAGGCAGGGAAGATTCACCAGTTATTGGCAGATTGTTAACAGTGTACATAAAGCACGTTTTTAGCGAACCATACCCCTAACCGGTTAGAAATACAATAAAGAGTTACTATGAAGATGGGGGGCTAAGGAGAAATCACCCTCATAGATTTCTCCTTTTTTTCATTCAATTGGCTACATTTCATCTTGGAGGTGGTTTCTACTGTCTTTATAGCTGAACTTTAAGGTTGACTAAATAGTGTTGATGTCTTTGATGGGATGCTTACCTCCACTGGAAAGGAAGGGGTTAAAAACAGCCTAGGGAGGCTACACAGGGAACAGCCAATCAGAGAGAGGCTGCACAGATCAGCCAATCAGGGCCCAGAGGGCTTGCTAAAAGGAGCTGCAGGGCCAGAGCTAGTCAGTTCAGCGAGTCTAAGGAGAGAGTGCTGTGTTCCTAGCAGGCTGCAGGAAGGTAGCACCTTGCACAGAACAGTTGCTAGCAGGGACCGGGAAAGCAAGAGGGAAGCTGGCTACCGAGACCTGTGATCTGGAGGCCATGAGAAGAGGATGGAGAAAATGCTGAGCGGTGGGGAAGTGGCCCAAGGAATTGAAGTAGTATTGGTGGAGAAGTTAAGGAGAGGCAGCAGGAGGCTACTATCTACAGGGTCCTTGGGCCAGGACCTTGAGTAGTGGACAGGCCCAGGTCCCCCCTCACTCACCACTGGGGAAGTGGCTGGACTATAGAACTGAGAGATTCTTAACCATACCCGGAAGAGGGAAGGCACAGATGGTGGCACAGCTGGGGGGCCTAGTCATAAAAAGAATGCTGCAGTTCCTTGGCTGAGATGGATCTGCAGGAGCAGAACGCAGCGGGACAGGCACCATCTGGAAAGGGCATGCAGGCTGAAAGAGCTAATACTGCAGACAACCAGCAGGAGGTGCTGCTCAGCTGTGTGAACTTTGTCACAATGTCCCAACAATATTTCATTCAATAGGCACAGATCTAGCAAGCACTAATCACATGCTTAACTTTGTGCCCCATGAAGAGTTTCATTGAGTGCTATGGGACTGTTCATAGTGCATAACATCAGACCTGTGGGTAAGTCTCTGTAGGATCAAAGCCTTAATTTGTACAAGAGTTACATGCAAGTAGAAATGTGTATCCAGTTTACTGAAGGTTAAGTTCTTCATGAAATACCAGATGTGAGGGAAAATGGCCAAAAGAACAATGCAGTCATGATATCATTTAATTGTCATATAAAACAACAGCACGTATGTAACATAGTCTAACGTGGTAGAAAAGGATCATTTGAATTAAGCTGTCTATGAAGCCGAGTAAAGCTAATGGAAGCTGTAAATCGGTGAGCCAACTCACCAGGCAGTGCATCAGATACATACCTAAACACCAGCAGCATTTCTGCCTGTTTATTCTTCCAAATCAGAACAGTTCAACCTAAAATCAAAGTAACCGCATCTCTGCCACTGAGCTGAAATGTCCTGCATGATCCTGCCTATTCTCCAAGCGTCTCACAGTCCTTTGAAGCCTTCCTAGCTCACTCCTATTCCAGACAGGCCTGCATGCCCCAGGGCCTCTCCCTGGAAGCTGAGGAGAGTCTCCTTATGCAGAGCAGCTCATACAGACCTCCTGTTCTTTTGAGTTTCTCCCTGCACTCAACAGACTCACCGAATTCAAGTTGCCTTTTATATTGGCAAGCCTAGATCTGAGTTACATGCCTCCATCATGGAACTTATTCTCTTTGTCTAGGGTGGTGGACTGAGCCTGGCACAGGTGTAGCTGGGCCCCAATCCCTTTAAAGGGCTAGATCACCTTGTGACAGAGGGTTTTAAAACTCTCTCTCTCTTTAAAATGAACATACTGAACTTATTGTGATTGGAGAATGCATCTTCTAACACTAAATTCTCAGTCTTTGTGTTAGCTTTATGTAAGGGCTACATCAATATCATGCATCTGGGGAATTAGAGCTTGAACCTGCTCTTCTTGAATCAATGACACAATTCCTCAAATTCAATGTTACAGGATCAGACCTTTACACTTTCTGCTCTTGAATTTACCAAGCAGTGATGTAACCATTATGTTCTATTTCATTTAAAAGTCAATATTTCCTTCTTCAATTAGCTAATAGACCTTTCTGGGATTCTTTTTATTTATAAACAGCGTAGCGCAGCAGAACACAAGTTGTTCCCATTACGTTACCAAAGAAAGTGTTAAGATAACTTTCAAAAAAGGAGTCCAATTTTGAAATCGGTACAAATGAGTGTTGTTTAGTGCAAAACTCAGCATCAGACAACTCCCAGACTTTGCCCCGTCTCACCAACATGACTATTACAGGTTTATGCAAACGTTCAGCAAACTTGTCAAAACGCTTTCCCAACTATATGAGCAGCATCTCAGCCTTGTTTAGGGTTAGTTTTCAGCAGCTGTCTCTCTTCCATACAAAACTGTCACCTAGATGAGGTACACAATCCATATTGGGTTGATTGAAAAGGAAGTGCAGAGCCGCGTATTGTCAGCACAACTCATACCCTCATATATTCTCCCACAGCGGCCTCATACGCATATTGAGCGTGACAGGCATACAACCTGTCCGTTATCATTTGAGTCCTTCCTCCTGGAATGAATAGAGTCACTTAAAAGCCAGCTCAGCCATGCTCAAACAGGACGGCAGCCTCATCACCAACATCTGATGGCTGCAAAAATCCAGCACAATCTCCACTATGGAAAATCAAGATGGCTCCAGCTGCCAGAATTTTCAATCATCCATCAGGAGAAGTTCTATAGTTTCTCCTATCAAGGTTCAACCCTGACACAGTTTCAATGCTGACCTCAGACCGGACCTGCAGCATCCACGTTCTTGGCCATATCTGAGCAAAGATTGCTAATCATGCTATGATATGTGCTGGTTTTGTGTTGTGCACAAATGAGGGACCATTTTCACTTGGGACCCAAAGCAGAAACTGAATCCATTTCTTCAGAGCAAATGGACCTTTACTGACACACTTTAAATTCTCCCTTTCCCTAATACATTAATTGTTTCCTCCTATTCAAATAGCTCCTGTCCGAACATCTTTTTCTTGGCAGAGCTTCTCCTCAGAAAAGATTCCCAGAAACAGATAAGATTATCTGCATAAATGGCATTGGTTTCCCACTGAGAGGTTAAATAATGTTTACAATTAATATAACTGAACAAAGCAGGATGAAGACTCCTAAAATCATGTTCTGTTCTTGGTGGAAAAAAAAAAAATCAAGATCCAATGTAACTAAGGCATGATGCAAATGATAATATTTTTAATGTCAGCAGGGTCGACTATTGACAGCCGTGTAAATTGCTCTCCAAGCAAGTAATCATTCCACCAGGAGGACAGAGTGAATCATATTTGGACTTGTAAAGGTAAATGTGGGAAAGTCCTGTAAGCCTAGATTGTATCTCATTACAAAATAAAAACAGAACTATAAGGCTGCTTTGACAGACTTCAACACTGAATCAGGAGAGATGGCTAACTGGGAACTTCTCCATGATTCGCTGCCTGGCTGTGCTGTTCACCATCATTCAGGACTGGTTTTGTCCTTTTCCACAAGGCAGCGCTACACGACATCCCTGATGTTTTTAATAAAAAACTAACAAAATCATCCAAAGCACAGGACTTGATGGTGTCGGGGGACTTCAGCTACCCAGACATCTGATACCCCCTCCATTTGGCAGTGGAGATTCCAGAGTCCAATTGTCTACACCCTGAAAGTAGCAACAGCCTTCTCAAGCCTCCCCCCATAGCAGCTGCAGGCTCCTAGGGTTCCACCAAAGCTGTGGACCACCTGGTTTGCTGTTTCCCTCCTCGAGGATTTCATGACAATGTAAGCAACTAACACAGAGACTCTGTAAAGGGATTTCTAAACACACACATCCTTTACTCATGCAGAAAGCATAGAAGACTAAAGACCCACGCAAAAATAATAGACATCTCCATGCAAAAACCTCCCACTCTGAAAGCCCTTTGGGTTTTAGTCAGTCCTTTCAGGGTTCTGTCCTTCTTCCTTCTTCTCTTGCCCAATCTTGCTTTTTTTGTTCTGGTTGGTAAAAGACAAAGAGCGGTCCATGTCCTTTTATAACTTCCTGATTTCCTGTTAGGTCATCCTCCTGGTCAGCCACAAAGCCCCTGTCAGATGATCTGTTCCTGCCCATCTGAAGTTCAAACTTGAAAAAACTGGTTTCTTTAGGTTTGGCCACCGTCTTTAGCACGCCCATTGTATTAACAATGAATGATTTTCTCCTGGCAACAACCATTGATTGTGCTGCATTGTTCACCCTCTGTCAACACCGGTTGGAACTCCAGTCTGAGATTGAGACAAAAAGACAACAGGGAAGGCATAGTACAGTCTCACAAACAAAATGATGCTCACAAAACAAAATGGAGTTTGTAGCTTGATATAGATACATACAGATGGACACTAAATCAGCACAGCTCGTTTTTGGAAAAGGACAGATCTCCCAACATTAGTGGGATGGAGAAAAAAAGGATCAGAAATCCTTCTAATGGAAAAAATGATAGACAGGCTCCAGTAGATTAGGTTACCGATTTTTTTTGTTTGGTTTTTTTTTGGAATTTGAACAAAACAAACACAAGATAGTTCAAGCGGCTGACCAAACAAAAGTAGACCTTTTAAAGGAAACAAATATAGATTATGAATAAGATTTGTATGGAAAGTTATTGTAAATAATGTTAAAATAAAATGTTGAAAAGTTAGTTTCTAGCCCTTGTGAGGCAGAGGAAAGTTTGAAAATGAGGCCCCAATGTTACCAAAAGGCTCAAAAACCAGAAGGTAAATAAAATTAATCCCAAGTGTATTAATTGTTTTACAAAAATCTCCTGATTGTTAAGCCATTACTACGATATTTTGAGGTGTGAAATATGATTTTTGGACTCTTGGGACTTGCAATAGTGTAAAGATTTCTAGATTAACAGAATGATAATCGCCCTCTGACTAGATCATGTATTATTACACTCAGCCACATTTGCAGCAATTGTTCTAGAATATTGTAGTCTTTTTTAAATAAAAGATGGATGCCAGGATAGGCAGTGGATCACAATTTCAGGTGGCCATGCGCTGCAGGTGTATGGACAGAAATGTCTGAGGGCAGCAGCTAGTCACAACAGAGGTATTTATGGTAGTTATCCAGAGGATGGAGAACACCTTTCAGGATCAAAATTTAAAGATGCTTTATCGTAACTTGGATTTCATTTTGTGTAGGATACAATTAAACAAGGAATGTTAAATAGCAAACAAACAAGAAGTGTATCTGGATTTTCTCCATCAAGGAATGGCCCAGCCTTATTCTGAGACTTCTACATCAAGCAATACCAACTCCTGTGAGTAAGAACAGCTTGATTTGCTACTACAGGACTGCAGAACTAGGCCTTAAGTAAAGTGTTAGTACAATGTCTGTGCCAGTCAATACTTGCATTCAAAAGTACTGCTCACAGTGAGTGAGGATTGCATAATTGGGCATTAATCATACAAAATGGCTTAGTGATCCTGTGTCAATAAGGGATGGCTAAGGATACAATTGGAAAAAGTCCCTTCTCACACTCCATGTACTGGGTTTTATGGGGGAAATATGCAAGGTTTGGGGGGATGGATTCCACTCCCATGATACAGCAGAGACTGCTCCATAGAGACTCTGCATGTGGGGGATTGCCTAGCAACTGAGTCACATACATGCATGAGTTTGATACTGCCTCCATAAATGCATCCTTTTCGAGTTACATCTGTAAAACCTCTCATTTGCACGTAGAAGTTGGATTTGTGCAGATTGGCTAATCAAAGTGTGTCGCTACAGATATTGCAGGTGCAAATCTGCCGTCACATTTTTTAGCCCTGTGTAAATTTGTTCCAAAGTGCGTGTTTATTTCATAACAATCCGGACTTCTATTTTCCATCCACAAGAGGGCTGTACAACGTCATTCTCCAGAACAGAGGTTCTTTGATATTTTCCATTGTATTTATGAGGAATTGTAATTTCACTCTCTCATAGTAACAAACTGCATATTTCCACATACAGGGTACAGACCGAATCCGGCTTGCCTTATACACGTTCGTGGTTCCATTGACTAGAATAAGAGTATTCTTTCGAGTAAGGAGAGAAGGATTTGGCCCTGACCCATAGCATTAGAATATACTTCAGAGAAAGAGAAAATAGGAGTCATTAGGAACTCTTGTTCAGAATGAATTGGCACTGCTGTGCAGAGATCTGTACTCTACACTGCACAAGGTAATCAAAGTCCTACTTGTCCTGTTATGTAAAATTGTATATCAAAGTTAGCAAAGTTGGAGACAAAGAGACTGGTGCAAACTGGATTAGTTGTGTTAAAAGAACTGTGATAAAAGGTTTTCAAGGCTCCTGGTAGTCACTGGTTGGCATGACAATAAACGGAAACAATTTAGAAATGGAAGGAAAAGTTCTGTGTTCTGATGGGGTGATTTAGTGGGATGAGGTTGCCACCCCTGCTTGGGCATTGTTTATCTGAGGTTGCTAAGTGGGAGAAGCAAGAAAATTGGATTAGAAGCAGCAAGCTTTACCATAATGATTGCTGCCACCCTCACCATCTCTGGACTTTGTAGCAGAACACCATTGGTTTTCATCCTGAAAATCATCCTAATCAGACTGGGACAGTGAAAGGGAATCAAATGACATCACCATTTCCAACAACTTTGGCTAAATCCTGAACACCAGCATGCTCCAGCACAAACTTCACCAAATGCAACATGAGTGCTTTAACACAAAGCAGATGAACCATTGCTTGAAAATACGACTCAAAGACTTTTATAATGTGATTAAAGCAGTGTATGGCCCTACCCAGTCTGCCTTGAAATGGCTAAAATGTGCTGATGGTGAATTTTTCGTCATGGATACCATGATGAATTACTTAATCATTTATCTACTGTCTCTGATGAGTCACTGGATAATGTCCACAACCTGTGTGCATCTAATGCACTTGCTGATCAGCTCAAACAAGCTGAAGTGTTGAAGGCTGTCCAAGCAATGAAAAACAACAAATCTTATGGTCCCGATGCCATTCCAGCTAAAATTTTCAAATACAGAGAAAATCTTCTCATTGACAGGCTTCTGAATTCTTCTCACATGGCTGGCTTCAAGAATGCATACCTCAACAACTGAAAGATGCCAACATCAACACTATCTATAAGCGCAAAGACTCAGAATGCAACCATAGTAACTATTGCAGCATCTCCTTGCTCTCTATGAATGATAAGATTCTTGCATGGATCCTCTTGAACTGAGGCCCAAATTATCAACAAAGTTCTATCTGAGTGACAGTGTGTCTTTCGTGTTCAGCAAAACACCATTAACATGATTTTCACCATCCGACAATTACAGGAAATATTATACAAGCAGCATCAACTCCCTTAGTACATTGTGTTTCTTGAGCTAACCAAAGCCTTTGAGACAGTCAACTGAACTGTCCTCTGGAAATTGCTTGCTAAATTTGGACATCCACATATTTATTAACATTGTTCAAGAATTTGACGAAGGCACGGTTGGAAGAATTAGTGTTGACAGTGATCTAACAGACCCATTTACAATCACGAATGGGGTGCAGCAAAGATGTATCCTCACTCGTAGCTTTTTGGTCTAATTTTCGCTGATACTAGAAGAAGCTCTTGTGGCTCTTCAAATGCTGTTTTTGTATGCTTCTCACTGGCAAGCTTTTTGTCTCTATCATCTACATGCAAATACCAAAGTGATCAAAGTGTTGATCCAGGACCAGTTTTACACTGAAGATTGTGCCTTGGTAGCACATTGTGAAGCATCACTACAAAATCTTACAAACTGTTTTGCTGCAGCAGTCCATAACTTTGGCTTTTCCATCAGTCAAATAAAAACTGAGGCTATGTCCCGACCAGCTCCTCAACAACTTTACCGAAACACATCAATAAGCTTGGAAGTGACCACTCTCCATGCTAACAGTTTACTTATCTCAGGAGCACGTTAAACAATGAAGCAATGATGGATCATATAGTGGGTATGTTTACTAAGAATTATAAGACTATATTAAGAAAGTGTCAGGAATGAGTTGTACCTGCCCAGTCAGCAGGAAGCTAATGAGCGCAGCTGGGCCACAGCAGAACTACCTGATTGGTGAAGGCAGTCAGGTGCCTTGCTCTAAAGCCCAATAGCTGCAGAGAATCAGCGGCTGCTCACTGCACATGCCTGTGGATTCCCTACCTCTTCAGGCTTTGCTCCTTCTTGTTCCTGAACTGCTCAAGCTTAGACTCTTTCCAGAACCCAGCCTTGCTCCTGCCATCAAACCACTCCTGCATTCTCTGACTCCAGGTAATCCAATTCGGACCCTCAGCACTAATTCCTGGTGCTGACTCAGTCTCGACCCTTGGCTCTGGCATTCGGCCACTGACTTCCATTCTGACTTTCAGCTGTGATCCCTGGCTCTGACTCTGCTTTAACTTTGGGCTCTGGCATTCGGACTCCAACTACTAGGCCTTGCCACAGGCTCATATGAACAGAGCTGCAGGGCCTGACCAGGTCAAAGTTCCTGGCTGGGTCCGCAGGAGCAATAAAGGGTACTCCTTGCTGGTCTCTGGACCTTGAGGGAGAAACAGAAAATGGATGCTGGTGGCACTGGCATTCAGTGAAGAGGAAGGGGCTCCAAGAACATACGCCCTGAGGCTATGGGGAAGAAGATCCAGGGAACAACAGCAGCACATTGGACACAGCGATATATGGCTGCTGTGTCTAGGTTCCCTGGCTGGGGACCTGGCTTGGATCCCTTCACCAGCCAGTGCTGGAGTGGCCTAAGCTCTGGAAAGGAGGCACAGCTAGAAAAGGGGCTACATTTAAAGAGCCCAAGAGATGGGTGAAGATCTATATGAAGGCAGATAGTTTGTTGGACTTCCGCTACCCCAAAGGGGTTCATTCATTCGATTTTTGACAGTGTGACTTGGCCAGAGGGCTGAGCCACTGAAGACCTACCAAGCAAGATCAGCAACCTACAGAGAGTGCCAGGACTAGGAAAGACTGCAGTATCACACCTAGCCGACAGGAGGCATTCACTAGAGGTGAGTGTCATCCATCACATCCAGCCTCCTGACAGAAAGACAGCACAGCATACGGTCGCCTTTGTCACCGAATCTGGAAGCAACACAGTCTACAGACAAAAATCAACGTGTATAATGCTCTTTTCATCACGACATTGCTCTGCTGGTGTGAAACATGAAGCTGTTACCAACAGCACATTAAAAACTTGACAGTTTCCATTTGTGATTGCTGGGCATCAAATGGTAGGACCAGGTGTCCAAAGCAGAAGTCTTGGTAAAAACGGCTTTGGTCAGTATCGAGGTTCATTTGATTAGCACCCAACTGAGATGGGCTGGTCACTTAATTCATAGGCCTGAGACTTGTGTAGCAAAACAAATTCTATATTCCAAATTAAGCTCTAGCATGTGGGGAGGGCAGATGAAACACTTCAAAGATTCTGTGAAACAAAATCTGCACAAGATGAATATTTCTGACTTGATTGTCAAACAGTCAGCAACTGGCCACATTACACGGCACCCCACCATAAGGGAAGGTGTTCATGCTTTCAGAAGAACCATGTTGCTCATTTGGAAGCACAATGTCAGAAAGAATGGGAAACTCAATCAACACAATCAGGCAAATCATAGAAGATGTGGGTTGGAAGGGAATTTAGGAGGTCACCTAGTACAACCGCCTGCTCAAAGCAGGACCGACCCCAACTAAATTATCCCAGCCAGGAATTTGTAAAACCAGACCTTAAAAACAGCTCTGTAGTTAGTGCAGTAAATGTTTTTCCCAGTTGGTCTATGGAGCCATGTGAAGACCCATTAGTGCAAACTGGGATTGTTGATGTCATCTTCAAAAATCAGGGTGACTAGTACAACTTGAAACCTGCACATCAGAACAGATTCCTTTAGCACAGAGAGACCAGAGGAATGGAGGAATATTTAAGAAAAACAGTCAATCAGGCAAAATGGATACACTGTATAATCCTGGGAAAAATAAATGTTTATACAAAATGGCACTCTTACTTTGGTCAGATAGGGGAGTTTTTTAGCACTTGTTTTATATGCTGATTAATTCCACAGATTTTAAACTTGTGTTTTCTTGTAATTGCTGATAACAAACCTCTAGTTAACTCAAAACAATAGGGGGCTCATTTAGGCCTGACTGAAAATGGCTCCCAATTAATGTGTTGTCCCCAGCTTGTGCTGCTGAACTAATAGCATTGTGCAGCATGCGTGTCAAGTATTTTCTGCGGGTGTGTTTCCAGAATTGATTTTAATTCTAGAATATGGATTTTTGCTTTAGATATATAATTACAGTAAGGTTTTAGGGCCCAATCCTAAAGCTCCTATTGACTTCAATAGGAATTTTAGCTCTTCATTCTCCTCAGGATCAGACTCTTATTTCTGCATAGCTTCTTTGTAAATGCTTTATAAGAGACAACTAAAAAAGGAAAATTAAAAAGCATTGATTCCCTATTGTTGTAACATTGTTTCATTTTTATAATTAAAAGTGACCCAACTCCATTTTAAATTAATAGAAATATAAACTCATTGGGCCTGAAAGTAAAATGTTAACTGCTTTGTAGCAGCATCTAGCCTTGCCTTGTCAGGAATCCCTGTGATAAGCACCGGGAGAATCCCAGCAAGTGTTAAGTACTGGAAACAATCAAGATGCAATCAGTATGTGGCCTGTAGGCTTTGGTAAACCTGTATGGGCCCTCTGTGACTTGAAACTCAGTAAACCTTCATTTAAAATAATATTCAGACAGGTATTGCAATGAGTGATTCTTTGTCAACAGCAGACAACAGCTGGAGTAAATCCACAAAAAGAGTACGACTGCCCAAGCAGGAGGCCTGAAGTCTGTCTAGCACATAGCTGGACAATCAAGAAAAATAAAATCACGTTTGGCTGTGTCGGGGTGCAGCCCCCGATCACCTCATCGCTCTTAGGAACTTCATAATTGGCTAAAAGTGGGCATATGGCTGTGAGGAAGAGAAATATAAGGTGATCATAAACAGGAAGTAAACGGAGATGTCTCGTATCTTTGGAAGAGCACCAGAATAGCTCTACGTGGAGGCCTGATCTACCTACCGTCTCTCCCCAGTTTGCCGCTCAAACCTAAGTATAGAGTGTGTGGCTGTGAAACCTGAGTGTGACAGTGTATTCCACTCAGATGCAAACCCGGGAATCGTACTAGTAATATTGGAGTGTTGCTTTGCTGCTGACAAACCTCACTGTTGCAGTGTAAGTATAATTGTATAACTCCATAGTGTAAGCTAGCTTTATGAGTATAATTGTATAGTTGTAATTCTGACTGTGTTTTAAGTAGTTAAGTTGTTGTATTGGATAAGAATTAATGGTGATTTTTGAATTGTAATTGTTGATTTATAGATTGTTATAAGTAAAACAAAAGCTGTATGCAAAGCAACCCTTGTCGCTCCTTATTTGAGGGATCCACATAAAATCGAACCTGACAGCAAGCTGGTTCTTGTTGTCACCTCACCTATAAGTGGGAAAACACATGCAGAAGCCCATCTCTGTTCAGCAAAGCATGTAAGTATAAATCCCAGGGAACTCAAAGGTAAACAGATGATTAAGTGCTTTGCTTAAAAAGGGTGCTTTCCTGAACTGGGCCCTGAATGCCTATAGTGACTGGGACAGCGGAATGGAGGCTGCTGAACGGCTTGGACTTTATTGCTGTCCTACAAGCTTTGAGCATCTCACAGGATCAGACCCAGTTAGAGGGCATGTGGTCCTATTGCTTTCAAGAGTGTTACGCAGTGTCTGCATGAGACTGGAGCGTGGGTAAAGTCTAGCTGCTTTGCAAATCAGTGGCAGAAGTAGGGACAGAAGTCAGAGGTCCATTACTCCCAGTTCCATGTTCACTCCACTATTGACACATGCAGATGAACTGTGCCTTATGCCTGTTAACGACAGAAGTAATGCCTCAGGCAGGTCAAGGCTAATGACAGCCATTAGCTAGGGAACTGAACCGGAGCAGCCTGGCACAGACATTCACTGAACCCACTGGAGCTGTGCAAAGGCTGTAAGTTGGAAAGCACAGCTCTGCAGAGGCTAGTAGGCACTTGAAGACTAAACTAGTATTTGTGGTTGAGAAGACCCCACTCCGGTGGCTGTAACTATACACCATCTGTGGTATGTCTCAGTCACAATTAGGAAAAATGTACGTTATACCCTTAACAATAAAAGAATAGCCATTTTGCCGTAAACAACCCAGAACTCAGTCCTGAAAGGTCTTGACCAGCCTCAGCACTCGGTGATGAGCATCCTGAATTCCCACTATGTGGCAGGCATCTAGCACCCCACAAGACTGGGGTGTTGCTTCCCTTTTTCTGTACATTGTTGATTTAGTTTAAGAGCTCTTAGGGGCAAGGATCTTGTATGTGAATCTCCAAGCCCCGTGTTGCTGCTTAGCATGAAATGTAACAGGCTTCTTGCTGGCGCCGTGATTTTTATTTGGGTTTATTTATCTAGCCTTTTTCTGTTGTCTATTTTGCTAACACTCCCTGGAGGGGGACTAGCCTAAAAGCCGCCTGGAATAAATGTATTATAAAGACAGACTTGTTCTGGTCCATGCTGACTGACTTGGAGGTCTGTTAGATGAAGTTGAATCAAATGGTTTTTAGAATAAGTTCACAACCAGGACTGACCCTCAGCTATCTTTTGTCTGCATTAAGATCCTCTGTTGCTTTTTAAATATAACCTTTGTGTGATCATCTCATTTGGTGCTTCCCTCATGCAGCTTTTCCTCCTGCTTCATAAGATTCAAGTTGTTAACAATTTACAAGTCTATACCTCTCCAGAATCACATCAGTCATATGGAAAAAATATGCAATGTAGGTTAAGATTTTTGGTAACGCTTCTGCTCCTGTCTGCAAACGAGTACAGCCAGTAGCAACAATTGCTAACCAACAGCTTCTCAAAAGAATTGTCAGAGGTTACCCTAGCATTATCTGTTTAATCCCATTTTATCTCCTATCTGGATATGTTTCTAGTTGATATCTTATATGTAAAGAAACTGAGCTGGATGGGACTAATCAATTGACATGTCCAAAACAGCCCATCTTTCAGCTGTAAACTTTAGAATAATGAAGACTGACAGACAACAAGACGAAGAGAAGAACCCTATCCAGAGTGCAGAGGGCAACTATGTACTAGGAATGAAGCTCTCCATCTTTATATCCACTTAAAGGCTTAATTGCTCTCCCAAGCTTTTCCTGTGAGGGTGGGCTGAGATGGTGGGAAGGATGAGTCAATGGGAAGCGGTGGCAGGAGTTCTAGTAGGAGGGGTGTTGGATATGTCATTTTATTAGACATCAGTCCTGCATTGCATTTCTATTGTTGCCTCTCTGTGAGCACTAGCAGGTGTCTGGGGCCTTGCACGTCAGTTTCCCAATGGAGGTGAAATTAGTAATGGAGAGTCTGAGTATATTCTAAATGTAACTTGTTTTAGTTACACCAGTCCTGGAACAGGGGTGGGCACAGACAGCACACAGGCAATCCCTTTCTCAGGAATCTCAGAAGAACACCAATGTCTGAATCTTAGAGAGCAACTCGGCCTCAGAATTGACTTCAATCAGAGACAAAAGCAAAAAGTAAACTGTCTATGCTCATACAGCTGCCCCTATATAATTTTGCATTACTAACAACCACACACAGCATGTCTTTGAAAGACTGAACATTTGTTTGAATGCTAAGAAAAAGAACTTGGAACACTGTGTTACAGCATTAAAGTGATAATAAAAAAATACCATTCCTGCCTGAACTGATGGGTGAAATTGCCAGAGACACATTAAACTTAGACCTTGGGGAAGCTACAGCAGGAGCGGACAATGGATTTTCTAGGAGGCTCTAAGAAAACTACAATTTCCCTCCCCAAACAGTGCCACCAAATGGCTGGCAAAAGTCACTGCGGGGATAAGAAGAGCCACACGACATGGAATGTTCCAAGGCTGGGTTACAGTGATGTTGAAAATATTTAGCTATATTTCAGCAGTAATTTTTCTAAAGGATAAAATTTTATTTTTTACAGACATTTTTATGAATGTGCTAATTCCCCCTTTCCCAAACAGTAAGATCTTATAGTCTACTTCCTCTTAAATGATCATATCTACTGTAAGGGAGTTATTGGTCATCAATGTTGGAAAGAAGATGTAAAGAAAGCACTTTAATGTCACATTGAAAGAACACGTTGTCCAAAACAACTTCAAGGATATGGTATCATCTATGTATTAGTCCAGAACTATATTGTTTAAAAAAAAAAAAGTAATCTAGAAAAAGATCTAAGATTTATGGCTGAGATGTAGACCTTTCTTTAAGGCTTTTCTCCTTAGAATGAAATGCAGGTGCGTTTATTTTTAAACTACGATTATGTGTTTCTTTTCTGGAAACCATACTGCTTTGCATTGATTTTCCTCAAAGCACTTGATAAACAACTAATTAAGCCCTATAAAATCACTACACACCTTTGAAGGAGGTATGGTGCATGTTATCATCCTCATTTTCCAGATGGCTAACCTGAAACACTGATTTGCCCAGGGTGATATGACAAATTAGTGACAGTCTGGAATAGAATCCAAGAGTCCGAACCTACGATGATATTTCCCCAACATTAAACAGCACTCTCTCTCTCTCACAATTTATAGGCTAGCTAGACTGAAGTATATAGGAAAGTCTTTAATTTTGTGAATCCAGTTTGCAAGACCTTTTGTCATGAATCTTTCCTGACTTTTTCATGACGACTATGGTAGGAGATGACTGGGTGAAAAAAAAATTACTTTAATTCCATGGGATGAAATGGTTTTAAATGGGATAAGAAGCCCTCCATCTTGACATCAGTTTCTTTCTTATAACTAACTGCCTTTTCAAATTAAGTTGACAAGAGTTTACTTGAAGACGTATTAGTATTATTTGGAATACAGTTAACGTTGCTAGCTAAATTCCTTAGAATCTAAATGAGAGCGTAGCTACACATAACTAAGGAAGGTTTTAGACACAAAGGTCCAGACTCTTCTGTGAGTTAACTCATATGAATATGGATCAAAAAGTCATCTTTTGATCTTATTTAAAGTGGTGTAAACTCCAGACTAACTTCAGTGATATTACTCTACACATTTATACTGATATAAATGAAACCAAAATATGGGCTTGTAACTTGGAGAGATTGACTCACTACAGTCTTGTATCCTGTCGAGTCACTTACACCTACACAACCTGGATGTAAAGTGCTAACAAGAATTCTCCCTTCACTAATACTAGTGGTAGCAGTTTATACTCACTTTGCACAAGCATAAATAACTACGAAGGCTATGATGCAACAGAGAATTGGGCTCTGTATAGCCTAGATGTGCACGGTCAATCTGATCCTACTCGTGTTGAAGTCTGAGCCACAAATAAAGTCTCTTTTTGTTTGTTTAATATGTAAACTTAACATGGAATTTCCAAAAATTCTCTCATGCTTGTGTAAAAAGCTACAGCAATCTGCCAAGGTTTTTTCTCTCCTAGTTAATTGGTGGATATTCACAACATTAAACATAAAAATATTTTTGCCTGGGACTAACTGGCTCCAATTGCACTCCTACAATCTTTCACAGCTATACCTGATTTGAGTATTATTCCAAAATATTCTTTACTTTTGAGAACATCCGAGAAATCATTGCAGATCTGATCTTTACAGCTGAAAGCCCCATTCACCAATATAACTGAGGTGCGGACAGACCAGCCCCAAAAAGAAATTTTTTTTTATATAGTACTGCATGCGTACATGATGTTGTACCATAATCGAGTTGTGTGAACAAGCAGCCAGTTCCCTTCCCTGAAAGGTTTACAGTCTAAGGGCATGAGCTGGTACATGATAAACAGGACAGATACTTTGGCTTTGTCTACACCAGAGAAGCTTCTAGTATGTCTGTAACACATGCATCCACACTCAGGGTTAGTGTGCTGTCAACTTTCCTGATGTTATCACAACCCTTATGATATTCTGTTTTCATTAAAGCCCCTGCTTCTAAAACCAAGAGATTGTCTGAGAATCTCAACTTTTGGTTTTTTTAAAAAGTAAGTTTTTAGTCCAGAGGGTTATGGACGAAAATTTGAAAACATCAAGGAGGTGATCCCTAAAGACTCAGAAACCAGAAAGCAAATTTAAAAAAAACAAAACAAAAAAAACCCCAATATATATATATATATCTTTAATCTCATTATTTTTGATACTTGAGATTGTACTACATGTTGCTATATAAGGTGCCCAGAACTTCGTACCACTACTGGGACCACTCTTGCCCCAACCAAGGCTAAGCACTGTGCTGTTAAATGGAAATTGCTCCTCAAATGACCATTTCATTGGTCCCCTTCCATCACATTTCAAATAATAAATTTTTTTTAAAAAAAACCACATTGTTTTCTGTATGTTACAGGGGCATTATATTGCAACTTATGCTCAGGTTTGAACTCCATAAAACTTTTATAAACTGGTGGAGAATGTCTTCCAGATTCTAAACATCTCTTTCACTCCTCACCAATCTACCACTCTGTCCTGAGAAATTATTACAAACCAACTGCCACAAAGTTTTGTCATTCCACATTTTTCCAGTAGAGGGTGCAAAAGCTAACAAACCAACCCCGAAAAGCTGTACTGAAATCAGCAATATTTCTCCCCCTTCCCGCCTGATATTGCAGGTCACCTGACGACTTTGCTGTTTGACAGGCACTTTACTATCGGCAACTCCTCAAAGGACTTTGGCCCTGAACCTGGAGGTGCTCAGTGCCCTGCACTGTAATGAAGTCAGTGGGGAGTTGTGCACAGCGCACAGGCACACATCAAAGAAGGTGACAGATCAGGCGCCTCGGAGAAGAGAAGCTATGAATACAAAGACCCCCTATGCCAGCACACACCACACATACTCCAGAGTTCTAGAGGATCCAAACCAATTACAGTGCTCAACTACCACAGCCATGAGTTACAAATACCTAGAGAGAAAACGGTGCAACTTAAAATACTCCCCTCTCCATATCTGGGGCTATTATTATGGAATATTGAGTATCGTGATCACAAAGGGCCCTAACTTTCTCTGCCACCTTGCAGCATGGTTAGTCACCTACTCAGGCCCAGTGAGTGCCAAATGTGACCATTCTGATCTGCCAGCATTTTACCCCGCTTTGCACACGTATAAATGCTGCACAAGAATGCAAGGCGGTGGGAGATCAGGCCTATTATCTCTACCAGCAATTCAGGTTCTCTCCTCTAATGTAGGAATATTTAGCCAAACAATTACAGCACTCAGCTGGTGTCCACTAATACACTTTAAATGTGATAATCCATCACAAAGTGCAGAACATTTCTATTCAGTGTAAATCAGAAAGACAAGGCCAGGTATTTGCAGTAATAACTTTTTCATTACTAGACAACAGAATCCCTATTTTATGAACTCATTGGGGACTAAGGAATTAATAAAATGGAAATGTTCATAAAAGGGAACATCTCACAATGATAGTACATCTGGTGCATAATCTGTACTATGCTGCAGTGCGTGGCTCTCTCCTTGTCCTCCAAAGCAAATTCCAATGCACTGAAGGCATCAGCATGTGAAGGAATCAACATCATTTGTGTGTGTTTCCTTCTCTCCACCCCATCCCCAGAGAAAGTGGTTTATATAACTGCTCATTTGTCAGGTGGGGGGTTCGGAAAATGAATTCTACTGTGTTCTTTAGCTGTATTGACTTTAAGGTTAGACCTACCTACTAGGAGAACAACACCACTGGGAACATTTCCCCTCCACCCCCCACGTTACGTAACTGCAAGAAGACATTTCTTCTCCAAACTTGTAGAGCTAGCAGTAGTCACTCTTCTCTGTCAAAACAGCATCAGCTCTGAGTGCAGAATCCGCTTAATTGGAACACCCTGCTAGAAGCAGAAATGTGCCAATTAAATTCTTGTCCTGATTATCAGAAACCTCACTGGAATACATTATGCTGAGAGAAATTCCCTTTTGAAAACAAGCCTTTATTAAGATCATTTGAAAGCTCTGTAGAAAGGCAAAATCATCTTATTCAGCAGCCACGATAACAGCAGGGGAGGAGATGCTGAAATTTACGATTAAATGGGCCTCAATTCTGCAATGAGCTCCCAAAGGCAGACACTCCCTTATGCCCATGGGCAGCCCCTCTAGGTAAATAGGGCTTCATGCCTGCACAGGGGTCTGCCCACATGGATTTCATTGCAGGGATCAAGGTGGTAGGGAGGGTCCCTACACCACAGATCTCAAAAGCACTTTGCAAACATTAATTCAGTCTCCCACATCACTGTGAACTATAAGTGACTCATTTTACAGATGGGCAAGTTGAGGTCCTGGGTTGGTAAACAAATGGCCCGCGGTCACACAACAAATCAGTGGCAAAGACAGAACTACAAAGGCTATAACAGTGAGTGGAGACTTTATGATACCCAAACTCAGGCCTGAAATTACCATGTATAGTCAGACAGCAGCAAGTGTGCCATTTAAATGGATGAGATATGTCCATTATCTGGGGTCACTGATCTATGCATTACCCTGAATTTGTTCCTTGCCCATTGTCCTGCATAAGCATTCAGACTGTTGTCTGGATGCTGACTAAGGGAGTTCTGTTGTCCAACTATCAGATTTTAAAATTCTGTTTAAAATGTTTACTAAAAGTTAGATATGATGATTGTACCGATAAAATAAATTACAAAGAGGGCCAGTTGAATATATGCAGTATAGCCTTATGTTTTAGAGTGAAATTGCATTTTAAAGTATCTTGTTGTTCATGTTTGACATTATCAAATGGGGCTTTTTTGTTTTTTTTTTAAATCCCTACATTATATTAACTGAAAGGAAAAAAACCAAGGACATGTAAGATATAAAATTAGATATATATATTTGAACAGCATTTCTGGCAGTTTTTCTCTATAACAGCCTTGCCATTGTTTAAGTGACAAAGACCAATGGAAAATATCAGTAAAGTTTTGTTACTTCTACACAGTGCTATTAGCTACATTAAAATTATTCATTCATGGAGAGCTCCACACGGACTCACCTTGAGTAACAATGAGCAACACAACAGCATTGCTTTAGCTGGTCAAAAACAACCTGTTGGCTGACAGAGTGACATGGCAGAAGTACCTCCCCAGGTTTAGCCAGTCACAGCCTCTCTCTTAGGCAGAAGAAACTTCTGGTGTATTTGTTAATAAAGTCTCAAAGATGTTTCCCAGCTCAGAGTAGCTATAGATCCAAGCCCCCCAGCAAAGGATTCAGAGCTCACCCTTCATCCAGACAATCTCTTCCTCCTTCCGCCGTTACTTTTATAATCTCTCCCTAGAGCATCTGCATAACACTGAACTGGTTTGAACATCTCATATGCCAGGGACAGCATCACACAACCCATGTAGGTGAGCAAAGTACTTATAACAAGAGAGGTCAAAGGACCACTGCCAGCTCAAAGTCTTGTTGCTCTAACAGGGGACATGCAATTCAAAGTAATTTATAGCAAAGTTACAACATTGCAAATGGCAGACTGTTGTTATCATACCCACCTTGTCTCTGAACATCCTGAGACTGACATAGCTATGACAATGCTGCCTACAGACTGTGGTGGTAGTGAACAAACTAATGTCTATGCAACGCTCCTGCATGAACGTATTCTTTCTCTGTGTTGTGCTTTTAAAGCTTACATACCAAAGATGTTGGCGATCTCAGAACTCCAAAGGACAAACCCATGCCCCAACACCTCACTCAAATATCTTGGGTTTTGAGAAGATCAACAATGAGAAAGCTAGCTTCCTCAAGGGCAATGGAGCCAATCCATGGAGTAGCCTCTTGCAACCCTAGCACTCCAGCTTCTGTCTAATGGCTAGAAATAATATTCCTATTCCTAAAAGCCTCTGTAATCCGAGCACCTCAGCTCTGCTGGGTGGAAGGAAGGGTTGAATGATCCATTCAGTGATAGATCCTCAGTTACTAACCCTCTCTAAACTCCTCTGCACTGCAAGGAGCCTTTGTAGGGCTGGGCTTTTTGCCATGCAGGGCACAACTGCCCTGGTAGCCCCCGCCAAATCCCTCTTCCCACCTTCTATCACAGAACTGCACTGGTTCCACTAACAGGGGGACCCCGCAGGGTCTGCAGCTAAGAACTCAGACTAGCAAAAGTGGAGGCTATAGGTTGAATCTCAGAAAATTTTCCAGACAGGAGGTGATTAAATTGCAAAATGGTGGGGCCTTCCTAACCTTGGATTTATTATCCTAGAGTGGACAAAGCAATTAAAAGCACAATGTGGGGGACAGTCTTCCACTGGCTGGAGAAGCAATCACTGTTCATCTCTAACTTCTCCCATTTAGTGACGCATGCAGAGACCAGGGTGACACTGAAACCCGCAGGTGCCGCCTGGCAAAGGGTTCACTGCTCTAGAACAGCAACTTCTGTCAGGCCTGATGAACTCACTACACCTAACACACTGCTTTCATAGCATTTATCCAGAAAGGGTCATGGTAAGCAATCACTAATAACAGCTAAAGGCATACCGATCCTCATAAGCGTCATGACATCTATGGATGGATGCTGTTTAAGGAGTTGTGTGTATGTATAGAAAATACATTTTAAAGTCTGTGTCCCAGGCAGGGTTGACTAATATTTTGCCAGGCAAAGGGATGTGTGTTCACTTGTCTCTTTGTCCGCCATGGAGTGTGAGGTGATGAGTCATCGCTGAAGTAGAGCCTAATTAAGCCACATGCAGCGATGAGTCGTTCCCATGTTAGGCTCCAGCCAAGCCAAGGGCTGGTCTAGTGACTCTCAGTGCAGGTATATAAGCTTCACAGGAGATGAAAAAAAGCAGCTCAGCCTCTGCAGTATTGTTTCAGGGCTTGGAATTGTCCTCTTCCTGATAGTGGTGTCAGGCCTCATCCCTGCTCTTAAACCCTGATTCTGGCTCTGATCTCTAGGCCTGTCCTTTTCAACTTGGTAAATTAAGCACTGTAAGCCAACACAAGGGAAGCACCATTTGCATACACGATCTACAAGAGACAAGACGCTGGAGAACGTATCACAAGGGGTTATCCTGTTTCTGGGTGAAAAGACAACAAACTTGGGGGACTCTAGGAGAAAGGCAAAAAGATACCCCTTCACCAAGCAGGCAAAAAGAACTGTGCTTTTTGCATTCATGAAAGAAGGATCCCAGCCATGTTGGGGGGAGATGCAGAAAGATTGCTTTAAGTGAGAAATTACTTTTTCCAAGGGTTTAGCCTGTTAAAATTAAGAAGAGACTTTAGGAAGTGTGTTATACTTTTTGTGATGTTATAGGAGCTGATCGTCCACTGACTCAAAGAAGCTGGTGTGTGCCTGTTCTTGGGGACAACATACCTGGTCATTTATGTTAGCATCCAGTGGATAAGGGCTGGATATTACAGGGGAACCCTACAGGGGGCTCAAGGCCTGGAGTGTATGTATTGTAAACCTACAAGGCAAAGGAAGGGCTGGAAGAGCCCTGAGGACATTGGATAGCTAACCAACTGAATGTCAGGGAGCTGACAACCAGTTAAACATAAGCAAAAGTTTCCCTCTTGCGGGGGGGGGGGGGGGGGCGGGTAACAAGGTGACACAATTATGGGCCTCCTGAGAAAGTGTCCCAACCAGGAAGGAGAAAACAAACTTGTTTCAGCTCACTTCCCCCTCCCCTATCAGGATCCAAGATCAGGCCCTTTTTGAATTGCTGATGTAGCTAATGCCTGAAGCAGGTTTAGGAATGCAGCTCTGCTCCTTTACTGCCTTAAGAGTTAGTGAAGGGCCTGCCTTCGGTCTTGGCAGGTAGTGTACACTTGGGTTCACCTTCAAAAAGTGTTCACAAGTACAGTCCGGCTCCATTTTTATCCAGATAAGAGGGAGGCATGAAAGTCATTGGAATCAGCAAGTTTCAGCTCTTGTGATAGTTTGTAAATCTCTGATTTATGATGTCTTATTTGTGTTACACTAGAATACAGTAACTTCAGCCAAGAACGAGTTCACGTTATGCTAGGTGCTGTGCAAACAGAGAGTGATAAACAGTTCCTGCTCTGAAAAGCTTACAAGCTAGACAGAGGAAAAAGAGGCAGAGAAAACTTGCCAGAAGTCAGTGGCAAAGCCTGGAACAGAACTCAAGTCCCTAAGTACCAAACTGGTTAGCGACTTGGGATATTCACCTTTATTTAAGCTAGCATTTTGATTCCCCTTTAGGCCCAGATTTCCAAAGGGCCATCTCCCTTATTATGGGGGCAGTTCACATCCGCAGAAGTTCAGCCTTATATTTTGCACTTGCAATTAATTGTGGCCACAACTCTTACTAATCCAATGGCTAAATTACTGATTGTATCTATGCACTTGACTTAGCTGCATCCATTGCTTATTTGTGTAAGTGGCAGCATTTGAACCCACAAAAAATATGGAAGCAAAGGAGACTAGTTAAAGGCCCGTTTAAAAATATGGTCCTTAATCTCTCCCTCTTGTTAACCCCTCTCCTTTTTGCAGTTACAGTGATGCAATCCCATTGATGTCAATGGGGGTTACATGAGTGGAATTAATAGCAAAATTAAGCTTTGTGTTGAACCTCTAAATTTTTATGAAGACACTTGACCTGTATTTTGTCTACAAAGCTTGTGTGCAGGGGGTCCCCTGTGCATCATTTATGGCATAAGTGACAGGTGCTTCTGCCTTTTTTTCCCCAATCAGTTTTCTGCCATTTGCCCAGATGCTTCTTGTGCATGGATGAGAAGCACAGAAGCTGTTTACAGATGGAGCCAATGACAGACAGAAACTCTTGAGGGTCACACAGAGTCTTCATTACTTTCTGCAGTTGGCTCTCTGTGTAAAGCATATGACGTAGGAAAGCAGTTGCTAAGCCTAGACTGAGAAAATCAGTTTGCCTCTGCAATAAGAACAAAAGGACTTTGTACATGAGAGTCCTACTGTATGGAAACGGACTGGTCGGTATGACTCATTGCAGACATGAATACAATCAAGGCAACAAAAGACTAGAGCAAAATATGAAGATTTTTTTGAAGCTGAAACGTTCAAGACAGAGGAAGCTCAAGAACAGAGGCACCATATTGCTGTCTTCAGTGTTGTGGAATGTCAGATACATTTTCAACATATGCAATCGTGCACTCAAGGCCACCGCTACGCTAGAAAATGCAGTGCCTAAATTTCAGCACTGTTGATGGGAAGACAGTCACTACATTTTCTAATGCAGAATCCAGTCAGCACCCACTCTCTTCTGACTCAATTTCCTTCTATTCTAGAAAGGAACACTGTTTTCAGCAAGCCAAATAAATTGTTTCAGCCATTTTCTTACTAAGGAATAATAAGGCTACGGAACCCATAATGATCATAGAAAAGTAAAGAAAGATAGCTTTACTTGGACAAAACCCACTCAGCTGGGCTTTGATTTTTGTAAAGCCCTAAACCAAATCTTGCTCCAGAACTTGGTTCAATTCTACCGGAACACATACAGATTTGGGAAAATGGTTCCAATTTTGAGCCATCCCTATAAGGAATCTATGAGAAAGTGGATTTTATTTGGCTAATAAAATTGACCAAGACTAGAAAGTAGAGTTCCGGTCTCCCTGGTTTTCAGCAGCTTTTTCCCCTTGCAAGGGCACTGGTGATTACCTTATCTATACCCACCATGCAATCCAAAAAACACCCCAAACATCCAAAAAATACCCATAAATTTTTGCAGATAAAATGCAGTCTGAAGGCAGGACACTTCAGAAGAATGCCAGCTCCCAAACTGGAGTTAAAAGGTATTGCATATGCAAGGAAGACAAACTTCAGAAGGTTGGTTCATCAGCTACATAGGATGCTCCCAAGGGGGGAATCTCCACAGGATTCTTCCACTGGAGGGGAAGAATTTCCCCCATAACCATCAGCATGGAAGCAGTAGGGGATTCAGCCCCTAAAACTAATAAGTCCCTGGGATCTGTACAGTTTTAGGGTATCCATTGACAATACATGTACATGCAAACCCTGTTCTGCCACCACCATTAGCTCCCAGCTCCTCTAGTTCCATATCAACCTCACTGCCAAACGAATTGTGCTGGAAGGCGCTTCCCCAGTCCCACTAGACCTAAAAAACCCCCTAAGGAAATTCCACTGCAGGAGATAGAGAGGTGGGTACTTTTATATTCATACATTGGCTTTGGGTTGGTGGGGAAGCAATGCTATCTTGCACCCACTTCCTCATTTCTGACCCCTCCTCATGTGCCAGTCCATACTTCATGGATCACCCACAGATGGCCTGTGGGCCTCCCCGATGGAGAAAAAAAGCAGAAGAACGCTGTCCAAGAGCAGCGTGGCCCCTAAGCTAGGATGTATTGGACTCTACCTTCTGCTGGGGACATACAAACAGATATATGCCAGAATAAATAGCTTTGAAGCTAAGATTCAAAACCTGAGCTTAGCAGGACTGCATTTTTGCTCCCTCTTGCTTCTGTGTTGTGACTCACTGAATATTAGTTAATTAACTACTGTGAAGATTAAAAGCTCTAAATGTCTTAAGTGTTATCATCATATTATATTAAAAGGGTTTTCTGTCTATCTCATTAGTATTCATTTCAGTGGGACATTGTATTATTATTATTTAACATGGCAGTGCCTAAAGGAGCCATTGGATCAGGGCCCTGCTATGCTAGGCACAGTACAAATATATAGTAAAAGACAGTTCCTGCCCCAAGAAGCTTACGCATGCAGACTCTTGTCTACAATATTGCACCAGTTTAACTAAACATGTGATTTGAAATGGATTTAGGGAAACCAGTGCTAAAAACTGTGTTGGACCCAACCAGCTGCCTCCCATTAAGTGCCCCCTTGTGGCCAAAGGTCACTCTGCCTATGGCTTGCCCCAGCTCCCCTCTTGGCTTCAAGGGTCTTCTTAAAAAAACTCCACAAAGGATTTTATGAGTCCAGCGACAAGAGCCCTCCCTAGGGCTTGGTTTAGTAACTTAAAGTTCAAAACTAAACACAGAAGCCTTTAGCTGGGCCCAGCCCCAAACTCCCCTGATGTCTCAGGACCTTCCGGCTTTAGCAGGCTACTCTCTAGCCAAAGCAACTCCACTGGTATCAGGGGCTTCCTTACCAGAGGCCTTTTTTTCATTCTTTGCAGTCTCCCTGCAACTTCTTGTTGCACTTCAGAGGAGAATCAGCTCCTCTATGCCCAGCTGGTTCTGTTAATTAACCGCAGACCACATCCCAGGTGTGGGGGCAGAGCTAATTGGCTAGGGCTGGTTAGCTCCTGGCCTGGCTGTCACAGAAACACTCTTAAACTGATATAAACCAGGTAGAGCTCAATTTAGTTTGAGTCAATTCATAACAGGTCTCAGTGGGGCTGAGCTAAGCCACTTTTTAACTGAACTCAAAGTACCTACCTAGGGTTCTTCACCAATTTAAATGGGTTTGAAAACTGATCTAAGATAAACCAGTGTAATGTCTGTGTGTAGACAAAATAGCAATTAAGAAGCAGGGAAGGGGTAACCAAAAGAATAGGGCATGTGATTATCCACTGCCTTACACCCTCTGTGCCAAGTGGGTGGGAAATGGTATGGTTCCACTCTGGTAGTGTTTTACACCCAGTTCCCACAGGGACAAATGACTACACAAGGTGCTGTGGAAAACTGAGCCCAGACTAGCTCTGTGTGCAGGCTTTAGACACCTGTCAGCCATTATCAGATGGCAGGTTTCAGTATGCATTACAGCAGGGGTATGCTTTAAATCATGCCTGCCCCAGCTCCGTCTTTACCAGTGTTGATTACACCAGGGACCATTGTCACTTGGACATCAGCTGATTTAAGAACCTTTGAAGATGCAGCATGTGAGACTGAAATAAAATACTCAGGATTCTTGTAAGACGGGACCTAATAAAGATAGCCAGAGACAGAAGGCAGCTTGCAACTGCTGAGAGATTGTGTGAAGGTTGAGTTTGCTGAGCATTTTCTCTCAGCACTTTGATATATTCTAGCAGCTTTAGGAAATGAAGTTCAATAAATTAGCCTCTCCCTTGCAAGGACAGATGAACTGGATGAAAACTATAGTGTTAGAAGCTCGTTTGAAACTCAGTGAGCTCAGACACAAGAAAGCAGCACCGTTCCTCAGAAGGTTCAACAAACTAATGGCATGTCTACACTACCGCTTAAATTGGTCTAATTTACATCGCACAGGGATGTGAAAAATGCACCCTCCTGAGTGACGCAGGTTACAGTGACCTAAGCGCTGTCCACGCTGGTGCTGGTGCTGTCCCATGCAGTGGGAGATGCTCTCCTGCCAACATAGCTTCCTTCTCTCGTGGAGGTGGAGCAATTATGTGACAGGAGAACACTCTCCTGTCGGCATACAGCATCTTCACAAGACGCACTATAGCGGCACAGCTGCATCAGTGCAGCTCCTCCTGTGTAGCACTTCTAGCATAGACTTGCCCTAAGTTAGATCTCAGGGCTTTGTTGATACAGCGAGTAAGGGGTAAGGTTGTTGATGGTGTTATACATCAAACCAAAGGAAATACAATAGTGGTCCAAATTTTGCTCCTCGTTAACACTGGTGTAAATCCCCAGTAACTCCAGCCAGTGGATTTACTCCTGGTTTACACAGTATGATCATGAGCAGATACTGCCCCAACATATTCAAAACCTTTCCTATGCTGTTGGCCTTCCTATGCTGCTTTGATGTGAGCAAATTCAACAAGCCTGATCCTGTTCCCATTGACTTCAATTGGAACAAGATCAGACTCAATCAGTTTGATAAATGCTGATGTAAGAGATTCCTGTGATTCACTTTGGTCATTAAAAGCCTAACTCCAAATGTCTGTATTAGTCAGCTTCTGGCATCATCGTCACTTATCTGCCCAGCCAACACTGCCATTTGTTCTCTATGTGCGTCAGGTCCATCCAAAAGAAAATGACACCGTACATGCAACTTTCACAGTTTAAATTACTAGAGACCTGGAGCCAGATAAGCGACATGTGCACTATTCCTTACGCTCTGTCAGCATGGATCTCTCAGCAGCTCTGCAGCTGGTGCTGATTACACCCAGCAATGATATTTGCAAGAGGTGTTCCCCACTAAGCTTCAGGAGTAGAAGGCTTTTTCCATAAGCCTATGTGTCTGTGCACAGTAATTAACTGCCCGGGTTTCCAGGACCCCGCAGTGAGAAGTCACATTTTCATCAATTCTATCTGTCCTCGCAAAGTTGAAGGCATGAAAAGGAAGGCTATGCCAATGAAAATGAGAAGAATCAGCATTAGCAATTTTTTAAAATCTCACTTAACCTAAATCTGAATATTTGTCCTGCAGTTTAAAATAATATAATCTGATTCTTTCACCAAATGCTTTTTTTAATGGTAATTTATATTTTATTTCATGCAGTGTCATAAATGGAAACCACTTTCACATTTCAGTATCAAGAACTTCATTTTTAGAAGTAAAGTGTCTGATCTAATGGTTAGTTCACAAGGCTGGATGTCAGGACATCTAGTCCCATTTTTGCCACTGATTTGATTTGTGATCTCTGATAAATCAATTAAACTTTCTCTGACGCAGTTTGTCTGTCAATAAATGGGGTATAACAACAATTATATTCCTGACAGGAGTGGTGTGTGGATTTATTCCCAGTTATAAAGTGCTTTGAGAAAGTGTTTTCTCAAGGGAAAGGTGTTAGAAAGGGCTAAAGTATTATTTAAACAGAATGAATTTTGTCCATTTCCAGTAATTATCCAGAAAAACTGGCACTGCAAGTATATTTCACAATGACTTCTCCTTATGGTTTATGCAAAAAGACATGCAAGGATCAGGAATAAAAACTTGCCAGAGAAATATGAGTGATGTGGCTCTTATGTGCTATTATGTTAAACAGATTAATTTGCAGCGAAGGCATTTAATGTTGGCTGAGCATCCTGATTCCATTTGACAGAGGCATGTACGAGATAGAATGATGCATACCTCTTTAATATGCAGCCCTTGTCTAAAACTAATCTAAGTGAATGTCTAAACCTTGGAACCTAGCATTAACCTACTGAATCCATAATTAGGCACCTAAATATAAGGGTTTTTTTAGGTGTCTAAATATGGAATCAGAAGCCTAACTTTCAGCACACAAGCTTCAAAGTTTTGGCCTGTTACTATTCATTGGTAATGAGGTCATGGCCATAGTGCTAGGTGATATACAAACCCAGAACAAAAAGATGGTCCCTCCCCTGAAAAGTTTACTATCCAAATAAGAGCTCACAATTTGCCTACATTTTAAGGCCATTGGTATTCAAGAATCAACAGGCTTCCAGGTTTGATTGTTAGGAAGTTCTTGTCATAACTGGGTCTGAGTTGAGCCTCTGGTTATGGTTTCCCATGTGATTGATTGATTTATTGCCACAGTTGGTCCCTGTGATGACTTTGCAAGCTTTGAAACAAAATCATGCAATCAGAATATCTTTCAGATGCTTTTATTTCATGAGAACAATGGCTGCAATAAAAGCACTTCAGAAGAGTTTTAGATATCAGGACAAATTCAGATATTCAGTCCTGGAATAAGTGTCAGCTCCAGGGAAGTCAGTGGAATTGGCCATGCCTGCAACTAAAAAGCTGAAGGTGACCCTTTGAATGAGATTTTCACCCCTTCCAATTCCTGTCTGTCAGGTAACAGAGGCCTAAAAGTCTTGGCTCTAGCCAAAGGAGAATTGCCCTGACACAGGCACTGAAGAGGACCACCACAGGCTGTCCTCCAAGTCCTTGCAAATCCTGGTGTAAGGGGCATAGAAGGGCTTGTTGAGGGTGGGGTCAAAGCACGTAGCATCGTGGAGATTCTGGGCAGCCTAACTGCCCTTAGGCAGCCAGAGACAGGCTGCTTGTAACTTTGAGAGACATCCAGTTGTCTAAATTATGGCCAGGTGGCACTCTCTAATGAGCAAGGGGCAAATGTGTCTTAAAGCCAGCTCCCCTAGGCTGCAAGTTCTGTGCTGCACCTCTGAGAGGCACAGGATACAAGCCCACCCTTTGTCTGTAAGCCTCCCATGTGCTAATATGAGCCTGAGAGATATATGTGACCCTTTAGCCCTGTCAAGTCCTGGGGCTGGATTCTGAACTCACCAATTCAGCAAAGATTAACTTTAAACACCTTCTTAAGACTCCTTGATTCACAGGCTGAATAAGGATGGACTTAACATGCTTAAAGATAAACACCCATGTAAGTGCTTTGCTGACTCAGGACTTTATGCACTGAGGTAAAATGGGAGCAATTCCATTGATGTCGCTGGAATGACACCAGTGTAGAAAGGAACAGAGGGAGAGGAGAATCAGGCTCTTGGGTTTTCAAGTTGATTGACTCCATTTTTGGAGAGTCACCTTTGCTCAGTCTTTCAGCTCTATGGAGTGAAAATTCAGCCTGTCAGCTGGGGTTGGTTCCTGTTGCTCAAAAACAGGAAACTGTTGTCACTGCTGCGTTGTGGCACAATGTATGTTGTTTGCCTGTTTGAAGAGGAGGCAGAGGAAGAGCTTTCAGTGGCATTTACTGGGGGGGTTGCAGGTATGGTGATCACCATTTAAGAGTGGGTGTGGAGAGGGTGGGCCCATGTATGGCCAGTTCCCTTAGCAAACAGCTGCTAATTAGACTACAAATTACCCTGTAAATTAACGCAGCTTTAATTCCATTCTGCAGCTTCTGCTCTCTCCCACCTCCAGCTCAAGAGGGGAAAGTGGCATATAGCTGCAAGAGGGGTATGCAAGATACCCCATGCAAATACCCGAAAAATCTGCAAGGCTGGAGCCAAAAATATCCATGGTTCTGCCCCTTCACCCTACCCCAAGTGCCATAGTTCCTCTGCCCTGACAACAAATTGCAATGTCTACATTGCCATCCCTGTTCATTTGTTTTCCCTTCCAGGGGTTTTGCCTTGGAAATGGAAAATTTTGCCCTAGTCAGGGGGATATTACAGCTGTGTCACACCATGTTTAGGAGATTTGAGCACATTGGATCCTGGATTTAAGAAGCAATCAGTGACTCATTATTTTGGGCTGTCCTCAGCTTAATCCTATGAGGTGGCGAGTCCCTTCCAGAAGATCTCAGAGGGTCAGTTAGCCCTGTAGTGCATACAATACCATTGCACACTAGGAGTCAGTTCCTGCACTGATTTACCCGATGGCCTTTCACTGCAATTGTCAAGGGTATAAATCAAAGCAGGCTTTGAACTCAGGGGTTATGGGAATATAAGAACAGTTGTACCAGATCAGATCAGTCCCCCATCTAGTCTTCTGTGCTTTCTCCAACTGTGGCTAGTAGTAGCTACTTCAGAGGGAGATTTTAAAAAACTGAATGATGTAAAGTTTCTTCCTAAACCCAGGCAATTAGAGTTTGGTTTGTCCTTATGCATGAGAGTTTCTCTTATAAGGTTTCAAATCCTCTTATCGTGATTATTCTCACTAGCCATGCAAACGTCCAATCCTCTTGTGAATCCTGGACTCAATGAAACCTTGTGGCAGAGAGCACCACATATTACTTACATGTGTGAAAATGTATAGCCTTGTATCACCTTCAAATTCCAATTGCAGAATCTTTCTAATTGTGGTAATCTAAGAGTGTGAGTTCAGCTTGCTTTTCATATCCCAGATGCAGTTTGAATTTAAAAAATTATCTTTTGACTCGTAGACAGAGGCTGTGGAGTCACTGAGGAAGCATAAATATGGAACAATGTCACTTTTGCAGAACCACTTTACTTCGTCAAGGAAAGTGCCATTCGCAGAAGCTTCCCTCTTCCCCAGCTGAAAGATGAGTTAATTCCCTTCAATGTTTTCCAATAACCATTTGACTCAATAGGAAAATTCTTGTGGAGTTCCCTGGGCATTGGATCAGGCCCTAAGGCCCAAATCCTACAAGGTGAGCACTTCCCTCTCTCCACTTATTTCAAAAGGAATTGAGAGCACTTAACACAATGCAGGAGGAGTCATCACTTAGCAGGACTGGGCTCTGCATATCTGTGAATACCAATATACGCCATCAAATCATAAATGGAAGAACGTTGGTACAGGTTCCATTTGGCTTTGTATACAACGCTGGATCCTTACGCTATGACATGTTGATTTGTATCACAGCAGCACTCAAAAGGTACTAGGTGATAGTACAAGTCCATCAGAAGGCATAGTCCTTGCACTGAAGAGATCAGTCTATAAATACAACCAGAGAGATGAAAACCAGGAGGGAGTATGACATGCAACGACATGACCCAAGTGTTGATTGTCACATATCTTGATCATGACATCTCTTTTCAAAACATTGTTAAATACGAAAAGCTACACACAAACTTTTCAAATAAAAGTTTAAATATTGCTAGATTTTTTCCATAACAAATTTAAAGCAATTTTCACACACATTCTAATTATAAAATATAGGCATTGTAGCCCGGCATTTTGTCCGGGCTGGTCGCTGCGGCCCTTCCTCGGGCTCAGCCTCGGAGGAAGGCCACTGCACCTTCCAGAAAAAGCAGGGCTAGTTAGCATCTCACTACCTCATAGGTGTCAAACTCTTGGCCCACAGAGCAAATCTGGCCCACGGGCTTGTGTTATCTGGCCCGCGGTCCGAATCCGGCCCGCCACCTTGTGCCGGCAGTGTTTTCAGAGCAGAGCTCAGGCAAGTTGTGGGAGATCTTGTGTGAGCTCTTAAAGGAAATGGCCGCCAAATGTGACCCCACAGGGAGATTTAACGGCGGAGAGTGGAGTCTGCGAGTCCCTGTGAGAGCCTCTCTCTCCTACTGTGCCGCCGAATTTTACCCTGGGGGGAGATTTTTGGCAGAGAGTAGAGCATGAAAGGTAGAGCAGAGCAGGATGTGTTATGTGTGGCCCCTCTGAACTCAACTTAATGTAAATGTGGCCCGCCATACCAATTGAGTTTGACACCCCTGCACTACCTGGTGCAGTCCCGGGTCTTCAGGCTGTGAAGTCCCTAGGCCCTGGTAGGGAGGAAGCAGAGAGTCCATTGCCCTGGCCTGTGGGAGGGCGGGCAGGCAACAGGGGCTTACTCTAGCAACCAGGGAAGAACGCGTTTTCCTGGGTGTCCGGGGAAGGGAGGAGGTGGACGCAGGCCCCCTCAACTCCACTGCATCCCAGCCCAGGGCCCTAGTAGTGGCACAGGCATTGCCACTGTGTTAGCGGGGCTCCCACCACAAAACGCTGACAGGGTTGGGCCTTGGATTCAGCCATGGCTATGGCTGTTCCTGGGCTACTTCCTCCCCGTACCCCCAGGTACCTGCTTCCTCGGGGTCAACGGGGTACATGGCCCACGGCAGGCTCAGTGGTCCCTCCTCGTCAGTAGGCGGCAGGGCAGTGAGCTCTTCAGTGAGGGGCAGCTCGGTGCAGGATCCCTGGGGGTATTCCGCATCACACAGCTTGTCTAGGTCAGGTCCCACCTCCGGAGGCTCCGCGGCTGGCAGCTCGTCCAGGTCATGGCTGGCTTCAGAGGGTATCTCCCACCCCAGAGTATCAGGGGGCTTGGCCCACTCCCTGGGGCCCAGAGGCCCTATCCAGTCCTGGGGCCCTGGTAGGTGGGGCCGTTCCCAGCACTCCTGCTCGGGGAAGACCTCGCTTTGGGTAGCGGCCTGGCTGCGGTCAGGCCAGTGCTACAGCCGGCGGGAGGGCACATCTGCACCCAGTGGCAGCCAGGCTCTCAGTGAGTGGCGGGCTCTGCCTTTTATCCTCCCAGCCCCAGCAGAGGCCCCGCCCCTCTCTGGGTGGATTGGCCAGTCAGTCAGACCTATCTCTGTCCTGCTCCCGGGTTGCCAGGCAGGCTGGCCTACCACCCCTTTGACAGCCTGCACTCGGGGCTGCAGCCCTTCCTCGGGCCCAGCCTCGGAGGACGGCCACTGCACCTTCCTACAGGCATAAATAATTAATATTCCATAGATGATGTAGGGCCAAATTCTAAAACCCTTATTCATGTTGAACAATACCTTAGGAATCATCTACATGGGGAAATTGGCCAGCATAGCTATTCTGTAACAAGTGTTCTACTATAGTTTAACTGTAATAATTCCCCAATGTGGACTGTAGTCAGGTAGAGTGGCGTCCCGCTGAGCCAGGGGAGGAGGAGCCACCCTCTGCTCCTTGGTGGGCGGAGCCAGGCTGGGCCTGTCACTGTCCCCCTGGCCCCCATCAGAAATTAAGGGGCTGGACAGGAATTATTAGAGGTGGGGCTTCTTGGTGCTGGAACAGGGAAAGAGATAGACATCCCCATATGGTTGCAGGCCCTGGACTCTGCTAATGAGCCAAGGAGCACACTGATCCCAGAGGAGGCCGAGAGTGGGGAGAAGTGCCTAGAATTGTTGTCGGATGAATACCCCAAAGAGACAGAGGACCCCTGGGCTACAGAACCTCTTGCCTAGCCTCTGGGAGGAAGTAGCCCAGGAAACCAGACGCTCATCTGGTTCTGCTGTCAGAACTTGGGTCAGCGTGTTTCAGTGGGATCCTCACTGGCCCAGTAGTGGACCCCTCTGCCGCTGTCAGGGGCTGGGACCCAGTGGAGGAGAGTGGGCCCAGATCCCCTTGCCCCCTGAGGCCACCTACCCACCTAAGCCAAACAGCCTGTGTTTGTTTGCCAACTGCCTGATTCAGGACATCAGGCCATAGACTATTTGTTGCTCTGCCCTGCTTGAGGTTCAGAGCTACCTAGATTGCTTTGCTTCCTACCCTATCCCTGCAGAGAGGTCTCAGGCCCCAGCACTTGATTCGCTAATTCCCTAGTAGTGGGTGGCACTCCAGTGCCTTAATAGACAGAGTGGCCTGCCACTGAGCCAGAGGAGGAGGGATGACTGCAAACGCACTACACTTCGTGGCGAATTGGGCAGCGATCAGACTTCTGCAATAAGGGGCCCAGAGCAAATTTCGCCCAAATGTCTTTGCCAGCACCATGGAGCTCATCGAGTACCTGGCCAAGAGCCAACAGAAATAGCAGGTGACCCAGCTCCAACAGCAACAGCAGCTGGTACAACAGATGGGGACCCAGCAACAGGAGCAACTCCAGGAGTTGGGAGCCCAACATCACAAACAGTAGCAGCAGAGCCCGCAGCAGCTGGCAGCCCCACTGCCTGGCCTAATAGGAACCACCAGGCCGGGGTAACAGCCTCCCCTCTTTCCACTGTACCACTGAGCTGTCCAAGACTGGGCCTTTCTCATGACCTTTGAACAGCTCACCTCAATTGCCTGAACCCAGCCTCCTGGCCCCATTCCTGATGGGAGCAGCCCAAATGGCCTACCAGGGGCTTCCAGATGACAAGGCCTAGGACTATGGAGAGGTGAAGTCTGCCATCCTGGACACCCTAGACATTACTCCGGAAACCTTCTGATGATGGTTCTGAGAGAAGCTCTACCCACTGAGCGCCTGACCTCGGGATCGTGGCCCAGGAACTGAAAGACACCTGCAGCCCAAAGAACATTCCACGAGCGATGTTGCTGAACAGATTGTCGTGGAGCAGTTCATGCCCATCCTTCTGCTCCAAGGGAGGGCCTGAGTCCTCCAACAGCAGCCCGTTATGTTGGCGGCAGCCGTCAGGTTGATGGAGAAGTGACTGAGCCCCAGAGGGCAGCGCAGTGGCTGCTCTTTGAGCTGACCCGGTGACTGCCTATACTGCATCAGCTGAGACCTCTGGACTCAGGAGATCTGAACCTTTGCACTTATAACTGACCAGGCCCCCTTGAAATGGCTAAGCACTATGAAGAACACCAACACCAGACTAATGCGCTGGTACCTCACCCTCCAGCCATATGCCTTCACCATCCGACTGTGGGCAGGTAAGGGTTATGCTGATGCTTCCTTTGTATCACATCTGGAAGGGAGTCCAGATGCCATCCCCTAGGACTGGGAGCTGGACTTGAAGGTGGATTGTGAGGCAGAGTGGCCACCCACTCATCCAGAGGGGGAAGAGACACGCTCTGCTCCTGAGTGAGTAGAGCCAGGCTGGGTTTACCCTTTCCTCCTCACTGCTGGAAACTAAGGGACAGTACGGGAACTATAAGAGGCAGGGTCTCTAGCTTACTTGGTGCTGGGACAGGGAAGGACACATGGGTTGTGTGGCCATCTACCCACCTTAGGCCATCCGGCCTGCTTTTGTCTGCCACCTGCCTGAGTCAGAGACTATTTATTGCCCTGCCCTACCCTGCCAGAGAAGCCGCAGGCCCCAATACTTGATTGACTGATTCCCTGGTCGTGGGTGGCACTCCAGTGCTACACTGAGCCAGAGGGAGTGGACGACTGGTGATGCACTACACGGACACTTTAGTCCAAATTAAAAGGGAATTTATTCTGGAATAAAATCACTTTTATTGTGGAATAGAGAGTCCACGTTGAGCTATTTCAGAATAGCTATGCTGGTCAATTTCTTTCACATTGACAAGGCCCTGCTGCTTGAATAAGCCCACTGATTTTAATGAACTGTTTGTGGAGTAAGGTATTATTCAGTATAAGTAAAGGTATTACAGTGTAACCAAATAGTCCTGTCACCACACAACTCTCCATTTGGCTTGTTTTTCAAATAGCACCCGCAGCACAACAGTTTAACGCTACTTATTTTGCTATTTAAGTTTGGTTTTCAAACAAGTTCATCTTGATGGCCCAACCCCAGCCTTAGGGTAAGTCCTCCACTGACAAATGTGACTCCTTGTTCCTGATGATCCCAACTAAAGTTGGTTTCTTTTCAAAGGAAGTTGAAATGTTTAATGTAAAAGTTCCACAAGACAAAACAGGGGGAGAGGCACAGGTTCTGCAAGATTTAAATCCTGTTTGCTGTTCTTGTGTTGCAAGTCCTGCCTGCTGTTTTTCAGGAAACATGAGTAGCTTAACGAGGTCTCGACTTGCTGAATAATGTTAAGCAAATAATTCTCACTGGAAGAAAAAAATTTTTTTTCAAAAACAATCTGCAATTAAAGCAAAGACCTCACACACCAGTTAGTGAGTTCTTACCTTTGCACATTCCAACATCTAGCCCCCAAACAACATTTGCTCAGTAACTAGATCTTGGCTGCAAATATGCAACATCAATTACAATTACACAGCGTTCTGTAAATCTAGATTAATCTTCTGGGCTGCACTTGTCAGTGTTTTGCCACACAGACACATCAAATACCCTCACATAGAGTCTCAGGTAGAATGTCGTGGGAGGAAGAAATAGAAAAAGAGTGGAAAAGTTGGAAGACTGGTAGAGCTCTGATTTGGTGTCCCTGTCTGAAAACCGATTAACTTAAAGCCTAACAAACTAAACTTCATTGAATAGAGCAATTTCGATACAAGTGAATCACAACATGTGTTCAAGATTTGCTAACAGAGCTACAGAAGGAAATATTAAATAATATCGAATAATAAATTATGTATTTAGAACAAACCCTAGATTACGGAACAAAGCGTGTAATCTAGGGTTTGGAACAGGAGGCTGGATGTCAGGATGCCTGGGTTCTTCTCTTCCTGCCTCTGCACTGATCTTGTGAATGTCACATGATGTGACTCATTTCCTGACCAGTAAAAGGGCACTTGCTCTCAGTTTATAATAATATTTACTTGCCATACCTATTATAACTATTCCAGTATTCACTCCAGTTAAAGAGACCTCCACCACAACAAAAAGAATAAGCTTCCATGGGAGTTTTGCCTGAATAGGGCCTTCAGAAATTAGTCCATAGATTTTACTTGGCCTCTTGGCTGCAAGAGCACTGCATAATAATATTGATATAAAGACTGAAAAAGACTACAGATATATACTATATAACTGAGCAAATATTTGGAAGAAAAATTAAAAGGCATAGAAAAATATTCTCTGGGCTGTTCTTCAAAATGTGGTATATTGAAAACTCTTGTTAAAATTGTAGGCTGTCACTTTTAATTTCAGGAGGTTTTCTTAGTCCTGCTTACAGGGGCTGTGTAGAGAAGCATGGGATCTGGGTCTCACAGCCTGCCCTAGAGAAAGGTGAGGTGCATTGAGTTTCTCTGTTTTAGATAGAAGCTTGCCTTGTCTCTCTCTGTTTTAAGGTTCTTGTGTATTATTGTTCTGAATTCTAAGAAATAAAGTAGTGTTACATTGCAACATTCCAGCAAAAGTCATTTGTGTTTTTATCTAACTTCTCTGTGTGTATGCCATGAAACATAGTATAAAACAGCCACATGAAGGCTGAATGAAGGCATAACAGGAGAATAGAATTTAATGTAACGAATATACACTTTAAATCCCACCGGAAATTTGAAGAAAAAAATGTAAACAAAATAACCTCAAAAAGAAAAGTTATGTGTGAAAACTAGAGAGAGAAAAAACCTTTGTTTTCCTGTCTGAAAGTTCCTTTGGCCTGCTTGACACTATTGCAAAATCCATGATAACATTTTTTTTATAAGACGGTAGTTACAAAAGACAGGCATGTGTAGAATTCCCCTGCAGTCTCCAGGGTTCTAGTCTCCCAGACTCATTGGGATTTCTTTTTTTCTTGAAGGCAAGTGAGGATTACTAAAGTTGCATGCCTGAAATTGCAGATTTTAATCCATATTGCCCTAAATCTATATATATTACGTATGGGGAAAAAATTACAAACGCTTCCTTCCTCAAATGAATCAGGTGATGTTTTCGTTCCAGAGGACTTACAATAAATAATTAAAGGGATCATTATGAGAGAAATATACAGAAATGCCTACGGCTTCTGTGGTCAGAATGGTTTCTTAACTAGTAGAATTAACACTTTCATCACCAAGTACACTACATGCTGCTCCAGCTCTATTCATGTGGCACAATGGCCTTCCAGGTCTATTTATGTAGGAAGACTCATACACAGGAAAGCAACTGGCCAATTTTGTTTGCTAAATTGCTGTGGATGTTGCCTTGATGGTGCTCTAATTAACCTCCTTTAAAACCCTGTTTTTAAACTCAAAATCTACTGGAGCAAATTCATCCCTTGTATAACTCCTTTGCAGTCAGAGGAGCTGAATTTGCTCCAGTGGTCTCTCCAGAGGGGAAGGATGGTCTTGTGATTAAATGTAGATTTAATTCCCATCTGTGCCATAGACTTCCTATATAACCTTGGGTAAGTCGCTGAATCTCTCTGTGCCTTCATATGATAAAATAATACTTCCTTTTTCTCACCCTTTTTCTGTTCTGGCTATGCAGATTACAGATGCCTTTGAGGATATGGACCTTAACTCCCATTGAAATCTACTGGAGTTAGGAGACTCTGTTCTTCAGGGCAAGTACTGTCTCTCACTATGTATATGTATTGCATCTATTGCAGCGATGATCATGGTACCTACGGTGTTTGTGTTAAACCATATAGTTATTTCAAAACCCTGGCTCCTCTATACAAGAAACAAAGGAACAGGTAGCCCCACAATGCTTATCTATTAGTGATGCTATTGTATGTCTTTGCACAGGATCTTAACTTTCAGCAACATTCTCCTATTCTGAAGGTCCTAGAAAATAAAAAATATAAGTCTGATCCAAGTGCTATTAGAGTCGATGGAAAACTCCCATTAACTTCAATATCTTGTATCGTCTAGCAGTATTTGAACTGGAAGTCAAATGTGAAGTAACAGGCCCATGCAGCAAGGAGCAGAGAGGCAAACGTGGTTCTGTCCCACAAGATGCAGCACGCTCTAGCCCCAGTCCAGCAAAGCACTTAAGCATATGCTTAACCTTAAAGACAGGAGTAGTCCTATTGATTTCAGTGGGATTACTCAGGTGCTTACAGATAAGTACATGCTCAATTGTTTTCCTGGATCTTCTTCCACAGACACTTGGTGGAACAATGGTAATCTATGGGACACAGTAATACTGGTATACAAAATGTATATGAATGACACAGTAGGTCAGGCTGGTGGGGGAGTGGCAAATTGGTTGAACCTATAGATATCTCAACATATGTTGGGGAAGAGCAGTGGCATACCAAAGAGGGAGCGGGGGCAGGCCCCTGGGCGCTGGCCTGAGGGGGGACGCCAGGCCAGCCCTTCACAATGGGCAGGGGGCGGGGACACAGGAGATTCTGAGGGACAGCTAGATGGCAGCCACCCCTCAGAGACTCCTGCGCCCCCCACCTCCTGTGCGTCGTGAATGGCTGGCCTGGAGCCCCTTCCCCCCAGGCCAAGGGGTGAGGCCACCCCACCCAAGATGGCACTGGGCTGTGGGGCTGGAGTGGGAGAGGCAGGCACCATCCAACGGGTAAGTCCAGGGGGTCAAGCTGCCGCAGTGAGCACATGAAAGTCCCCCACACAGGAGGAGGTAAGTGGCATGTCCCATCCCCGCTCCCCCAATACTCCCCACAGGTACAGACCTCCCCTCTCCCCAGGGCATCTGGGGGGGCAGTGCCATCTGGTGGGAGCCGGGGACCCATCCTGCCCTGCACAAGGGGGACTGAGGCCTGGGGGAGTCGCAAATCAGGCTTGGCCGCTGGACACCGGAGACCCATGGTACACCACTGGGGAAGAATCAACATAGTTTTTGTAATGGGAAATCATGCCTCATCAATCTATTACAATTCTATGACAGTGTCAAAAAGCATGTGCACAAGGTATCCAGTAGATATAGTGTACTTGGACTTTCAGAAAACCTTTGACAAGATCCCTCATCAAAGGCTCTTAAACAAAGTAAGCTATCATGGACTAAGAATCATAGGACTGGAAGGGACCTTGAGAGGTCTTCTAGTCCAGTTCCCTGCACTCAAGGCAGGACTAAGTATTATCTAGACCATCCCTGATGGGTATTTATTTAACCTGCTCTTAAAAATCTCCAGTGGTGGAGATTCCACAATCTCTCTAGGCAATTTATTCCAGTGCTTAACTACCCTGACAGTTAGGAAGTTTTTCCTGTTGTCCAACCTAAACCACCCTTACTGCAATTTAAGCCCATTGCTTCTTGTCCTATCCTCAGAAGTTAAGGAGAACAGTTTTTCTCTCGCCTCCTTGTAACAACCTTTTATGTACTTGAAAACTGTTATCATGTCCCCCCTTAGTCTTTTCTTCTCCAGACTTCCCTCATAGGTCATGTTTTATAGACCTTCAGTCATTTTTGTTGCTCTTCTCTGGACTTTTTCCATTTTGTCCTCATCTTTCCTGAAATGTGACACCCAGAACTGTACACAATACTCTAGTTGAGGCCTAATCAGCACGGAGTACAGTGAAATAATTATTTCTCGTGTCTTTCTTACAGCACTTCTGCTAATACAGCTCAGAATGATGTTTGCTCTTTTTGCAACAGTGTTACACTGTTGACTCATAATTAGCTTGTGATCCACTATGACACCCAGATCCCTTTCCACAGTATTCCTTCCTATGCAGTCATTTCCCATTTTGTATGTGTGCGACTGATTGTTCCTTCATAAGTGGAGGACTTTGCATTTGTCCTTATTGAATTTCATCTTATTTACTTCAGACCATTTCTCCAGTTTTTTCCGGTAATTTTGAATTTTAATCCTACCCTCCAAAGCACTTGCAACCCCTCCCAGCTTGGTATCATCTGCAAACTTTATAAGTGTACTCTCTATGCCATTATTTAAATCATTGATGAAGATATAGAACAGAACCAGACCCAGAATTGATCCTTCCGGGACCCCACTTGATATGCCCTTTCAGCTTGACTGTGAATCACTGACAACTACTCTCTGAGAATTGTTTTCCAATCAGTTATGCACCCACTTTATAGTAGCTCCATCTTGGTTGTATTTCCCTAGTTTGCTGATGAGGTCATTTTAGACACTATCAAAAGCCTTACTAAAGTCAAGATATACTACATCTACCCCTTCCCACCATCCATAAGGCTTGTTACCCTGTCAGAGAAAGCTATTAGGTTGGTTTGACATGTTTGTTCTTCACAAATCCATGCTGACTGTTATTTATCAGATTATTATCTTCTAGGTACTTGTAAATTTATTGCTTAATTATTTGCCCCATTATCTTTCCAAGTAATGAAGTAAAGCTGACTGATCTCTAATTCCCCAGGTTGTCCTTATTACCCTTTTTATAGATTGGCACTATATTTGCCCTTGTCCAGTCCTCTGGAATCTCTCCCATTTTTCATCATTTTTCAAAAATAATAATTAATAGCACAGATATCATCTCAGTCAGCTTCTTGAGTATTCTTGGATGTATTTCATGAGGCCCTGGTGACTTGAAGACACCTAACTTGTGTAAGGAATTTTTAACTACTTCTTTTGATATTTTAGCCTCCTATCCTACCTCATTTTCACTGTCATTCACTATATTAAATGTCCAGTCATTACTAAACTTTTTGGTGAAAACTGAAACAAAAAAATCATTTAGCATTTCTGCCATTTCTAGCTAGTTTGATCTCATTTTGTGCCTTGGCCTTTCTAATCTTGTCCCTACATACTTGCGTTATTTGTTTATATTCAGCCCTTGTAATATGACCTTGTTTTCACTTTTTGTGGGATTCTTTTTTGAGTTTCAGATAATTGAAAATCTCCTGGTTAAGCCAGGAAGGAAGGTCTTCTCATGCATCAGTGACTTGTTAGAAGATAGGAAACAAAGGGTAGGAGTAAATTGTCAATTTTCACAGTGAAGAGAGGTAAATAACAGGGTACCTCAAGGATCCGTATTGGGACCAGTTCTTTTCAACATATTCGTAAATGATCTGAAAAAAAGGATAAACAGTGAGATTGCAAAATGTTCAGACAATACATAATTACTCAAGATAGTTAAGTCCAAAGCTGACTGTGAAGAGTTACAAAAGGATCTCACAACGCTGGGTGATGGGGCAACAAAATGGCAGATGAAATTCAACATTGATAACTGTGAAGTAATGCTAATTGGAAAACATAATCCAGCTATACATAGAAAATGATGAGGTCTAAATTAGCTCTTACCACCCAAGAAAGAGATGTTGGAGTCATTGTGGATAGCTCTCTGAAAACATCTGCTCGGTGTGCTGCAGCAATCAAAAAAGCTAACAATCTTAAGAACCACTAGAAATGGGAAGATAATAAGACAGAAAATATTGTAATGCCACTATACAGATCCATTGTATACTCATACACCTTGGATACTTTCTGAATTTCTGGTTGCCCCATTTCAAAAAAGAATTATTAGAATTGGAAAAAGTACAGAGAGACAACAAAAATGATTAGTGGTATGGCACAGAGTCCATATAAGAAGAGATTAAAAAGATTAGAACTGTTCATCCTGGAAAAGAGACAACTGTGGGGGGGATATGATAGAAGTCTATAAAATCATTAATTGTATGGAGAAAGTGAATAAGGAAGTGTTATTTACCCCTTTACATAACTCAAGAACCAGGGGTCACCCCATGAAATCAAAAGACAGCAGGTTTAAAACAAACATAAGAAATGACTTCTTCATACAATGCACTTTAACCTGTGGAACTCATTGCCAGGGGATGTTGTGAAGGCCAAAAGTATAACTGGGTTGAATAAAGAATTAGATAAATTCATGGAGGTTAGATCCATCAGTGGCTATTAGCCAAGATGGTCATGAATGCAACCATATGCTCTAGAAAACAACCCCATGCTCTGGGTGTCCCTAAACCTCTGACTGCTAGAAGCTGGGGCTGGACAAAAGGAGATGGATCACTTGATAAATTGCCCTGGTCTGGTCATTCCATCTGAAGCATCTGGCACTGGCTCCTGGCAGAAGACAGGGTGCTGGGCTAGGTGGACCACTGGTCTGACCCAGTATGGCCATTCTTAAATGGACTGCAGTTTTTACAAGTTTATTGACTATTCAAAGCCGCTTGGACAGTGTTTTGTTTGAACAAATTTCTGTCTATGTTTTGCTTGCAAACTATGAACGAGTATTCCTTTCTAGTATTCCATATTCAAATGTGTGATTGGTCACCTAAGCCACATGATACAGTTTCTGTTCCCTGACTGGATGACCTAATCTTTGAAAATAACTCGTGCTGCTGCTCAAAAAAAATGTTACCAAACCTAATTAGGTTTTGTGATTAAATGACTTTTATCTATGGGATCAAAATTTGGTTTTCAAGAACATATACAGGCACAAATGTTTGTTTCCACCAATGCTCAATAAAAGTGAATAAAAGAGATGAATTCAGGCAAAGCCTGAGCCAGATCCTTAGCTGGTGTAATTTTTTTAAGTTTTTGTCATTATTCAACCAGCATGAAGTTAGGGTGACGGCTTCTAAATGTACAAGCTCCTCTTAATTCTAGCATTTTTTTAGTTCAGATCTATGCTGGCCTAACACCAAAAGTCAGAATAATGTATCCATATGAAGGCTAATAGTAGATTCAGACAAAACCATAGTGGTACCACAATGTGGTTTTCTAAATGGCTTGTTACATCTGATACCTATGTCCAATTCCCTTGTTTCTCCAAAATAATGAAAATGGGGTGTGGAGCACATTTGCTTTCCCCATTGGTTATTTCAATATACTTGTCTGAAACTATCAGAGAAAAATAATATTTCATAAGCACAATATGGATATTCCATGTACTTGCTGGAATAAACAAATGCTATCAGTCTTTTAAGTCAACATATCCTGTTGGCTACTTGGGATTTTACATATCACACAGCTAACTCAGAGAGCCAGCTGCAAGAAGACATAGGGCTATAAGCCATATTAAGGTATGTGGAGGGGTCATATAGCAAAAGGAGTCTTTGGAGACATAACCGCTGACTCAGCCAAAATTCCTCCAGGATCCCCATGGGAGCATAAATTAGACCGTAACCCCCACAGCCTATTACAGGGTTCAACACATCAATTCTGTTTCATTCTGCCTTCTTGGGCGAATTTAGTACCATTGCAGGGACTCACTCAGTCCTTCTGCACCGCTGGGCCCCTTTCAGCTCCTTGGGCCAAACTATCAAAGGTATTTAAGTGCCTAAAGATGCAGGTAGGTGTTCAGTGGGATTTTTAAAAGCATCTAAGCGGATTAGGTGCCTAACTCCCATTTATTTCAATGGTGCTTAGGCACTTTTGTAAATATGGCCCATAGCACTTAGCGCACACAGGTCTTTCGGCCATTATTTACATTGTGCAATGCCATTGATTTCAATGGGTAAATGAAGGCAGAATTTAGCCTTTCATTCTCAGAATGTTTTGCAGAATGTTTTAATTTATTAAGGGCCCAGCCATGAGAAAAAAAAACTGGGGATGCCAAGGAGTAAAAACTGCAGCATCAGTGCCTAATCTTCACGGCACCCCTGTAAGGCAAGTAATATAATAATTGACCACCTAGACCCATTCCTGCTTTTATTGCAGCAAAGATCCCATTGTCTACACTGAAGTAGGATTGGCCTCCATATGGATCTGTGATGCCCTGGAGACCTTGGGCCCATGAACCAATGACCGGATTTCATTCAGTCTGTATTTTCTCTTAAGTAACTGATATATCATGAGTTACTGTTTCCATTTAATGAATAACCTACGTACAGTTGCATACACATCACTTTATATACAGTGACCTACAAATAGTTTCCCTGTTTTATCACATACAAAAACATGCATAGACTCAAACCTCAATTCACCCAGAGTTTTTGGTTAATCAAAGGTTGAATATAATAACCCTTCTCTCCAAGGGTTGATTTCAGTGTATAATGTCTGGGAACTTGGTCCTGCAAGGTACTGGACACCCTCAGCTCCCATTGATTTCAGTGCCTACATAAGAATTATGCTTAAAATGAGCTGAAGTGTACATGGGCCAATTTCCCTGGGGATCGAGTGGACTCACCCTCACTTGGAGTCTTTCAGCAAGAGTAGATATCTTTCTAAAAGACGGGGATTAATCTAGTTTCTAAGAGAGGTGCTATAGTCTGTGTGTGCAGGCAGTCAGACTGGATAGTTGTGATACTCTTGGAGCCTGTGAATCTGTGGGTTGCCTCGCCTTCCTTCCTGGGACTTGGGGAGAGTGAGATTCCCTGCCATTGGCCTCAACAGGGAAAATGGGATTGCCTACATGCCCTCACTTATAGTTCTGTATTATGATGATTATAGTGTAATCTCATGTTTCAGGGCTTCAGCCAAACACCTGCAGCAGTCAGGAAGGATTTTTTTCCCTCCAGTGCATATTTGTAATCTAGGTTTGGTTTTGTTTTTTCATCTTCCTCCAAAGCATCAGAGAATAGCCTCAGCTAAAACAGGATACCCCAGTTCGGATGGATGGATGCTCTGAGGTGCTATAAAGAATCCTCTGGCTGATGGGGCTTGCTCATGGTCTAACTGATCCCCAGACTTGAGACTAGGAAGGAACTCTCCCCCAGCTCAGACTGGCTGGGGATGTTAGGGACCAGGATGTAGGCAGTCTGGCCTACTGGCCAGAGCAAGAGTCCGGTCTAGTCTCCAGGTCAGGAAACAGAGTTCAGGGTCAGAACCAGAGTCAACTGCCCATTACCAGAGCCAAGAGTCAAGCCAGAGTCAGAAATCAGAGCTGGGGGTCTGAGTCAGGACTGGTAACGGATGGTCAGAAGTAAGCATAAGTGTAGGAACCAGAGGAAAAGCAAGGATCAGGCATGGAGCAGGAACTCAGTGGGAACTAGGACTGAAGGCAGGAGAAGGCAGGAGCGGAGCAGGAATCAGGAACAGAGTTGGGTGCAGAATACAGGCACAAGCAGCGTCCAGTGCAACAGCGACAGAGAAACACTTGCTCAGACAACTGCCTGTGCCTCCTTTTGACTTAAATTAGCATGGCTGGACCAATTGGTGGAGCTAGGTGATCCTCTAATCAGAGCTCCCATGGGTGGTGCCCTGGCTGGGGCTGTATCTTGTTAGCTCCTCAGCCCACTAGGTTTCAGCAGACATTGGGTGGGAACCACGATGCAATGGCTGTCTGGGAACTCCCAGGCCTGGGTTTGAACCCTGGAATGTCAGAGGCACCTTAAGGTTTTCTCACCTTTCTCTATAGAATGGGACCTGGTTCACCTGCTAGGATCATCCTGTTGTGTTTCCTCTACTCAATTCCATGCCATCCCAGGGGCTTCAGGCATTGGTGACATCTTGGTTTCTCCTGTTATCTGCCTGTGGCACACAACAGTTTTGTTTCCAAAGGACTAAAATGCTTTAATTTAACTGAAGTCATTAGGCTCAGTGTAGGAGTATTTGGGTGAAAAGTAATGATATATAAGAGGTCAGTCTAGATGATCTAATGGCCATTTCTTGCCTTAAACTCTATAAGATTATTAATCTAACTCTCGGTCTACTTAAGTCAAAAGGGGGCTTCCCTGGGACCAGGGTTTGGTTCTGTGGCCCCAATCCAGCAAACTGTTTTAGCCCATGATTAAAATTAAGTACATGCTTAAATCTATCTCTGTTCACCAAAGGACTTCAGCACGTGCTTACCTGCCACTGTAAGGGAATTCAGCATAGTTAAATTCAGTCATATGCTTATTGAATGCAACTTCAGTGCACAGAAATAGCTCCCCCTCTCCACCAGACATACAATCAACCAAAGGTTTCAAGTCTCCCCAGAGACCTCTGGGTAATCACAAATTTGCCACGCTGGATAAATAAACAGCAAAAGGCAAGTACATCGTACGCTAGTCTTCGTTTTAATTAACTCTTTCAGAATCCCCGAGAAACAGCAGGATGAAAACTGTTGGAAATTGAAAAAAAAGAGGGCAGGAGCATTTTTTTTACATGTAAACCCTCAGGAAATGGAAACGCAAGTGACGGTCCCAACTAAAACCTGCATCAGTCTAGGCGCCATGCAACAGTCAAAAGGTCAACCTGTAATATGCTTTCAATTTAACTGACAGGCCTTCCACAACCCATGACATTCATTACTACAATATGCCACAGAGCCTCTGGTTAGAAGGATACGTTGTACTGCTGAGTGGCATGGAATCTGTATCCGTAACTATGCAGTGACAATGAGGAACTGTGGCAAATATATATTATTTTACATCCTGTTTGTGCATAAGTTGGTTATTTGGACTCAACAGCTTCAGCCAGAGATTGCTGATTGTCTATTTATAGAGCTAGAAACTTCTGAGTTCTGATCTTGTCTCTAGAGATGACTCAGTGCCCAGCCTTTGGCCAGTTACTTAACCTTTCTGTTTATGGTGTGCATCTACATCTTGTTATTTTATATGCAATTTTATAATGCTTCCAGTCTTAGAATCTCAAAATATTTCCCAACCATTGCCTTCCTCATCCTCCTCACAACACCCCTGTAAGATAGCTAAGTATTATCATCCCCGTTTAAAAAGATGGGGAAACTGAGGCACAGAGCAGTTACATTACTTGCCCAAAGTCATAAAATAAGCCTGTGGAAGAGTTAGAAAGAAAACTAATATCCTTTGGCTTCTTGACCTGTGCTTTAGCCACAAGATCATTTCCCTCCATGAAACCAAGGCAAAACAGCTTGTTCTTACCTAACTCCATGGGGTGTTGTGGCAATTAATTTTTTAATGTGGGCATGTTCATTGTTTTGAAAGTCTAAAGTGATACACAAGTATCTTTAATTATTATCACATGTTTGGTTCCTCATTATTAACAACAGTGAAATCCTTAGGACAGGTCAAAGAGGAGACTTATACCTCCTAAAGGTTTTCACCCAGGACATCATTTTTATGGCTTCTTGCCATGAACCCCATCCCCAAATCCTTTTTGGTCCCATCTCACTGGCGCTTATGTCAGTGTAAATTACGTCGCTCAGGGGGTGATTTATTCAGACCCCCTGAGTGACATAAGTTATGCCATCATAAACTGCAGTGACCTAGCCAAAGAGATTTCATTAGCAGCTGATGAATTGTGCTAACTCAGGCTGGGTCTACACTGATGGTGGTAAATTCGCCACCATCAGTTCGATGTCTCTGGATCGACTGAGCGGTCTGTGTGGACCCACTCAGTTGATCCAGAAATTGACGTACGAAAACCATCCCAGTAAGTGGCATAGCGCTGTGTCGACAGGAACACTGTTCCCATTGGCACAGCGCAGTGTGGATGGCGTGCGGAACAAATGCAGCAAAGTCGACGGGAGATACGCAAGTGATTTACGTCACTTGCATATCTCCTGTCGACTGACGCCAAATCCGGAAGGTAAGTGTAGACAAGGCCTCTTCCTGTAGACTGTACTTGCATCCCCAGTGCATTACTAGCGCAAGAGACAGCAGTACTCAGGTCTTGTCTACACTAGAAACTAGAAACGTTGACGGTAGTGACATCGGTGATGAAAAAGCACAGTAATTACAGCATTTGCGCCTGTCCACACCGTACTCATTGTGTCACCAGTGTGCATCCACACTAAGTGCTCTAGCATCAACAGTGAGAGCAGTGCACTGTGGGCAGCTATCCCGCTGTGCAACTCAACACCTTCTGCCTCTAGGAATTGTGGGAAGGGCAGAGGATCCTGGCCTCAACATCCCGTCATTCATTGTGGTCCTGGCTCCATTTTGCAACATTTTTCACGCCCCCCTCGTTTCCTGCGTGCCTGCCATCTGTATCTGAAAGAACGAATCCTGCACTGCTCTCCACTGTTGCTGTCAGCACGCTGAACACATTGCAAGCTCCCAATCAGAATGGGAATCTGAAGTGTCTGACCTGCTGTGTGACATTCAAACAGCACCGCATTACTGTTTGCATTCACAGAGCACCTGCACGTGGTAAACAGCTGTTTTGGGGCGCGTGAAACAAGCAGTGAGTGGTGGGATCACATCGTTCTGCGGGTCTGGGATGATGAGCAGTGGCTGAAGAACTTTCAAATGCACAAAGCCACCTTCATGGAACTCTGCAGAGCTCGCCCTGTCTTGCAGCGCAAGGACACTCAAATGAGAACTGCCCTCTTGGTGGCGAAGAGGCCCTCTTATGTGGAAGATGCCCTCTTATGTGGAAGATGGCAACTCCAGACTGTTACCAATCGGTCGCTAATCAGTTTGGAGTTGGGAAGTCCACCGTTGGCACTGTGTTATTGCAAGGTTGTGGGGTCATTAATTGCATTATGCTGAGAAGGACTCTGTATCTGGGGGATGTGCGTGAAATAGTGGATGGCTTCACAGTGATGGGATTCCTTAACTGTGGTGGGGCAATTGATGGCACACATATCCCAATTTTGGTCCCGGACCACTTTGCAACAGAGTACATCAATAGAATCAATAGTACATCAATCTCTATGGTACTGCAGGCGCTTGCGGATCACTGTGAAGGTTTCACAGACAGCAACATGGGCTGGTCAGGAAAGGTGCATGATGCTTGTATCTTCAGGAACACTGGGCCATACAGAAAGCTACAAGCAGGTACCTTCTTTCCAGACAAAAGATTCCAATGAGGGATGTTGAAATGCCTATAGTGATCCTGGGAGATCCAGCCTACCCTTTACTGCCATGGCTCATGAAGGCAACCTGGAGAGCAGCAAGGAGCATTTCAACAAAAGGCTGAGTAGGTGCCAAATGAATGTACATTTGTCAGATTAAAGCTCGCCGGAGGTGCCTTTATGGTAGGCTACACCTCAATGAGGAGGATATTCCCCCATGATTATAGCTGCCTGTTGTGTGCTCCTTAATTTATGTGAAGCTAAGGGCAAAAAGTTTGCCTCTGGGTGGACCGCAGAGGTGGATTGCTTTGCATCTGCATATGAACAGTGAAATGGCAGGGGTACTAGAGGGGCACAATGGGGGGGCCATTTGGATCAGGGAGTGATTGAGGGCCCATTTTGTGAATGATAACCAATAATGTGTTTCTGTGAACAGCACTGTGCCATTCTACAACTGCTATCCGGCTTGAGCTGTTTGTCAGTGGCAGGTGAAAGTACCATGTGCAAAACAGAAATAAAGAGGACTTACTGTTCTCAGACCTAGTCTTTAATACACACAAAACAGTTGTGGCAAACGGCCGGCTTCTCCCTAGTGGGTCTCGCACTTCTGCCTCTCGTAGTGGGCCAAGACGTTGCTGGTCACCCCGTCTTCCCAGGGAGGGGGGTAGGGACCCGGGCCTGCCTGCTCCTCTGGGTCCCAGCCCAGGGGCCCTCTCTGAGTAGCAGCTATATGCTGCTGGCACCTTACTGGCAGCTGCAGGCTCTTCCCCTGGGCTACTCTCCCCACTCTGTCTTTCTGGCTTCTTGAGCCCAGTACCTTCTTCAGGACTCCACCTCTCTCCCACACACTGCTGTACTCCGTTCTGTTCTCCTTCACACTCCACACACCACCGTACTCTGTTCTGTTCTCCTCCACTTCACACACTCCTCTGCTCACCACACACCTACTCCTTCAACTCCACACTGTCTCTCAAGAGTAGAGGGTTTTTATAGGCACCTGGGTGGGGCCTTAATTGGTGTCAGCTGACTCTAATTACCCTTTGGCTAGTCTACAGGGAATAAAGCCTGGAGCATTCTAGCACTTACATAGTGCCCTTCTAGAACTTTCCCAGTGCCCTCTGCCCTTGCTATACCACACAGTTCACAACACACACACACAAAACACAAGGCTGGAGGGAAGGAAGCCATGAGGGGCATTGTGAGCTATGACAGCTGGGTGAAAGTCCAGCTGTCGCTCTCGTAGCTGTCTGAAAGGGTGGAGTGTAAGGGGTAATGAGACGGGCTGGGAGTGTGGTAGAAATGTTTGGGGAGTGCATGGAAAGCAGTTCTGTAATGGGGGATAAGCACTCACGAACTCTGTCTGCAATGTCAATATTGTCTTTAGCAGCTCCATCTATTCCTCCATGGCCTTGATTATACAAACATGACCTGCCAGCTACCAGTCATGGTTGTCCTTCCTTTCCTGTCTCTCCATCTTCTGACTTTCGATCACCGATTGTCTCCATGCCATTTTTTCTCTTTTGGTCACTTCAGAGGACTGGAGGAGTTCCTGGAACATCTCCTTGCTTCTCCAAGGTCACTTCCTTATGAGACAGAGGAGCGTTACTGGCGTAGGGAATTAGCTGTGATAGTCACATCTGTGGAAGCACAAGAAACGATGAACAGAAGCATTACTGTGGGTGCCCTAACACTATAGAAGCAGTACTGTTAAACACACCTCTTTCTCACTGTCCCTGGGAAGAGCAGTGCTGTGATCACCCTGGACATGGTAAGTTTTGCAGATGGGGGGATCATCCTGGGGTGCAGGTTCGGGGTGGGTGGTTGCTTGGGGCATAAATGCAGGTATATAGAGACTAAATTTCACATTGTGCCATCATTCTCTACAGGCAGGGGCCTGGAAGCCGATATCATGCTCCTGAGAGTAAACAGGTAAGCAGGGATGCTAAGGTGCATCTCCTCCATGTGAGCAGCTTCAAACCAGGTCCCTGTGCTGCTTGCCTGTGTGCCACTTTGGTCCCCACACAAGTGATTGCCAGTTGGCACGGGAAAGGGTCCTACAATGGGGAAAGAAACAGAGCCACTCTGCCCAAGAATCTGAGGCACCGCTTTGGAGAGTACCTGCAAGAAAGTTTTCTAGAGATCTCACCAGAGGATAACCCTGAATTTGCTTCATGCATTAACCTGATTCTCAGCCACATTGCATAGCTGCGCAAAGGAATGAGAAAGCACATGGAAATACAGCTACTTTGGTGCATTTCTATCCCTTCAACTATGTCTATCATTTAGCAAAGCAAAGCCCCTCCATGTCTCCTGTACACAAGAAGCATCAGCTTCAAAAAACACTTACCAGAGCTCCCCTCTCCTGTGTCCTGCACACCAGAGCTGTAGGGCTGGGGCTGGCTGCAAATTTCTGGGGTCGAGTACAGCGTCTGACTCTCAACCTCACCAAACAAACAAGTCCCCGGCTCTGGGTCATCCTCCAACTCCACCTCTTCATCGATGACTTCTTTGTCGGGATTGACTCCGGTGTCTGCTGGCCTCCAGGTCAGAAAGGTATCCATGGGTGGAGGTGGGGTCTCCTCTGAGGATTGCCTCCCACTCTTTGTAGAAGTGTCAGCTCTTTGACTCTACACCAGAGCAACTGTTTACCTACTTGGCCTTTTGGTAGCTCTGCCATAGCTCCTTGATTTTCACTCAGCATCGCAGCATGTCCTGTTCATAAATCTGGCTGAAGGTATCAAAGTTCCTTTGGCTGGAGCATAGCTGGGACTGCATGGTCGACTCTCCCCAAATGCCAGTCAGGTCCAGCAGCTCCAGTGTGCTCCAAGTGGGAGAGCGTCTGGTATGTGGAGTCACCAAGGCCAGCTGGGAAGATGCGATGTGAGCTCTCCACGCCGATCAAGCAGGAAGTGGAATTACAAAAAGTCCCGGGACTTTAATGGGGAAGTGGCAGAGGGCTACAGAGCAGCGGAGTTCAAACTAATGGCCAGAGTGGTCATGGGCATTGTGGGACACTTCCAGAGGCCGTTTACTGTGACATAACCAAACAGTGACCCATTGACCCTACGTTGACCCATTTTGATTTAAATTGGGTGAAAAAAGCTCCATGCCTCTCGTTGAGGTGGTTTTATTTTGTTGGAATAAACAGGGCAGTTTTGTGGCACAAGCTATACCAGCACTCTTTTGCCAGTAGAAGCTGCAACTCCACTAGAAAAGTTTGCCGTATAGCTATAGCAGCAAATGTTTTTTAGTGTAACCAAAGCCTTTGTTTACCTTTTTAGGCTGATAAGCACTAACCCATAATAAAATACACAGGAGTTAAAAAAAAATCAAGCTATTTAGGTTTGGCCTCTAGTTACCCTGCCACTTCTGAGAACAAATTCTTCACAGAGATGCTAACAAAGAAAAAAAAGAGAGAGAGAGAGAGAGACCAGGGCAGCAGAACCAGTTAAGTTCCAAACTGATTTTCAACACTGTGATGAGATTCCCTTTTATCATTTTTGGACCATTCCCTTTCCCAATTAGAGAACACAGCTGCTAAGAATAAAGTGATGTCTATTTGATGAATAGAAGGCACAATGCAGGCACTCACAGTATCAATAGGGGCCATTGTTCAGAAAATATTGCCACTGAAAAAATGTAAAAGCTAATGGGACTAATTTCTCATTGATCTTTCACTGTCACACTCTGCTTATTTTGCTGGGTTTTTTGAATGGAAGTGGAGTTTCTTATGTACTTGTAAACCTAATATGGTCACCTAACAAATGCAGAAGTGTTTGTACAGATCAGACTCCCTGCTCCTCTCTCCAATATGGTACTTAAAGTTTTCTGGTGTAAATCAGATCCCATCCCCAAATTATAATGTTCTTGGCATGGATGTGATGTTAAGCACATTTCTTTTTTACTTTATTCTGTTCAGAGTCCATTTATTTTATAGTTCTGCTCAGGGAACAAAAAGAGCTTTTCATGGTACAGAATCCAGAAAGAGAATCAAAAGAACACAGTATTCCAGGTAATGGCACATTTCCATTGATCAGCTTTCTACAATGAACATTATGTACTGGAGTTCTTGCTATCAAAAAGAAATAAGATGTCAGAGCCCAGAAGAAGTTAATTACACTTGACTAGCTACTCTGAGTCCTGAATTATGAATATCATGCAAGAACATGATTTGCTGAAACTAGAATTCTTTGATCACTTCATTTCTTTTATGCCCACAACCTGCTCTGCTTTCCCAGGGCATCTTTAAAGACTCAAAGCAGTTTTATTTATAATGAACAGGGTATCATTCGCTTGTTGAGAATAAACATACATCTCTCTATTAATTAATTTTAGTGCTACAGGATTTGCAGGTAATGCCATTGCCTATGAAACATAATAAAAAGTACAATTTTGCAGTGTTGTGTTTAGTCTCTCTAACAGACTAACATGATTTCCACTTCTACTAAAACAGCATTTGTAAATCTTCCGATTTATACGGGACCTGATCCAACACTTGTTGAAGTGGATGGGAGTCTTACCAGGGACTTCAAAGAGAATTGGATTACACCCACCCTGCTGAAGACAGCTGACTCAGAATCAGTGTATCTGTGGCCTGAGCTACACTAGACTTTTGTCGACGAAAGTCAGTTTTTTGAGCCAAAACAGTGGTGCTATACACACTGAAATCCCTCTCCGCTGATGCAACTTCCTTGATTTTGCGACAAAATAAAACCACCTTGACAAGAGGCATAGAGCTTTTTGCGCCAAACTTTTAGCGACAAAGCATCAGTGTAGACACCACGCTTGGTTATGTCATTGTAAATGGCCTCCAGGAAGTGCCCCACAATGCCCATCCTGACCACTCTAGCCATCAGTTTGAGCTCTGCTGCCCTGCAGCCATCCATCCCTTCCACTTTAAAGTCTCGGGAATTTTTGAAATTCCACTTCCTGATTGGTCAGCGTGGAGAGTTCACATCTCAACTTCCCACCCGTCCATGGTGGCTCCATGCACCAAATGCTCTCCCTCTTGGATCTGATCAGCATTTGGGAAGAGGAGGCTGTGCAGTCCCAGTTCCACTCTAGCCGAAGGAACTTGGATATGTACAGTCAAATTTCTCATTTAATGGTGAAGAAGGGCTATGAAAGGGACACAATGTAGTGCTGTGTGAAAATCAAGGGATTGCGGCAGGGGTACTGAAAGGCTAGGGAGTCAAACCATCACTCTTTTGCAGAGCCAAAGACCTGCCACTTTTATAAGGATCTGGAAGCCATCCTTAGACGCAACCCCACCTCCATGGCCAAGAGACCCATGGATACTTCCATGGGTCTGGAGGCAGCGGACACCAGACTCAACCATGATGAAGAAGTTGTGGATGAGAAGGTTGAGTTGGAGGACAATGCAGAGCAGGGGACCAGGTCATTTGCTGACATGGGGAGTCAGGACCTCTTCTCAATCCCACAGGGTTCGGGACAATTCCGGTCTTACAGCACTGGCGTGCGGGATGCAGGAGAGGGGAGCTCAGGTAAGTGATTTTTTTGAGCTGATGCTGCTTGTTTACATGAGGCACAGCTATCCTTTGCTCTATTGCATTATACAGCTGGTTGAAGGGATAGAAATGAACAACAGTAGCTGTGTTTCCACGTGCTGCCCTTGTGCAGCTAGGCCAGGGGTGGGCAAACTTTTTGACTCACGGGGACACAATGCGCCACAATGTGTTCTAAAATTTGACAGAGGGGCCAGGGTAGGATCGGATGAATGGAGCACCCAGCACCCAACACACTGCACCCCAGAAGCCAGCAATTCAGACCACTCTCCGCCGTGAAATTGACTCATCCTGGACAATTTCGGTGGCGGACCTGGAAGCGCAGGGTGCAGTCTCCGCCGTGAAATTGACTTGTCCTGGTCAATTTCGGCAGCGGAGCTGGAGAGTGGGGGCTCACACTAGGGGAAGAATTTTTGATCTGGTCCCCTAGTCACTAGGGAAGCCGCGTTCCGGAGCCACGCCTTACCGCGGCTGAAGAGCCGCATGCGGCTCCAGAGACGTGGCTCGCCGCGGCTGAAGATCCGCATAGCCGCGGCTGAAGAGCCGCATGCGGCTCGGGAGCCGCGGTTTGCTGACCCCTGAGCTAGGCAGTATGGTGGAAAAACATAATGCACACCGAGATTTCATGGGAATCCTTCAGAGAGATCTCTAGGAAACTTTCCTGGAGGTACTTGCCAATCCTCTGCTGGAGATTCATTGGCAGAGCTGCTTTGTTTCTTCCCCCATTGTAGGAAATTTTCCCATGCCAATTGGCAATCACTTGTGCAGGGACCAAAGCAGCACACAGCCGAGCAGCACAGAGACCATTTGAAGCTGCTTGTATGGAGGAGATGCACCCGAGCATCCCTGCTTACTCTCAGGAGTGAGATACCAGTTTCTATGGCCTCTGCCTGGTGAAAATGGTGGCACAATTTGAAATTTTGTCCCTATCTACCTGCATCGATAACCCCAAATAACCACCCAGAACCTTCTCTCCAGCTTGAGTGCCCCCTCCCCCCAGGGAACAACTCACCATGTCCTGGCTGACCATTAAGCTGTGTGCTTGCTGGGGGGTAGTGAGAAAGTGGTGTATTTTACAGTAATGAATCAATGCTGCTAGTGCACTGACAACCATGCTTCTGTTCATTGTCTATTGTGCTTGTACAGATGTGCCCTTGAGGGCACAACCTTCCATATCTGCTGTGGTATGCCAGCCCCCCTGCTGCGGCTTGCCTGCTGGCAACAGTCTCTGCTAGCAGTGGGGACCTGAGGTAATCCCACCCCAATCTGGAAAAGTCTCTGGGTTTTCCCCTCTCTTCAGCACCTCTCCCACAGGGCGACCAGGTGCAGGCCTTACTGCAGGCCTGGGGGCTGTCCCCCAACCCCACAGAGGAGGGGTTGTGCCTGTGGCCCAGGGAGGTACCTGGTTAGGGCTCCTTCCCCGGGGGCCCAAGGGTGGTGGAGAAGCCCTGGGGCATCCAAGGATCACCAGTTCTTCCTACAGGCTAGGGGCCAAGATCAGGGTCTCTCATGCTCTGCTTCTCCAGCTGTAGAAAACACTATTTCCAATCCAGTGGGATCTAGCAGCAGCAGCTCTGTCCCCCCCCCAGTCTTTAGGGCAGGCAGGGTTTAAGTACACCTGGGTAGGCTCTCAATTGGTTCCAGGTGCCCCTGATCGCCCTGCCATAACCTCTCTGCAGCCTGCAGGGCGGACGGCTTTTTGAGCTCTCTGGTCTGGCCTTGGCTTTTCTTTCTTTTTTACTTTTTTTCCCTCTTTGCAGCTGCTTTTTTGGGGGACCCTGTTGCTGCTGTTGCTTCAGGACTCTGCTGGTGTGCCGCCCTCCCAGCTGGGAGGGAGGGGGTGAGTGTGTGCCCCTTCCACCTTCTCCACCCCCCAGCCCAGCCGCTATCTCCACCCTCCCCCGCGGCTGCTTCTTCCAAGACCAGCACCAGCTGCCGAAAGGCTCCTTTCCCCTCCCTTGGCTGGCTGCCTTTTCCCCCTTTTGCTGCCGTGAGCCCCCCTTCCCCTGTTGCTACCACCCCTTGCTCTGCCCCCTGTGTTTGGGGGCACCCCTGCCCCTTCTCTCCCCCTGCTGCTGCCCCTTGTCCAGGCCCCCACATTTGGGGGACCCTGACCCTTCCCTCCTCCTCCCCCACTGCTGTAACTCCCCCCTCGCTTTGGTCCGTGTGCTCCGGCAGCACCAATGACCCTCCCTCCCTAAATTGACCCCCCCCCTGGTTTCGTTAACTCCCCACCACACACTGGACCCCCCCCCCCCGAGATTACTTTAATCCCCCCCCCCCCCCCAGTGCAGCCGGAGGAGACGCCGAGGTTCCATCTTGGGCTGGTGAGTTCACGGCCCCTGCGCTCCTGCCTGGCTCGACCCCCTGTCTTTTCCCCTCTGCTGGTGCCCTCCTCCCTTGCTTCCAGCCTAGCGGGGAGGAGCGGTCACCCCCCCCCGCTTTCCTTCCTCTTTCTACCCCGTCCCCTCCCCCCCCCTTTCCATTCTCCTCTCCCCTTCCTCTCCCTCCCTTTCCTTTACCCCCCCCCGGTCAAACCATCCCCACCCCTTCCCAAAATGGCGGGTGTGCCTGGGACCGGAACCCCCTTCATAGACACCCTCACCCCCCCCTCATCCCAAGACCCCGTCCCTGCCTGCAACAACTGGCCCTGCCACCCCCGCTGAGCTGCCGGGAGTCATTCCCCAGGTGCCAACGAAGGACGACTCTGGTGGGGATGCCAGGGACCCTGCTGCTGCCAGGGCCCCCGCCCCCCCTAATCCGGGGGGCGCACCCTCGGTCGGCAGAAAAAACCAGGGGGGTAAAAAGAAGGGCAAAGGCCCTGCCCGGAAGGCGACGCCTCCTGTGGCTAGGGCCCTTCCTCCTCCACCTCTATCCTCCCCCGCTGTCCCTTTCCCCCTGAAGAGCTCCCAGGAGGCGGCCTTTGTCTTCAGCACTCCCAGCCCATTTGGGGCTGCTGTCTTCCCTCCACCGCTGCCGTCCTCCCCAGCCCCTGTCCCAAAGGGTTGTAGGGCCGCCGTGGGGGCTGAGCCGAAGGACGACTCCCCTGAGGTGCGCGTGAGGAGCTGCGCATCTTTCTCCAGGACACGCGTGGTGCACAGAACCGGGTGCAGCTCGCTCTGCAGCTCTGGAGGGACTTCCACCGCGTCCTCCAGGCCGTGAGGGCCACTCTGAAGGAGGGGAGAGGGACCAGGTGGCAGGGCGCAGCAGCCTACCAATGGGCCCACAGCTTCCGCGACGCCCTGATGGTTTACGGTGCAGGCCAGGGGCTGCTGCGGAGCCCGACGAGGACCGCTAGCACTCCTGCCCACCGGGATCCCCCCCAGCCCTCCTCGTAATGCCTCTTACCATCTGCACATTGAACACGAGGGGCTGCAGGATGGGTCTCCGCAGGAACCAGGTGCTCTCCTTCCTTCGAGAGGGGGGTACTCTGTAGCGTTCCTGCAGGAGACCCACACAGACCCAGCCGTCGAGGCCAGCTGGCGGCTGGAGTAGGGAGACGGGGTGCACCTTAGTCATCTCTCCGCCCGCGCGGGTGGAGTGGCCACCCTGTTCTCCCCTGCCCTGCAGCCCGAGGTGCTGGGGATTGCCGAGGTCATGCCGGGTCACCTGCTGCATCTCCGGGTCCATGTGGAGGGGTTGGCGTTGAGTCTTGTCAACGTCTACGCCCCGAACGCGGGCCCTGAGCGGCTGCAGTTCTTCAAGCAGGCGGCTGCCTTTCTCAGCCCGCTGGATCCGCAAGAATGCCTGGTCCTGGGCGGGGACTTTAACACCACCCTCGAGGAGTGAGACCGCACAGGGACCGAGCAGTGCCCGGCCGCCGCAGACGTCCTCAGGGAGATTATCGACCATCACACCCTGGTGGACGTCTGGCGCGACCACCACCCGGACGACGACATTACCTTTACTTTTGTCCGGGTGGGGGAAGATCGGTCGCGCCACTCCCAGTTGGACCGTATCTACATATCCCGGCACCACCTTCCGCGGGCCCACTCCTCCAGCGTCCGGCCGGCCCCGTTCTTGGATCACCATATGGTGACCATGATGGCCTCTCTCAGTGCGGAGAGGCCGGGGCCAGCCTACTGGCATTTTAACAACAGCCTGCTGGAGGACGTGGGCTTTGTGGCATCCTTCTGGGAGTTCTGGCTGGCCTGGTGGGGGCAGAAGGGCGCCTTTCCCTCGGCGCGGCGATGGTGGGATGTGGGGAAGGTGCGCGCCCGGCTCTTCTGCCGTGACTACACTCGGGGGGCCAGCCGGCGGCGGGATGTGGGGATAGAGCAGCTGGAGCGGGAGGTTTTGGAGCTGGAGAGGTGACTGGCCACCAGCCCCGATGATCCATCCCTCTGCGGAGCGTGCCGGGAGAAGCGGGAGGAGCTTAGAGCCCTCGAAGACCTTCGAGCCGCCTTTGTCCAGTCCCGCATCCGTCTCCTTCGGGAGATGGATCACGGCTCCCGCTTCTTCTACGCCCTGGAGAAAAGGAGGGGGGCCCGAAAGCATGTCATCTGCCTTTTGGCTGCCGACGGCACCCCCCTCACGGACCCGGAGGAGATGCGTGGAAGGGCCAGGGCCTTCTACGCAGACCTTTTCTCCCCGGAGCCGACCGACTTCGCCGCCTGTAGGGTGCTCTGTAACGAACTCCCCGCGGTCAGCACGGGCAACCGGGACCGGCTGAAGAAACCTCTCACTCTGGCCGAGTTCTCGGAAGCCCTCCGCCTCATGCCTACCAATAAATCCCCAGGCATGGACGGGCTGACCGCGGAGTTCTACCACGTGTTTTGGGATGTCCTCGGCCCGGACCTTGTCGCCGTCTGGGCTGAGTCCGAGGATAGCGGAGTGCTCCCTCTGTCATGCAGGCAGGCAGTACTCACCCTACTGCCAAAGAAGGGGGACCTCCGCGACCTCCAGAACTGGCGTCCCCTCTCGCTCCTCGGCACAGACTACAAAATAGTGGCTAGGGCCGTCTTGCTGTGGCTGAAGTCCGTGCTGCAGGACGTGGTCCACCCCAACCAGACCTACACCGTCCCGGGCCACACCATCTTTAATAATCTGTATCTGGTCCGGGACCTCTTGGAACTTGGGTGTAGGGATGGTCTGTCGTTCGCCCTCCTGTCCCTGGACCAGGAGAAGGCGTTCGACCTGATGGACCACGGGTATCTCCTGGGCACCCTGCGGGCATTCGGCTTCGGTCCCCGTTTTGTGGGATTTCTCCGGGTGCTGTACGCCTCCGCAGAGTGCTTGGTCAAGCTCAACTGGACCCTGACCGAACCGGTCAGCTTCAGGCGCGGAGTACGCCAAGGCTGTCCGCTGTCCGGCCAGCAGTACGCCCTGGCCATTGAGCCCTTTCTCTGTCTCCTCCGCCGGAGGTTGACAGGCTTGGTGCTCCGTGAGCCAGAGCTGAAGCTGGTGCTGTCGGCATATGCCGATGATGTGCTCCTCGTGGTCCAGGACTCGGGCAACCTGGTGCGGCTGGAGGACTGCCTGGCTGTCTACTCGGCAGCCTCCTCCGCCCAGGTCAACTGGGCCAAGACTCTGCCCTGACGGTAGGGGCCGGGTGGCAGGCGAGCTCCCTCCCACCCGCGCTTCAAGCCATCCGGTGGAGCGCGGGCCCACTGCTCTATCTGGGCGTCCACTTTTCCACCACCCATCCCTCCCCGGCAGAGAACTGGCAGGATTTGGAGGGCAGGGTGTCTGAGCGGCTGCGGAGATGGACAGGACTGCTCTGGTGCCTCTCCCTCCGGGGGGGGGAGCACTAGTGATCAATCAGCTGGTCCTGTCTATGCTCTGGCACCGGCTCAACACTCTGGTCCCGACCCCAAGTTTCCTGGTCCACCTCCAGAAAACAATTCTGGAGTTCTTTTGGCCAGGACTGCACTGGGTCTCTGCAGCGATTCTGAGTCTTCCCCTGGAGGAGGGCGGGCAGGGCCTGTGCTGCATCCACAGCCAGGTCCACGCCTTCCACTTCCAGGCCCTGCAGAGACTCCTCTATGGTGCAGGTAGTCCGGCGTGGAGCCACTTGGCGCGTGTCTTCCTCCGCCACTTCCAAGGGCTCCGATACGACCAGCAGCTCTTTTTTCTCCACCCAAGAGGTCTTCCACGAGACCTCTCTGAGCTGCCGGTCTTCTACCAGGACCTCCTCCGGACCAGGAGGCTCGTCTCAGCCTCCAGGCCCCTTGCGGTCACCGAGTGGGAGGATCTCCTCACGGAGCCCCTGCTACACAATCCCCAGCTACGTGTGCAGGTGGCGGAGACCCCCTCGGTGTGACGGCTGTTGGTTCTGGCAAGAGTCATCAGGGTCGGAGACCTCCTGGACTATGCCCGGGGGGCCTGGGTGGACCCCTATGTGCTGGCTCAGCGTATGGGGCTCTCCACCCCTCAAACCACTCAACTCGTACTCCAGGAGGTGAGGGCAGCCTTGCCGCCTACTGCTTTGATGTACCTCGAGCAGGTCTTGCAGGAGGGTACTCCCCGCCCCCCCCCCCCCCCCCCGCCCCCCGGCGGGGGGGGCCCGGGGCCGCCCCCCCGCCCCCCCCCGGCCCCCCCCCATCCTCACGCCCCAAGCTGGCTGCTCAGTCTGCAGCCGGTCCTCTTCCAGACCGCGCCTAGGAAACATCTGTACGCGCTCGTGCTCCATACCCTTCACTTCCTCGCCCTCGCGTCCTGCCTGGACACCAAGTGGCGGGACCTCTTACCACCCTTGGATGGCGAGGACCCCCGGTGGGCCAGTCTGTATTCCACCTTGACCCCACGGCCCGCCGGGGATATCAGTTGGCGGCTCCTTCACGGAGCCGTGAGCACGGGCGTGTACTTGGCGCGGTTCACCTCCCACCCTGACACCTGCCCCTTCTGCGGCATGAGGGAGACCCTGGCGCACGTGTATCTGGAGTGCGCCAGGTTGCAGCCCCTCTTCCGGCTCCTCCAGAAGCTCTTGTTGAAGTTCTGGCTGCACTTCTCCCCGCACCTGTTCATCCACTCACACCCCATCCGTGGCCCCACGAAGTTGCGGGACCTCCTCGTCAACCTCCTCCTAGCCCTGGACAAACTAACCATCTACAAGTCCAGGGACAGGAGGTTGGCAGGGGAGGCTCCCTGCAACTGTGGGGCCTATTTCCATTCCCTTGTTAATTCACGTCTCTGGGCGGAGTTCCTCTGGGCAGTGTCCGCTGGCTCCCTGGACACCTTCGAGGAGCAGTAGGCGCTGTCTGGGGTTCTCTGCTCGGTGTCCCCTTCTGGTTTCCTACGTTTTCCCCTGTGACCTTCACGCCCTTTCCTGTTTTATTCATTTGTTGTCCCCCGTAATTTGTTGGACCCGGATCCAGTGGTTCCTCCTCTGGGCTGGGAGAGGGACCTTTAGCGGTGGGTGAGCTTGTGCCCACCCACGTCCCCCGGTTTCAAATAGTGGGAAAAGGGTTTTGAGCATTCTAGGGCTCGCATATCGGCCCTGGAGTACCCTTCCGTAGCCATCTGGCCTGACTTTACCACACCGCCAAGCGCCTGCAGCTGATAAGAAAATGACCATGGAGAAGCAAAGAGGAGCTGTTCCAAGAACTGCTCCAGTCCTTTGAGACAGAAAAAAAAAGAAAGAAAAAAGGGCATGGAGACACACTATCCAAAAATCAAAGAATTGCTAGGCAGGAGAAGAGGGAAAACCAGGAGCGAGTGATAGCAGATAATGAGCACATGATAAAAGAAATGGAGGAGCAAACACAGCTGCTAAAGTCACTAATAATGCTGCAGACTGAATTCATACATGCTCGCCTCCCCTTGCAGCCAATGCAGAACTGTTTTCCTTGCCCTCCCCAAACTCCACCCACACATTCCTATCAAACTTTCAGTCTGTCTCGGTACCCCATTCACTCTGCCCCTTTAGATAGCTTCCAGAATGATAGCTGGACTTACACCCAGCAGTCATAGCCCACACTGCTCCTCACTGCTTTCTCCCTCCAGCCCAGCTTTTTGTGTGTGCTGTGAATAATTGTTATGTAATAAAGACATATTCTGTGAAAAATAATCAGTCTTTATTTGTCTTTTGCACATGGTGGTTGCACCTCACATTGAATCACAATGCAAGCTCAATAACAGTCAAAACATGGCACGGTGCTGTTTACAAAGACACCTTATTGGTGCTCATTGTAAAAACAGCTCCTCAGTGCCTCCCTGATCAAATGGCAGCACCCCATTGTGCCCCTCTAATAGCCCTGACATCTGATTGTTCATAGTCAGCTGCAAGGTGATCCACCTCTATGCTCCATGCAGGGGGAAACTTTTCATCCTTAGCTTCACAAATATTATGGAGCACACTGCAGGCAGTTATAACCATGGGAATATTTTCCTCATTTAAGTCTAACCTGCCATAAAGGCATCGCCAGCAAGCTTTTAATCTGCCAAACTCACATTCAACAGTCGTTCAGCACCTGCTCAGCCTGTTACTGAAGTGCTCCTTGCTGCTATCCAGGTTGCCCATGTAAGGCTTCATGAGCCATGGCAGTAAGGAGTAGGCTGGGTCTCCCAGGATCACTATGGGCATTTCAACATCCCCCATTGGAATCTTTTGGTCTGGAAAAAATGTCCCTGCTTGCAGCTTTTTATAACAGGCCATTTTTCCTGAAGATGTGTGTCATGAGCATTTCTGACTAGCCCGCATTGATATCGGTGAAACGCCCACAGTGATCCACCAGCACCTGCAGTATCATAGAGAAGTACCCCTTTCTATTGATGTACTTCGTCATAACATGGTCCAGGACCAAAATTGGGATACATGTGCCATTTATTGCCCCACCACAGTTAGGGAATCCCATTGCTGCGAAGCCATCCACTCTTTCCTGCACATTTTCAAGACTCACAGTGCTTCGTAGCAGAATGCAATTAATGGCCTCGCACACTGGCAATAACAGAGCTCCGATGGTGGACTTCCCGACTCCAAACTGATTAGCGATCGACCAGTAGCAGTTTGGAGTTGCCACCTTCCACATGGTGCTTGCCATATGCTTCTCCACCAAGTGAGCAGCTCTCATTCTGGTGTCCTTGAATCACAGGGCAGGGTGAGCTCCACACGGAGTTTCATGAAGGTGGCTTTGCACATTCAAAACTTCTGCAGTCACTGCTTGTCATCCCAGACCTGCATTAGGATGCGATCAGTGCTTGTTTCATGCACGCAAATGTGGTGGCACACTGTGTGCAGATGCTTCGTGAATACAAACAGTACTCCGGTGTTGTTTGTTTGCATGGCATACAGAAAGTCAGGTGCCTCCGGTTCCTGGTACAATTGGGAGTTCATGATATACTACATGACAGCTGCAATGTGTTCAGAACAATGACAACAGTGGAGATCAGTGAAGCAACCATCCTTTCAAATAGAGAGGGCTGGCACAGAGGAAAGTGGGGCCATTAAAAATTGGCACAAAATGCAACCAGAAACCCATGTAATGACGGGACATGGTGCATCATGGGACATTAAGCCCGCACTCATGATGTACTGCAATACTCCTAGTGACGCAAGGTGGTGAGTTGCACAGTGGGTTAGCTGCCCACAGGGCCCTACACTCTCACTGTCGATGCTATAGCACCAACTGTGGATGCACTTCGGTGACACAATGAGGGCTGTGTGGAGAGGCACAAGCATTGTAATGATAGCACTTTTTGATCATTGCTGTAACTTGTGCCAACGACACTTTCTAGTGTAGACAAGGCCAGTGTGTACCTCTGTATTACGTGTGACTGCTTGTCCCTCACCTGGTATCTCCTGTAATAAGAAAAACTATGCATAAGCGATGGGATCTCTTGCGCCTTTGCCTGCACAGATGGAGGGGAGGAAACTCTGGCAGATAAGTGCTGGAAGGAAAAGCTCAGAAATGGGGAATGCAGCCTCTGTGTCGTTGCACTCCCTTCCACCAGCCTACCATGGAGGTTTTGAGCTCTGCAACGGGGGATGGGGCAAGCCTAGGGATCATTATTGTCTGCAGCATCCTATGTCCTGGAAAGCTACAGCCACAGGAGGTGCTGGGGGCCCTAAGCAGGAATATGTCCCTCATATACACACACAACACATAATAAAAAAAACTAATAGGGGGCCCCCTTCAGCTGCTTCAAGTTCTAAGCAATTGCTTAGTCTGCTTATATCTAGCATTGGCTCTGGCAACTTGTTTGCAAGTCAATGCCGACCACACCCCATCTCTTCCTGCACTGTAAAACCACCTAGGAAGGATACAAAGGGCAGCAGGTGGTGGCAATTCCCTTGCAATAGGAATCCTGTAGACCAGTGTGTGTCCACCAGTGGGCTGCAATCCCCAGGGGGACTCATGAAAGGCATTTGGGGTGGCGGGGGGTGTTGAGGAGGACGTTGCAAAGTATTGAAAATGTTATTACAATCTAAAGCAAAGGAAATCTTGCTCCCTCATTCCCCACACACGTTCACCCTTCATGATCCAGTATTCTCTGTCAGCCTCCCCAAAGACGCACCAGCAGTAAGGGGCTGCGTGGGTGGGGTTTCCGTGGGCAGGGCAGAAGTGGGGAGGGCGCTGCACAGTACCTCTCCCTGCAGTCTCTGGGCTGAGCCCTGCCTGGGATCTGCACACAGGGGAGGAAGTACTGGGACATGCTGAGCCCTGGAGAGCACACAGAGAAGTACGGAGCAGCCCCTTGGGGTCCCCACTTCCTGTAGAAAGCCCTGGCACCCCGGCTGCAGCTGCCCTCCTCACTGCCGCCCTGCTCAGGAGGCAGGTTTGCAGGGCTGCATCCAGGGAAGTCATGTCCCAGTGCTTCTTTTCCTGCCTGCTGCACTGCAAACCTGCCTTCCGCTTATGAGCAACTGCTGGATAATGGCAACTCTTTGCTGGCAACTGAAGGGTTGCTAAGAATCGACTGCACTTCTAATAAAAAAAAAGATCTCTGGTTAAAAAGATATGGTCAAAAGTGAATTTCAGTGGAGACTAGCTAAGTGGAGTCACTCCTACCACAACATATTACACCTTCTTCGTAAAAAAATTACTTCTCTTGGCTAGCCTCCAACATTAAAAAGGGATCGAGCCCGTTCCCCACTGCCAGAGAATCCTTTGTTACTAACCAAGTCTAATTAGGGGCTTTCCTTGAAAATTGTCCACAGAATTTTTTTAATATATGAAAGCATACATTTTGTTTTTAATTATTTGTTTTGCTCTAGTGCCCCATCCATGGATCCTACCCTATTGTGCCAGGTGCTGTACAAATACAGAATAAAAAGATGGTCCTTATCCCCAAAGAGTTTACAATCTGAGTTTAATAAAACACCTTCCTCTTCTCTAGTGCTTTCATCAGTAGACCTTGAAGCACTTTACAAGGGAGAGGAACCTAACACTCAGAGAGATGAAGTGGCATATCCACAGTGCAGTACTGGAAAACAGAACTCAGCTCTCCTGAGTACCAGGCCAAGACGCTACCCACTACACAACAGTGCTCTCAAAAGAAATCAGTGTAGTCTTCCAAGGAAAGTAGTGGAAGACCCATGACTTGAGAAATGTTCCAGTAGGCTGGCCAAAGCACTAGAAAATCTCCTCTAGTGCTCAACAGATAAGAATTGTGATTTCAAAGGAGGCTAAGGAAGTTAGGCATCCAATTCTCACTGAATTTCAGTGGGCACCCCACTTCTTTGCAAGTAGAGTCTAAGATAACTTACTAGCTGTCTTCCATTTCTAATTTCCATGCTTTGTAACTATAATATTTGTCTATCTAATATGCATCCCTGATTTTAGCAAAGAATATAGGCTCTGTTTAAAAATATTAGCAATCAGTGAGCTTGCTTTGTCTGTTCTTCCACTGATTCTCCCAGCTCCCATGGCTGGCTTGAAGCTGACTCTAGCTTTCCTTCAGGTTACTCCTGACTTTTGAAAGTGCTGTTCTCCAAATGATAGCACTAAATATGATATGTTTTCACTATCATGATATCATGATGATATCACTAAATATGATCACTAAACAGATATGTTTTCAGGGGTTTTCTCTTAGGTCTGGTATGTCCTACTGGCTGGTTTGGGGAAAGACACATATCGTCAGAGATCCCCAAGACTGCCAACATGGCACAAAAGAGTGAAGTGACTTAACTATAGACACTGTATAGACACTGTTTCCTATTTTGGGAATGTACAAACAGGAGTCAATCAGCAAAAATACACAGGGGCTGATTCTCTTTCCTCTTATGCAGTTTTACAGTGACTTAAATGGAGTCACTCTTTGATTTACATTCATGTGAGAAGGTGACCAGACCCAAATATTTTACTGTAACAATGGGGATGAATGGAGTGAACATTCATGGAGACTGGAAGAAAACAAAAGGAAGACGCTGGCAATGCCATGTGTACAGTGCAAAGAGCATAATGATATTATGGGAGCACTGAGAGTAACCAGCATTATTCCTAATGTTCCTATATTGTTAGCATTATATCCTCCAATCTCTCAGAGGAGCAGCCTTACTGGTGTAGTCTATGGACTATACATATGACAGCAAACTTGTGTTTGTGTCATCTATGGGAAATCCTGTCCCTCTCCTCCATCTTGCAGTAGGAACTAGTGTGGTTCTGCTGTGCAGGGGGTACTTGTTCGGAGATTGTGCACACTGATACGTTGCAGAACCTGGGTGGGGAGGCAGAGGGGCGGGATGTTCTGCAGGCATCAGTGTGCAGTGAAGATTTGGGGGTGGGACATTCCTCCAACTCTCAGTCTGGAGTAGGAGTTGCTGAGAGGCTCAGTGATTTCTGCGGACTGGTTGGTGAGAATTCCTTTCCCCAGATCTGGGGAACTTTCCATGCACACTGAAAACTCCATTAGATTGGGCCTCGGGGATGCAGTTTCTGCATCTTGGACCCAATCCAACAGTTCTTATGGAAGCAAAACTTGTAGTCAAGTCAATGAAGTCATATTCCGACATCAGCAGCATCCTGGCTATTCCATGTGCTTTAACTGCAACCTTATCTACATCAGAACTGCAGGACCAGGCCTTTCAATTCCGTGATTGGAATGTGTGGGTGACTGTTGCTATGCCTCTGCAGCATTAAAAGAATAAGACTGGAACACAGGAAATAAAAAGCAGTTGGGTATCTCTGATACCTAGCCAGATGAACCTGTTTCTCTTTGGTTCACCTCTGATCCAGCAATCTGTCCCTTTTTCTCCTCATTTGTATTTGTTCAGTAACTGACTGCAGCTTAACTCTTTGATCTGGGCACTTAAAACAACCTGCTTCTTTATGCAGCAGATAAAACTGATTCAAGGAATTGTAATGTGACAAAATCAGAGCCATTTGGAAAGAAAACATTACAAACTTTAGTGTCTGGGAAAACTAACAGTACTTAACTACAATAATGTGGTGGGGAGAGGGGTTTCCGTCTCTTGACACCCTGTCCTTGTTCTGCTAGCCTATTTAAGGATGCATCAACACTTTAGTTATGAGCCTTTATTTTTAGTGTTTGTTGTTTTTACCTCTACCATAGAAGTGACTGAGGCTGAAGATTAGACTGTAGAGCTGTGGGCCCAATCCTGACAAGATGGCAATGAGAATTTTGTCATTCATTCCAATAGAAGCAAGATCCAGCCTGTAGTTTTAAAAGGATGTGGCCTTTGTGCATAAGAAATGTACATGCCCACCTGTCCCCACATTTGTGATCACATTTCCTATGACTGTGCATGCAGTGTAGAAATCCTTTTATAAGTTGCCAGTGGCAGGAGCACTTTCCCAATTTGCACACCATTTGTGGCACACGTGGGTGCACATATGGGTGAGTATTTCTTGCATATGCAAGTGGGCCTTAGCTTTAAAAAGTTTAGTCCCTAACATGCTAGCTAATGAGCATATTTTTATTAATTCTGTAATGACAATGATTGATATGGAAACTTCAGGCCAGCTTGACTGTAGAGCGTAACAAAAATCAGAACACTCTGCTAGTTTTGGAAGCAAATCACAATGCAACCTGAAGTATACAAAGGCCTCAAGGGGCATCTGAAGCCTTCAGCAAACCAGGAGAGCCAGGGAGCACTTGCATGGAGACTTCAAGGTCTGCTTATTGTCTCCCCCAATGTTGTAGCACAGTGGGCTGCCAGTGCGGGGCGCAAAAGGGAAACAGTTCTGGTTTCTAACACTGCTTCAAGCAGGACTAGCCTGGCTCCTGCGGTATTTGGTATAACCGCAGGAATCTGACTCTACCCTAGCTCCCCTCTCTGCTCTTGGGCATCCATCTCTAGGCTCTCATTCTTTGAGCTGGTCTGTCTCTGGCTAAGCAAGGCAGCAACTTCATTACCCAAACTGGATTTTTTTTACTAACCTCTGTTGTCTGAAACATGTTCAAGGGCCATAATCCTGTTTCTGACTGAAAAGAGTCTCTGGTGAGCGTGGCTATTGACGCTATACTGTAAGCCCACTACAACACTGCATAGGAAATGTTGATATTCCAATAGCTTTTGTGCTATCCAGGAGAAGTTAGTAGAAAAGCATATTCCTGCTATGGAATAACATAAAAAGGTTAAAAAACTAAAACCTATAAGTAGGGCATCATTCACCACAATGTTCTGTGACTTTGTAGTGTCATTTGTATTTTAGATTGTAGGCACTTTGGCACAGGGAGTGTCATAAGCTATATTGTTGCCAATGTGGCTCCAATGGTTGGGCGATATTCGGCTCCTTGTTTCGGTTAGGAGGAGAAATTGATGGTGGAATCAGGTATACTCCTTGGTGCAATCCTCTTGTTTTACAATTAACTCACAGAGAGTCTTTGCAGTTACCACAAGTAGCAGTTGCCTGGCTCACTCTTCCAAGGCTGCCTATCCACTCAGTTCTGTGCCCATCAAACTTTCCCTGCTACCTCTCAGGCCCACACTCAGAAATGCTTCTCTCCCTGCCTGCTTTTTCCTGGCTTTCTGCTTCTTGCGCAAGCATGCACACACACACACAGTTTGTCAAATGATCCCTTTGCCTGAGCATGCACAGTCAGCGTGCATCTAATCAGGGCTTGCCATGTGTCCCACTGCCTTGGGCGGTGCCTTCTATTGTCTCCAGCTACCCCACCACATAAAAGGAACTAGTTGCTCCTTCCACAGAGTCTGAAAGAAGGGTGCTTAGCACACCCCTCAGTGTTCATCAGCCTTGTGATTATCTATAGATCAAAGATCCACTTGGTGGCAGCCACTAACATTTTCCAGAATAACCATCTTTATACAGTGTCTAGTACAATGTGGCCCTGAACAAGCTGAGGACTTCCACCACAATGGAAATGCTAAATAATAACAGAACCCAATAAGCTTGAATCCCTATTAAATGGTATATGTGGCTTTTCCAAAAAGTCTACTCATCTGGTGCAGCTTTTTATGAGCTGTGTCTACAATGAATCCCTTTTCAGTGGCTATGCACTTGACCCAGCATGGTGCTGAGCTCTCTGGCGAGGCGCTGAGTACCCTGAACTCCCACTGAAGCCATCAAGAGAGCACTGAACCCCACAAGTATAATATGGCAATTATATTTTTTCACAGAACAGCTTCACTGGAATGAGAATTTGCATGCTGCAATGCTCTGCAAACAACTGAGGGCCTTCAGTCTCGTGCAAAAGAAACAGAGTCCACTACACTGCAACCAGTGTTTACCATTTGCTGTTTATAAAGAATGGGACTGGGAGATGGAAGGAAAGAAAGTAAATGGAAAGGCGAAATAGCCAGAAAAGCCCCCACGATACTGCCTTAAATATCCTCTATGTTGTTCTCATTCCTACTTTATGTACACGCTTGCCTGCATTTCAGGGACCATTTGCAAGAGTGTCATTTACAGATTTAAAGACCATACTGTGTCTGGCCCTGTGGGAGCACAAGGAGGGGAGAGGACACAACGAACCGCCTGCTTCTGTGCCTTGGTTTGGAGGCCAGATACCCTCCCAGCCTTTGTTCTCAGAGTACATGAGGACAGTTAGAAACTAACTCCAACTATGGTCCCAGCTTCCCAAAACAGAATGAGAGGGGCATAAATACAGCAGAGCAATGATACCTCCCCTCTCCACAGCAGGTACCAGAACACACCCCTCATGGATGGAGGCACGCCGCACCTCAAAGACTATTGCAATGGCAGTGCTTCTCTGGTCATGTGGGGACACCATGCCTGCTTTAGGTATGATAGTGTGAGGTGCACCTGCTGAGGTGATGTGCCTGTGCCCTTCCAACTATTTGCCATGGGACTGGCCCCTAAAGGTCCACTTTCGCTCTTACATCAGCTTCTTTTTAAAAAGAAAAATGTCAGCCCTGGTTTCTCCCAACTCTGGGCTAAGGGGGGAAGGATGGCCACCATGAGACTCGGTTAGGGACCAGTACATCTGATGCTGGCCCTACGCAGCCTTATTATTTACCTGTGCTGGGATGGGAAAGGGAAAAGGAGACTTAATTAAGCTGGGAACAAGGACAAGCTTCACTTGCATACAGTGCAATTGCCAGTATAATATTTGTATGTCAGTGGGAACCATGCAGGAGTTCTGAAATGGCACCAGTAAGTGCCACATGTGTAGTAAACTTAGTGGGATGGATTCATTCAATAGCATTCACTTTATTTCTTTGTAAAATGTAAACCTCTGCTTTTCTATAAAAAGGGCACAAATCATTGAATTCTTGGTGCTGGAGTTGTTTCTAAAGTTTCTAAAGTTGGAAAAATACTTGAGGCCAAACGTCTGTCCTGTAATGGACTGCATTGATTCGCTAGTCGTGTAAAACGTGAATGGCCTAGTGGTTAGAGCTGAGGCCTTGGGGAGCTAGACGGATTGGCTCTGTAACCTGGACAAGTCACTTTGTGTGGGATCCACAGAGGTACTGAGACACCCAAGTCCCATTTTCAGGCACCACTGTGATCCACAAAACGCCCACGGGGCTGCAACCTAACCCTTCAGGTGCCGGAAGTCACTCAGTACCTAAGTCTCTGCACTAAAACTAAAGACATGGGTGGCTACAGTTCTGCCTCTGGCCGTGTGCACTGCTGCATCGCTCTAAAGGCCTGTCTCCTGCTAAGCCCCAGAGCAATTCATGATGAACCAAGGGAAAGACAGGCAGTCAGTTGCCTAAGTCGCCTGCAGGACCTGACCCAATCCAGTAGGTGTGCTCAGGGGCTGCCTAACCCCACAAAAAAGAGCTTGGAGGAGGGAGAAGAGGAGCAGGACAATAACCGTGCCCCCTTATAACATTTAGCCCAATGGTGTGGGTACTCCTCTGGTGAGAGGCCCCGCTCTGTCTGAATAGGAGGGTTTTGGATAGGGATCTGCATCTTGCAGATGTGTGCGCTAGGCTCTAACTCTTTCTCTTGCCCAAACCATGTTTAATTATTACTTAAAGCAGAACAACTTCAATAAGAGGGATTGAAGAAGCCCCACATTGGACTTTTCCATAGCCTAGCGGCCAGGGCACTCACCTGAGAGGTGGCAGATCCTCCTTATTAAGCAGAAGGTGAATTTGAACTTGGAGTGCCTCTGCGGTACCTTTGCCCAACCACTAGGTTCTAGGCCAGCATCTCCACCTGCCAGCCCTCAGCCTGCCAGTTCCTTGTGGAGTTAGGTGGCTTCTGATCAGGCCCTACACACCACATAGGCAGCTAAACAATCATCTTCCCCCATTCATGAATCACAAGCAGAAATAGGCGCCTCCCTAAATCTGGATTTAAGCACTGAATTATAAAAGAGGGGAGGGATTTAGCATGCAACCCCCTCCTTAGCAACTCCTATTGGCTACCTTTGGCTTTCTGACAGCAGGCTGGTTTGGTGGATTGCATTGTAAGGCACATGTCTCTCCACATTCATCCTAGAGGAGCCTAGGTGCCTACCTCAGGCTTTGTGCATTGCAGGGTTGTGCTGTAATTTTCTAGGCTTCTAAAAGTTAGGTGCTGTGACACTCATTATCACAGTACTGGAGTCCTCTTTGTGGATCCAGGCCTTTATTGTTCCATACATCTACTTCCCCATCTGTAAAATGGCAATAACAGTACTTACCCCATTGTGGGGCTTAATTAATTACTGCTTGTAAAGCCCTTTGAGATCCTTGGGGAAAGGATGCTAGAAGAGAGCAAAGTATTATTCATCTTTCCTAATCATAGACACGTAGAGTGTCCACACTCCTTGTAAATGCTACAGTCCCTTCCATACAACACTTGTGCAGTCATTAGAGAAAGATCCTGAATTGCGACATAACTTTAAAGACAAATAGTAGAAAGGAGTGACAGTTTATGGGCTTGTTAGTAAGACAATGGTCTTTTGTACCTCTTGATTATAGATTTGGTCATGGCTGGAAACCTAAGAGCTGAACAGAGGCTTCTGTGCAGTGCCAAAACGGCCTCGGTCCCTTCCAACTTTGGGGGGCACTCTTTCCACTCTCCTCCCCTGGTCTTGTAAGACAGCTGGCTAGTTCCCTTCCCCTATCTTCTCACTTTACATTCAGGACAAGAAGAGACACCCACTCCAGTTGAGCCAGTGTTACTAACCACAAATGCCCCTAAAATAGTACAGACAGGGAAGGGTTGTTCTGTTTCTGGGAAAGAACATGAACCTAAGAATGGCCATACTGTGTCAGACCAATGTCCATTTAGCCCAGTAGCCTGTCGTTTTAATCTCTCCTCAGATGAAAGCTGTTCCACCCCCCTAATCATTTTGGTTGCCCCTCCATGTACTTTTCCCGATTCTGATACATCTCTTTTGAAATGGGGCAACCGGAACTGCATGCTGCCTTAAGGGGGACGCTTCCACCTGAAAGCGGTAGCCCTGCTGATTCTGGTTTTGAAATATCCGCGGGGGCTGCCAGCTGATGGCAGTTCTGCTCTGGGGCTAAACAACTCGCAGTCCTGCACATCCCCCCGGATCCCAAAACTCCCGAGGCTGGCTTGCGAACCGAGGCACGCGAGACGCATACATTGCACCTTCGTTCGCCCTGCGCCTTCAGGGCGCGCTCGTGGCATTTCCGAGCTCTCTCCGCAGCTGTGAGAGCCAGACACTTCCCTCGCGGGGACGGCTGACACTCTCCGGCGGGCACCCGGGGACAAAGCCCCCGAGCGGCCGGAGTTCGGGGAGGCGCCGGGTGGATCCCGGCCAGGGCCCGGCCCCGCTCTGCGCTGCCCCGCGGGAGGTGGGTCCCGGGGATCAGGTGCGCCCCTGGCTGGCGGCCCGGCTTCGCTCCGCCCCCGGCGCGCGGCGCCCTGTCCTGTGCGCGGCCGGCCGGCGCTCGCCGGCTCCCTCGCTCGGGCCGCGCCAGCCCCGGGAATGCTCCGAAGATGGCGGTGGCGGCCGGGAGCGGGGCCGGCGGCGGCCGGGAGCGGGGCCCGCGGCGCAGCGGCTGGCTGGAAGTCCTGGTGCGGGATCGCTGGCACCGCGTCCTGGCCGACCTGGGCGAGGCCGCGCTGGTGCTGAGCTGCGAGGAGCGGCCCGACGGCGCGGCCCACAACGGCGTCGGCGGCAACCCCGGCGGGGCGGCCGAGCCCCCGGGCGGCGGCGGCGGCGGCAGCCCCCAGGCGGGGGGCGGCCCCGGGGTGCGCACCGCCTTCAGCGAGCTCCCCGAGCAAGTGCCCGACGCCGTGGGCAGCAGGAAGCGGTGCGTGCGGGTGCTGAAGCAGGAGCAGGGCGGGCTGGGCATCAGCATCAAGGGCGGCAAGGAGAACAAGATGCCCATCCTCATCAGCAAGATCTTCACGGGGCTGGCGGCCGACCAGACCCAGGCGCTCTACGTGGGCGACGCCATCCTGGCCGTGAACGGCGCGGACCTGCGGGACGCCACCCACGACGAGGCGGTGCAGGTGCTCAAGCGGGCCGGCAAGGAGGTGCTGCTGGAAGGTAAAGGGGGTTGCCGTGGGGGGCCGCCCGCAGCTTCCCTCCCCGCCGCGCCCCAGCTGGGGTGGGAGACCCGCGGGGCAGGGCGCACCGGGGCTCTGCTGACGCGGGTGGGGCAGCGGCGGGGAAGGGCTGAAAGAGACCCCGGCGCTGGGCGCTGTCTGGGGTGCGTACGGTCCCGGGGTGGGTAAGAAGGGGCGCGTCTTCTCCGGAGCGCCCGGGCCGTGGCTGCAAAGGAAGGAGTTAATCGTTCTTTTCAAAGCGGCGCTGCCCGTCCCCGCGGCGCGCTGCTAAGGACTTTGCCACTGGGGCCAGGCGGGGAGCTTCCCCCCAGCAGATCAGCGCCGACCTCCAGCCTCTGGGTAGGGAAAGTTGGCAGGGAGTTAGTTTAAAGGGACTCCGGGATCGGGAGCTGCAAAGCTGAGGGCTTCGCACGCTGCTCTCTGTGTGTGTACGTGGGGTTTTTAAAAAATACAATGCAAGAGAAGGAAAGCCTCGCCCCAGCCAGATCAGATCACAGACTATACAGTGCAGTGTAAACCTGAGCGGGACCTAAGGCAGCTGCATGTCCCGGGCCACATAGCTGAGGGGGTTGAGACTCCGGCAGTGGAGGGAGAGCAGCCTGTCAAACTCCCGGAACCACTGAGCTCACACACTGCATTTGACAGTGGGCTGAGTGAAAATGATCTCCTGCGTTCCCAGCCCTTCTTTCTGCAAGAAGAAACGGTCAGGAAAACCGTCCTAAACAGCTCACATCACACAGGGCAGGGCTTTGTCATCTTGTGTTTGACGAGGAAAGGCAAGGGTGAACAAAACAAAACAAAAAGACTTCAGCTCCACAAGGAGGAGAGTTGGGCTTCTGCTTTCGCTCTGCAAAAGGAGAGAGAAACAGGCAGGCTGTGGGAACGTATGTGCCTTGCAATGACTGAAATCTACACACACAGCCCGAACTATTTCAGAGTGGGGGAAGAGGGGAAACAAACCTGACAGAAACTGGCAAATATCTCATTGAAACACTTGCAGAAAAAAGCTAACATAGGTGCCACAGGACTCTGGCTGTCTTGCTAAGAACAGACTAACACAGCTACCCCTCTGGAGCTGGACAACATAGGCTTTGATTCCCAAGCATGAGTGAGACGATCTTTCAGAAGCCACCTTAAAAACGGAATTTGGAAGAAGTGAGTCTTACTCTAGATGAGTTTTGTCACAGACTGTATAAAAGACCAGAAACGAAGGCAAGTGTTTGGGCAGGAGAGACAAAAACAAGAGCCAGGACAAGTTAAAGACCGGAAAGAAGGTTCCATAGATTTCAAGACTTGTTATGAGAGGGGAGCTGAAAGCTTTTTTTTTTTTTTTTTTTAAATCTTTTATCCTTGTCCTTTCCTTGAGGGTTAAATTAGTTGCTAGACCTGAGAAAAGGATCAGCAGAAAGAAACATGCCCAGTGCCTGTTAAAAAGAAAATGCCCTTGGTGTGTATGTGTTTGCTTGATAAAGTGCTTGCTTGTTTGTACATAAGGTCATTTAATCAGTGGTTCTTGACCTTTGAGTCATTGGCATTTGTGGGGTGAGGTGGTGAACCTGCTGTCATTCCATGTCTCTTATCTTATTTTGAAATGGATTTGCTCAAGTCATTTGCAACTGGTCCTTCCTCTGGTTCTCCTAAACAGCACAGTTTCTGAGGTGGCTCTCTTCAATCACTGAAGAACAGCAATGCTCTTGGAGGAGCCATGGGAACCGGTGCAAAGGGTTATGGGGTGCATTTCAGAATCAATTGTGAAGAGCTGAACATGGGCTTACGGTATGAAAAAGAGATGAGAATCCTTGGTTTAAAACCTTATAGAGTCTGTGAGGTAAAGGACAAGGAAGATAATTTGAACTGTTTCTGTGGCAGTGTAAGTGAGGAACTGATCATCTTTGCATTTTATGACAATGGGAAGTGACAATCCACTTTAAAGATTGAAAAGAAATTAAAAGAAATTGATCAACCCTGCATTGTTGGGCCCTTGTTTGTCAAGGTGTTCTTATTTACTTGCCCCTTTTATTCATCCATTAGTAAAATAGTTCATGAACATGTCTCCTAGGTCAGAGAGCAGAATGGTAGAGGCTACTGTGGCTAAATTTCATCTTTGGTAAGAGGTTACAGCCATGTGGCCCTAGGTATGGACAATTTGACCTTTGGTGTTGTCTAATGATTAACAAAGCAAACACTGTACGATTTTCTTAACTATTTTTCCCTATGCATAATACACAAAACTGGACATGCAGCAGCTGTGCAGTATTTATAAAAGAGTCAGTGATGTTCAAGATAAGAGGAAAGACCAGGTAGTTTGACCAGGGACTTTTAGGCTGCTCCTGGCCCTCTACATACCCTTTTTTAAAGCCCTACTGCCACTGCTGCCGTGAACTCTTTACTCCACTGAAGTGAATGCTGATACCTTATTTCTGCAGTAGAATAGTAGTGCTCATAAACATTCAGTGCAGAATTTTAATAGTCACCCCAATGGATGACTGATGCTGAAGTACTGACATTGGGCCAGGTTTTGCTTACAGGTCCATTGGAGCAGCTGGACTCAGGATCTGCCATAGTGTCTCCCAGAACCCGTTACGCAGTTGAGCAGGGAATCTGTGAAGGCCTTGTTTAAACAGACAGTTTAAAACAATTTTATGAGAGCCTGTTATCCACTTTGAAGCACACGCTTCAGTGATGTTGTTTAAAACAGTCCTTTTATGCCGGAAGAAAGGAAAATCAAAGATTCTTTAAACTTTGTTTTGTTTCTTCAAGAGCCTGACACAGCTGGACTGATTCTGCCTGTCTATCGCAGTCGATGGGGGTTTTGCTGTTGCCGCAGTGGAAGCAAGATTATGCCTTATATGATTTACTTGCAGTTCTCTAATGCTAGCATCCTAGCAAACTCTGTATTAAAAACAGCCCGCTCTGCAGGAAAAGTCACACAGAGGTGTGCAAGAGGCAATCCTCCAGATATTCTCCCCCATTAAAAACAATTGGTTGGGCAGAGGAGCACTGCCGGCTGCTGTGCCAACACATCAGTTCTTGTGCCATGATACGTTGTGCTTACGTTGCTGGGGAAATAAGGGGCCTTGCTCACGTCTATTGGGCAACAAAATCTGAAGGGGCAAGTTCAGTGCAATGAAGCTCTAAGGGCCTGATCCTGAAAGGTGCTGAAGGCTTTCTGCTCCCAGTTTGAAGTGGGTGAGACTTGAGGGTACAAGTAGGGCACATTCGCAGGGACCTCATTTTGCATGGTGTCCTCCCGAGAAACACTATGCAAAAATGCCTGACAAGCTAATGATACATTTACAAAGAGAGGGCCAAATTGTGGCCCATCCTGCATGCCAGCCCAGGGAATTAAGGTGCTGAAAGGCATCCTCTTGTCCCCCTGTGCTTGTCACTTGCATTGCAGGTCATAACGTGAGAGGGAGAGCTGCATACGTGGGGGGGCACAGCTGCTTCTCTTCCTGCATGGGAGGGCGTGGGGGTGTGATCCAGCTGAGCCTTCGCTCTAACCCCGTTCTTCCCAACTGTGCTGGCCAAAGCATCTGAACTGGTGCAAGGGGATGATCTTTGGGCAGCAGAAGAATGCGCTGCCCCTTGCTCAGGGCTTGCTCAGGACCCTGCTAACCATGACAGCAAAGCAAGAACAATGTAGCGTGTATGTTTGGAGAAAAGAGATGTTTGTGTACCCCACTGGTCAGTGTGTCCTCCTCTGTGCCTGATCCCCAGAGGATAGGAGTCTGTTACTTTCCATTTTCAAATCTCTACAATTGAGGCAGAGAGGATGCAGTCTCAGGAGCTGTTAGGTGGAAGGTGCTCACACCCAGTGGTTAAAGAAGCCTGGAAAAAGGAAGGGGAGCTGTCCCTGACTAGCCAAGGAAAGGGGAGAGCTGTAGGGAATGCTGCCAGGAAGAAGAGGGACAGATCCTTTGTGATCTTTCCTGAGGAAGTAGAGCTGGGTTTCCTTCTGTGTCTCCTTACTTTAGTCCCCACTTAGACCTACAAAAGGAAAAGCATGAGATGGGAAGGAGGAGAAAGCAGGCTGGTGAGCAGAGAGGGTGGGGATAGCACTAAAGTTGAGGTTGGATTGTCATCCTCACGTTTGTATTTAACCATATATATGCACTGTATGATTAAATCCTATGCTCAAGAGAAGCTGTTTACATTGGGAGACTGGAATATCCCCTTATAAAATGTGAACTGTTTATCTATGGGCCTGGAATACTGCCCATATTATAGTAATAGTTATTGCTTTAAAAGTGTGTGTGTGTTTTATATTTTCCCTCAGGTTCTGTTAAATTAGGTCTTCTTACAGTAGGCACTACAGAAACCTAGTGATCTCTGAGCTTGGGCAATAAGAGTGCTTATACTCAAGAAGACAGATGCGTGGTTTTTTGACTCCCAAGAGTCTGAAAAAGCATCCAAGAACAATTGCTACATCGTGGCACTTTCTGAAAATACTAATGGGCCAAAGGGATTGTATAGGTCACTTTCCCTTTGTATGTTCCTACAATAAAGTTAAAAACTGAAACATGATCTGTACTGGGTTTCAGGCAGAATTGCCTCTGCCTGCTAATTATTTGGACAAAGGTAGAGGAAAGTAACCTGACCAATGTATGTATTTACGTCCAATGAATTCAGGAAACCCCTCTGAACCATATCACTTTCTAACATGCTAATATAGAGGTGGACATGATGGAAGTGGGCAAGCAGTAAAGTATTAAACACAGAATGGATCTTCAGAGGAGTTCTTCTTAATGTTTGTATGTATTTCGCGTAGCATCTTTTATGATTCTGAATTAGACTAGAATAATAGTCATATAAGAGCAATTTGCTGCTCCTTAGTGTGAATGGAAGCCTATTGTTGCTCTGTACTATTATACTGTGTAATATTTCCCAAGCAATATTTATATACAGTGTTTCTAAGGGTTGAAAATACTGACATCATGTACATTTTAAATGTACACTAAAGCAACATGTGGAAAACAACTACTATAAGAAATCTCACTTTTCTTAATCTTCTCTTGAAAAAGCAAAATAATTCAATGAAACAGCAGCCTATTTCAAATAGAGAAAAATGGCCAAAGGCTACTTACTGACTGTACTGAAAAACTGTTCTCAGTTACCTATGTTGTCATGTGTTTCCTACAGCAATGACCTGGCAAAAAGTTATTATAGGGGATAGCAAAAGACATTATTTGTCAAACGATGCCCGTCTTCTGCAAGAATGTGAAAATAGTAAGAGATACATAGGGTAGAAAAGAAGTCTTTGCTGTCCTATATATTACATAATAGCCACTAACTAAATCTATGTACGATTTGGCCCCAGGAATGTAGAGCTAAAATTGAGATTGCCAATCAAATGCATTATACCTCACTTATAAAGTTACTCCTTATACCTACAGCAAATAGACAGATAAAATAGTCTAATCACTTCCTTTTATGCCAGCAAATATCCAAGTGAACAAATGCTTCTGTTATCACCTAGAAGCTGGATCATGCTTAATGGTTTTCCTAGATATCTTTTAAACACCTTTATTTGAATATCAAATCACAATATAAAGAGGAAAGTTAAATAATTTTAGTCTCAATTACACCAGTTCCAAGAACTGTGTGATAATCTGAAGCCTGATAGCTGTGTTTGCTTGAAAATTATGGTAAAGGTTTTGAACTGAGTTTTCACTTGAGTGGGAACACTTTAATCTAATCAATGGATGATCTATAAAATTTAGTCCGTATCACTTTTACGTATAGGAATCAGTACATCCCCACAGTAAATCCGGTGGACATCCTCCTCTTCAACTGCTATAAAGAAAATAAAGGTACTGTGGGCTACATTTTACTGGGTTTACTAGGACCAGCTCATGTAAGTGGAACATGATTTTGCCCAATAATGCACTTTGTCACTTAAACTGCCTTAAAATCTTGCATTCAAGTTAACAATACCTCGAAAGGAAACCACAACTCTTGGCAATAGTTCCATAATTAAAGACTGAACTGTAAACATGAATTCTTAGGTACTTAATTTGATGAATGTTTTAAAAACATTAGATAATTCCTCTAAGATAAATAATGTCATATTAAAAGGCTCAAGCTTTTGCTGCACTTATTGAGGTAGAACTGTATCTTAATTTTGGCTAATTTTATATTTTACAATAAAGAACCATTCTAAACATATAGGAAGATGGTTTTAAGACCAATAACTATGTAATAAAGTAGCTAATATGTACATACCATTGTCCTGTGCTGAATTGAATCAGAACTGCTCAGCTATGTGTCATTGGTCCTGTAACAAGTAATGGATATTTTCCTTTAGCTCAAATAGAGGACTGTTGCCATGAAGTTCTCAGCGGCCATGGTTTTCAGCACAGTAACAATGATGAAAATTCACAAGTAGATTTACTGTTTGTAGCTATTTAAGGCCAGAATGGACCATTATTTTCATTAGTGTGACCTCTTTCATAACACACAGCATAGAATTTATCTATTTAGCTCAATAGCTTGTGGCTGAATTAGAGCATGCCTTTTAGGAAGGCATTTGGTCTTGATTTCAAGGCTCACAAGTGATGGAGAACTCACCATATCCATTGGTAATCTGTTCCAATGGTCAGTTAACCTCATTGTTAAAAATTTGCCTCTCATTTCCAATTTGAATTTTTTTTCTGATTTCAGCTTCTAGTCATTGGATCTCTTAATGCCTTTATCTGCTCGATTATGTAGCCATGGATTTGTTATAAGTATTACAACTACTTCAGTGCAAAGGGAAATTGGTTGAAACAGTAAATAAAGAGTCATAAAATACCTTAATGAACAAAATGCACTAGGGACAAACCTGCCCTAGCTATTCCAAAGGAAAGCTGTGCCTTTCTAATCTGAAAGAATTCTTAGAGCATGTCAGTAAAATAGTGTGACACAGAAGCCCGTTGGTTGTTCACAACTCTGTACAGTCAGCAACTCCCTTCAGGCCTGACAAAGTCGCTACACCTAACACATTGCTGTAATAATATTTATCTATAAAGAGTGTTGTGTGATGTGATCAATGAAAGCTCATGATACTTGGTCATTAGTGTAATTGTAAAATGTATGTATTAATACTATATGAGGAAATACAGATACTTTAAGGTATGATGCTTTAAAGTCTGTAACCAAACAGAGGGAGAAACTGGTTTTTTTCAGACAGGGGGAAAGGTCTTTATCTTCCTGTCTCTAATTTAAATTAAGCGCTGTGGAACCAACACGAAGGAAGCACTATTTGCATATGAAGTCAATAGGAAAAACAGGTTGATGGGGGAGATGGGAACTCGGCATGGCCCCAGTGCACTGGAAAACAAGCAACAGGGGTCTTAGCGGGAGTGCACTTCAAAAGGATACGTTTCAAAGATTTATAGCATTATAAGGGGGATGAAAAAGAACCACGTTATCCATTTTTATCCATTTTGCTGAGGAACTCCCTTGGCAGAGGGGGTTGATTGTGAAGAAATGGGTCCTGGATCGACTAAAAACCAGCAAGCAAAAAGATATTGAGAGTGAGAAACTAGTTTAAACGAGGGGCTGTAGCCTGATATACTTTTGTTTTGCTTTTAACCGTTTCTGTTTCCATTATCTTAGACAGCAGTCATTTGTATCTGTGAATCTCTGCTTTGTTAATAAACTTATATTAGTTTTCACCAAATATTGTAACAGTACAGCACTGTAAAGGACTGATCCGTCATTGGAACCTTCCAGCTGTGTGTACACTGTCTCTTTGAGGACAGCTTACCTGCTAATTAGTGGCAGTGTCAAATGATGGGCTGGACACTACAGGGGAATGCTTCTGGTGAGTTTAGGGACTGGGTAAAATAAGGGCTGGCAGGATCCTGCAGAATTTGCTGGGGTATGAGGGGATTGATCAACAGTTTAGCACAAGTCTCTCGTGCTGAGCTGGAGGGGTAACATGGTGGCCTATGTTTCTGGACACCCTGAGAAAGTGTCACACAAGTAAATAAAGAAGAATTGGTAGATGCCATTTATTTGGCTATTCAAAGGGTGTTAAGAAAGCTAAGTAGTCACAGAGGTAGAGAGAAGGTGCTTTCATGGATTGGAAACTGGCTGAGAGACCGACAACAAGGAGTTAAGGATCACTAGTTAATTTTCAGAAGTGCCCCAGAGGTCTGTAGTGAATGGGGGCGTGGCCTACAGTTCTGTACTAGGACTGGTATTTAATATATTTTCCAGGCCGCAGGAAATGGGATGAGCAGTGAGTATAAAAAAATTACGAAGACAAAATTATTCAGGGCTAGAGAGGCTTCCAAGGAACTCAGGAGGTACGTGCAGCCAAGCCATGTCAGCTGCAAGAACCTGTTGGCGGGAGTAATGGCTGCTGCCCTTTGCACAGCTCCTCCCTGCCCCTCACGCAGCATTTGGGGCTGTGGATCTCACTGTGTGTTGAGCAGCGGGTCATGTACCTACTGTTCCCCATCTGCTCCAAAGTCTTGGATAAACGCCCCCTGCAGAGCACAGTTCCTCGGCAACTCAGTGGAGAGTGCCTCTGCATGGATCTCTGTGGCTTGGCCTCCATGCATAGCAGAAAGGTGATATTTCCACTGCATTTTTTGTCTTGTGTGTCTGCATTGAAATGAGGGTGCCTAGCATCTTGCGGGATCACAGAGAGTCACAACACTATATAAAAAACTTGGAACACAAAGTAACTTATCCAACATTACCTGCAGGGGGAATTGACGTAAGCAGAATGGCGTTGACCAACTTCAACTCAGTAATTACTCAAGTTTACATCTGGCCAAAACAGCAGTGTTAGCTAGCTTGCTTACAAGGAGGTGTAACCCTTTTCATTTAGACACTGATGCATAGCACCTATATTCCAGTGCATCAAACTGATCAATAAAACCACCAGAAATATCAACATAAAAATACCAAGCATCACATCAGCTCCTCAGTCACCTGGGATTGTCCATATGAGTGAGTATCTGTATTTCATGAGGAGTGTTTTGCTATGGAGTTCCAGCTGTGTAGCCTATTCTCCCTTATCCCATAGAATGCAATTAAGCACACAATTTGTGAACAGGTCTTTTAGGTTTGGGTTACACACAGAGTTAGGATTGATGTACTGTTACATTGTTGTATCCTTTTTAAGGTTATTAAAATCAAGAAGTTTAACTTTTGGCTAACTGTCCGGCAATGTAGCTTTACTAACTGCTGTTGTACACTTTCATTTTGGTCTGTTTAATTATTCTATCTACAGTTCCAAGTACTGAAAGGGTTAAGCGTTTTCTAAATCTGTGCTTAGATAGGGCACAGCACCGTAAGTCACATCTGATGTAATACATCTGTATCGTAGCACTTGAGTAAAATATAGTTCTTAATTGTAAGGAAATGAGCCAGAACAGTAAATGGGGAGAGACTGTCTCAGATTTGAAATGATTAACATACAGTGCACTCCTGATTAAAATGTTATGTGGCCTTTTGCTGAACTACTGGAAGTTACTGCCATTGGCAGAATTACTAAAGCCAGATCCAGAATAGGACTTTGAATACATTTTTTATTACCTCAAGGTTTAGGGATGTTTTATTTGTTGTTTTTATTAAAGTTAAAGACACTAATAAGAATAATTTCAGCTAAAGTCAGAGCCTACGCCTGGAAACATTTATACACGTGAGTAACTTTGTGCTGGTTAGTAGGTTCTGTTTACGTCAGTGGCACCAACTAGTGTAAGTAAGGTTGCTTCTGGCATAAATATCTGTAGGATTGGGTTTTAGGAGAGCAGTATTTCCCCCTCTTGTTGTTTTAATTCTCCATTTAAAAACACATTAATTGTTTGAAGATCAAAATATAAAACTTTCAGAAAAAAGGAAAGTGTCTAAATTCTCTGTGGGTGTAAAGGGGTTGTGTTGACTTCGGTAGAGTTTTGATTGTTTACACCAGCAAAAATTGACCCTACAATTTAGAGATCCTACTCAAGACTCATGAGGCGGATATTTCAGTTAGTCTTATGTCTCCTTTCAGGGTAATGTATCTATTCGAGTAAGTTTTATACTCTGTTGTTAGTGTGTTTAATGGTTCAGAAGCAATTTTCTCTTTATACCATTAATAATGTACGGAATTGTTGTGAATATTGATCAATAGGTGAGAGAGATGTTGGGAAATATTTATACAGTAGAAATTCATATTTACGAACATCTTGGGAATGGATGTTGTCCATACTCTGAAGAAAACATTATGGTTCTTTCAAAAGTTTACAACTGAATATTGACTTAATACAGCTTTGAAACTTTACTATGCAGAAGAAAAATGCTGCTCTTAACCGTCTTAATTTAAATGAAACAAGCACAGAAACAGTTTCCCTTACCTTGTGAAATCTTTCTTAAACTTTCCCTTTATATTTTTAGTAGGTTACATCTAACTCAGTACTGTACTGTATTTGCTTTTCATTTTTATTTTTTGTCTCTGCTGCAGCCTGATGGCATACTTCCAGTTCCAAATGAGGGATGTAGTTGACCGGTCAGTTGTTGACTCTGGTGTTCGTAACTCTGAGGTTCTACTGTACAAGAACTCTTGTGGAACCACCTTTAATTCTAGTTATTTATGCAGCAGGTATTCCTAAAAGGGCTTATTTCTGTAACACTTCTGAATTTAATAATGTCAAATTTTATTTAAAGATAAGGTTCTATGATGGGAGACGTGCAGACGTGCTGTGGCAAGGTTTGGTTAATTAAGATAACCAAAGTTGCTTTATCTACGTCCTGTCATTGGGTTTGATTCTGCAAGGTTCTGAAGTGGAGGGGTCAAATTCATTGTTGGTGCAATTGTTTCTTTTTCCCTGGAGTAACAGCGAAGTGAACTTAGCTCAATGTATTCAGGAGGGATTTAGCATATCCAACGCTAACCATGTAGTACTTTGTCTCCCTCTAGTGGCTAGGCGACATAGAGACATTTATGAGTCTGCTACTGCCTCTCAGGCCTAGTCTACACTTACCTGGTGATTCAGCAGCAGTCGATGGGAGTTACACAAGCTACGCAGTGTAGCTTGTGTAACTCCTGTCGACTGTTGCGCTTCCCTTCACTGCACCGCATCGACGCAGCACTACCCCGCTTGAGGAGGTGGTTTTACACCGTCGACTTCTGGATTGATTGAGCAGGTCTTCACTGATCACTCAATTGATCCAGAAAGGTCAATCTGACTGCCACAGTCAGTGAAGACATACCCTCAGCTGATCATCCTGGTGTGTTAGCTTGAGCAATAGGGGCTCATGTTTTACATCCAGCTCCCAGGTTCTGTCACTGCAAACAGACACCATCCAGGCTGGGGGCTCTCTTGCTTCCAGTGGAGTCAGTGGCAAAAGTCTCATTGACTTCAGTGGGAGCAGGATTGAGTCCTTAAAGAGAATAACAAGTAGGTAATGGAAAATGCTGTTGCAGACACTCACAGTGGGCCAGATCCCATTTGTTTTATTCATGCAAAACTCTAACTTGAAACTCCCAAGGGTGGGCGGTGGGAATTTAACACCTGGACTTACTGATTATTTTGTATGAATAAGATGAGCGCACTTTGCCTTGAACACTGCTGCTGTGCTGCTGGAGCTAACTGAATTTTATTCCCTCCCGCTGTCGGTTTGGCAGGGGGAAGGGAGTTGTGTGTACAAAAGTTTTCACTGTACCTTTCCAAAGAACGTTTTATCCTCTGTGAATGCCCACTGCTCTTACTTTATTCATACCAGCTATCTTATGCAATCGCTGACTCTCCAGGTATGTGTGACATCCATCCATGATGCATGGTGGGACGGGAGGGAGGAATCGCTTGGGAGCCAGAAGAGTTCATTCCAGGAGGATATATATATATATATAAAATAAACATCTTAGTATTTATTTCTGTGGTGAATGTGGTGAACCTTATTTCAGTATCGTGGGCAGTGCTGGCCCATTTTACCCTCCAGTAAAGGAATGATTTATATGCATTCTGTCACCAAAGGCTTTGTCAGTGTCTATGGCAGCAGAATTCAGCTGACTTTAACTCTCTGAAAAGAAATACAGTTAGGATGACATGTTTACATGAGTAGAAAGGGTATGGACTGAAAGCCAGAATGAACTGGTTAAATGTATACTCCTCTTGAAAAATCCGTATGTGATTGCTGCAGTTTGAGAAAGTTAAGTTCATGCAGTACATGTCCAAACAGTAGAGTCTGGATATTCCCCAAGTAAATGGCCTGACAAAATGTTAACACAGCTTCAGTTCCTTAAACAGCTGAAGTAGTCTTGAGCATGCTGTCAGGAGACCGAGCAAAACAACGTAAAGCCTGCTTACAAAACTTCCTCTGGTATTGCAGAGGCTACTATTTACTAATCCATGCACTGCAGCTTTGGCAGATGCTGCTTGCTCTGGTATCCTTCCCAGCTGTTTCTTCAGTCCCTGGCCATTGCATGGGCACTTCCTCAGCTTGGCTAGAGAAGAGCCAGTTTCCTGCATTAGAAACTGAATGGCAAGTGGAGAAGGTCACGAAGAATTACTGGAGTTTTCATTTCATATAAAATAAAATCAACCTTTAGAGGCCCTATTAAGGAAAGCTATAAATACAGATTCTAAAAAGATCACTTACAAAATATTCTTAAAATTCAAAACTGGTCCCAAGTCAGCTACATTTTCCTTTCACCACCTGTTACACCTGTTGTTTAATAAGCATGTACCATTGGCTATCAAAATAGCAGAATTAATCCACAAAGCCTCGATGAAATAAATACTGGCCAGAATTCATCTTGTAATCCTCACGCTACTAAAACAGAGCAAACCCTTGCTGAGATTTGCTTGTATAAGGAACACTGGATCAGGGCCATTGTAGATAAATTGAAATGTCTGGTTTTGTTATTTAAACCTACCAAAGCATCATATTTTCATGAAAATATAGTTTTACATACTAATAGGACTTGTCAGAAACTCCACACTTTTCCAGTGAAATGGTTTATGGAAAAAATATCTCTTTGCAGTTTTTTGAATGGGAAAAATTCCTGGTTTTCCATGGGAACTTTGATATGATTTCCAAAACCTTTTTTAAATGGTTTTGTTTCAAAATGTCAATTCAAAATGAAAAATGTCATTTTGAATTTTCTGATCAGAAAAATCAAAACATTTTCTTAATTGACATTTCCCCCTGGAAAATTTTGACAAAGTGACATTTTCAAAGTGGGAAAACTATTTGGCCAGAAAATGTTGACCATCTCTACACAGTATTCTGAAATATCAAGTGTCATAATTATGTAGTTCCCACTACAAAAAGGATGTGGAAAAGTTGGAGAGAGTCCAGCAAAAGGCAACAAAAATGATAAGGGGCTGGAGCACAAGACTAATGAGAAGAGGATGAAGGAACTAGGCCTGTTTATTCTGCAGAAGAGAAGAATGAGGGGGATTTGATAACAGCCTTTAACTACCTGAAAGGGGGATCCAGGGAGGATGGAGCTAGGCTGTTTTCAGTGGTGGCAGATGACAGAACAAGGAGCAATGGTCTCAAGTTGCAGTAGGGGAGGTCTAGGGTGGACATTAGGAAAAAGTTTTTCACTAGGCGGGTGGTGAAGCATTAGAATGGGTTACCTAGGCAGGTGGTGGCATCTCCATCTTTAGAGGTTTTTAAGCTGCGGCTTGACAAAACCTTCGCTGGGATTATTTAGCTGAGGTTAGTCCTGCTTTGAGCAGGGGGTTGGACTAGATGACCTCCTGAGGTCCCTTCCAACCCTAATATTCTATGATTCTATGATAACCAAGCAACTGTATTTGTATAATAGTCCAACAAAGCTTTTGGACACGCTATCCCTGTTAACTGATTTCTGTTCTGTTCCTTATTACATATACCTACTCACGTTACATGGTGCCGTGGTGTGGTATTGGGGTTTTATTGGCATGAGCTGAGATGGCCGCATTACTAACAAGTAATGAAGCTATGAGTGACATACTACGGAATGTGAGTTCTCATAAAACCTTTATACTACCCCGCAGTGCATATGTTGCCTGTCTTATAGGAAACTGTTTTACAAATCTGTGATAATGTTTAATTTTTTTAATTGGTATTTTTCTCATACTCCTACCTGGAAGGTGGTAGGTTTTCCTTGTTACCACGAAATTCACAGTAAAGACCTGAAGAAAGAGAGAATGTATAAATACATTTCTGAAGCCTCTAAAAATTGCCAAGTAGCTTTTCTAGGCACATCCTTTTAACTTCTCCTGGTTACAGCTGCGACTTCAGTTCTACTTCAGCTGGAGTCATTACATCTTTAATTTTTGCTTTATTAAAAACTTACATGTAGGTATCTATTCTAATTAATTAGGGAGAAGGGTTCATGGAGCCATAGAAAATGAGCTTCTCGTGGAGGGATTTAAGTAATAGGTACTTCATTCTTTTTTTCTCTTTTTTTTCCTGTTCATCAATGCACAAATTTAGTAGGGTGAAAAACACCTTCAGAGAGAGGGAGAGAGAATGTTAAGTGGAGTTTACAGAGATGAAGGGAGATTTTGATGTGGTTATAGCCTGACTGTATTAGTCTACTGTTCATATGGCCCTGATTCTGCAATGAACTCTGTGTGGGTAGACGCCACTCCCTGATGGAGCCTGACGGACTTCCTCAGAGCTCTGTGTAAGCCCACGGATCTACTTGCGCAAAGTTTATTGCAGGATCGGGTCCTATGGGAGCAAGCTGCCTCCCCATTTCCGTATCTTCTGGTATCAAAGCTCTTCTGTCTAATACTGAAGAGAGGGTTTCTGCTTTCCAGAATTTCTTTTTTTAACCAGAAGACAGTTAATAGAATAGACTGGACACAAGTTCAGCCTCTGAGCTCCTGTGAGTGAGTCAGTTCTGTGCCGATCATTGATAATTCTTTCAACACCAATTATTTCTTCACCTAATGTTCAGTGTTAATGAAAGAGAGTGATTTTTTCCTACAGTTGGATCTGGGTTGGATGTTGGATCCGTGACAGGCACCACATGATCGGTGCTACGGCCTCAGCTTTGGAACAGTCTCTAGGAGGGACCCCTTCAATGCGCTAGGCCCCTTAGAGGTCTCGCCCTTCCTCCAGGGTAAGCCACACGGCTCCACCACCTCCTTAGACTGGACTTCTGGGTCTGCGGTGCTGCTTGCTTCACACCATGGAGCTATGTTTATCAAGTCCAGCTGAGACCGACCCTCGATGCACCTCTCCAAGCATCTCCAGTGACACTCACACTGCGGTATCAAAACAGTCGTGTTTCTTAGTCATCTGGAACACCGCAAAGGACGTCCTTAGGTTAGCACAGAGCAGCGGCTCCCTGGGGAGGCACAGAAATGTATCAAGGGAGGCGCGAGCTTTTTCTTTTTTTTTATTTAAAGAGCTCTGGCTGTCAGCCCCAGGTGGCTGGAGCTTGTGCAGAAAAGTCATGTACACCTCGGAGGCAGGGGGGAGGGAATAGGGGACAGCTGGGACCTTCCCCTCCCTAGGGCTGACTACCGGACCCCTGCCTGCCTAAGGCTGACAGCCTGAGCCCGCTGCCTGGCTTTTGAGCTCTTGTCACTTGCTCCTCAATCCCCCACGGGCTCCCCTGTCCACCCCCCCAAAATCCCTCACCAGGAGGCACTAGCAGGGCTCCGATTTTCAGCCCCAGCACAGAAGTAGGAGTGGCAATGGGGCACTCAGCCTGCTGTGAAAAGCCCTGGTGACAAATATCACTTTTCACATTGCCACCCTTACTTCTGCGCTGTTGCTGGCGTGGCACTGCCTTCAGAGCTGGGCAGCCGAATATTTACTTTTGGGGGGGTGGCCTAAAGGACTAGAGATGCAAAGAAGGGAGGGGGCGTGATTAAATAAGTTTGAGAACCACCCGCATAGAGATAAAGGTTAAAGCATAATCCATTCTGGTTAGGTCAGAGACCAGCCAAGCTATAGTGAACTCCATTATTCAAACTCTGTCTCCCTCCTTCTGACCTCCTTTGTTAGACTCCCAGACATGCCTTCCTGCTTCCTGCAGCCCACACTTAACCCCCCATCTCCCACCTCTCCAGTCCTTTCTCCCGAGATGGGAGGAGTGGGGAATCTGTGGTCATAGTTTGTTAGGTGTCAATAACCGGGCAGTTGGATCACTCGTATTCTCAATAGCTCCACTGAGAGGGGACCCAGGCCCCAGACAGCTAGGCACTATGTGCACCTCTGTCTTAGCCTGCCCCAATAGCAAACTGTCCTTTTCCACCCACTAGGTAACAATGTAGCATTATAGGGGAAACTGAGGCGCACATGGGCGTCACAAAAATATTACAAAAAATTCCCACTTTGTCACAGTATCTTTATAAAGCAAAGTGATCTGACTGGCACTGAAATGATAGACTCGAGATATGGTTAATAATGATGGAAACATCTCAGGAGGGTCAGAGTCCAGATTCAGAGGAGTATTCAAAATGTTGGATGCTTCTTTGAGCCTCGTTCATTTATGAAACTTGAGATTTCTGGTCCTTCAATGTCCTGGCATGGCAGGGAATGCTACATGAACAGCTTTCCAAGCAGTATTTCTTCTTCTGGGCCAGGCTGGAAACTCTGGAACAGTAGGGTCACATGAAAAATAAAATATTATATGGCGGATGGGGAGAAATAGCCAGAGTGGCTTGTTTTGGGTTTTATTTTTGGAAACAACATTTTAATTTTAGGTGAAGGTTTGGTTTTGGAGAGTCAGGTATTCTCCAGGTAGTCCTGGCTAGCAGAAATCCTTCATGTTCCCTATATAGCAGATACACTGAATACCCATGTGCTCTTCCTGGGGTATAACTAGGAGAAACTGTGGACAGCTCTGCAGGAAAAATTCTGGTTTCCTGATCAGCCCAACTTTGGAGGGTGTTTTTGGAGGGTGTTTTTGGAGGGTTGTCATTCAAGCAATGGCCAACAGCTGTGTGACGACTGGGCAGACAGAACACACGCCATCCTAGAAGCCGTGTCGCTGTGGAGCTTGCATTTGGCTCATCTCTGGCATCCAGTGAACTGCAAGCTTACTGGTACGTGACTGTCACGAACAGAAGTCAGTCTGCTTTTCAGTTGAAAAGCTGCATTGATTATAATATTAGGTAATGCTAAAAACAGCCTGGTGCTTCTCAGGCTGATTATCAAAATAGCCTTATACAGGAAATTGTGCATTTACAACTAAATAAACAATTGCATAAGTTAAGCCTTAAGCTTGATGATTTCCTCCCTATTAAATGTTTTGTATACCTTCCTGGAACTGCACAGACATTCACTGGGGTGAGTGGTATTCGAAGAACAGGGAGGGCTCTCATCAGCTGCTGATGTTCTTTTGGCTAAATGCCAGAGTTGACATGCTTCATCTTATTTCTTTTAACGCTATAATGCCGCCACCTACAATTAAAAGTGGCAGAAAGCTGACGGAATGGGTGACTTGAACAGGCAGTGCAAACCCTAAAGCAGTATTACGTATTGGTTCTGAGATCTTTCGAGAGTTCTAGTTCACACAGGAACCCTAAAGTCCAGTGTCTTGGTGTACAGTCCAGTTACATTGATTCTTTAAATATGGGCACCATGGGGGGAGGGGATAAAAAGGTTAAACTACACCCCCCACACCCCTTTTTAAACCCGTAATCATCACTTTGGGGGGAATGTGGTAAAGAAAGATCTGATAGGCCATGTGGTGTGCTGAGCTGCAGCGTAACAGTTCTGCAGAACATATCAAGTGAGTGGCAGGTCTACAGTGATGATGCGTGCTCTGAAAAAGATTCCTTTCTCAAGTGGTTAAAAGGGGTAACTGGAGCCCAGGGTGCCTCCTCCAAATAGCACAATGGTCTAATTACCCAGCCCTTTCATCTCTGGAGTTCTGGGTTTAATCCTGATAAAGGGCCTGATGATAACTATGTTCACACAGGCCATCCCAGTGACTATTTGCATGAGTAAGGGTGGTACCTCAAGGATTTACTTGAGGCCATAGGGCCTTTCAATCTCAGTCCATTCCTTGGGGAGATTTGTCCACATCACAAAACCATCACGTAGCTTGGCACCAGTTAGTATGGCTGGCAGTAGATGGGAACAGCAAGGGTTTTGTAGTTTAGGACTGAAGTGTATTGGCAGAGACACAGTGCTAGCCTTCACCATGCCTGGCTTTAGCTATAGGTCTGTCTTATTCATGGATATTTACTGAAAACACTCAAAAAATAAAACTAGGTCGTATTATCCATTCAAACTCAGTGCACGCAAAATAACATATGAAAACATTCCACGCTCTTCCACCCTGGTATTCGATCCTTTGCCACTGAAGTCAAGGGGGACTATATTGACTCCAGTGGGAACAGCATCTGGTTCCAGGTTATGGTTTTGCAGTACAAAGTGGAATTAATCACTTGACTAAAGGCTGTAGAGCTGGGCCAAAGAGCACGCTAATAAAATAATGCTAATTAAAACATTACCATGTCTAGTCTGAATCTTGCTGCTCAAAGTTCAAGCTATGATTCAACAAAGCAGTTACACATGTGCTTTGCTGAATCAGGAGATGAGAACCCAGTGGACTTATTAAAGGCTCAACCTGCAAGGCTCTGAGAACCTTCTGGTATGGGCTGAGCACCCTCCACCCACTGAACTCGACCCTAAAAGAGGGATTTAGAGATTTAAAATTAAATATATATATTTTCACTGTTTTTCACTGTGCTGCTAGTACAACAGCTGACATCTGTTTCTTTGCCTCGGCCCTGGTCTTGCAAACACTTGCACACTTGAATAACTTTACATGTCCAGAGTAGACTCATTAATTTCAGTGGAACCTGTTATGTGTGGAGAGTTACTCACAAGGGGAAGTGTTTATGGGATCAGGCCCAGATTTTGTTTTTCCTATGTCATGGTCACATGAGTTCGCCCAGCTATCTAAAATGTCTCGTTGTTAAAGAAACTGTTGATGAATAATGCTCTCGCAAGTTCAAGGTGAAAACAAAAAATCTTAAGCTTTTTCACTAACATTCCTGCCCTCCATCTTCCCCTTCCCACCCCAACATACCAAAGCAAACAAAAGGTAATATGTGGCAGTGAAGAAGTAACACCAGGGAAAAAATTGTTGAAACTTCCAACTTGTTTCAGAAGAAGGCAATATTACAGAATGTACGAATTTAGACCCAGATCCTACAAACACTAATGTAGATGAGTTTCTCCACTGAACCCAAGGTGATTACTTATGTTTGATCAAAGGGGTCTAAGGGTTACAAATCTGTTACGTCGTTAAAATTATATTGAAAAATGTGATATTTTAACACTGTCTGTATAAAATTTGTGATCCAGAGCTTCCCAGAAGAACAATATCCAAATCTGAGACAAAATGGCTTTGTTTGTACAGCACACAAACAGAATTACGATATTGGCCTTCTTTAAGGGGAAATGGGCAAAATGGGTCCTAAACCAAATCAGCAACCTGTTTGTGGTTTGCCCATCATAAAATAGGATACAAATGTCTTTTCCCTTTGTTAGCTTAAAATGCTCCTGAGTTAACTATCCACCAAGTAAATGTATATTAGCCAAAGTTTAACATAAGCCATAAAATAACCCCACTGTGTCACAAGACTGTACGATAGAGCATTTTAATTACTAAGATTTTGTTCTCTGATTAGAGACTCAGAATTGGTTCCCTGAATTTGGTTGCTGTTTTACAGAAGACTGGGTTATAGCCTGCACTGTTCTGCCTTCCAAAGTCGCTTTTGTTTGTTCCAGTTTTTTTCCTTGCATAGTTTTGCTCTTTTGCAATGATTTGATGGAAATACCTCCTTAATGAATCCCAGCCAGTGGAGCGGGCAGTGCAGAAAGGTACACACCAGTGCTTCCATATGACAGGCAACGGGGCTAATTCACCTACCTCATATACAGAAAATGAACAAACAAATCTGAGTTGTTGGTCCATGCTTTGCACCTAATTCTGAAATGACTAGCTGGACTTTAAACTCTGGCCAGGTTTTTGCCCAACGCAAGTAAATCCACACAAGGTACTATTAAGTTATGCCCATGTAAGGGAGAAGAGAATCAGGCAGATTGTGTTCATTGTCAGATGTTCTGAAAGAAATACATTTAGAAGCAACAATAGAGAAGTATATAGAGCAGAGAATGTAGCTCAGAAGTACAAAGCCTGGCCATTCTCCCACCGAATTCAGTGTCAAAATGGCCACTGATGTCAATAGGGTCTATTTTTTTTAACAGTTCTTTGAAAATGTAAAGTGCTTGGTATTTTTATGACTATTGTTCAGGGGTGCTCGCCCCATTAAGAGCAGCGTAAACCACGTCAGGAACCCAAGAGCTACACGTAAAGTGGCACAGATTGCAGCCACTCGTATCTTCACTGATAGGGTGTTGAGGCTTGTGACTCCAGGTTCTTTGGCAACTTTCCAGCTGTGTATCACACTCTAGCCACCTCTGAATTACAGCATATCTCAGCTGCACTTGGAAGAAACAGGAGGAAACCGCCTACAACTTGCTGATACTGAGAACATTCTTCAGCGTCTTTGCATCAGGTGGAATTCCCGGAATCTCCCCCTAGTGCTGTATCTTTTCAGGATTTTAGCTGGCATGTAGAAAATCGGGGACTGTTAGCGAGTTTAAGCCATCTGTAATAAAGTGTGGAATGTTTTTATTGCTGGGGACAATGCTTTTATTGCTCTATGTACTCAGGGGGTACCGCTGTTTGACTAAATGTTTCCTGATTATGCCATGGACCTTCCACCGTAAGAAAACAGCACATGGACGATAGAGTAATCAGAGTTGATGCACATGTGCATACATATACCAGGATCTAGCCTCAAGGGCTTTTTTTTTTTTTAAATTGCATCAGTCAACTGTAGAAGTAGTCAGATGTGAGGGGAATCTAACAGTTGTTGCCCAGTAAAAGAGACAGCATTAGTAAGTGTCTACTGACACTAATTAGAAAGCTTTTGGTTAAGAGGCTTTGTGCTACAGCCAAAGCCCATTGTTTTCACGTTTTCCCCTGACTTAGGGGTTTATTCAGAAAACTATCTTCTTGCACAGGCCTGTCACTGTGGATTGCACTAGACTGCAGTAAACCAAGTTAAGTGAAGTTACATGATTTATGGCCTTTAAATTTTGTTAACTTTGCAACAAATCCTGATCCTGATATTTTTGCTATTTGTGTTTGGAGGGAGAGGTGGAAGAAGACAGCACTCAAGGTTCTTTGGTATTGAGGGTGTGGATGGCATTCTGAACATTGGTGGAGTCTCAGGAGGAGGGAAAATGACTAGCAAATGATTTCCCCACACTCAGGATTGCAGGGAAGCGCCCAGGTTTTTTAGCTGTTTCCACTGTTCTTAGTCAATGGGTTGAAGTCAATGAATGGGACGGCTCAAACTGATCTTGTAGCCAGACTGTCCACTAACACAGAGTGTAGTATCATTTCTTAATGATCAAATTAATATTCCATTTTGTCCGACACACCAAAAATCCATCTAAGAACAGGCTCCTCACTTTTTAACAGGACATCTGTACTTTAATGCACTGAAGAACATGCAGCAAGAGAGATCCATTAATATTCTGACTTTTCTAACTTCTTGAGTAACTGTGACACGTGCACATAGGTGCAATGTTTAACATAGGTGCAGAGCTGGATTCCACATAAAATTAAACTATAATCTAGATTTGGGGCCCTATTCATAAAAAAGGCAGTTAGACCACTTCCTTAGGGGTGTCGTGTGAGATGCAGGCCATGTTCTTAAAAGGACAATGTCAAAACCAGTTTTGTGTGTTTTATTGAAAGAGAATCTAACTCTCTCTCTTTTGTTTTATACACTTAGGTGTTCATTTCTTTGAAATTTTCCTCATTTTTACGGTATTGCCAACCCCAAGCATTCAAGCAGCTTGAGTCAGATTCCCCCCATTCTCCCTAAAAAAAACATCCTGACAGTTGGAAACCCTTGTGAATACTTCCTAGAACTTTAAAGAATGCCTCTTGGGCCCCGATCCTACAGAAGACTCATGGGCTAAAGATCGGCCTGCATGAGCTCCTTTTCAGGTTTGGGACCTTAGACATTTTTCTTCAAGGTCTTTATTTAAGACACTTCAGACAAATACAAACAGTCAAATAAACCGGCAAGCCTATAGAAAGCTACAAATCCATCAGGTCCTGGGCAACAGGCTAGCTTCTAAACGTCCCTGAAGAGAGTTGGGCCTAGTTCCAGTTGGAAAGCACACTGTGTTGGCACTCTGAAAACCCTTCAGGAGCCTTGGACAAGGTGCCAGCATTCATGCACCCTGCATCACAGCTTATCTTAACTCCTATTATAGTCAAATCTTCATCTTTTTCCGTGACTTTTGTTTCATGAAATTACGGAGAGGATGAAGTATCCGCTTTCTAATTAGGCTGCTCTGTTGTGGGATGGATGCCACTGAGTCAGGTGGAAAAGGGGAAAATAAAGAGGAAAAGCAAATGTAAATGAGAAATTGTTCTTGCTGTACTGGGGAGAGTGTTTCTTTTCCTTTCTGATCTGACCAGCAAATCTCTTTCGTGCTTCCATAGCTATCCTCCTTCTTTTTCTGAGGTTCTCTCCATCCTCAGACATTTTTAAGGCCTGGCTGGACAAAGCCCTGGATGGGGTGATTTAGTTGGAGTTAGACTAGGTAACCTCCTGAGGTCCCTTCCAACCCTAATAGTCTATGATTCTATGACTCTCTTGACTGATTCCAGAGTCTAGTGCCTCAGGAGCTAACAAACATGAATTTAAAAAATCCCCCTTTGCATTGACTATGGTAATTTTGTAACAAAGACTCCTTGCTGTTTCTTTTTGGATGAGATATTTCATGGGGTGGGTGATGGGATTACCCTGCCTTTTTCCCTTAAAATTCACTTCACAACGCTAAATCTCTCTGCTTCCCGCTTGAAACAAATTAATGGATCCCTTTATTTTTAACTAAAAGAGGATTTTTTCCCCCCACTCTAGGATTTGGGAACACTGTTTTATTGTCACCATGTGGAGAATTCTACTCGGTGTTTGAAAGGGGGAGCTGAAATTTCGCTTCACTCTCCTTCAGATGGGCAATTAGGTTACACCTCTGGGACTACTCCTCAAGAGCTGGAAAAGAGCATCTCCCTGAGTTGTATCTCAAGGTGCACAAATGGCAGAGCTGGGCCTCTGTTTATGCAAGGAAGGAGTGCTCATTTACCAGGGGGAAAGATGGGTAGCAAAAATTTCAATAGCAAAGCATTTGTTCCCATTGTTGACCTTTCACCAGAGCGCCTAGGGATGAACAAGAATAATGTAATGTTATACATTTAATCACCTCCATTTAGTTCTTGTTTCAATTTTGCCAGTTTTTTACCTTGCTTTGATCATCTTATAGTTAAAGCACCTGATGTTTGGTACAAAACACTGGCCCCTACAATCTCTGCATTTGTATCTTAGAGTATGTCTTCACCATAGAGTTACCCTAGTTTGAGCACCCAGGTTAGCCTCGCCCAGGTGTGAGCAGCTGCCCTGGAATGCTCTGTCCAGTTTACTGTATCTTCACTGTTGCTTGGCGTCCCTGAGTGTGTGGCTAGGACTAATGGGGACTCATCCCCGGGCGGGGGGGGGGGGAGTTATGCTATAGTAAGCTGAGCTACTGTATGAGTCTTTCCCAGTGAATTATGGGAGAGCTTGTCTGTCTTTCTGTGCACTCAGGAGACTGTGGGAAGACACTGGAGGACTTTTAGCACCCAAGCCATTTAACCAGGGTCCTCATTGCAAGGTGGAGTGTTCCAACCCGAGTGAAAGCAGAACCTGGGCTCTAACCCACACTCTCAGCAATGCCAGCTAGACTAGGTTGAAAGCACCACTTAACTTGGGTGAGAGGCTTTTGTATGTGGATGGGGGAAAGGTTGCGGCCATCACTCAACTACGAGCCCGAGTGAACACCACAGTGAACGATAACAATAGTGATACTCTGAGTCTGTGGACTCCGCACATCTCTGGGGGAATGAACTGGATTGTATTCTGACTCATGCCTGAGTTACAGAATTGTTAACTAAGTTTCAATGGCAAAGCCATATTTTGGCCTCTGCTACACTTGTGCAAACCCACTGACGATCCCATTGTTGCATGGTTGTAGTAACTTCACAGCTGGATTGTGTGAATGTAAGGGGAGGGAAGAATTTGGCCTGAAGAATCTTAATGGCATGTGATAATAAAGGCAACAGGACAGCATGACTTCCAGACTGAAACATTTTTCATTTGGAGACTGAGCAAACTGGATCCAGAAATCCACCGAGGCCCTCCCTCCACCAGGTTATTTTGGCAAAAAAATTCATACTATCTTCAACACCAGTGCTGTTCTACCAGTGGTAAGAAGGTTAAGGCCCTAATATAAATGAGGATTTAACAGCCACTAGCACTTTTAACCCCTAATCATTTAGACCCATTGTAATTGGGACTAGAGGACACAATGTCAGTAGGCTTAGGGAGCTATGTTTACATTAGAGCTTCCACAATTGCTACTGGTGGTAGTGCTGCATTGGTGTGAGCAACGCTGAGAAACTTTTGCCCCAAGTCCTGAGTGTAGGAGCAGCCAGAGAGACAATAAACATATCTTCTTTTAAAGAGAAACTTCTCCGAGAAAGAATTCTTTCAACAAACAGTCCTAATGAGAGATTTGGGGGAAGTGGAAGGGGCAGGAAAGCTGTCATCTCATTCTTGCCCGGCTGGGCAGACTTATCGAAACACACTTATTAAACTAGTGGCATTTGTTTGTAGGATTTCTGGTGATTCAGATTTGAAAATACTGTCCTTAATTTCCATGACCGAAGAACAATGAGTTTCACAAATGTTTCCAATTCAAACATAAAAATAGATGAATGGAAATTGCCACCAACTACTAAAACTTCAAAGGCAGTAGTTGCAGTTAGTTTAATTAGTTTTTACTGTTTAAATATCTGCAGCCCATCCTGCATTAGTTTATAGATTTAGTAAAGAATCCATTAAGGATATGAATAGCCTGGGGGAATTAATCTGCTCTGTTAACCTTTTTAGCTGATCAGAATTACAAGCACATATGAAATGTCACCATTGTTCAAGTGTAAAAATAAACTATACTTTTTAGTGTGTGTTTTGTTACTCTAGTAGCTGATCAGAGGTTTTGGCTTCACAAGATGAAGCAGTAAAAGAGGCTGAACAGGAAACACTGTCAGAAAGAGTTGGTAGGGTATGTTCTTTGCAAAATGCATGAGTTTGATGTGTGGAGAGTTTGGTGGAAAGGGCGTGCTATCAGAATAATATATAATTTCATTAATTTGTTCCGTCTGAGTCTATTATATATTCTGGGAAGTGAGGATTCTTTATATTAAGCTTAGCCTTTATCCAAATGCAGAAGGGGTCCATTGATTCCTCTCCCTCCCCCCCATGCCTTCATTCTAGGTCACAGTTTGATCCCTCTTTCTCATATCCTTCTTACATGATTGCTGGTGTAGTGTCCTGGTGAGAACAATCTGCGCCACTTCTTGAATAGTCAAATGTAGGAATGATAAGTGAGTGAGGTGAGTTCCCCCAGGAATTCTGACGTGCCACTGGCAAGATACATTGGAGCTTTGCTTATCAGTAGAGTGAGATCTCTAGGCTTCCTTTTAAGCAGAACTACTTAAAACTCAGCCAGATATTTCCCCCCTAATTTCTATTTGTGAGAATTCCTATCCCTTCTCTTTTACGCGCACTACACACTCACTTTGTATAGATAAAAATGACTTAACAATGTGCAAGGCAAGGCAAAATTAGGCCTTCTGTGCGTTATCATGGACAAATTACTTGGGCTATGCCTACACAGTTATTTTTAGTTCAAGCCCCATGAGCCTAAGTCTGTTGATCTGGGGCTGGAGGCTTGGTGCCGTGCCTGGGCTGTGTAGACATATCCTTAGGGGTCAATTCAATGAAGGCTCCACCTGGGTAAGGGTGTAAAACATAGAGTTTTTCAGTACCTCAGTTGTTCGGTTTGTGAAATGAAGATGATGATGATACCTACCTCATTTCATTGCGAGGATGAAATTAGTTGAGGCCCAAAATCAACAAACATGTCCATTTCCTCAATTTTTGGCTGCTCAGCTTGAGTGACCACAACGTTATCAGCAGAAACCTTTAGGGCCTCTCAGGATGGGCGACAGAAAACTGAGGCACTCCAAATGAGGGGTGGCTTTGGAAAAGGTTGGATTTCATATTTACAAAGCACTTTGCGAACCACCAATGGAAAATACTGTCGATATGAACAGCAGGAGGAGGAGGAGGAAAGTTTTCCATGGTTCTACCTGAGAGCATGAGTGTCTGACATGTAACCTAATGGGCTTGATTTTCAGAGGTGCCAAGTAGCTGCAGCTCCCAGTAGGTATCGTGGGTTCAGCCTTTCTGAAAATCAGCACCACTGTGCTCTAGCGAAGTCTTGGCTCCATCAGAAATGTTAAAAACTAGTAATGACAGAGCATTTCATTTATAAACCCAAAATTTAATTTTAAGGGAAGGAATGGTTATAATTCAGTGCACTTTCCAAACACCATGATTGTTAAAAGAACTAAAAAATACATCTCTTGAAGAAAAAGTCCAATTCCTAGAGTATCCTTAGTAGAAAATCAAATCAGAAGATTCCTTCTCAATGTAACAAGAAAGCATTTTAGGAGCTGCGTGGCTGATACAGGTCATAATGATCTGACATATAGAGCCAGATCCAAAGCCCTTTGAAGTCAAAAGGAGTCTTTCTGTTGACTTCAGTGAGCTTTGGCACAGGCTCACAGACAGAAAACAATTGGGCCAAACTCTGTCCTTAGTTACATCCAGGCAGATGATGTTGAAATTTCCAGGCACCCCTCTGAATTTGGCCATGTGCATTTACATCGTTCTAAAAGGTATCTATCTCCATTGAACCCCCAGATAAATAGTCTGGTTAATTGAAGTATACAATGTGCTTAATCCAATAAACTCAAACCACTTTGAGCTTATTTCAGTCATTGGAGACCTTCAGTGGTGAAGACAATTGTGCAAAGCTGATCAGAATGTTCCTTTGTGGGGCCTCCTAAATGCACTGTTGTTAGGTGGAGAAACCAATGTAACAATCCAAGATACTATTGCATATAGTATTGCACACTTGTAATATGAAATATTAAAGTGTGATATTCTGCATTCTCCTTTTACTTTGATTTATGCAACAGTTAAAAATTAAAAGCAGATACATTTTTGAATGGCCCTGTTTTTGTAAACTTCCTGTATGTACCCAGGAAAAGCTCTGTTTGGAAACTAACCCATTTTAATGTAATCAAATGATTGAAAGGTCATGGCCATCTTTATTACATTTCATAAATACTAATTATATGGACTAATTGATTTTCAGTTGGAAGGGAAGTGATCTCGTCAGGGGTTTAGGAAGTAAGAAAAAACTTAGCAGGCCTAGCTAATGTGGTGCCCTAGGCAAAAATGTTTGTTTTGCTTCTGTGAACAGTTTCAGACTTTAAGACAGTTGAAAGGTACAGAGCTATTCTTTTGACTCACCCTAGCATTCAGACCAGGTGTGTGTCTTGGCTCCATCTCATCGTTATAAAAGACTGAGAGTCCCTTTGAGGAAGAGGAGAGCTAGAGGAAGGACTGGACATTTGGTTGAGTAAAGCCCCGAGATTGGTTATCTGAGGATGAGGTTTTTAGGTTTGTAAGTACAGTGCAGCTTTGGGGATTTGTTACTTCCTTTAAAAAAAAAAAAAGTCAACCCCAAGAGGGGAATGTGAGTCTGGACAATATCGTATTGAGTGTGGGAATGGAGTGGGCATGCTGCCTGTTTACAACATCTTGTTTCTCTAAGTCCTCAAAGTGAGTCTATCTCTTTCCAACCCTCATTTCCTGAATTGCTTCCCTCCCCTCCTCCTGTTCCCTTTTAATTCTTTTGTTCCCAACTTCTTCAGTAAGACGGGGAACCTTTGCATCTGGCTGCCAGGTCATCTTTGTAGTATGATGAGTGGAATTGGAGACAGGAGATCAGGTTTAAGGAGGGACCTGGTTTGGTGTGACACCAGAGGTTTGGAGAACATCACCAGTGGGGCCAGGTTGCTACCAGACAAACACAGGCATATAGCAGTGCCTTGGCATATAACAGTGGTTCCTCTGCATCCTCAGTAAAGATCTTCCCTACAACTCTGCCTCCTTTCTGCATTGTGTTACTTATTGCTCCTGAAATTCGGTGGCAGCAATTTGTCTGTAAACGTTTCCAGAGAATGGTAACTAGCAGCATGAACTGTGGCACTTGGCCTGGCTAATGAAACAGGGATGGGGTGTTGGACACAGCATCATTCAGCCTGATGTTGTTTTCCTGCAAGCTCTGCTCTGGGAGTGGAGTGTAGGTATGGGGGCCTTCTGACTAGATAACCTTTTCCTGCACTTGACTATTCCTCCCAAAGTCATAGTGATCCCATGAAATACACCTTGGCCTAAAGCTGCCTTTGGGTAGGCTTAGCACCCAAAGGACTGGTAACCCAGTCAGGTGAGAAATAAACTCAAATGCTGGCATGTGTACTGCTCTGTGAACTACTGTGAATCCATACATGGTAATATCACCAGTAATACCTTATTGAAACATCTTGCTTAGCATCCACATTGTTTTATAATAAACTTAACAGACTTTCTCTCCTGCTTGCTCTGCCAGTCCTAGACCTGGGGGGCAGATGCTATCCTTGGGAAGAGCTAACGTATCACAGTGGAGGAAAACAGATGGGGGAATTAAACAAGAGTAGCACCTGAGGGAGCCTAACCATTCTTCAAAGAACCGCTGCTGACTTAGCCCTCATCCTATAACTTATTCCATGTGGATGGACCCCTACAACGTTAACAAAGTTAACAAAGTTTTTTACTTCACGTGCAGAGTCCACCCACATGGAGTAATTTAACTTGCAGGAGCAAGCTAAGGTGCAAACCGAGGCTTTCATTAGCCTTCTATATGGTAATGCTCAGTCTGATCAGGGATTTACAAGTTCATCCTTTCAGTCCCTCTGCTAGATCCTGAAATCTGATGCAGACAAAGCTCCCATTGATATCAAGTTGAGTTTTGTCCCCCAGCAAGATTGGGCCAGTGAAACCAAATTAATCCACGGGGTAACTCCTTTTGAGATTGATATATTTGATGGTGTAATTTGGCCATCCATGACTTGGGATGTAATTGAGAAAAGTGCTGCAGCAGACAAATAGAAAACTTAAATTTACTGGCTTCAAACACCGAGATGATGAAATAATCTTACTGTGGTAAAACTACAGAGGTATGTTCGGCCACCATCACTTAAAATCTGACACAGAAGCCACTGAGTTCGGCCAAGGCTGCCCTAGGGTAAGTCTACACTGCAGTGTAAGCCCAGGGTTAGCAGAACACATGTTGGCAGAGCCCAGGTTTGTTAATCTTGTACTTTAATGTCTACACTCATTTGTAACCCCAGGTTAGGAATTGTTGAACCCTGGGTTGCAACTTAGGGCATCAGCATCTACACTGCCATATACAGGCCCAATTCCTAACCACCTACATCCCAGACTTCCTAGCTCCCTCCCAAAATATGGCTGCTCTAATCCTTTGTTCATGTTGCAGTGTGGGAAAACATAACTGTTCAGCAAACTTGATTGTTCAGAGGACAAAGAAAGTAGGCCCCATGGGATTGTGGAATACTTTTGATGGATTCCCAGAACATGAGTCCAGTGGCAGTGTGTCTACACCGCAAAGCAATACGTATTGAACCCTGGGTCCTAGCTTGACTCTGGCTCGGATGTTTCACCCCCATTGGGTCCTGTGGCCCTGGTTCAAGACCTGGGTTAGTGCTGTTTGTGTGTAGATGGAAGGGAATTTAAGCTTGAGCCTGAGTTTGACCCTGAGCTTACATTGCAGGGTAGACTTGCTCTCAGGGTCCTGATTCTCTGCAATCCTGACCAACCACAGCACTTGCATTTTTCAGACACAATGAAACTATCAGCTATGACAGAGAAAACAGGGAGACCTGTAGACGGAGCTTTCTCAGTCGCACACTATGGAATTCCTTCCCACTCAGTATCAAAATGGCCATGAGAATGATCAGCAACAGGACAGACTGTAAAGGCTGCTTCTTTGCCTTAGCTTTTCTAGAGTAGTAGTGACTAATAATTTTAAGAATCCCATCTATGTATGTAGGGAAAAAGGGGAGAGAATTTCAGAGTCTGTATTCAAACTATGTGTATATGGGCACAATCCAAAGACCACTGTAGTCAGATGAAGTTTTTTCCTTTAACTTCAATCGGTTTTCCTTCAGGGCCTGTATGATACGTCAGTGGTTTCCAAACTATGGTGAGTGGTGGTCTGTGTGGTCTGTGGCGAGCTGGCCAGTCCGATGGTGCTTTCCTTTTTTCCATCTGCTTCATCTTGTTAGAAAACAGCTAAAAATACATGACATGCTTTCTGAGTTTTACTATTCTATGAAAGCATTAGTGGGATTGCCACAGGAGATAGTGCAATCATGAATGGAGTAGCAGGGTGTCGAAGAGACAATTTTTCTATTACATTGTAGTCCACACTATAGAAAAATGTTGGGAACTCCAGATTTCATGAGGCAGCCTGATACGGTGGTGCTAAGCATGCTGTAAATACCTATTTGGAGAAGATAAACACTGAATAAAGTTATGGGAGCTACTCTGAATAGACACCCTTTGTATCTGAGATGAGAATCTGCCCTTACGTATTTTCTTTAGTACTGGAATCTTAAAGTAAGATTCTGGGAGAAAAATAGATAAAAGGAGTCTAACAGGGCTGAACCTCTATATAGTTGTTGAGCGTCCTGAGTTTATCATGACTTCCATGGTCAAATTGTGATCTCCACGTAGTCTATGGGCCAAAGCGATCACAACTTGCCCGAAGTGGATAACACAGATTCAGGGTAGGAAGAGGAACATCCAAAAGCGAAGATATTCAGCAATTGAATCCAAACCTGACTCATATTGAGAGAATGATATTTTCCAAACAAAACCCGTTGTGTAGATTAGGTTTCAATTAAATCATTGAACTGTTTGTTCAAAGGGAGTGTAACAGTAGGGAGCATGAGAGTGTGGATGGAATGCACTCCAGTGTTTGTCTTGTTAGTATTCCCAAATTCATGGTAACGTTTGGGAGGACATCCCTAATGAGATACTTTGCGTCTCTACGACAGCACATTTAACTGTATTTATTAGTAGTAGGAATTGGTGAACTAATTTAAAAACAAAAACAAAGCAAATCTAAAAGGCAACCCAATCCACTGTTCCAAAACCCCTTTTAAAAGTGAGTCGAGCAGCATTGAAGCCTGAAACACATATATATTGCAAGCAGGAGTTGTGAAAGCTTCCTCAGTGCTACCTCATTAGTATGTCTGCACTCTAAAATACGAAGGGGCCTTCTGTAGGAGTGAAAAGAGAGCTCACTTTTTCAGATGCTGGTCCCTTGTCTGTCATCATGTTGCCAACAAGGGTACAAAACTATATTGTATGTGCTGGTGTCTTTTGGAGATGGGCACGCTTGTCTGCTAAAATCTGGTTGTGGATGTTGCAACTCATTTCATATGCTCTTGTTGCTGCTAATCATAAAATGGTGAAAATTGTGGTTCAAGACCATTCTGAGATACATTCAAATGAGGGAAGGGCTGTGTTCTGGTATTCTTCTGTGCCACCGAGAAGTCACCACCTTTATAAGTTTTTGAATGGTAAGTTTTTGTTTAGAGAGGCTTTTTGTTCTGTTGACTCTTAATTTCCCTCTCCTTGATTATCCTGAGCTGCCTTTGTAGTTCAGTAGAGAGCTGAAGGGAGCTGAAGGGAGCGTAGGCTGACTAAATTACGCATCTGTTATGCAGAAAGCCTTGTGTTATTTTGTGCTACAGTAGCACCTAGAGACAAACCAAGACTGGAACCGCAAGGTACAAACATAGAGGAAAAGATAGTCCCTGCTTTGAAGCATTCACAATCTAAATAGACAAGATAGATGAGGCAAAAGGAAATATAACGTATGAGTAAAGTGAACGATGGTGGTGCTCTACAAACATGTTAGGTCTGTGTTTTGTTTTTTATTAAGGTCTCCATTTTATGCTGTCTCTCTCTCCTGTGGCCCCTATTGTATTTCCAGTAACAAGACTACAGGAATCCTCATGGCAGCCAGTACTCTAGCTGCAATTTCTATGGAAGAAGGAAGGGCCACAGGTGGTGTGTTGGCTGCAAAGCGGCAGATAGAATCACTCGCTCTCTTCTTCCTCCTGCTTATCTTTTGGCTGATCCATTCAGCGCATCTCTGCTTGTAGAGCACCTGGGAGTTTGCCAAAGAAGCAGATGCTGCTGTGGGGGTTAAATATATTCTTTTTCAGTTCTAGGCACCTGGGTTCATTGGTTACCATAGAAAGAAAAAAAGGAGTCAGAATTCTACCATTGTTTTTTCTTTTTTTCTTCCACCCCCTTTTTAGCAAATTTTTAAAATGTTTGAACATTGTGTCTGATTAAAAATAGCCTTTTCTCATGAAAATGTTAATAACAGTACATGTAGAAAGAAAGGTCTGTGCTCCACCAATTCCTGGAATTGCAACAGATTGAGCATGTGGGATGCACTCCACATTCCATACCTGTGTATCTGGGAGGGAAAAGGGAAATTCCTTGTTGTCTTCAAATTTGGCAAACCCTTTAACTCTGGGCATGTGAGTAAGAGTCACCTCAGTTAAGCATCTAACCCCACTTATAATTGTAATAATTCATTTTCCCCCACTTGAATCCTACTAAGGTGTCTTTTGCTAGTACATTGAAAATGCCAAATGTTTGTCCTCTGAAATAAAATATTAAAGATAAAGTTCTTTGGTTTATTTTAATGAAGGTGCGTTGATCTATTGCCTAGATTCAGGAGAACAAAGTGGAGAGGGGAGGATGAAATCTGGCTAGAGGTGGGCTCAGGCAGCTGGGTGTGTTTGCAAATTTTAGTGCTTGTCAATAGCGCTAGTTGATAGTCCTGGAAAATGAAGCCCCCAGGATATAGAGTAGGGGCAGAACAGCCAGTGACAGTGCAAGCTTCACACCGCCCCTACCGTGTGCCTCAGCCCTCTCTAATCTAGGGGCCCATCTAGTAACAGGAAGTTCAGTTTCCATTCAGTCCTTGGTTAACCAGCAAAGATGCCATTTGCAGCAGTGGTTTGAGTAGGGGCTCCATTGCCAAGAGTATTAGGAATGTGATACAGAGTCTTTACCTCTCCATGGAGCGTTCAAATCCTGTCCACATCAGTAGTGACTGGACTTTGTGGTTATCTGGTGGCTGTTCAGTGATCTTCAGGAAAGGAAGAGATTGTTGAGAGGAAGTTTTTCTTCACACAACACACAGTCAACCTGTGGAACTTGTTGCCTGATGTTGTGAAGGCCAAAACTATAATCGGTTTCAAAAAAGAATAGATAAGTTCATGGAGGATAGGTCCATCACTGGCTTTTAGCCAAGATGGTCAGGGATGTAACCCCACGTCTGGGTGTCCCTAGACTCTGACTGCCAGAAGGTGGGAGTGGATGAGAGGGGATGGATCACTCAATGATTTCCTGTTCTGTTCATTGCCTCTGAAGCACCTGGCATTGGCTACTGTCAGAAGACAGGACACTGGGCTAGATGAACCATTGGTCTGATCCAGTGTGGCCATTCTTACGTTTGGTTTCAAATTAGTTGCCAGTGGACAAATATCTCCATCCTAGGAGTGGCTGTCTTGTGATATTTTTCTTTTCCTGGTTGGTTTCAAGGGTTTTTTTCAACCCCTTCCCCTTTCCCCCCCCCCTTGTGCTTACAGAGGAAGAAATATTTGATCTGTTTTCAGGAACAGCCTCCTTGTCCATGCTGAGGCAGAGGGAGATTTTGGCTTGGCTCAGGTAAATCTGTAGTGAGGAGCAGGTGTTTGTTAAAGCTGTGACCGTGTAGGGGGAAAAAACCTCTTGGTGAGCCCAGGAGAAAACAAAGCACCAAAGACAAATGCCTGAGCAAGTTCATGAGCATAAGGAGAGTTTAATTAAAGTTACATTCAAATATGCTGCTATGGCTTAAAGCAGCTCGGGAATCTGTACTGAAGTGAGATCAGCAGGGAAGGGGGAAGGGCATTTTTTTGAAGTGACAGGATGAGAAGAAAAAAGTTCTCCTGTTGCCCTTTGCCTTTCTTTTTCCAGCCTCATTCTCAGCTTTTATCCATGATTTTGTGAATGTGTGTAAAACCAGAACTCCTGCCTTTTCCCTCTTTTGCCCATTGCTTTACTAGCTGCACTCTGCTCCCTGTGGTGAGACATCTTGCTGGATTACAAACAGGGCAGCCAATCCCTGTTGAAGTGTAACAGGCTATGTGAGAGTTTTGAAAATATACCCTCTAGCATTTGAAGTCCGCAGTGTGCTTACAAGAAACCCCTATTGTTAGAAACGATTAGCAAGTCCGGGCAGGGGGAAGGTTTACTTTACACTCTCTCACCTTCTGAAAAGCATATGGGACAGACTCTTCTTTCAATTACACTGGTGTAATTCCAGAGGTCAGTGGAGTTACTCTGGATTTACACCAACATAACTGAGAGCAGTAAAACAGTGGGGACTTGGCTATTGATACTATTTGCCAGTCAGGCCTATAGCCAGACTTGGATTGGCAGAATACAGCCTCTTGGCCTCCTTACAGTCAAAGTGAGCTGGAAATACGAAAATTAATAAGATATAACTTTTTTCCTTTAGCCCGGTAAGTTTAGTAGGAGTTCTTATCTGGTGTAAAATATAAAAAGTAGTTTAATTCAGCCTTGCAGCACAACAGCAGCATATTGTGCTTCCAACTGAGAGATGTAAGTTTAGGAACAGACAGACTACTTCACTACCCCCTGCCAAAATAATAATAATAAAAAAAAGAAAAACCCTTCAAAACATCTTCAGTCATTTGATTACCTGCTGTGCATTTAATGTTTTATTCATTTCTTACGCATGCTCTTCCTTCTTCAAGGAATAGGGAATTCTGCTCATGCCTTTGCTGCAAACTAACCTGCATTGGATTTTGGGACTTCTGTTTCGGTGGCACATGCACGTCAGAGGTTTTTGTATGGACTAGCAGTAGAACAGTAGGCTGTCTGTCAAAGTGGTCCGATTACAGCACCCTGCACTGCAAGCATCAATTTGTCAGCAGGATGAGCTGGATGGGCCTGATGAACACCGATCAGGAAGCCAAGGAGTCTGTGTTGGCCATAGATTTCTATAATTACCACTCTGTCACGCACAATTTTTAGACTCCAGTTGATTATAAAATGAAACTCTAATATGATTTAAGGACAAAAGATTCAAGACTCCTGTCTCATATGGAGGTCGGGTTTCATTTGGGTTAGTCTCGCACATCTTGTCATTATAACAACCACATTATTGGTTAGGATACGTCACAGCCTGTTTTCATTAGAGAGAAGGGTTGAATTTTTGTGTTCAGAGTTCTGAAGTAGGGGGTTGGGAACCCTATGAAAACTAGCTAGACCAAGTCAAAAGTAATGTCTCTAAAGCACAGTGTTGTAGTAAATTCCTGTGGCATTGGTTTTTACAACTGCTTGAGCTATGTAGGACATATGAACAATTAAATTACTGCCCAGTATTGTTAAACTTCGTGTGTCTGACTTGAAAGAAGCTCTTTTCTAAACAAGCTGTTTTCTCACTAGGGTGGTTTTACCTAGAAATTGATCTGAATTTGCAGCCAGGTTATCGCCACTGATTGTAGCTGCAGAGGTGAGAAAGGAAGCATGGAAGACTCACGCAGATGGCCAAAACTCTGTCTGAGGGTGGGGCGTTCTGCCTAAGCACACTCTCTTTCAATCAATGGAAGACATTCTGTGTGAATGTTACATGATCAGGGCTCTGCTAGTTTTGGGGGGACTAGCTGGGGGGACATAGCTGGGGAGAGATGCTCTCCATAATATCCTTCATTTGCAGTCCTGTGAGGACCCATGCTAACACATCTTATTAATGCCTATGTGTTCCTGTACCATGCCTTCAAATATCCTGGGATGAGAGGACAGGACATTTGTGGACCAAAGATGCAAGGGCCATTGAGAGAGTTCTGCTGTCACAAAACCCAAGGATGATCATGACTAACATGCCACAAAATATCCCCACTGATTTCAGAATGTCTGTGGGGCATGGGAACGATGCATCCACTGCACGAATGGAAGTTATACAGCAGAAACGCTGTTCTCTAAAGTTTGTGAAGTCTTCTGATGAATGTTGATCTGCCAATAGTCCTGGGTACTCTGTTAATTCTAACTTATTGGTGGTAAAGTCAATTACTGGATAACCTGTAGGGAGTGTGCCTAGCAGTTAAAGCTGGGAGTCAGGACACCTGGTTTCTAGTTCCCGGTTTCTGCTGTATTACTGCTTTAGTGTGTGATGCTGGGTGACTCGTTTAACCTCTCTCTACCCCCATCTGAATTGAGCAAAGAGTGAGCGTTGATCCATAAACAAAGTTTGATGTCAAGAAGCAAGATCTGAGATATTTAGGGAATTAATACACCAGAAACCAATCCACCCTCTGCTCTGAGCATTATGTTCCATTAGTTTGCATCCTTTTTATGCAGCACACCACAGTAATGATGTGAACATCTTTCAGGTATTTGGTCTTGGAAGGTCTTCAAAGAGGATCTTTAAAAGGAGCAATGTGCCTGTTTGTTACAGTTTCGACATTTTCATAAGCACATTTTTCTTTCTCTCCATATTAAGTATGGCCTCTGTCACTAATATATCTTGATTACAAAACTCACTTTAGCAGGATAAGGAATATACATTTAGGCAACATTACTTTCGTACACCACACTCAACTTGATAACAGTGTTGATACATTGTCAGTATTCTTGGTTCACATGACAAAATCAATGACAGGGCTTGTGCAAGCAAACATGACTTTACGTTGGAAAAGAAAATATCTGAATACCCTTCTGAAAAAGGATACTGTGGCTTCCAGAGATGATTCAGAAAATGTGCATCTGATTCAGAAGAAGAAATTAGTGTAGCAAGCCTGGTTTTTCCCTTCAGGCAAGCTTGCTTGTAATTTTCAATTTAGTAAACGATTTGAGTAACCAAGCTTGTTGATCTCTTTAAGGTAGTTCTTAAAATGACTCCGTGGTCTGGCCATAATCTAATGCAGATACAATTAAAATGAAAACCTTTGTTGTTTTTTTACATTCCATGGCTTGTGAATGTTGTGTGTTGAGGCTTGCATTAAACCCTCTACTGAGAATGAGGAAGTGCCACACTGTTTTACAGCAGCCTGTCCGGAAGGCAGCGATTCCATTTTGTGACAACTTCCAAGGTTTCAAAATATTTTTTCTGCATTGGAGCAACACCAAACATTTTCAAACATTTTTACAAACTGGAAGTGTCAAAACCGTTGTTTTCAAATCAAAATGCTTACGTATTCAATTTGAGTCTCTCTCATCAGAGGTGATGAGAAAGCGCTGGACCTCAAAAAGCTTCCTACTGAAAACATAATTGAAACTGATTCAGCTTTGACAAAACAACATATTTTAATGAAATTTTAGTTAGTTGAAAATGTTCTGACCATTTCTAACATTTTTGTCTCGGCTGTTAGCTTATGAGCTCTGTGTTTAAATATGGCATTTCCTTCAATTAAATAATTCCATAAATCAAAAGGGAAACATCAATGACAGACTCTAACAGTTGGATAAATAATGCAAAAGAGAAAAGAAAACAAACAAACAAAAAACCACTTCCACAAATATTCATTCACATTTTTAACTTCCATACACAACCATGTACATGGGAAACAATGTGGGAACAGAAACAATATTACTTGACTTATCTAACCAATGGCAACTAAATTACAGTTTGCAGCTTTAACATTCATAAGCCATAGAGGGTAAAATGCAAAAAAAGATATTTTGTTGAAAAACGTAAGTGATGAATGCATTTGGGGAAATCACAAATATTGTGATTTGTATACCACAAATAGAAAAAGAAGTTACATTCATCAAATAACTTATTCATATAAGTCACATTCATTCAAATAACTCAGTCAGCTCTACAATAAAAAGAGTGATACATTGTTACAAAAATCTTATTTTCAGTTCATCTTTCCTGTTAGAATTGGACAACTTTCATTTTATTGTTGGGTTTATATCTGCAAAGCATTTGGTCAGATGTTTTAAACCTGGGTACCTAAAGTTAGGCTCCTAAATCAGTATTTATAGTCAGCACCTGGTTATAGGTGCCTAAATATAGATTTAGGAGCTGAACCTTGGGCATGCAAATTTGAAAATGTGAGCTGACAGTCTCATGAAATAGCTGGTTTAGCTGTACTGGTACAAACTCCAAGTGCAGACGAGGGAAGACATGAGTTGCATCAATTGAGCTAACCTTGTTTTCAAGTTGGTGTAAGTGCAACCCATTCAAATCACGGCTTTCCTTTTCTGTGTTTGGGATTTGCAGTCGTGCAGCTACATTAGTTACTGGCAATTGGTGCCTAAAACCCAAGTGTAGACAAGCCTACATTTTAAAACCTGAATGCAACCTTTAGAAGGCTGACCTCGGAAGGAGTGACAAGCAAGGGAAATGTAGGTCCTGCAGATTCAATTAACACTACTAGCCCTGAAAGACTGACCAGGGCATGATCTGGCTTACCCTACCAGTATGCAGAGAAAATAGTTTGGAAGAAAAGGCTGTGCCTGAAAGAAAAAAACTGACAGAGGACAATCCTTTTTCTGATAAGTCATGAGGACCACAGAATGCTACAGCTGCTGAAAACCAAATCAACACAGGGGAAGAGAATAGGACCAACTCTGTTATACCAAAATTAATCAGTCTTCCAAAATGCTTCTGTATTAGCATGATTTTTTAATTTCTTCCTCAGTGGTGAAAAGGATGGATGCAATTATGTTCAGCTTCTTCAGTATTCAGTTACCTGTGTAAGTCTTTACTATAATACTTGGGAGTAAACCTGTATCCCACAGAAACCTGCCCAGTTACTGCTAATTATAGCCTGCATCAAAATGATGATTAGACATTAACAATATACAGAAGCAGTTAATGGATTTATATACAAGGTAGGATGGCAACAGTTCATCAGGGACTAATCTCTATGCAAAAAACATAAGCTAATCCTAAATACTAGACTTTGCTAGGAAAGTGTTCTTCAGTTTAAGGATGTAAATGGATATTAGCTGATGTTCTCCAGGAATAATTATTTCTCCTCAGTTAACCACAACTCCAAACTTTTTCCCCCAGTGTCTGTCTTATATGCATTCAGGCTTATTGGACTCCTATTATTCATAGTGCTAATCAAAATAGCAGTTCCCCACCCAGAAGGGGATAGCATTTATTGCTTACAAGTTTCATAGTTACCAATGCTTTGAGCCAGAATTGCCCTGGCATAAGCAGGTGCAACTCAGCTGAAGCAATGGAGTTGCATCTCTTTGCCCAAGGCTGAATTTGTGTAATCTTTTAGGGTGTGTGTGTTTTAAGGGGAGGGGAAAGCTAACTGAATACACTGGAAAATAATGTGGTGTAATTACATTGAATATAGCCCAGAAGTCCAAAAGCAACCATGGTATTTTAGTATTCTAACACCTAGAGCTCCCCGCTAAAATAAATAGCACTGTATGAAATCATCAGCGTTTCGATGCAAAGAAAAAAAAAAGCTAACTAAAACAGAGATGATGATGTAATTTCAGATCAACCTCAGCAGTCCTACTGTGTCCTCATAACTAACAGTTCATAGGTTCTGCTGTTGTCAGCAGGGCTTTTTGATGCAGATTACGAGGGGGTATACATTTTGTTTTAGCCAAGGCACATAGCTCTCTCTGTTGGAGATTAACTCTGATCTTGTTTCTATTGTAACCAGGAGATTGTCTCAATAGAAAGGCTTTCTGGACACAGAATGGATTTCCTACATTGTTAGGACAACTTTTGGCCTTTGTATCTGTCCCCTGCAGCAACTAAACAAAATAACAAATTCCTGGGGATTTTAAATTTCAGTCGGACCCTTATTGCTAATACTAGACTATAAATATGGCAGAAATGTCATGACCTCCTGTTTTATTACTGGGAGAGTAAAAAAGATATTGCCTTATGAATTCCTTACTCAAGCTACAGTATATTCTTTTAGCCTGTGATCAACCTTGATCAATGGTTTTCAACTTTTTTCATTTGCAGACCCCTACACATTTTCAAATGTAGGTGCCAGAGCCCTTTGGAAATCTTAGACATAGCCTGTGAACCCGTAAGGGGTCCATGGATCACAGGTTGAAAACCACTATTCTGTAGTAACAACAACCTTTAGACATAATCTGCAGATCCCTAGAGGTCTGCGGACCACAGGTTGAAAACCACTGACCTAGACTTTTCTGGGTCTTGGTGAATGAGAATGGTCAGGCGTGGCTCTTTGCTTTGGTTGGGTGTTGTAGGCTTGCTTCTCTCTGATTTATGATAAACCTGCTGTTTATTCTTCCTCAAGCTTTTATTTTTTTCTTTTCCTGTATATTGTGACCATGATTCCCCAAATGAATCCCCTCAAGACACTTTCTAGTAGTTTGCAGGAGAACACTGACTTGGACTGTAGCTTGCTAGTAGCTATGCAAGAAAAGGGAGGCCTACAGTCTCTTTATAAAATCTAAAGACCTAGACTATGCAGCTTTCTGAAATGTTATTTAGATAGAAGATTTCACGTGTCTGGGTGGGGAAAAAAAGCTAGAGGGCAAAGAAAAGGACACATTTCAATTAAGTGTCACTTGATTTATCTCCTTGTATAGCTGCTTAGTATAGTGGTGGTTTACATGATTTAGTCTGCTGGTGCTAAAAGGACTCTCTCTTGCAAACAAACTGTCACATCTCAGTGAACTTCTCATTTTCATCATTTTTTAGTGTGTGACCCGCATCCCTATTCATGCTGTCTCTCGACAAAGTCAGTATTCTCTGTGAAAATGGATAATTACAGCTGACTTTGTGGCTCTTTCTGGTAGTGGGTACACTCTTCAGTCCAAGAAACGTGTCTCAGTTTTTCCACAGACTTTTCCCCTGGAAATTTTTCTCAGTAGCCACTTTCACTCTGCATTGTTCATTTTCTAATCCTTTCTCAGGACTTATCTGTATGAAGGCCTGAGCCCTAAAATTTTAAAAAGCAGCCACTGATTCTAAGGGCATCAATTTTTGGTTGTATAACTTGAGACACTTTGGGCCTCATCTTCAGAGGAGCTGAGCTCCTAAAACTCAATTTGATGTCAGTGGGAGTTGAGGATGTACCACACCTCTGAATCCAGGCCTGAGGAGACTCAGATTACGCCTGTTAGGTGAGTAATCTATGTCTTCAGGTTTTGACTCAATCAGATAGAATGGGTGCAACTGTGAGCAGAAGCCAGTACTTGTTGCTTATTACTTCTTCCCAGAAATAATACCAATTTCATTCTATTCTGAAATTGTTCTTGCTAGTTGGCAACAATGGGTGTGACTCTGATTGCTCTTACACCAGTGTAATTCCAATGACACCAACAAAATTACTCCTGATTTAAATAAGTAGAGTAAGGAGTCTGGCCCAATATTTCCTGGCACTAGGTGGGGAAAAGAGCATGGAGTTAAACATTAGCCTTCGCTCAGTTTTCTGACTTGATTTCACATTTTGTCCCACAATTCCCTGGTTCTTTATGACAAATCAAACTTTGGCTAATCCAAGAGTTTTATATATAAAACCACAAGCCCGGTAACATCTTTCATTTTGCACCTGGTAGCTTATTATTTTAAATATACCACAATTTTGTTTTGCCTTCACGTACAAGAGAAATGCAGGTACAATTTACAAGTAAATCCTGAATGAGTCTTGGGTAAACCAAAGCCCTGTCCACAATATAGAAAACAATCTGTGCTAGCTATATGTGTGTTTAGCTTCCTCAACCTGAATAAGATATATATTGTCTTGCACCTAGTGTAGTCATTACACCTGTGCACAGTGAGACCCTATGAATCAGAATTCACCACTTTCTTTAACCATTTATTTATTTCATCAATATTAACAGGTTTACAAACATTCTTGTAACGATTACTGTTTTGTTTCTGATATTTACATGGTAGAAGTGAACTTTTGTTTAGAGAGGCATTAATGGATTATAGTAATTAGAACTCTCTATAACATTACAGCATGAGCATCATTACATACGTAAGACACGTCATTCCTAGTGATTTTATTGAATTGAATAAAATCTTTGGTTATACATGTTTAACGGACCAGGCATGTCTATCAAATGTTCATATTTAAAAATGGATGGTGTGCTGGTTTGTTTGTTTTTTGCCAGTGAAGGTACTATGTCTGAGCATCGAATATAAGGTAATTAAATATCTAAGTATCTACTTGTTCTCTGTCTATTTTGCTGTGTAGGTAATTGTCTGTTCAATTTCCATAACCACAATCTCCCATATATTTTTAACCATCCTTCTACAATTGGACTATTTTTCAGTTTCTCGTGAAAGGCTATAAATAGCTGAGTGGCTACTAGCAAGTGAGAGATTAATTCTTTGTTTTCTGTTACGTGACCATTTATGTTAGGATGCTCCAGGAAGATTACCAAAAGATTATTTGATAATACATGTCCACCATTTCAGAATTCACATTTACGTATCTGGTGATTGCTTCTTACAGTCACTTTGGATAGATATAAATGACTTCAAGGAACCGGAGAACCAGGTCAGGTGTCTGGGTGTAACAAGTCTGTAAAACATTGAATTGTGTGTGACAAGTAATCTGCAAGGAGAAGTACACTAAGCATTTTCTAGTCCTGCAAAAGTATCTTAACCTTCCAATGTAATAAAAGGTTACATATTCTAGTACATCTATTATACAGCGTGCTTCATTTCTAAGCTTATAATTGGAAACAAAACTCTCTGAGAAGTAGAAAAGTCTCTTTGCAGGTGAGAATCAAAATCTTGTCCACACCAACTCATAATGATCTGTGTTATATAGTTTTCTTAATTTACTATTCACTATACAGAAATATGCTGGCGAAGGAGAATAAGAGCTTGTTTATGTTACAGAGGCTTTGTCACTACAGCTATACAAGTATAGCTATGCCAGCAAAGACCTTTAGTGGAGATGCAGTAGGTCTTTGGCCAGCATAGTTACACCAGCTCCCTAAATGACATAAACTATACTGGAAAAAGGACTTCTTTGGTGGTATGAACTGTGTCTACACAGGGGTTTTGCTGTTATAGCTCTATAGGCTAGAGATGTGACTTTTTCCATGCTCCTAACTGACATAGCTGTGCTGGCAAAGCTTTGTAATGTACATTAGGCCTACGTGTAGAGACTGGGATTCCGTACTTTGTCATGTTTTAGAAAAAGAATACATTTTTTGAAATAGCTTCAAAATTATCTGAATTTACAAGAATGCAATTGTTATTAGATACTTAAACATTTTTTGATCTGGATATTCTCAGAGCGAAGTTGAAGAACACATTCCTTGTATCACAAAGCTTCATAAACTGTAAAATATCATGGGGGGTGGTTATTTTGGTTTTTTGCAGTGGATTTTTTTTTGTTTTTTGTTTTTTTTTTTTGATAAATGGAAATATAAGATGTGGAATGATAACTGCTGGTGCTGTTTATGATGGAATTATTTTCTAACACACAGGGAAGAGACCATCCGAGTCTTTTGTGCTGCAATGTATGGGGACTCTGATTTTTCAGTGGTTCTTAGCTTGCTGCCTCAGGGAAAGGAAATTTGGCATTGGTGTTTGATTCCATGACCCACAGAAATAAACGTTTCACATTGTCTTCAGTGACTGGAGGATTGGAACCACATACTGAAAATGTAGGACTGAGGATATCCGATTATCTGATCAACGACTAAATGTCAAAGTATAGCTTGATCTGCATTTTGTTTCATAAGACATAGAGCCAGATTTTCTCTCTTACGTTTGTGCAGCTTTTACTGACTTCAGGGGGAATTGGACCCTCATGAAGAGCAGAATTTGGCCTGTAATATGGAAGACAGAATAAACTGCTTAAATTGTATAGACTGAATTTTGTAATGGTCCATATGCCAGTTGATTTGTGGTTAGACATTGAATTTTAATATCTTACTATTCATGCTTCTACTCTTCACAGTGTTTTTTTTTTTACAATTCATGCTACTTTGGCCACACATGGAAGGACACATGGAAGGACAGTCAAGAAGGGAACTGAAGAAAGCCAGCCAGGAATAACAATGTTGGTCTTAATCTTCCATGGTCTTGAGGGCAAATCCTGCCACATTTCCAGGGGAATGGAGGGGCTGACTTTACAGAGGTTCTGCTGAGGAAAAGGGAGGGAGGATTTGAAGAGCCTGTGCAGCGTCAAGTTTTTCTCAATTGGGTTTCCCTGTGCACCAGCGTATAGGGGGATTTGGGTTGAACCAAGATCCACTGGCTATCCTCTCCCATAGAGGAGGAATGTACTGGCCATGGGACTATGCCACTGTTCACGAGCTGGGGTCACTCATGCCCCCTGCCTTTCCAACACCGTAAAGAGGTCCCTGTAAGCAGCTTGATTGTTGTGCTAGGTGCTAGTTTCCATGGGGTGGCCCTCAGTGAGTATAATACCAAAATGAACATTTTGTTCTCCAGTCCCGTAAGCATCAGGACTAGAGCTCCACCGTACAAACACATAACAAGAGAGAGTCCCTTTGCTAAAGAGACTGGCATCAAAAGATCCAATGTGCCAAGTGGGAGGGAAGATGAGGGTGACAGTGAAAGGAATATGTAGCTACATAAATTTAGATGCACAATTACATGGCTTTGACCAATTTAAAGTAATTTGTTAATTGAGGAAACAAGTAAAGAGGCAGTAAAAGAGATAATGACAATCCCTACTGACCACCTTCCTAGACATTATTAGTTGGAAATATCCCATGGGCTTCCCGGTAGAAAGTGGATCTGGAGGATGGACAGAGGAGTATCTTAATGGGTTAATATTGTCTGGGTGTCCCATGCACAAGGGGCACTTGGGAAGAAAGACTTTTGGGTGAAGTGGATAAGTGGTTAATTGAGGTTGGCATCACTGGCGGAACAGAAGATATGTGGGAACAACACAGTAAGAGAGAGAGGATAAATTTTTCTCATGGCTGAACATACAGAGTAGTACATACCAAAAACTGGATGCATCCTTAATGTAGACCCAGTAAAACACATGTGTAATGCAACTATTTCCTTTTCTATAAATATCAAATATTAAAGGCTTAAAGGAAAACTTTAAATAATCTCTGTAATTGGAATGTGCTTCTAATCAGACTAAAATGCACAAATTTTAATTCACATAGTTGGGATTAGTTTATTTTAAAAAGAAAAAAAACGCATCCTTTATTCCAAAGGACAGAGAATCCACACTCCCGCAGACTGCGCTTTCTACATGCCTTGCTATAAATGAACTGTAACAGGCGAAGTCTGTTCAAGAATTGTTTTGCAACAGAAGCAGCAAAGTGGATTTTGTCTGCACTGTTCATTTTATTGCTTCCTACAAAGGGATAAGATCAGTAAAATGATTAACCTGGTATGCGGGGGGGAGTAGAAAAGAAAAAAGACAGAAAAGTGGTTATTATTTTGACAGCACTTTACATGTGCATGATGTTTTACAGAACAATAAAATATATGGTCCATGCCCTGAAAAACGTACAATGGAAGGACGTGATGCTACAAACATTTATAACTAGACGGAGTGTTTGCTACCCTGAGAAGTCCCCCTGATATTAGAAATGTGGGCCGCGGGGGACATCGGGTTTGGATATAGATATAGCCAGTAATCACAACAAACAGGAAAAGAGGTGATGAGGGAAAATGAAGGCACTGGCATATGTAGTTGCTTGTGGCAGTTACATGCACATTTTGTAGCCTGGCTTCACTAGCGGCTTGAGGATTTCCCTTGTGACAGGGCTGTAGAGCCAGCCTAGCAGCTCTATGCAAACCCCCCTCCCAGCCCCCAACCTAGGAGGTGCTTCCAGGAACAAAAGTCTTGGTGTTGCAACAGCCCGCAGATGCTGTAAAGCTGGGGACTGAACTGTCTCTTAGCCAGCCCCAAAGCAGTGGAATCCAAAGCTGGCACCGTTGCACATCTTCCTACCTCTACTGTGCATCTTCCTACCTCTACTTCCTACCTCTCCTTCATAGCTGCGATCTCAACTCCATGTTTCTTTTAAATATATTCAGTTCTACTTGGGCTCAGATTTGTGGCTAGCTGTAAGTCACGTAATTATGTTTGAGGTTTTTTTTTTAACACAAATTATTATTTATGCTTTTCAACAAGAGGGGAATAATCGGATCCCCGTTGTTTCTGTTGCATATCTGAGGAGGCATCTGTAATCCTTTTGGCCAGCCTTTCTGTATGATGAAATAGTGCTTAGTTACATGGTTTTTCACAGAAGAACCACTTGAGCTTTTCATCATTTAAACACAGCAGGATCCTGTAAGATTACTGCAGCCTGATGCAAATGGAAAAGGTGGGGGAAGTGTTGACTGGAGATTCTGGTAAATGGTATTTAAACTGTAGGAGTGCAGCAGATTGACTATCAGACCATTAGTCCTGGTAATACTACTGTGGACTGTGTCAGCGTTCCAGTGTCACATCTGATAACCATTTAATTACCACCTGTATTAAATATAGCCCAGACTTGCCAAATAACGCTGTAAATGTCCTGTAGACTATAACAAAGTAGAGTGTGTCAACAGAGTAGACAGTAATAGCTATGTTCATCCTATTATGTGTCTATATCAATAATAGCCCTAACAGTGCTTCTAATTTCCCTGTTATAAAAGATACTCTTTTCTTATATTTACTCTTTTAAATTGATAACCTTTTCTTTTCCAGTTAAAGCGCTAATCCTTTCCTTAAAGTTTAATTTTAGTGTATATTGTTAAAGGGTTTTGGCTTCTACCTCTTTTAGCAGTCCTTCTGAATCATAGAATAGTAGGACCTCGAGATCTAGTCCAGTCCCCTGCACTTGTGGCTGGACTAAGTATTATCTAGACCATATCTGACAGGAGTTTGTCTAACCTGTTCTTAAAAATCTCCAATGATGGAGATTCCACAACATCCCTAATCAATTTATTCCAGTGCTTAACTACCCTGACAGTTAAGAAGTTTTTCCTAGTGTCCATTACTTCTTGTCCTATCCTCAGAGGTTAAGGAGAACAATTTTTCTCCCTCCTCCTTGTAACAACCTTTTATGTATATGAAAACTGTTGTGTCCCCTCTCACTTTTCTGTTCTCCTGACTAAATAATCCAAATTTTTTCAATCTTCCCTCATAGGTCATGTTTTATAGACCTTTAATCATTTTTGTTGCTCTTCTCTGGTTTTTTTCCACTTTGTCCACATCTTTCCTAAAATGTGACACCCAGAACTGGACACAAGAGCTGGATACTCCAGCTGAGGACTAATCAGCGTGGAGTAGAGCAGAATTACCTCTTGTGTCTTGCTTACAACACTCCTGCTAATACATCCCAGAATGATGTTTGCTTTTTTTGCAACCATGTTACACTGTTGACTCATAATTACCTTGTGATCCACTATGATCCCCTTTCCGCAGTACACCTTTCTGGGCAGTCATTTCCCATTCTGCATGTGTGTAACTGATTGTTCTTCCTAGGTGGAGTACTTTGCATTTGTCCTCATGAATTACATCATATTTACTTCAGACCATTTCTCCAGTTTGTCCAGATCTTTTCAAATTGCAATCCTATCCTCCAAAGCATGTGCAACCCCTCCCAGCTTGGCATCATCTGCAAACTTTATAAGTGTTCTCTCTCTGCCATTATCTAAATCATTGATGAAGATATTGAATAGAACAGAACATCGGAATGTTACAGGTTAGATCATCAGCTGGTTTAGGGCAGCTGGTGCTTCAGCACTAGTGTTCTAAAGGCATCTTAGAGGCTGCCAGAAGGATCTCCACCACGTAATGGGATCTTTGAGTGGTACACATCTCCCCTAGTGACTTGATGCTACTGTGGAGGTGCTGTGTAATAATCTAAGAATGCTGACATGTTGCAATGGTATGTAATGGTATCAATACTATATGTGACCTGGTCAGTGAGGTAAAGTTACTTTAGAAATCTGGGAGTTATTACAATTTCCTGTATGATTCTGTTGATCTAACTTAATGAGAGGGCTGTTGGAGGGAGCTAAATGGCAGACAATTGAAAGACAATGGAGACAGCTGTTAGCTTCAAGGATGGTATATTGTGTCTCCAGTGAAGTGGCAAATCTTGTTTTGCCATTGCTGGGAGCCTAGAGATCAAGAGGACACTAAAAGGTTAAAAAACGCTCTCAAGAGATGCTATCATAGAGAAAAGCTTTGTGGAGGGAATCTGAAGAAGTGGGGCTTTCCCCAGATCCAAGGAATGGTAAGCCTCAGAGAGAGGCAGGCACCCATGTAGACTGCTCATTGTTTTCAGATCTGTTGTCTCTTAAGTGCTTTGGCTCTAAATATATGGCGTTAAGTCTATGGTCACTGGTTACCAATGTCATTGCTCCCAGAGGGAAGAGAAAACTGCAGGAGAAAAGTGGTCCAGAGAATGGAAGAATGATGTGATTTCTCTTTCCTCCTCCCACAAGAGTGATGGTGGCCCAAGGCCTGAAATCTGTGTGATGTGCACTTGAAGAGACTAGGGGGTCAGAGATGCAGTGAGCCCGGTAACTGTGACAGCCAACCCTTCTCCCTGTGGCTGGCACAGGGGTCACGACTAGGACAAAGGAGGTGTATCCAGGGTGCCCCTAAGATGCTTGAATGGCCCTTTGGGACTTTAGGCAGCTGGTACAACTTAATATAACTTTGTATAGTAAATTGTACAAAGGAATTAGTCTGGTTTTAGGCCACCTTTGCACTCACCAACTCCCACAGAGCTGCACTGCGGAGTCTGCACTCCTTCCAGTTAGATGAGGTGTGCAAGGTGTTTGGTGACCTGCATGTAAGAGCCAGTTACAATCTAGCCCTTGGTGCAATGGAGAGCATATACAACTCTTCAGTCCTCTCAGTACCTAATTATAAGTAACCGAATGCTCTGTTGTGCCTTTGGCCGCTCACATAAGCAGAGTGAAAATAACTCTTAAAAAAAAAAACCAACCCAACCAACAAGTCAAAAAAACAAAACAAACCCCACAACTTTGTCTTGTTGACTGAGCAATTCAGAATTCTGTCTGGATAATTTAGTGACTCAAAATCCCAGTGGCAGCACCGATACCAGTAGATTAATGCAGGCAGTATACTATATGGTGTCTGTACAGAGTACAGGGAAGAGAATAAATCAGTTAGGCTTTGATCCTGTTCCCACTGAAGTCAATAGAGATTTTGACTTTGATCTCTAAGGAAGCTGGATTGGACACTTGAATTCTGTGAGGTTACACCAGAGATTAATTTAGCTCTTTGACTATAAACTTCTCAGCACAGAGGCCTGTTTTTTGGTTTGTTTTTTGTCTGTGCTGCACTAGTTTATCTATGGTGCTGTATAAATCATAAATAGGAATAAGATAGCTGAAATTAGCTCCTGACATATTCTTTTTAACTGTGAAAACAAGCCAAGCAGACTGGTGTTACAGAGCAACGTTTCTGAAGAATGCTAGCCCACCTGATCTGCCACTAGTTCTCCGTTGCAGCCTTGTGTGGCCTCTGAGAGAGGAAGGAGCTAGGGAGTTGGGTTTTGCAAGGTTGGCAACGAGGGCATTCAAAGCACCTTATAAATGTTAAATTGTTTATCGGTTTGTGACATTTACTGCAAGCTAGGGTTTCAAAGCTGTCCTTTAAAAATTGGAGCACCCACCACTTGCTTTGGCGAGGAGCCCAAAGGTCAACCTGCTTCATGTGACTGATCTCGCCGAAGCAGTGTTTACTTTACTCTGATGGCTTTTCTGGGGAGCAGAGAAGAAAGTCATAGGAACAATATCCTGAGCTTGTGGACCTCGGCAAACATTTAACTAACATCATTGCTCTTCATGGTCTCCATAGGGTCCTGACTCTGCACCAGGCAAGCCAATGGGAGCTCTGCCATTGGCTTCAAAACCATAGTATGTGCATAGATGGTAAGCCCCTTGGTGCAGGTACGCTCTTTTTATCCTATGTTTGCACAGCATCTAGCATAGTGGAGGCCTGGTCTTTGACTAGCTCCTTCCCCGGTGCTATGGTAACACAAATAATAAGTCATTTGAGCTGGGGTTCATCAGCTAGTCACTCAAGTGATTGCTTGACCTTAATGTTTTCTCCCAATTTCATCCTACGGCTATCCCCACACTCTAGGTTATCTTCTCCTATTATTCTTAGCTGAATATTGGACCTGAGCCAACTTCGACTGAAGTTAAATCTTTCAGCTGACTTTAATAGGAGTAGTCGGACCTGGCTTTTAAGATTGCAAGTTGTTTCGGGGCAGAAACTCTGCCTTGATTTATTTCGAATGCCATGCAGCTATAAATAATAGTAATAAAACCCTGTGAGCCAAGGCCTTCTTGATTCCAACTGGCAGAGGGCACAGGGGTACACAAGGATTACAGACATCTGTGTCCGGCATCTACCTGCTAGTCTTCCAAAATTGTCGTGTACGGTCTGTAATGAAAGACTGTGTTACACTTGTCATCACAATCGTTGTGAGATGTATGTTTGGCAAATATGTGAAGAGCTATGTATATATACTACAAATTATGTTTTCTAGGTCTGTGAGTTAAAGTATGTCACTGAAATGTGATACAGATGTCAGATGGGGGTGGTAAGAGAGGGAGAGATGCTTATCTTGCTCTGGCTGATTATGTGCAAATGAAGTATTGCATGGTTCAAAATGGACACCCATTTACAGTCTGATCAAAATGCTAATAAAAAATGTGAGGACTGGGGAAAAAAATCATCAGGGGTTATCTGTTTAGGAGCAAGACAAAGACCATTTGAAACTATGGGTAGTCTACACTAAAAACTCACCTTGGTGCAGCTGCTCTGCTATAGCGGCTTCTGGTGAAGATGCTGTAGGCCAACAGGAGAGAGCTTTCCCATCAGCTTAATAACTCCGCCTCTGCGAAAGGTGGTAGCTGTGTCCTGCCACCAACATAGCGCTATCTACATGGGGGCTGAATGGCAGCATAACTACATTGCTCAGAAGTGTAGATTTTTCACTCCCCCGAGGGACATAGTTATACCAAAGTAAGTGTATAGTGTAGACCTGGCCTATATCTGGGGTGCATCACAGGTGTTCCTTCAGTTTGTGAGGACAAGCTGCAGGCTTGATGTAATGAGAGGGGATCTTGGCCAAACTGATTGAAAATGCTCAGAAAAGGATTTGGGATAAGCTATCTTGTAGGAAATAGGGTAATGCCTTTTTAGTTAAGTTTAGGCTCTAGAAAGCATGTTTTGATTTTGTTATTTATGTAACCATTTGTTTTCAATTTTCTCACTGTCTATCACTTGAATTTCTGTTCTTTGATCATAAACGTATTCTTGTTCTCTTGTTCATTCTCTCTCTTATGAGCTATGTGTTAAGTAAAGTGATGCTCCTGAGTTGAATCTCTCAAGCTGGTGATTGCTATTCCCAAAGGAATAGCAAATCAGAGAGTTCTTTGAGTGTTCATTGGAACAGGGGCTGAGCACACTAGAGAGACACTTGAAGGACTCGGGGGGGACAGTGTGTGCTAGCCTGTACAGAGAGAGTGTGACCTGGAAGTCAGTGCATGTGTTGCCAGAGTCTGCTGGTTTCAGGGAGCTGATCCACAGCAACCACAGAAAAGACTTCTTCATGATAACAGGAGGTGGTGAGGTGCCTCACAACCCTGGGTTCCCCTGGGAAGTGTCACAGCCCCGTTTATAACAAATGGAAGAAAGGAGAAGTTGATGGTTGACTATAAATCAGAAGCTAAGAATTGTAGAAAATTGGTAAGGGAAGTGAAAGGACACAAGATCAAATCCATTGCAAGGAACGTTAAGGAAAATAAGGATTTTTAAAAAATATATCAGGAACAAAAAGAATCCTAGCAATGGTATCGATCCATACCAGATGGAAATGGTAGAATGATCAATAACAGTGCAGAAAAGGCAGAAGTGTAACCCTTGTATTACTTCTGTGTGTTCTGAACTGGATCATTACCCCTCTTTCAGGGTACACAGGTAAGTAATACAATACCCTGTTACAGCCAGGTAAAATTTCAGGAGGTTAATAAAAATAATGCAACTTCACATAAAACTGTGAAGGAAACTTATCTGGAGGCTGTTCTTCAGCTATAAACATAATGAAGGAAGTTTTTTATATTAATTAATAGTTTTAGACACATACAGGCATCGTGAGTGACATAGCTAGATTGATCCAATTTTTAGGAGTAGATCAGGCCTGAGTGACCTGGCCAAGAAAATGTGGTCCATTTCCTTTGCATCACTTGCCGCCTCTAACTATTATCAACCTCCTGTGCCAAAGACATGTTTGAGAAGCAATTATTGAAAAACAATAAATTTTATTATTTTAATCTGATTTTGACCTGACCTGGGACACTAAATTGGCATTTATGGTCAGTGAAGAAATTTGTCTTGATATGCCAAGTCAGCTGCACTCGCTGCTCAGCAGCTGCTACAGGCAACCTGTATCTGCCTTGTCCTACGGAGAAGCTAAGTGAACATGCTGGCATTAACAACTGAACAGTGCCAGGTATTCTGAGTAAAAGCCTAGGTAGAGGTAAGAATTTCCTTTTCAGTGAATTGAAGATTAATGAGATTGTGTAAGGACAGGAAACCATTGTCCATTTCCTGAGAGGATTAAGTGTCCACTGAAACACAATTATATTTACACGATAACTGCAGTGCCATCTGTGAAATAAGCTTTCTGTACTACAGTAAAGGGCACAACTTCTCCTGAAGTTATCTGTAAAGTGACATGTTAAACCCAGAAGGGTTTATGACTCAAGCTATGGAATAGAAACCCTTGTAATGGATTTGCTGCCTTCTTGAATAGGATTTAAGGCCTGATCCCATTGATTAAAGGGCTTAGTCCACTGTATGAAACAATTAGTATCTAGCAGGATCAGGACTATTGTAGCATGCCATACCTCAGAGAAACTTCCCAATACTTTTAAGAATGATAAACCTGCTATAAAAACAGTTCCTCCTTTCCCCCAGTGAGATGTTTTCTCCCTAAAGTCATGCTGCCTGGAGGCCCAGGAGGGGGATCTTCAGTCCTGGATCAGTGACAAGTTTAAGGACCTATAGGTTGTGACTCATCAGGCATGTGGATGGGAAAGTTATATTGTTGTTAAAAAGAGATCTTAAGCTGCTTGGTGTGGTTTGCAGCGACTAGCCGGCAGTGTCATGGTTCCGTGAACGTGGAGCTGGGTTTCAGTAACAGTTTCTTCAGTTGTTGCTTTTCTGAGAAATTCCCCGTTTCAAAAAGTCCTGTGCTTACTGTGAGTCTCCGGTCGATGTTTTAGTTTAAGTTTTCTAGTTTGTTATTGGAGCTTTGCTGTTTGTTTCTAGTGGCAACAAGAATCACAGGGAGGAAGGACAGAGATTCAAATAAAACCGCAAGCCTTCAACGTAAAAGCCATTTGCTTCTGTTTTTCCTCCCTTTCTCCATCTTTTCCAATCCTGGGGTTGTCTTGGGGTCTCCCTCCCCTCCTTGTGTTGTCCCCTCGTCTCTTCCTCTCTTTCTCTGTTGTGGATCTGGGATTCCCTCTTGCCATTGAGTGCTGATGTGGAGTAAGGCCCCTTCCTCCTTCCAGAGCCTCAGCAACTGGCTCCATTGGCTGAAGTGCTAAGGGAAGGAGGGACTGGACTGATGCGTGTTTTCAAGAGCCTATCTCCTTCTTCCATGCTTTGCAGTACGTTGCTAGGGCAGCGGGGATCTGAAGTCAGTCCCCAGGCCAAGCCTTGAACTTCAGTGGTCGAGCTGAGCAAGCTTAGAATTGGGTTCAGCTTCTCCCTTCCCGGTCCTCCTTCCCTGCAGCCACTTGGAGCAGGATCTGTAATGTCAAGCAGGGGGTTCGCAAGCTGCACATGGATTTGTCCTCTTCCACCACACAGCAAAGGACTCCAGGCCCATCCATCCCAAGCCAAGATAAGTAAAAGTGTGAGTGCCGTGCTATCCCATAATTACATGATGAATGTAGCCCCTGCACGATGGGACTAAATATCAGTCATCGTTCCTCCTCCTTTCTGGTATTTCCTGCTCTCCTATCTGCATCAAATATCCCAAGATTTCTGTGCAGATTTCCTCCTACTGGCTAAGCCATTATGCTCTTCCTGCCCTAACTACTAGCACGTTATTGTGGGTGCAGCATGACAACCCTAATGATGGTTTCAATTCTCTGGTGGCAGAAGTGATTCCTATGTGCTGTTAGCAGTAAGTAACTTGGAGTGCCCTTAAATCACATGCAGATCTTTAGATAAATGATACTATATATTGTTGGTTCAAATCTCACTTCCCTATGGTCCCTTGATGCTGTTCTGGCAAAAAGCTATAAAAAGGAAGAAACTGCCTCCTGAGAATAACTTCTGCATAGGGCCATTCCCAGGCAGCACAGAGCTGCTATAGTTTTGTGTAAACCTGTTGCCAACCCTATCTGATGTATTATGACAGGAGGGGAAAGCGAAGGCAGGGAGATGGTGAAGTGGGAGCACACAATGCTACTTTTATTGTCTATTTCCCCTCATCTATTGGGGAAGTGGCAGTCTTTAGAGGCAGAGCATGATCTGGGGCAGCATTGAGACTGCTTTAACTCACACCCAGGGCTGGGCAACTCCCAGAATATAGGGAGCAGAGGGACAGACTAACTGAAAATGGAGTCGGGGGATGGAAGGGAGGTTGGAGACTGAGAGTTGGCACTTGTATGTGTTTTGTTCCAAACTTGGCCATTGACTTATTGTGTGACTTTGAGGAAGTCATTGCATTTGTCTGTCAGTTTAGCCATCTGTAAAACAGGTCTAATAATACCCAGTGTAATAACTTCCCTTGTCTATCCTGCACTATTTCATGATTTGTGTCACTACTGAAATAATGGCATGTTCCAAAAACATAATGCCCTTATGTATCTTCACATAATCACTAGAGGTTGAAATATTTGTTCTGACACTTCAGTTTATTCATGGAAATAGAAAAATTCTAATGCACTGGCATGGTAACATAAGAATGGCCATACTGGTTCAGATCAATGGTGCGTCTAGCCCCGTATCCTGTCTTCTGACAGTAGCAAATCCCAGGGGCTTCAGAGTAATGAACAGAACAGGTAATCAAGTTTCCATCCCCTGTTACCCATTCTCAGCTTCTGGCCAGCAGAGGCTAGGGACACTTCACAGCATTGTTTTGCACTGATGGACCTATACTCCATGAATTTATCTAGTTCTTGTTTTGAACCCTGTTATAGTCTTGGCCTTCACAACATCCTCTGGCAAAGACTTTCACAGGTTGACTGAGTGTTGTGTGAAGAAATACTTCCTTTTGTTTGTTTTAAATCTACTGCCTGTTAATTTCATTTGGTGACCCCAGTTCTTGTGTTATGAGAAGGACTAAATAACACTTTCTTGTTTACTTTCTCCACACCGGTCATGATTTTATAGACCTCTATCATATCCCCCCTTAGCTGTCTCTTTTCCAAGCTGAAAAGTCCCAGTCTCATTAATTTCTACTCATAAAGAAGCTGTTCCATACCCCTAATCATTTTAGTTGCCTTCATTTTAGTTGTTTCTGTACCTTTTCCAATTCCAATATATCTTTTTTGAGATGGGGCAACCAGATCTGCACTCAGTATTCAAGATGTGGGCATACCATGGATTTATAATAGAGGCAATATTATTTTTTCTGTCTTACTATCTATCCCTTTCTTAATGATTCCCAACTTTCTGTTAGCTTTTTTAACTGCTGATGCACACTGAGTGGATGTTTTTAGAGAACCCTTCTAAAATGACTCCAAGATCTTTCTTGAGTGGTAACAGCTAATTTAGACCCCATCATTTGATATTTATAATTGGGATTTTTTTTCCAATGTGAATTACTTTGCATTTATCAACAATGAATTTCATCTGCCATTTTGTTGCCCAGTCACCCAGTTTGATGAGATTCCCTCTGTAACCCCTCACAGTCAGCTTTGGACTTAACTATCTTGGGTGAGTTGGTATCATCTACAAACTTTGCCACCTCATTGTTCACCCCCTTTTCCAGATCATTTATGAATATGTTGAACAGTACTAGTCCTAGTACAGTCCCCTTGGGGACTGCATTCCTCTCCATGCTGAAAATTGACCATTTATTCCTACCTTTAGTTTCCTATTTTTTAACCAATTACTGATCCAGGAGATGATTTTTCATCTTATCCCATGGCAGCTTACTTTGCTTAAGAGCCTTTGGTGAAGGACCTTGTCAAAGACTTTCTGAAAATCTAAGTACATTATATCCACTGGATCACTCTTGTCCATATGCTTGCTGACCCCCTCAAAGAATTCTAGTAGATTGGTGAGGCATGATTTACAAAAAACATGTTGAGTCTTCTCCAACAAATCTTGTTAATCTATGTGTCTGATAATTCTGTTCTTTACTATATTTTCAACCAATTTGCTTGGTACTGAAGTTAGGCTTGCCAGCCTGTAATTGACGGGATCACCTCTGGAGCCTTTTAAAAAAATTGATGTCAATCAATTGGTACAGAAGCTGATTTAAATGATAGGTTTAACCAGACCAGACATCTTGAATTTCATCTGAGTGTATGGGTGATTGTACAAAATAATGGAAGAAAAATCAGCACACTTGTAGGGCACATATGAAGCTTTGACTTCATTTCTGAAACTTAGATAAACTATTTTAAATACCAGTCTTACTTTTAAGTGTATTGGTGAACACTCCTTGGCACTATGAAAAGAAGAGAGTCCAGGCAAATATAAATACTGCACTAGGCTACCAAAGAAAATTTCTAGAGTGTTGCATGTGCCGTAATGTCTCATATTATATTGTGTGTGAATTTGCAAGGGTTTAATATGATGGCTTACCTGTGACCATGAAAATCTATCTTATAAAAAAAAGTAGGTCTCTTTTTGGAGAAAATCAAAGTGCAGCCATTTACTATCAATAATACTACTCTTTGAACATGAAAGATTCACACAGTTCTAGTAACAAAGCTCTCACAGTTACATACACATATAGTAAGAGATGTGAACTATGTATGTAAACATTGTTTTTCTTAGAATGGATGGTTAACAAGAAACTAAGGCCATGTCTACACTGGAGAGCTTACAAAGGCACAGCAATACCGATGCAGCTGCGCTATTGTAACATCTCTCGTGTAACCCTCTATCCCGACGGGAGAGAGTGCTCCCGTTGACATAATTAAACCACCCACAATGAGTGGCACACACACAGCGGCACTAGCTGTGTCTGCAGGAGAGCTTCTAAATCGGCACTTATATCAGTGTAACTTAATGTCGCTCGGGGAATGGTTTTTTTCACACCTCCGAGCAATGAAACTTATACCGACATAACTGGTAGTGTAGACATAGCCTAAGTGGCTGATTCATAGCAAGACTTTGCAGTACTTTGGCTATAGTCAATATATCTTTATTTTTAGATTATCAGGACATGGCCAATGACCACCTGTCTACTTAGCTTGTATGTTGTATCCTTTCACTGCTCACTGTTGATTTGTTGTGTGTTAGGCTGGTGCTGTCTTTCATATCAGGTCCTAAGTGACAATCAGGGCTCACCTTTTGAACTTAGCATTTTAAAAATTAAAAATTAATTTTTTTAATGAAAGGTATATAGGGATGTATTGTTTTGGTATTTTATTTGGGGAAAGCATAACCATTATAAAAAAAAGAGATAAGAGTCACCTACTTACGGAAACTTACCACTAAAATTCAGAGATTTCTCAGAAGTCACAGCCCACGACAGAATGTAAAACTGAGCTGGGCAGCAGTGATTGGTAGAGAAAGAAACTTTGAGGCTGAAAATAAATATAACAAATTGAAGGGTTGGAGGGGAATGTCCCTTTGGATGCATTAATGTTTGTAAGAGGTAGCTAGCTGTAAGAAGAAATTAAATTTGCAAAGAGGTTCACTGAATCACTGAAAAATCACGGATTGCATGGAGGATTTGAATAGACTAGTGTTCAGTTATGGGTGTGACTATGTTAGGAAGCATTACAGCCTGCCACCACCACCACCATTTGTTATAAAGGGGGCTATTTATTTAAAGGGACACGGTCAAAACATTTGTCATAATTTTAAAAAATTGTTCATTGCCTCCCGCCACACCCCATTGCTTATAATAGAGCATTGCAAGCTTGAAGCTGAACTCCGGGTCCTTACCAAGAAGCTTCTAGTCTCAGTTCACCCCCAACACTGCATATAAATAAAATTCTATCTAGCTCTGTGTCCGTTTCCAGAGTCTATCTCAACTTTTCAGCTCATCACCTATGTATCATAGCTCAGGTGTACTGTATGTTTATTCATGAGTGCTTGGTTCAAGACACTAATTATTTTATCCTTAAAGAGCACTGACTCCTCTGTTTCAATTAAAATAGAATACAAGTATACATAGAAGGAATTACACAGATTTTAAAAAAATGGTTGGTCACAATTTGGGCCCATGAATCCTGTCTCTTTAAAAGCTGAAGCAAACTATGCAGCGTTCAGCTGAATTCATTTAAGAAAGACAGAAAACAGTAAACTGAACTCTTTGCTCAGTTCTAACTTTTTTGTGTGCAAGACAGCGTAGAAGGCATTTGAATTCTCTCAACATGTTAAACTTTTCTAAATTGTAGAATGACTTTTTAACAGAGACCTAAGGCAGTTGATAGATCAAGAGGTTTAGTATTTCAGAATTCAGCAAAGGTAAAAAATACTTGAGATGGCTTGTGTTTGAACATAAGAACTAGTGTGGTTTCTGTAGCAAGTGGATGGAAATTTACACCCACAAATGTACAGTAATACTTGCTCTGATTTTTCCACTTCAGTATAGAAGTAATTAAAACCATTTCCTGTGACCTTATCACAGAAACCAGAATTTTTTCCTTTATTCCTAGAGTAAATGATCATTAATTTTCCTCAGTATTAGTTTTGATAACAGTACCTACAGCTGTTTAGGGCCAGATTCTGAACTCATTTTACATCTGTGCAGTGGCCTGGATTTAACTGAAGATTTGACCTTTGATCTGAACATTGAAATCTGAGAAAAACTCTGCAGTCATTGATACCTATGAAGTCCTGACCTAAATGAGAACAGAAATTGACCATATGATCCAGATCCTTCTCACAGTTACACCAGTGTCATTCCAAAGTAATTCCATTGACTACAACTTAAGATAATGCTGGAGTTATGCTGGGTAGCTATAAATTGAATTCAGTCCTGTGTGTGCATTGCAGGGGAAAGTCTCACCAAAAAAAAACTTAAGATATTTAATTCTGAATTGCTCTGGAACTTTCTGGGCCCCCTGGTAACATACTGAACCTGCTGCATTTGAAATCCTAATATATGACGTTTCTGTAAAGCAAAGGCCACGTCCCTGTTGAATTATCAAATTGCTCAGCTGATCTGGCCTTTCTGGAGCCCGCCCACGCACATGCAGGGTGACTGCTGTCTGGATTCTTCTGCTTCCCAAGTTTTTCTACGGTGTTTTTGCCAACATTTGTGTCACTGTGGGTGGTTAACACTGCCTGTAGTAGCATTAGCATAGATGGCCTTTGTCTCTTCTCCATTCTGCTACTTCAGTGGTGTGAGTTTGCATTCTCCCCGCTGTGTTCCCACTAACTGGCTCTATGAAAACCATTCATATGGTTCTCTTGTACTAGGTCTTTTCCATGCATTCAGCATAGTTACTTTGTCAGGACTGTGTGATTTCCCCCTTTCCCTCCCTTTATGTGCCATACCACCTGTGATAAGATCTGTGTCATAGAGGGGGAATGTCATTCCAGTGCAGAGGGCTCAAATAATGCCCTTCCCACCACTTACCCCCATAAGGCCAAGTACAGGTCTCTTTGGATTCAGCTCTCATGGACTTCCATAGTATCAAGGTCTGGCCTTGAATGCAAACCTGATGTGGGTCCTAATTGGTGCAGTAGGCTTACATAGACCCTCTTCACAGGGCTGACATTCATCCTGAGAGACAGTAAAATAAGAAAAAAATGTTTCCATCTGGAAACAGGGTTTAGAGGAACTTTGAATGACTGTCTTCAATGAATTTTTCATTAGTGTGTGCACACCTTTGAAAATCAAGTCTTTTAAGGTTTATTTTTTGTTTACCAAGCAGCTAATGAAGTAGGCAATCAAAAAGGACTTCCTTAAGAAAATGCACATAGCTTTCATGCCCTCTATCTTTCCTTGCAAGGTGAAAGTCTCAATCCTCTCTCTTTGAGCAGATTAGGACACATTGTTCCTTTCAGTTTCGTATAGTCAACCTCCACTTCCTGGTCATGCATCTGTTGTAAAGAAGGAGGTTTACTAAAGGCTTTTTATGTTTTGTTTTGTTTTTAAGCAAAACCATTTGAATGTATCAAGAGGAGTTTCAGACTCTTCAGAATTGTGTCTGGTAGAAGATTTGATGAGATTTGCCTGTAGTATTTCCCTCAGAAGAAATAAGAGACATGCTTTCTTTTGTCATCTGTGCACTGCTACAAAGGCTTAATTGTGGGGATCTGGGACTTGGCAGAAGTGTGCGTAAATGAAGTGCTTTTTTGGAAGCTGCACTGCCTGCCTTTCAAATTTATTTTTTTTAAAAAGGCAAAGTATTTGAACATATGTCAGTAGATTAAGTCATTTGACTGCCACTTCCGCCTTTCTTTTTGGGGGGGCAGCAGTGGAAGGAGAGGGGAGTGGTTGGTTCTGCAGACTGGAATTTTAATTGCTTGACCACAATTATTAATTTGCAGTGCAGCAAAAGGGCATGGTTATTAATTGGTACTAACTAAAAGGGTCTCTGGAGCTGGGTTGTAGCATCAACTGGATGAGTTTAGACAGCTTTTGACTGAAATTATTGTCTATCAGTACATCAAGTTATAATTATGCAATCACTAGATTTTCAGTCCCTGCTTCAGATTAAATCCTGTATTATAAGTAAACACTGTGATATCTTAAAGAAAAAAAATCTAAAATGAATGAGCTTCAGGAGCTGTTGCTTTTGATCTATTGTAGACCTTCGATTTAAAAAACCTCAAACTCTGTGCTCTCTGTAGCTGCTTCTCTTTAAGTCACTGTTAGGAGAAGGAATGCTAGTTCTGGAATTTTCTGATCCTAAAATAGAACTTTCTCAGCACTGATTACCTTCTCTTTTCCTGTTAATATTCAGTATTTTGATTCCATGTTGTAGTTTTTGAATGTTAGGGCCTAACCTGTTGAAGTGAATAGTAAAACTCCTGTTGAAGTCAGGGGGACCCTTTTTATAGTAGAATATGGAATAGAAATGATCGGGCCTATAATGTCTATTACCATAATTCTACTGTTAGTTATGCCCATGTAACTCCATTGACTCACTGGACACATTGACTTGTGATGACATGTGAATTGGAAATACATATAATACAAAAATACGTAATATACACAGGGTCTAATTCTGCCATCCTTTACAACAGTGAACCTTGCTATGTTTATATGCCATCATTTTTATAGAGCGATAAGGTGGGTGAGGTAATATCTTCTACTGGACCATCTTCTGATGGTGAAAGACACAAAGTTTTGAGCTACACAAAGTTCTTCTTCAGGTCTCAGAAGCTCGAAAGCTTGTCTTTCTCTCCAACAGAAGTTGGTCCAGTAGAAGATATTACCTCATGCACCTTGTCTCTCTAATATCATGGGACCAACTTGGCTACAATACCATATCATTTTTATAGTCACGCGCTCTCGCTCTCTCTCTCTCTCCCCCCTCCCTCTGTGTGTGTGTGTGTGTGTGTGTGTGTGTGTGTGTGTGTATATATATATAAATATATATTTGACTGCACAAAAACATTAAAGCCCTTCTGGGAAAACATTATAGAACTGAATGGGGACAAAACCAAGAGAGTTATATTGAAATAGGATTCAGTAGAAATTACTCTAAAAATCTGGAGACTTTAGTTTCTTTCTTTCTTTCTTTCTTTCTTTTTTTCTTTCTTTCTTTCTTTCTTTCTTTCTTTCTTTCTTTCTTTCTTTCT
>ML675601.1:110399236-110462873 GCA_007922155.1 Mesoclemmys tuberculata | reverse complement strand
TCTTTCTTTCTTTCTTTCTTTCTTTCTTTCTTTCTTTCTTTCTTTCTAACCGTCTTCTAGAATTCTATGGCAGGGATGTAATTCTCTATAAAATTCTATCAGTGGATTTTTTTTCATTTTATATTAAAGTCTGGGATTTTCAGAACTGCCTGTGGAAGTTACATAGCCATCTCCCTTTGAAATTCAAGAGAGCTGAGTGTCTAAGGGAGTTAAAAAATCCCAGCCAGATTCTACAGGATTTTTCCCTCTGGGGAATTTTCTTGGACTGCAGTTTGGTAATCAGATCCCTGGAAAGCATGTTGTTTTTCTACCCCCTTCTCCTAGTAATACCGTTTCCCCACAGCCTTTTACTGAGGCTTCTGAAATAGAGCAACAGCTTGTGATGATGTCACCATTACATTGCATGGAAACTCACTTGGCATGGGGAAGGGAACAATTTTTGCTTCTGTTCCCAGTATCTTGGGAATTAAATTCACATTTCAATGTTCCTGCTTAATGTTCAGATTTTGATCCAAGTGTTTGACCCCCAGCTTCTGTCTCCTCTCTTCTTTTCTTAATTTTAGAGTGGCCAATCCTATTGCTTCCCTATGCACATAGGTCCCATTGAAGAGCATAGGATTTGCACGTATGCAGTAGCTACAGTACAGGGCCCAAAGTTTATTTGACAACCAAGTACTGGTACATCAGCAGCACATAGTTTAACCTTATTGGATCTTATTTTCTCTAGGTTTAAAATCCATTTAAAAAAAAAACTTAGTTGCTGTTGTACTGTGTTGTAGATCTTCATCTGTCCTCTTTAGTCACTGCCAGAACGTCTGCTAACCTAAAGGGAGCAGGATTAATCCCACTGTGACTGGATCAATCCAAGCTCATTTTGATACGATTACACCAATGCTTTCAAATGTGCAAGCTTAAAGTTCAGCACCTAAATCCATATGAAATTGATGGGAGATAGGCACTTAAATAGCTGTAAAAAACTGGCCCCTTGGTACTAGCCCCATGGCCCACCCCTTTGAAGCTCTCCATTAGCACTCACTTTTCCACCATCTTGAATTCAGCGTTCTTTCCATAACTTATAAGGCCCATCACTACTCTCCTTCCCTAATTAACCCTTCTTGTATCTTATCCAAACATTCCTCAGCCCCTTCGTCATGCCAGTTATGTCGGTCTTCACTGTCTACTTGTTTCTTCTCCCACAAGTGTCTCAGTGCCTTCCTCAAATTACTTCATAATGCCACTGTATTCTACTTATTCAAATTCCCCACACTTCATAGGCATCATAATAGAAGTGGCTATTATCAATTGGTAATGGCAAGTTAGAGGGACAGTGAGGTTTGTTGATATTTTTATACACATGCACTTGTCAAAATCATCAAGTTGTACACATGACTAGCACTTGTTAGTAAGGGCTTGGTTCTTCCTTAGCTCTTCAATGTTTTTATCAATTATCTGGATGAAAATATAAAATTAGTGCAGATACAGTAGAACCTCAGAGTTACAAACGTCAGAGTTATGAACTGACCGGTCAACCACACACCTCGTTTGGAACTAGAACTATGCAATCAGGCAGCAGAGACCAAAAAAAAAAAAAAAAAGCAAATATGGTACAGTACTGTGTTAAATGTAAATGATGACAAAAATAAAGGAAAAGCAGCATTTTTCTTCTGCATAGTAAAGTTTCGAAGCTGTAGCAAGTCAATGTTCAGTTATAAAGCTTTAGAAAGAACAACCATAATGTTTTGTGCAGTTACAAACACTTCAGAGTTATGAACAACCTCCATTCCTGATGTGTTCATAACTCTGAGCTTCTACTGTACCACAAAATTTGGTACAATAGAACCCAGCCCTGTTCTGCCCCAAGCTCTGTTCTGGCCCCTCCCCCCAGCCATGGCCCCTGGCTCGGCCGTGGCCTCAGCCCCTGGTCACGGCGCATGGACATGGTCTTGACGCCTGGCCCCTGACTCCCTGCCTCAGCTCCTGGTTGTGGCATCTGGCCGTGGTCTTGGCACCCAGCCTCCACCTTGGCCCACAGTCTTGGTGCCTGGTCCCCGGCACCCAGCTCCCAGAGCCTGCCGCAGGCCCTTGGGTGCCACAGCCCCACTCCCAGCCTTGGGCCCTCGGCGCCGCGGCCCTGCTCCCAGCCTTGGCCCCCGGCCCTAATCGCAGTCCCCTGACCATGACCACCTCTCAGCCATGGTCCCACTCATGACCCAGCCCAGCTGGGGCGTGGGGTAAAAAGTTTGGGGACCACTGAACTAGACAAATTGAGATGAGGTGGGGAAGGTAATATCTTTTATTGAACCAACTGCTGTTGGTGAGAGAGACAAGCTTTCAAGCTTACACAGAGCTCTTCTTCAGGTCTGCCTCATCCACCTTGCCTCCCTAATGTTCTGAGACTGACATGGCTACAACCACACTGCAAATTCAAACTAGAAATCAGATGCAAATTTTCATCAGTGAGGGTAGTTAACCATCGCAATAATTTACCTAGGGGAGTGGTGGATTCTCTATCACATGAAGTGTTTAAGTCAAGACAGACTGGATGCCTTTAAATGAAGACTGGATTTAAAAAAAAATATTTTTTAAAGATATGCTGTAGCTCAAATTGAAGTTATGGGCTTATATGGAAATTATTGGGAGGGGTTCTGTGACCTGTGTTATGCAGGGCCAACTATATGATCATAACGGTCCCTTATGTGAATCTACCTAGTCTTATTACTGTTACCCCCAGTCTCCTTCTCCCAGCCCCTCTTCTTTGTTACACCAATCTGTTGCATCATGTTGAAGTAGATTGTAAACTCTTCAGGATGGTGACAGTATCTTCCTATATGGTTGTACATCATTTAGCACAACGTTGCTAGCCCAATAGAAATAATAATAATAATAGTTAGAATTCACATTGGACCCGAGCATCTACTGAGTGTTTGTTTGCCTTTTTTCTTTTTTTATAGTGAAGTACATGCGAGAAGCAACCCCCTATGTGAAGAAAGGTTCTCCCGTTTCAGAAATCGGGTGGGAAACACCTCCACCAGAATCTCCTCGGTTGGGAAGTGTATCCTCTGACCCACTGGCACAGCTTTCTCTCACCATCCATAGAGACAAGAAAACAATTCCACTCAAAATGTGCTATGTGACACGCAACATGACTGTGTCAGACCCAGAAAACAGGTAAGCGGTGGCTTTGTCTGGAGCCTAGTTTTATGAATTAGAATACACAGTTCTCTTATTGATCTTAGAGCTATTAATTGTAAAGCTTGGGTATTGTGAATGATAACACTGAGGGTCAGATTCTTGGTTACACTTGTGTACATCTGGATTATAACTCCATTGAACTGAGATAATAATCTGACCCTTGGTTTTTACAAAACTTCCATGTGAGGATCTCAAAGTATTTTGCAAACACTTCACAACAGAGCATTTCATAACACCTATGAGATTACTATGGTAAATATACACTCATCAGCTTTGGGGAATGTACTGGAACAAACACTCTAGTGCACAATCAAATATTGTTCATAAGAAATACACAAATGAACATTTTTTGCTTTTAGCACAGTTATGTGATTTTTTTGGAAGAAGAATTCACACTCACTGATAGCAGCATCAGACAAATAAGATCAGACAAAAAGGTGCAAGAAGATGGCCTAATTGTCTTGTTCAGTAAATAAAACTCTGACTATTAAAGGAGAGAATTAGAGAGAGGTTACATTTGAGAAAATAAATCGGGATTTTCTGTGGCTTTTTGTAGTTTTCCCAATGCTAAAAATAAGATGAGCTTACTTGCCCTTATTTATAACATGTGTGGAACAGCTGCATCACACCAGCACACTCAATGATCGTCTATTTTAACAGCTGCTAACAAAAAGAACCAATAGAGTCAGTGAGGGGGTGGAAATAGAGACCGATTCTTCCATCCAAACAATGGGCTGCTTGTTTTTCTCTAGCATACAAGCTTTTAAAGAAGCTGCTTGGAACTCTTTTGCTTCTCAACACTTACATGGCTGAGGGACTACAAGTTACATTTTCAGAATTAGATTTTCATGTGGAAGGAGTAGCTGGGGTTTGTATAGGGCAATGATTCCCCAGGTTTTTGGGTTTTTTCTGGAGACGCTCCCATCCCTCATGATGGATTGAAAGATAACTGCCCCTTGCACTGCACCTCGGAAAGGTTCCCAATATTTTGGCTATTTTCTTTTCATTTTCTCTACCTCTCTTGTTCACTTCTAGTTCTGATGTTCTTATAGGTTTTTTTCTTTCATTTTTTTTCTTCCTTATTTTTGCGTATTGTTCTTGTAGTTCACTTCCTTTCCTGGTCCCCAGCCCGGCAAGGTTAGTGTAGTCAACCCTTATAAAAGAGCAGAACAGTTTTCTGCAGTAACAACCTAAAGCACTGTTTCAAGCAGTTTTTGCAACAATGTGTGTTGGTTTGGACCATCACTCTAGGACGCTGCATCGCCAGCCTTCCATCCTGCAGTTTTCCTAATCATCGGCTGCATGATAGTAAAACATCCCTTTCCATTCCCGTTGTATGGACCACTATGAGAATAACCATATTTGTTGCATGTTGGTTTTAGGTGCTTTGAGTTTTCTCTTCCTTCTTTGGCTATGTCACAATTCTGGGCCTCTGCCATGACCTTGACCCTAAAATTTGCTTAAAAACCAAAACTATTTAGCAGGACCAACATCACATTGTACATGATGCATTGTAAATAGTATAAAAGTTTTATCCATGACAAAAGTATGGTAGTTATATGTACAGTTTTTGGTGTTATTAAGAAATAATGTGTGGGAGAGCCATGTCTCTTGTAAGCATGGCTTTCTGTTCTGGTTGCTTTTGTTTTCTATGGAAAGAGTGACTTCTGATTTTTTATTGTAGGCCAGTATGGAAAATTTCATATGGCCCTATGCTGGATTTTTCCATACACGCAAGCTGTCTCACCGCCCCTCTACAAGAGCAGTGAAATCCCGAGTATTGTGGGTCACATAAGCATAAGGTCTTTTTTTAGAGATCTGAATACCAGAACAGATGTTTTCCTCAGTGGAATGACATCATAATGCAGATTAGAAGATGCACCCTTTGTAACTTAGACCAGGGCTGTAGATTGATTCCATAGCATTCTTCAAGCAAAGGCAAGACCACACTGTGTTACGGCATGGTCAATGCACTACTGGTTTATAACACAATTTTCTAACACACATGGATCCTATAACTGATGATGTAATATAGTGTTTAGCATAGTAGAAGCAGCCAGCTGCCAAAGCCTGGACTAAGGTCCTGTCCATAATAGGATTTTCAAATATGGCTAAGCCCAAACATGGCTGTGAAGAGATTGGTGTCTGCATACAACATGGTCACGGCCATGCAGTAGACCCATTTTGTAGATCAGCTAGAGGGGCTAGACCAGTGGTTCCCAACCTTTTCGGCTCAAGGGCCACAAATATGATTTTTACAACCCTGCAGGGCCACCAGTCTCTGCCAGCAGGCCCCACTCCCCCTCACTTTAGCCAGAGGAAGGAGTTCAGAGAAGAGGATCTCCCGTCCCCCTGGCTGCAGCAGTGAAACTGTGCGCTCCACCTGGGTCTCTAGGCAGTGGCTCCCTTCTGCAGCCAAGGGGATGGGAGATCAGTGCTCCCCTCCCTCTGGCTCCAGCAGGGACCCCAGCACCTCGGGACCCAGGCGGAGTGCTTTGCTGTGCTCCCTGCTACAGCCAGGGGGAGGGGACCGCTGAGCTTCAGTCTTCTGGGCTGCAGCAAGAAGCCTGCGCCAGCAACACGCTCCGCGTGCTGCTTAAGCAGCAGCTCCCTTCTGCAGCCAGCGGGAGGGGAGCCACAGGGCATTCTGAAAGGCTGGGAACCACTGGGCTAGACTTACATGATTTTTGCTGAACGGGTTTTACGTCTTCCCCTGAAGTCGAAAGGAGCTAAGAAGGAAATACATCTGTTTAAGAACTGGAGATTTGATTTCTAGATCCAAATGTCCCCAGACATAGAAGAGATACAAAGTCTGGTTTTCCAATCTGGGCCTGTATGAAGTCTTTCTCTCCCTATAGAGACCAGACCATGTAAAGAGGTTCATGAATCTGTGGCTGCCTTTATGCCATCTAATGCGTCTGTTCATGTTAGCTCTGCAGTAAAGCTACATGCTTTTAGACCTAGGGGTCCTGGATTCAGCCCCTGTAAAAGACCAGACATGGGGTATTGTTACAGGCCCCTCCGTCCCTCCCTCTCCTAATGGTTCTTTACATTAGTTTAGTGGTAGCAGGATAGTGTATGATTTTCGTTGCTACGTGAAAGGCTTCAACAGAAGGAAAAGAAATTCCTATGCAATAAAAATCAATACTAGATCTGAGGGGGCAGGAAAATAGTTTTAATAAACACAAACATGGTGAGAGGAGGAAATATAGAGTGTTTTAGCAATATTTATCTAACTCATGCTGGTCCACACACAGAGCCTGTGTAGTTATATTTGGGGCTGGAATAAACTGGGTTGAGGTAATTACCACTGCAGTCTGTTGTTTGCCTTCACTTTTATTGACAAGTGTCATATACAGTAGCAGTAGTAGAGATTAATGTCAGGCCTCAAAGGGAAAAGTTTCCCCTCCCAACCCAGTAACTCAAGACGGGGAAAAGTTATTAATACCACTAAGCAGTAAATGTTTCTGCAGCATAACAAACCTTCTCATCAATTTCTGTTGATACTGTTGAGGAGAAAAAAAGAAAAATAGTTCCCCTAGATGAGATTTGTTTTCCTTCTGCTTTTAAAGCCGCTTTAGTGCCTGATACAAAAACACTTTTGGGCTCAGTGTGTGAAAGACGTGACAAATGCTGGATAAAATGACTGGTGAGGCCAAGCTGTATCAATTCAGTTTTCTCCTCTTTTGCATTGACTCTAAATCATTGCTTGCCATTTATCCAACTAAACAAAATGTGTTCAGTCTAATCCTTCAAACACTGGCACACATGAGTATCTTTGCCCATTGGCAGCAGTTCAGCTGGACTAAGCAGTGTGAACCTAAAGAGCAAATTCAGTGGGTTGTCTCTCAAGGATAAAGTTACTACTGATGAGAATGGCATTTGTAACACTGGGCCCTTTGATGTGAAAGGGGAGTTAAGGACAATTTCATAGTCACATAGTCATAGAGTTTAAGACAAGACGGGGCTACCAGATCATCTTCTCTATATCAGAGGCCATCAGCACCATCCAGCACACACACACAAACCCAACAACCAAAATTAGATCAAAGTATTCCTGTTATGTGCCATGATAGAGAATCGGAGGGACCGAGGCTCACTAATGTCGGGGCCCCTGCAATGGCAGGGAATTGATTAAATGAGATATGCCCAGGTGATCCTGACAAGTGACCCATGCAACATGCTGCAGAGGAAGGTGGAAAACCCCCAAGGTCACTGCCAATCTGATCCGTGGGAAAAATCCTTCCCAACCACACTTATAGTGATAAGTTAGACCCTGAGCATGTGAGCTAAAAACAAGCCAGCCAGGCTCTTGAGTGACATATGGCTAGCTAGGCAACCTGCATAGAGTGGCAGAATTTAGACACTTAAGAGTAAAGCCAATAGGGTCCTATAGAAATTACTGTAAATGCCCATTGAATATAATAGAGAAAAAAATCCTTGTTATAGAACTTTTAAATCATTTTAGTGATTGAACAGAGAATTAGACTCTGGTGTAGAATTCTGTAGGTAAGTTGAAAAATAGCTTTAGAAAGTTTATGCTCTGGTAAATTCCATAGGACATTTCTATAAGAGGAAATGTCTAGTCATGCTGTTACTATTAATTATTTTCATTATTAGACCTAGAGGTCTCAGCCAGATTGAGTCCCGGTTGTGCTGAAGACTACAGAAAGCCCATGCCCCAGAGAGCTTACAGTCTTAATGACAAGACAGAATGGGTGAGTGAAATAAACAAGCAGTATAGGGATGAGGGCAGAATAAAAATATGATCATGATTTAGAAGAGGGCAGGGCACAGTAACATGATACAGAACAAAGCTGTTTTAGAAAACAATGTTTTGTTTTGTTTTGTTAGCTCAGTTTTGTCAACTGTTTTGTTAGCTCAGTTTTCATTGCAAGTGTAGTCTAGTCATTTTATAAAAACGTGATTGCACAGTAAGAGTTCTGTACCCTTTAATACCCACCAGAAAGGAGAGCACATAGCATGGCCCCTTATCTCTGTTCTGGATTCTCAGTTTCAATAGTTGCACTAACTCATGAGAATTTAAGGTTTTGGTGGGGGGATTCAAATGTGACTTTCTTGACCCCTGAAACATTGTAGGGGCCATACCCATGCCACTGGTCATTAGAACATGGCAAGGGCTGATTGATGTTTCATTCCTGCTTCTTGTGTTGGTGTGAAGGTGGGTGGATGTCTTGTTCCTGCAGATCTGGGGGCAGGACGATGTGGGTGTCTCATCCTCCCTGCTTTGGCAGAGATGTGGAATGTGTCCTGTTTCTGTAACTTCGCTGGTTGTTAGGGCAGATTTAAGAAGCCAAAGCATGCAGATGTAATTACCTGAATGGGAAGTTGGCCAGGACGCTCACTAAAATTGGAAAACCTTACTATTATGAAATATGCCCACAGCTCTTCTTTCCACATATCCAAAAAAGTGCATAGTTGATGTTACAGAATACGGGCTGGATTCTCTTCGTACTCCTGATTTATATCAGTGTAACTCCATTACAGCCAGTGAATGTACATCAGTGCAAGTGAGAAGGGAATCCGGCCCTCTGCGGCAACGTGTATTCTGCATACAGTGCAAAATAAGAATGACCAAGTTGCAGCAAGTGAGTAATGGCTGTTATTGTGAAGCAGTGCTCCAGTCAGCCTTACTTTGTCTCTCTGTGGATCATCATTTAATTGAGAAACAATTTTACTTGGCTTGGGTGTCATCTCCACAACAACCAGTGGCACATGGTTTGTTGGCTACTAACAGAATTTCTAACAAAATCCATACAGGTTTGGTGGGATATAGCATATTCCAAACTCAAAGCATGAAAAGACGAGATGATATAGCCCAAAATCATTTCAGTTGGGCACAATTACAGCTTGCCTAGAATTCCTGCAATCCTCCTGCTATCAGGTGTACTGCCAGGCTTTCTAAGAGTGTTTATTAGTAGACAGCATCCATTTAAAATGTTCAGAACCGATACTCCATCCTCATCCTCCTTGGACTGTCACCTTTGAAGCAGTCAGCCATGCTCTGCTTCTTGAAATCTTGTCCTTCCTCTGTTGCTTCTGCAACCCAATTTTCTCCTTGTACTTCTCCTGCCCCTCTGTATGTCCTTCAGAGAATCCTTCTCACCCTTTCTGCGGGGGCTCTGTAGGGCTCTGTTGTGAGTCCCCTTCTCTTCTCCCTCTAAATGGTATCTCTCAGTAATCTCATCTGCAATCACAAATTCAATTACCTTCTATATGCTCATGACGCACAGATCCACATCTTTATTCCAGACCACTTCTATCTAATTTAAAATAGGCTCACTCTCTGACATGACTCATGGATGTCTAGCCATCAGCTTAAGTTTAACATGGCTAAAACAGAGCTTTTCCACTTCTCTCTGCCCACCAGACCCTTCACCCCACCTATTTTCTCAGTCACTGTGGAAAACACCACCTTCCTGCCTGTCACTCAGGCCCATAACCTGGACATCATCTTCAATATGGGCCTCTTTCTAAGTTCTGACACAGAACCATAAAAATGTAGGGCGGGTAGGGACCTCAAGAAGTCATCAAATCCAGCCGCCTTTGCTGAGCAGGACCAAGTAAACCTAGACCATCTCTAACCTGAGGGCCTGGTGGTACTTGCCCACCAAAGAAGATAAATTAAGAACAAGGTCAAACTGGAGTTTCAGCCTTCACTATGAATTGTCTTGCTGTATGAAACTCACCACATTAGGCCTGTTCAACCTGTGCTTTGAGAACCAGTTCTCTGGGAGTTTGGAGACCACCAAGCTCAATGGAAAAGACTAATCTATCTTTGATGGAGCTTAATCCAACCACCTACAAGCAAGGGAAAGAACCCCACGTAGTCATGCTCTACACCTGAGGGGTCATTGCCTTCTGGCCAGAAGAGGTGGGATAGACTTCATAAGTAGTTTGAGGGAGTACAGTTGAGGAGAGACAGTAGACAAGAGAGGTCTCTCTGGTAGAAAAAATCCCTGGGAGAGGGTTTATCAGACAGGAAACAATGGAGAAAAAACTCTACAGGAACAGATTAGGCTCCTGCAGAGGAAATCCTGAAGTAGAGCTGACAAGAGAACGACTTCTAAGGGGCTGGAGGGCTGTTAGTTTGAAGATTTGCTTGGATTTTTATTTGGATTTATTCATGCTACTCCAGAAGGGGGCTAGACTTTTATGTGGTTTGGCTGGTGGGGGCTAATCCCCAGAACACCCAGAGGAGGACTTAGGAGAAGATGGAGGGTCAGAGAGGCTATTTCAGGTCCAATGGAGAGTCCAGTAGGTGGGTGCCAGAGACCAAGCTCTCCTGTAGCGCTGCAACCAGAGTTGAGGAGGCACCTGTGAGGTGAGGATACACTACTAAGCTATCAAACACAGCAGGTGACACCCTCTTCTTTATAAGGGAAAGAGTGTTTCCAAAACCTACCCTGTTAGGTCCTGAATGAAAGTGACCCAAGGTCATGTCAAAATAATGGCTTCAGCTTGCCCGTGGCTGTAACCCACAGTATTATTTAATCAGACTGTAATGCTGTTATTTATTATCCACTGTATTTTCTTTTTTATGGGTTAACATTTTGTGTGAAGAAGGACCTTGAGAAAGAGAAATGATCCTGATTGAGGAATACAGCTCCCAAAAATTGCCAAAGAGTGATGTGCTGGTTGTATGTTTAATGGAATCTAGCATGTCTTGAGGCAAATTAGTATTATTATAAACCCGTGCAATTCTACCTTCCCTGGTCTTGAAGGGAAGGAGAGTCATATTCCTCCATACTTCCCTCCACACTTCCCATACTGGTTTGAGAGGGAGAGGAAGACAAAAGTGTAAGGGTGTGTGTGTACAGGAGAGGGATAAAGTGTGTTTTTTTATGTGAATGTGACTGAATGGGCTGTGATGCTTAGACAGCAGAAACTAAGGTTTATTGAAGATTTTTTGCCAAAATTGTTTTTCAGTTAATTTTTTTTTTTGATTAACGGAAACCTTTTTTTGAAAAGTGTTTGCTCTCCATGGAAAATTTTGATTTTTTGTCAAAAAAAAAAACAAAAAACCCCAAAATGTTTTGGCTTCTGGCCAAAGATATGGGCTTTTTGATGAAAAGTTGATTTTCTGTTGTGGGAGGGCTCCATTTTTTTGACCATCTCAAATGGTAAGACAAGTGGTAGAGGCACAGGGTAGAGGAGTAAGTTGGGGAATGGAAAGAGAAAAACAGAGAGAACAAGAATGTAGGAAGAAGACATGGCGAGAACACAGTGGAAGGATATAGAGGAGCTAAGAACAGGAAATGAGAAGAACTGAAATCTAAGGAGCCAGGGAAAGGAGAATGGAAAGTGTGGAAGGAAGTTAGGGTACCTGAATTGTATTAATGAGATTCTAAGTGACAGTCTACAGGAAAAATGCTGAAAAGAATGGAAAGATACAGCAGAAAGGAAGACCAAAGGAAGTGTACAGTGAAGGAAAAAAAATGAAAAAATGCAGAGAACTGAGACAGTAAGTTGATTAGATTTTTAGCATGTGCATATCTAGGAAGTGTGATGCCAAGCTACCCATAAACAATGTTTGATTATGTTCTTCACACGCACAAGATGCTGCCAAATGGAAGGACGTTGAATTACATTAGCTGCCTCCTGCTCATTAGAAGCCCCCTGCTCTGCCTCTCCAGCCTCAGACTTTGCTCTTTTTGATTTCCAGCTCCTCACTGCTCCTCATCCCATCCTGCAGCCTGGTTAACCTGAGCGCCCTCTGGGATCTTCCCTCAGTTCGTTTGCCCACTGGATCTCTAATTCTTAAATCCAGTCCTCTAATTAACCTCTAGCCTGATCCACTGCTCACTGAAGTCAATGGGAACCTTTCAGGACTGCATAATGTAAGATCTTCCAGGCATTGAACATTTATGAGTTTGTACCCAATTTTTTGAGGCTTCACTTTAGTGAAGCTGCTAATTATCCTTTGAAAAAAGGAGAACTTTCCAACAGCGGAGTTTAATTTCTCAGTTAGCGGGGCACGTTGTATGTTTCTTACCATATTTATTCTCTGAAACTTGTTTCTAACATAACTGACTGTGAGCCTGGTTTACCATTGCCCTGCACATTGTGTTGTAGCCATTTACACCAATGCAAAATGCATGTAAAATGCTAGTGTTCTGAGTTTGTAGAATTTGTGCATCTACTTTACACTCATTTTGTACTGGTGTCAACAACTACAGGTGCAGGGCAATGAACTGGCTCTCTGAGTCTCTGTAAAGCATTGTACTTTTCTCTGCCACTGGATAAATGTTACATCATAAATAATAAATGACCCATTATATCCATAAAAGGAAAGAGTGTGTGAACTACAGATTCAGTTACAAATAAAGGAGGGGTCTTATTGCTCAAATTGTGTTATTGGAATCTACAGATACAACCCCAGCTATTCTTAATTCCTTATTGCCACTTAACTGCACTCATGTTTGCACACACACAAACTCCTGTTAAGTGCTTTTTTCTTTTGTTGAGATCAGAATATGAGAGGGTTAGACAGACACCGTTATATCTACTTACATGAAGATAATAATACTTAGCACTTACCTAAGGCTTTTTTGGAGTGTACTACAAAGAAGAATCCTTAGCCCCATTTGTATAAGTGGGAGAGATGTTATTTAAGTTCAGCACCAATGTAGATACAAGAACTAATGCATATAAACTGGCCATCAGGAGGTTTAGATTTGAGATCAGACGAAGGTTTCTAACCATCAGCAGAGTGAAGTCCTGGATCAGCTTTCTAAGGGGAGCAGTGGGGGCAAAAAAAACCTAGCTGACTTTAAGACTGACCTTGATAAGTTTATGGAGGGGATAGTATGATGGGACAGCCTAATTTGGCAATTGATTGATCTTTGACTACTAGCAGTAAATATGCTCAATGGCTTGTGATGGGATGTTAGATGGGGTGGTTACTACAGAGAATTATTTCTGGGTATCTGGCTGGTGACTCTTACCCACCTGTTCAGGGTTTAACTGATCGCCATATTTGGTGTTGGGAAGGAATTTTTCCTTAGGGCAGACTGGCAGAGGTCCTGGGTTTTTTTTTTGCCTTCTTCTGCAGCACAGGGCACGGGTCACTTGCTGGCGGATTCTCTGCACTTGAAGTCTTTAAATCATGATTTGAGGATGTCAGTAACTGAGTCATAGTTCGGGGGTCTATTACAGGAGTGCGGGGTGAGTCTGTGGCCCGTATTGTGCAGGAAGTCAGATTAGATGATCGTAATTGTCCCTTCTGACCTTAAAGCCTATGAGCCCATGGTATAGAAATGTGGCATAGAAAAGTGAAATGACATACCTAAAGCAAGTCAGTGGTGGAGCTGATTCCCAGGCCGCTGCTCTTTCCACTGGACCATACTTCCAGGAATTGAATCCTAGGGAATTTTTTGATTTTTCTTTCAGATATTCCTTTCTCCTTCTTGCTTGTTTTATTTAGCTTCTTTGCCCAGTCCACTCGTATCTCTTTGTGAAGACGCTTGTCTTTTTATCTTGTGAGAATGTAAAAGAATTGGAGTGGACTCTTCTAGTTATCTCTTTATGGCAGGCACTCAGTTAATGCAACGATCTTCTTGAAGATGATATCTTCATTCTTCAGCTTTCCTCAACTGTGTCATAGATACTTTTGGAACCCTTTCTCTTCATCCCAGGGTCTTATGACAATGCTGCCTGATTTCTGGCAGCCTGGCCCTATTTTCCCATCACAGAATTCATCTTTTTCCCGCTGAAGCCAAGGAGAGTTATTTGCGTGCTCTGGCATGAGATTCTTCCCTGTGTTCTCTAAGATTCTCCTTGAATAAAATGGTCATGCTATGGACTGTACAGTAGTTACCAACCGTCACACTTTAGTTAGTGGAGATACAATATTCTATGAACTTGGCAATGGTTTTAGAATAGCTATAACTTTTGTGACAGATTTTTAAAGTATTTTTCATAAAGTATATATTTTTCCCCTTCACTGACAGCTAGTTGCTTCAAGGAGCTCACCCCAAGTGCACATGGAAGGCAACGGAAACTGGCTTTGTAGTCCAGGAAGCTTTAAAGGTGCTTCAGCCCAGAATGCAGTCAAAATCCTGCAGTCTTTCTGAATTTGCTCTGTGATATAACACTAAACTCACTGTGACAAATGCACTCCACTCGTCCTTGTTTTTTCAAGTAACTGACCTCACCAGTATCTAAAACAGTTTGGTTCAATTGTTCAGTCCTTAAACCAGTTACCCACAGAGATGAGGGTTGGACTGGATATCACTGTCTCATCAGCATTCAGCACTCCTATGACTAGAGCATGAAAGAAAAATATGGGAACATGAAGATAAGAGTTTTGTGCAAAGAAAAATTAAATTGCTTAATGTCTGTAGACTTTTTTTTTAATTGACATCTTTCATTATCCACTTTAGATTCAGAAACCGGTTGAGATGGACTTGTAGATCAGTCAGTGTCAATACACATTTTTATCGCAGGGCCAGATTCTGCCCTAGCTGAGTCCGGTCCAGTTCCAGATAATGGGTTGCTTACATCACACAAATCCTCAACGTAACTGGCATTAGTTGCAAGTCAGCAAGAAACTGTTAAATACTGAGCACAGTTGCATTCTTGTGATGTCATGGAACCAGAGAGTTTTCAGATGGAAAAGGTCTAGGTTATCTGAATATATCTCACCCTGTAACATTGTTCTGGTCTGCATTTAAATATGACAAGTAATGAGGCTTCCATGACTTTCCCTAAGAAATTTTTCCACGGTCTAATAGGTTGGACTTTCAGGACTTTTCTCTTGAAATGAAACCTAAATTTTCCATTTCTTAATTTCAACACCTTATTCCCAGTTCAGTCCCCTGATACCACAGCTGGAATTGAACTGGCATAGCCCTAACAGCACTTCTTGCCAATGGAGCCACCTGAGGAATCAGAGGAAAACACTGTGTTATAGGAGTGGGGTGGGTAATGAGACCTTGGGACACTATGGCCTTGTTTACACTGGAGAAATGCACCAAAATATTCCCATTACTTCAAGCAGGCTGCACTGGAGGGGGAGGGGGATAACTGACAGAAGAAGTTGTCCCAAAAGAGAAAATTGTGTGCTGACTGTGCCCCCTGTGGAAATCTGGAGTTAGTGGGGAAAATTCTGTTCTCAGTTAAAGTGGTGTAAATCCAGAGTAGTTCTGCTGACTTCAGTAACTTTGTTGTATCTACTTATTAACTGCAATGTAGTTATCATTCCCTTAAATTTGAGTAACTGCTGAACCTGATCCGTGAGAGAGTACAGGGTATAAATCAGTGCACAATTTGGCTCTAAACTGATGTAGGAGGGGAAAATCCCCAAGTGACTTAATGAAAGGTGGTTCTTAGAAAACAAACACTCCCTTCCAGCAAGATCTTATCAAATATGTAATTAATATAGCACACTGGATATTTGTCTTAGATATCTGTCCCTCTATAAAATAAAAGCTCTGGGATTCAGGTGCGAGTGAAAGTTGGTTTCCTTATTGCAAAGTTGCAGCAATTAGAGGTTTCGGGTTTTATGTTCAACCCATGTTTTGTAAGTCGGAAAAGGAATGCTGGGAGATATTCTTTGGCTCACTGGAACTCTGCAAGTGAGAGAAAATTACTCTTTTACTATAAGGTTTGCCAAATGATCTCTGAGAAAATGTGATATCATTCATATGCATTGCCAATCTGGAGAGACACGGCACATCTTGGCAGCCATCTAGAGCTAACGTATAATTCCTTTGGGTTAGTATGGGCTTTATCAGAAATAGTTCCATATGCAGTATTTACATAACTGTGGTGGAGTGTGAGAATAAACACAGCTGTGGCATTGCCCTAAATATTTCTGTTCAATGGGGAATTGAAAGAGAACTTTATCATCAAACTGCAGATAAATATAATTCAGCAAGCGATGGTCAGTTCAGCCAGGGAGCCAATTAAAGCTACAAAGACTGGACTGCTGGAAACATTTAAGCACTTTAGAGTTTGAGTTTACGAAGGTCATCAGTATTTCTTGCTTTTCAGTAAATATGGAAATACCATGAGTCAGCAAGTAGCTGTTAACACAGACTATTTCCCAAAAGGATTTGTGAATGTATTGAGTACACCCTGTAAGAGACAAGGAGGGATAGGCAGTTGGGTTACAAAGCCTTTGACCTCTGAACGTGGTAAAAGTGACTTGGTAACACTCTACAAGCCTAATGACTACAGCTGGGTGGAATTTTCAAACATTTTTTTCACTGAAAAATGCACATCTGAGTTGACTGAAACATTTTGCAAATTCTATTTTGTCTGTTTTTGGCCAAGATGAGAAAAGACTTCTGAAATATCTAAATGAATTGTTCTAATTTTTCAGGCTATGTTCACAAGGGTATGTAGGCACCATTCAGAAAAGAGGAGGAAGAGGTGGGGGTGGTGCTGCCCTTATAAACTTTAGGCTAGTGGTTAGAGCACTCACCTGGGATGTGGGAGACCCAGGTTTGAATTCCCACTCTAGAGCAAGGACTTGAACCCAGTGAGTACCCTAATCCCAGAGCTATGGGCTACTCTGGGGTGGGTCTCACTTTCTCCTGCTGAAGTGGTTCCACTTTGTATAATACTTGAACAGTCACTGGGTCAGAATGAGAATGTTACTAGTCTGGTGAATAGGGCACCCACATGAAAGGAAGAACACTTGGGTTCCAATCCCTGCTCCGAAGCAGTTTCGAACCTAGGTCTTCCACATTGCAGATGAGCATCCTAACTACTGGGTTAAAAGTTATAAGGGAGGGAGCACCATATCCTCCTCCTTTTTTGTTGTTTATTTGTGACAAAGGGCTTCGGTGCTTAGGTGCAGGAGAGGGCTTAGGGCTGTAAACTTCCTCCTCCTCTTCTATGAATGTAACCCTTTGTTTTCTTTGCTTAAAAAAAATAAGAGTTAAAAAGGCACGGAAGCTAAATGACATTTTTCTGACTTGATGAAAATTCAAAAAAAAATCGGTTTTGGTTCAACCCAAACCAATTTATGTTGTTTTCTTGGAACTGCCAGCAAACCACAAAAAATCAGTTATTTACACAGCTCATATAACGACCCTCATTCAGGCTGACTGCAAGGTTTGATCTATGGCCTTGCAGCAGAAAAGCATGAGTCCCTGCTGATCGAGCAAAAGGAGTAAATAGTTGGTAGCTATAGTAGACTCTCATCTTCTTATGTGGACTGGCCACAAGAGAGCGTTACACTTGTGTGGTTACTTCCCATGCTGAGTCTTTTCTGTGGATGGGGGGTGGGGAGATGTTCAGTTGTGATTACTGTCACCGTATACCATGTTTACTCAGTTTTGAAATCACTTTGAAATACAGTATATATTGCTCCATTTTCTTGTCATGTGGTGAAGAGTGATATAGCCATTTGCTGTTGTTGGTACATCACCATCAAACTTTGGCTTCTGACAAGCAATTTAAAGAAAACTCAGTGTAATCACCTTTTCTAAAAATAACGCCTATCAAAAAATCATTGACAGATGATACTTTGAGAATTTTTGTATTAGAATGTATTGCATGATGCCAAATTGTAACATCATTTGAGTATTTTGATTCAATTAAAGGAATTCCTGGGGATAAATCCTCTAAATGCTCATAATGTTAGGATACAAAGAACTGAATTGATTTCTTTTGCCAAGAAACAGAAGGATTCGATTTATATATTGTTGTATTTGTATCTTGACACAGCTGACAGGAGGGAAAAGGAATATAGCTATTTTAGACATATACTTTAAATAGAAGCAGCCAAGAAAAAATACATTCTTGGGGGGCAGCTATAGCAAGGTATGTGTTTGTGTATTTAAAATACCTATTCATTTAAGTGACAGATATCATTCAGGATGCTAATTCAAAATCGTAAGGATTCACGTTGTCATTTGGAAGATCTTTAGCCCTGGAGAATTTATTTTTAAACGAAACCTTGCTGCAAAACTAACTTTAAAAGAACCAAACACAGACTGGCTGTAAATTCCGTTGTAACTGAAAACAGTCTCCTATTACAGTACAATAGCACAGCAAGTTGTGGGGAGAAGTGGGGGTTCTTCTAAAGATATCATCATGTAAAAGTTTTGCAAAGGGCATTGTTTCACAAGATTAAGCTGACCATTAACTGTTGTTACAAGTAGCGCAATGCAAGGCTTGTTCCTACATAGTGCTTCTCTTTTTAAAAGAGTTATTAAAATAGGGGGCAGTGGTGAGAGCACTGGATTCTGTTCCCAGCTTTGTCAGTGGCCTGGTGGGTGACTGTGGGCATGTCACATCAGTTCTCGGCACCTCAGTTTCTTCCCCATCTGTGAATGATAATGGGGATGATAATACGTTGTAAAGTACTTTGAGATCTACTGATGAAAAGCTCTATACAAGAGCTAGATGTTATTACTTAATACTTAAGTCTTAATAGAACCAGATAGTGCTCCTATTGACTTCAGTGGGAGATGGCACATTGATATCAGGAGATTTTGATTAAAAAAACAAAACAGTTTACAATAGTTATAAACCCCACCAACCATGAATGTATAAGTGATAGCCAGTGCATTTCTTTCTTTCTTTCTTTCTTTTCTTTCCTCATGATCATGATCGGATGAGTGAATTTGTGAAAGTGTCATTTTCATTCTCAACAGATCTGCATGCTTTGGCCAAGACTTTTAAAATAGGAACCTAATGTTAGGGTCCTAAATATATATTTAGGAATTTTTAAATAAGTGGCTTGATTTTTCAAAAGTGCTGAGTTCCCAACAGCTCTTGTTGAGAAAAGTAGAAGCATTTGGGTGCTCTCAGCACTTTTTCAAAAAACAAACCAAAAAACAAACCCAAAAACCAAAAACACTGACTTGGGTACCTAACATATTGATTTAGGAGCTTAATTTTATTCTCCGTCTTTTGAAAATCTTTGCATTTAGAATATCATCTGCTGACTTTAGTGACATGCAGTGACATTCTGCACAGGCCACCCAGAACTAAAAGCCATTCTGTTTCACTCTTGCTGAGGCAGAAAGATGCATTGATGGAGATTAGTTTGTCTCCCCTTGCCACATGAATCTTTCTCACCAGCAAACTCCACAAGACTGCCGGTTTTAACTTTGCCTTTTAGGTAAGGATCAGTGAACCCCAGTTCCCGAGTTCCCCAGAGAGCTAGCCTCAGCATCTAGTCCCTCTCCTTGTGAGACTCACAAAAAATAAGTTCACTGCCTCCAAAGACAGTGGTTAGGTTAATTAAAGACTCACACTTCAGTATAAAACAGCACTGAGATGGTTTATAGTAAAACGAAGAATAAGCTCATTAAACAAAACACAGAGATTTAAGTGATACTGACCAAGAGAAAAAGGGACAGGTCTGAATATAGCTAAAGCAAATGCTTTTTAGTGACTTTCCCAAATGCTTTCCAGTGACCAAATCTTAATTTTAGCAATTTACAATCTTTGCCTAAGTAGTTTTCTTTCTTACATCAAGTTATCAGCATCTCTAGTCCTCCAGGCCTGGGATCCAACTTTCAGAGGGTGCTGTGTCCCCTAACTATCTGAAATGTCTTTTTGCTCCCCTTATATTTCCCAAAGTTCATTGTCTCTGCCTCAAGAGCCAAGAAGGTGTCCTCGGGTGCAGATTCTGTCCCCTGGTGTGATCACCAAACTGTCTTCTCCACTGCTTGTTAGCTTGATGGCTTTATTTACCTTATATGTAAATATATTTTCATTGTCTTTTGCCTGTGACTGAACCAATCCGACAGGTAAATCCATATTCCTTTTTCTAGGGCAGGCTGGTTTATGGACTGCCTCCCAAACACATTTTAAGAACAAATTTCCAGCACGTGCATACAAAGCTCTTTATATACAACAGACACATACATTACGCAATGATTTTCGGGACCAGCATGTCACCAATTTACATACATCTTATATGACACCTTTTTAGATACATTTTATGACAATGTTTTGGAGGTAATGAGTGTGTCAGGCCTGACGTGAGTTACAGTATGGTGGGCCCTCTGCCAGTTGACATCGAGGAGCTCCCTGGGTCACACACACCCCTTCTCCCTCCCCCACCCCCACCGCCATCCCTCAAAAAAGTTAAATGATTTCTGTGAACCCTTCAGTGCTAACTCCACTATGGGAGAGTGAGTTGGATTCTTCTCCGGCTTGTACATCAACAAAATTGTTAACTAAGCTCCAGATTCCAGGATGTTCATAATGATGTATATAGGAATATTATAGTAGTGCCTGGGAGCCCCAGACAAGGAGAGGGTGGCAGAAATAGAAAGACCAGGCCCTTCACGAAGGAGGTTACAATGATGAGGTTCAAACCAGGAAGTACACAGCTTGCCTCAGATCTCAGGTAGTGAATTTGCAGAGATGGAATTTAGGTGAGGAAGTCTTTTTATTTGTATTATAAACAGCAACTGCCATATGCCAATAAATGTGAAAGCCCACAGTGCCATGTCCACCAACTGTTTTCATAGCTGAGCTGTACTTTAACTTTTTGGTTCAGATAGGGGGCATTCAAAGTGACCTGCCAAGTTATCTGAAAAATGCACCCCACCAATCGATATCTAGGGCTCTGTCCACCGTGGGAGCAGAGCCATATGAGAGACAGCCCTGTTTAAAAGCAGTTGTTGCTAGTAATGGTTTTGGCACAGTTCCCAGGACCAGTGTGGAGAGGAAATTTTCGCTTTTGCCTGAAAACTGTGCTAAACTGTACTTTGAAATTACAGGTGGCAACCCACATCAAGATTTGGGGGCCAGGGTTCTCAGGAAAAAGTACCCATCTCTATGATAGTCAGGGAAACCATAACAGAACTCTGCTAGCAAGAACCACTGTTTGATGTGGTTGTAGCTAGCACATTCTCACTCTGCGTGAACAGGGTCTAACTGAAGGGAGCATTCGGGACATTTGTTACTTTACTTCCCATGAAATATGAACCCATGTGGGCTGCTGGCTCCTTAGTGGTGACATCAAGCCCGCAGTGGAAGCCTGTGGAAACCATCATATTCAGGATTACACAGTGAGGTTCTTTATTTCTTTGTTGCACTATTCTGCAGGGTGTATAATAGCTGTACTGATCAATTTAGGAATCTGTGTAATGCTGAAAAAATAAGGGAGTTGCCTAACCTTTACAGATGCATTCTCATCTCCATCAGGGGTTCATGGTGGGTGTTATGTCACCAGCGTAATGCTTGCTGGGACATCGCAACGGCTAGGAGGTGGTGATCCACAGCAGGTTGGAAATTCATGGGGCCTGAAGAACAACAAAGTATGCTTTAAGTAACAAATGAGTCCCGTCTAAGCTAACCGCTCCGGGCTTGCAACTCCCACTGAAGTTCCAAGTATGGGACAGTGTCTAACCTTGCAAGTCACCTTTAAGGATCAGTATTTCAAACGAGCAACAACAACTAACCTCACCAGAGCTGAAATCCTTAAGGTTAATACTATTAAATTCAACAATGATCAAGGTAAGTTTAGTTTAAGACCTTGCTGATGTCCTTTTAGCTCATTTGCTTTATTGTAAGAGATCTTAGTACATTTAGTTACTTCGTTACTACAAGTTTTTGGGAGTGAACATAACATTTCCCCCCCCCCTCATTTTTCTAGGCTTCTTGAAGTCCATTCACCTGATGCCAAGCACACTGTGGTTCTAAGGAGTAAGGATTCAGCCACAGCCCAGGCCTGGTTCAATGCCATCCACTCCAGTGTTACTGATCTTATTCCTAAGGTGATTGCAGAGGTGAAAGACCAGCTGGGTAAAACAGGGATCGCTGGAAGTCGAGAGATTAGGCATCTAGGCTGGCTTGCAGAAAAGGTAATGAACATATTTTCTTTTCATTTCAAAGCTCTCTGTGTGTCTGGAAGTAGAGGCTGAATCAGAAATTCGTTTTTATTTAGCCTTTATTAAGGCCTCGCATTGTGCCTGCTGTGACCTGTGGAATTTTATCTAACTCAGTGGTTCCCAGAATCTCTGCTTTTGCATACCATTGAGAAAGCAGCTCCTCCAAGGGACCTGCCTCCTGTCCCATCTCTTCTGTCTCCCGCTGCTTGGCTCTCAAATGTTGAAATCTTCATACACCAGGAAGGCCTTCATGGTCCATGGAGTGCAGTTTGAGAACCGCTGATATTGTGGGAAGTAAATCCAGGCATGCACAGGAACAGGTCCAACTTTATCTCAGTGCCAGAACTCCAGGAAAACAGCTTGCATGCTCTACTGGTTCCACTAGCCGTGCTGGGCTATAGCTTTATAGTATCCTTAAGAAGACACATGATTTCCTCAGCAGCACATGTGGTGCATTCATGCCTCATAATGAGGCAAAAAATGCAAAAATTTTCAGGTACCCTTCCCAGCTCCATCCACGTTTAGAAAAGCCAGCAAAAGTCCTTGATGATTAACCTACTCTTTATTTTAGGGTGAAGTTCATCCTGTAGAGAGCCATAGGCCTATTTACCACATAATGTTCTGGGTTGAATTTCACCGTAATAGAATAGGGCCCTCTGGTAGAACTGCTGATCCTCACTAATGAATTTTAATGTTGAAATTTACACTTGGTGGCTTTGGGCTCATCCAAAGCCTCCTCACTTTTCCCCACTCATTTTTTTATAAACTCTTTGAACACAGACTATGTTTGGCTACTCATTGTTTCTGAAGCATCTCCCCAAAGAAGAGGCAAAACCCCAATAATTATTGGGTGTGAAAAGTTTTATCATTGTCTGTGTGTGTGCAGCTTCATTCTGAAGGCATACATCTCTACATGCTAGGGCTATGTTCTTTAGAACAGGAGATTGTCCGCCCAATCCTAGGTGAATTTAGCTGGTCTGCATTAGAGCAATTTGCACACGTTGCAATGATATATAAGTAGGCTTAAAGTAAATATGTGTGTTAAAGATGAGCAGGTTAAAAGGTCATTTTAAAGAATCCTATTTTGCGTGCTCTTAGAGTACACTGTAGGGTGCCTTTCCTTATTCAAGGATTTGTGATCAACATCACCACATAGTGGGATTAAAATAAGGGAGAATTTTGAAATTGCAGACAGTTCCGTAGCAATACAGCAGGTGTGCCATACAGCACGCTGGAAGTGCTAGCATTCAAATAAAGAAGAGGCAAGCACCCATACTGAAAATACACTGACATTTTATGCAGTGTGTCACCATGCCTCAGTGGCTCACAGCAGAGAATGCCAGATTCAAGATAGACTGCTGAGAAATGGGGAAGACTTACTCCCAAACTGGTGGTTATTCTATCATAAGATATATCAAGCCAATAACAAAAGTAAACATCTGTCTTACCACACTAGTTAACAAGAAGTCAAAAATCTAAATGTTAATTTATAAGAGAAAAGAAGTAGAGTTTAAGGGATTAATAGATCATATACATACAATCGTTGCAAAGTTCTTGTATGAGGTTTGTAGCACTGATGTTTCAGACTGCTGGCTTGTACAGTCTCTGGTAACGTCCAAGAGATTGGAAGGTCCATAGCCAATATGCTCCTTTCAATTGTAAATCCACACTCCAGAGAATCAGAGCAGGAAAGAGGCAAAATGGAGATGTTTCCAGGGTCTTTTATACCCTCTTTCATGAGGATAGGATTTAACTGTCCCAAATGCAGCTCTGAGTCTTAGTTTGTGGAAAATTACAGGCACAAAATGGGGTCCAGGGTCACCTGGGCAGTCACATGCCCTTACATGCTTTACAGGCACAGCCATTGCCCAAATTCTGGCTGGGATCTCCACAGAAAGGCTTGCTGGGTGGGACGAATTTTTTCTATTGCCCATTGTCAGAGTTAATTGCCTTTGGTGGTCCATCAACACAAAGCTGCCTGGCTTCAGTGCACATTTTATCTGGTGGGTGTTGCCCAGGAATACAGTACGCAGTCAATATTTATAACTTCAGATACAAAAAAGATACATGCCTGAGGATAATCATACTAAGCAAATCATAACTTTTCCATTGACACCTTACACGACATAATTTGTACAGGGTTTGTTGTAGTTGTGATCCTGGCACAGAATAGCTTCCACGTTCCACTCTAAAGTGCAGGCTGCATTTCACGGTACAATTGATTTCTCTAGATAACAGCGAATGAATCCTTTTGTGAATCCTTCAGGATCAAAGGTGCTGTGTAAATGCAGCTTGCTCTTATTAAAATTATTATCGAGTGTATATTTTTATAATGCTGAACCCAGTGTTACTTTATTCAGTAAGGAAAGCATCCACAGTCTGCCCTCTTCCTGACAGTCACTGTATAATCTCCATTACACATGGTCCCCCGTTTTCTTCATGTCTTGTGTAGGGGTGTCCACACTCCTTAAGTCTGGGCAGGTTACTGTGAGCCAGAAGGGGCTGGTTAACTTCAGATGCTACACTTTGAGGGGAACCAGGCACTGGTAGGGCCTAATGGCAGATGAAGTCTGGTGAGAGGTGAGAGCAGGGAGAAGGTCTGCAGTCACTCCCTTGAGGGAAAGGAGGAGAGTAAGATTTGGGGACCTGCCCTGGATTAGAGAGATTTAGACCTAGAGGGGTGAAGTAGCCATGGGGAGTGGAAGAAGTTCCAGGAGTAAACCCAGAGATAGGCCAGGAGACAGAGAGGCAGGGTAGGAAGGAGCCTAAGGGAAACAGCAACGAAGTCTGAGACTAAGTAGACTGAGGTTGTTTGTCAGTGGCTTGTAAGGGAATCCAGGCTCACCTGCTACTCCAGGCTCCAGCCCAGGGACTGATAACTATGTGGCACAGGACCTGGAGTTGGAACAGAAGACTACCTGAAACAGCATAGGGCACCTTTGTTAGCCTGGGTGGGAGGGGACTATATAGTGATCTTGACCAGAGGGCCACGTGATGAAGAGAGAGCATCCTGAGTCAGCATGAGAGAAGTCAGCATGAATAATGGATGGAAGGGGTGCCATATAGAGCAAGAACTAATTCCCAGGCCTGCCCGCAAGGAGGCACACCTGCAGTTAGCATTCCGCTAACTATCCCTTCACCTGACTCAAAATCTTGCATCATGTTTTATTATTCCTTGTGGACCAACACCAAAATGGCAAAATTTGCATTAACTTTAATAGGGTCAGGATTTTTCTGAGTGTACTTATTTCTGTATCTTTAGAATGGCTACACTGAAGAATTAGCACTGATAGATATTAAGAGGCGTTGCTTTTGAAAAGTAAACGTGTTTTCACACCTGTCTATATACTCAGCTGTGCACAGTAGTAATGGTGAGAAATCAAAAATTTCCTAACTGCTTTTATTGTGGGAACCTATTTAGAAGGGGAAATAAGGGTACGTGCAATATAAAGTAATTGGTTGGTTTTATTTTGTCCCGGTGATACAAGTGCATGTCCCAGGTTGCAGAAGGCTGATGTGGAGGGTGAGACACAATGGTGCAAGTTTCCTATAATCCCAACCAGGAGCTGGTTGGCAGGAAGTGGGAGATGTCAGGGCACCTGGACAAGGTGCTGAATTCAGCACATTCCCTGGGGGCCCTCTCTGGCAGAATTACTACTATAGAGCTGTGGTCAGGCTCAGAGCCATTTCCAGGAGGTTAAAATACCTTGAGCTGGCCAACAGTAGTACCATATGCCCTCCCATAGAAGGGAATCCCCTCTCTGTTTCAATTGCCACTTATCCCCAGGGTGCAAATCACAACATGTTGTTCCCACATGGTTGAATGAAGCCCATTCATTACTTTGTGTGTACTTGACTCATCTCAGTGTTTTTTTTCGGCTTTGCAACTGGTCTGAAACTCTTCCATGGACCCTTGTGGGAAGAAATCTGAGCTCTCTTTAGAGTCTACTCAATAGCCATTAAGAGCTTTTAAAGCACCACTTTATAATTTGTTGCAAATCTTCCTATTATGGTTGGCATTCACTATGACATTAATCGTGATGAATTTTTCTGGTTGTTGTAGGGATGTAAAATGTAATCCCATAGAAATTCAGATGCGATTGCTGGAATGATTGTCTGCTTGCACTCGAATATTTTGTGTCTATGCACTGAATTTAGCTTTTAACTTCAACCTCTCATTCACTGTAAATAATAGAGGCATTAGAAATCTGGGCTTAGGTAGGGCCGTATTAAAATATGTAGGACATCGAGGGTGCCACATCTAATTGCATACTGCCAGAATGCTCCTAGGACCATTGTGGCCACTTATCAAAAAGCCAACCCTGAATCTTTCATCTCTGGCATGAAATTTTCCCTGCCCCAGTCACACCTCCAAAGGCATGTCTCTGCTTAGTGCTGTGTACTAGGGTTTCTAGGTGCGCTCTGACAGGTATAGCTGATCTTTGGAAATACCATAGCAAAAGATTATGGGGCACATTTAGGAGAAAAACGGCCAGACACAATGATTATCCCAATTTTTGGGGGATAACAATCAGCCGATATAGGGCGATCCTTGGGATGCCAGGCTTGTGGGATTCAGGTCTCGGGGTGCTGTTTTTGTTTTTAGGAACAAAAGGAAGAAATAGAATATTTGAAGTAAAATGTTTCAGGTATTCCATATGTGGATTCATTTTTCACTAACCTCCTCTAAAGCTGTCACCTTCTGTAACATTATTTAATAGTGGTCCACCCAATGTACATGCACAGTTCAATTTCTTGATGCTAGTAAATATCAGTTACTCTTAAAATTAAAAAGTTTCTGTAAGCGTAAAAGAAACGACAAAACCTTCCTCATGAAAATACAGCTATACCGGAAAACAGTGCTTTCCAGCAATATAGCCTATTCTTGTTTGGCAGGCAAAATAAGCTACACCAGCAATCACACTTTTTTTCCTTGTGTAAATGCATCTACACCACGGCTTTTGCTGGCGCAGCAGTGTCTTAAAAAAATCTTGCCTCTAATCGACATAGCTATGCTGGCAAAACTTTTTAAGTGCAGACCTAGCCCGAGAAAATGCATTTCTCCAGCCTGAGGGCATCCAACATCAAAAGCCTCTTGCAAACAACAGAAGCGTAAATGCTTCTCAAAGAGAGTTCTCAAGAATCCTTTATAATAGAACACATTAGGCAACTTAAATGCAAGAGTTGCTACCATGTCCCAGATAATATGCATAACATTTGAAACTAAAAAGAGGCCGAGATTCTTCTCTCACGTTTGCCCACTGGATCTTAGAATCATAGTAACTCCAGTATTTGGCACATGTTAACATAACTCTGCCTCATGTGCAAGCAGATTATTGTTGTCAAAATCCAGTGGATGGATGTGAGAAAGGAACATACCCAAATGAGGGAGGAGAAGAAATAACTTAACTGGCAAAGTAAATTGGAATTATTTTTCAATGCATGAGATCTCTAAAGTGAAAAGTTTGCTGATATATTCTAGGAAGTTCAGACTCCTCTGCACTCAGATACCTTCATTCTAGTGCAATGCCATGGTTATGTGAGATGTCATTTATTGCAGCTCTCTCCTTCAGTACTGGAGTGATATTGCTCTGTATTATCAGGTTTCCTGTTTTTTCTTGTCCTTTGGAGTGAAGCAGAACAGTCTGGGTCTGAAATGTGCAAGCTGTCCAAACAAGATTTAGTCAAATGGCACAAAAGTTGCTTTGAGTCCTTTTTTGGACTTAACATGGAAACATTTCCCTGTTCCCATTTGTTTTGTATTTACGCTCTGGTTAGTGAAATAAGCAGGCAGCAGCAGAGCCGTATTGTTCCTGTACTCCTGGGTTGCAGTCATGGATTTTCAGTCCTGGCCTGGTATGTTTTAAAGAACAAAAGGGGATCCTAGCATAACCAGTATAATAATAGAGTTTAAAACATGTTTGCACCAAAAAAAAAACAAACGAAAAAAAACCCTGAATGTAGTTAAAACATTTTTATCTCATCTAAAATAATCTATTTAGGTACTTTGATTTAACTATCTTTATGTATTTAGTCTTCTAATGCCAGAGGTTATAAGAAAAGCAACCATTAGAAGAGGAAGTTAAATATGGTACTATGGTTGTACCGTCACCAATTTTGACTAATCACTTCTTCAAGCAGCCCCATTTTATAGAGGGCACAGAGAAGCGAAGGGACTTAGCCAAAGTCACACTAGGAAGCAGTGGTCCATTCAGGAATAAAATCCCGGCTCCTGATTACCAGCTCCTTGCTCTAATCACTAGAAAGCCCTGCGGTGTTTTTCATATAAGCCAAAGTACCTTTAACTTCTAATATGCCATAATTTCTCTAACCACTCAGCATGCTTTCTGCCTGGATAAATGGTATGTTGTCTGTTTAAGGTTTTCCAGAGATCCCATCTCTATAACATCAAAGTGCTTCCCAAGAAAGTTTGCAGTACATGCAAAGTGCCCTTTATTACCTGCTTTTTAAAATTATTTTTATTATTATCTGCTTTTCTCCTTTCATTGTCACAAGAGATTGTTTTGGGGTATATTGACAAATTTGTTTTAATTATTATTTACATTCATTTGTTCTCTTCCATGCATCTGGTAAAAATGTTATCAAAGAGAAAGGCCATGTCCTATGCCCTGGAAGATGGATAAACCCCTCCTATAATGATCTCATTACAGCACTGTATACCCTCCCATTCACCTCAGTTATAAAACTCCTGCTACTGACCTCACAAAAATGGGAAAATCCTATTTATTTCCCCTACAAGAAACTTATTTTTAAATCCTGGCTGGATCACTTACTTTTGAATGCACGTATGAGAACAAGGAGAGCTCTGCTGTAGCCTTGTTTTGCTTGACTTTGTAGCTTATTAACTCTAGAACTTAGTTATTTGCTTGGTAAAACAGCACAGCATAGCGCTTAATTACATAAACAGTCTGCATTATCTGGAATAATGATCAGCCTCTGCTTAGGAAAGATGCAAACCTGAAATAACATGAAGAGTCATTTCCTGTCTCAGATTCAGTGGTGTTCCCTCCTAGGTCAGATTTATCCACACGCATGAAGTAGTGTTGGGAAGAAGAGACTTTGGTAGCTTTTGGTCCAACTGATTGATGGATTTATTTAGAGAAACTGACTCCCAAATGAGCAGCCATTAACCACATTGTCAGGGCTCTCTTTCTCCTTTACTTAGGCAGCACATATGTTATTCTTACCATGCTAATGTCTATCATTTATTTAGCTAAATGATTATAAAAGCTAAACCAAACAGAAGTAATAAGTAGCAGGTGAACAGAAGGATAATGGGGGAAGAGTGATATGAATGGGATGATTTTTTTTTAAAATGGCCAGGAAGTCGAGTGAATGGAAGAGAAGAGACAGAAAGGAATAGAAATTCAAATTTTAAGGTTGGCCTCCATTTTTGCAAGAAGAGTTTTGTTCTTACAGATAATTGAACCTACAGGTTTGTTCCTGCAGTTAATTTTGGGCACATCTAGACTTACAACACTTGTTTTGGGCACAGTTGAGTAGTTAAATGCCAGCTTTTGTGCCTGCAGTGCCTTGCAAGTGCAAAACTGCAGGCTGAGTTTAAAAATCAGACCCTACATATCCCACAGCACTTTTCAAAGGGTTGCATAATTAGCCCCAGTGAAATTCCAATAGAGGCTTAATTTACAGCATCAGTCATCATTCCTATCCTAAAACATTGCGTATTGTGCTACTGTTGCTTCGGATCCAGAGGGGGCTGCATTTCATTGGTAGGCAAATGATTCTGCAGTCATGTCGTTTGTGATATTTTGTTTAACTTTTCACTTTCCAAACCAGTAGAGGTATGCACTTTAGTATGTATCTTGTATGAACACACATGGGTCTGCGCTTTGCCCCAGAACCACGCTCAGCACAGATAGCTTCGTTGTGCCCAGTACACCCTGCCCACATTAAGCACAGATCAGAATAGGTTTCAGAAACGGTTTAATTGATTTGTTTAACTCTTGTCCTCGCTAAAAGAGAGCCGTTTTAACTGAGCTGTTTTCAGCAGAGCCATCCCCTTGTTGAGTTCCTGTCAATATCTGTTACCAAATGTGCAATTGCTAGTTTATCACAGAATGCAGACTCATGGTTTTAACAGTGCGATGTAAACTGTTAGTCACACTCGCTGTGTTACCTCCCGTAAAACATTTTGAAGTGTGTTAGTGATGGGGTATGACATGCTTGTTGACTGGCAAACATGCTTCTAGATCTAAGCATTGTTCTTCTAGTTTGCTGCCTTATATAGTTTGCTTAAAAGCTCCTGCCTTATGTAGCAAAGACCCTTAACTGCTGCTTGGCTGAGCTATTTTTGCCTCAGTGTACATGCTCATGCTAATCTCAGTTCCCTTCGTGTAAAACAGTCTTCACAGTGGGATGTTTCCTGCCTCGGTGGCAGCTTAGGGGCAGAGCAGATCTTTGCTCTGAGCCTGGGCGTAGGCCCACCCCCACAGGAGAACTCTCCAAAATTCGCTGCCTCCAAGCGATGCACAAGAGGGCTGCCTTTGGAGCAGAGTTTTCACGGAGTTGTAGAAACATTTTTAACTAAATGCCTCTCGGTTTTTTGATTTGAGGAAGAAAAAGTCTTGAAGCCAAACTACTAAACTTAAAAAATAAAATAAAATCTCTTCAGCTGTCTGAGAAGGGTTTGAAGTGTAGTAATGCTCTCTCCCTCACCACCCCAACTTTGCAAATGTCAGACAAAGTGTAGTCCTGCCCTCCCAACTCCCACCGTCACCAGGGCAACTCTTGCACCAAAGGCAAAGCTCCCAGCTGGTGTGTGGGTGAGATCCATGCCAAGACAGAGAAACCAGGCACCCAGCTTGCATGTGGGTAGTGTCCATGCTGAGATGACTGAGTAGGCCACAAAGAAAGCAGGCTGTCAGCTGATGTGTCGGTCAGAGCCATGCCAAGATGGTTAAGGAGACCTCATGTAAGCTCCCTTACTGAGAGCAGGACAGAATCAATGGCATGGAACTGGAGGGTTTTCCTCTAGGCACGGAACCCCTATTGCCATCGCTTGCAGAGCAAGCAGCAAAGTTTCCCTGAAATCTTGGGGAAGGCAAGACCCCCTCCGATACCAACCAGACTAGAAGAACCACTGTTGTGATCCTGTTTGGCAATTATGTTCTTACAAGCACATGCATGTTGAGGTACCAATATTAGAGGCTGCTTTTAAAAACTGGGTCCCTAGCACCAGAAGTGGTGTGTGTGGGTCCGATCCCGCTTCCGTTAATGTAAATGGGACTCTGACCATTCAATGTCAGTGGGCACCGGATCAGGGCCCTGGCCAGCCCTGCCATTGCACACATCAGCTAGTGCTCAGATGCCCTCTCTGGCTGACAGCACCTTTTACACAGGGTGTAAACAAGTGTGTCTGCCAAGCACGTCCCACTGAGCGTGCTTTGCCCTTCACAGTAGTGCCCCCTCCACCTCTGCTTGGGTACTACCCCCGCCCAGCACTTCATTGGCTCTTGGAGAGAGAGTTCAGTCCAAAAGAGTCTGTTTTGTCAAACGAGTTAACATGGAAAATAATAAATAAACACAGATTTTTCTAAAAATACCCTGAAAAGAAACTAAATTCTGACTCCAAGTTTGCTTTTTGGAATGATTGGATTGACCTTTAGGAAAATATGAGAGAGAAAAATATAATAGAGAGGGAAACGTTACATGCACTATAATTTTCAACATAGCAAGACATTAATTCAATGCAGACTCTAAAAATCAGTCTAATTTTAGCCATCAGCCTCGAACGCCCCTAAAGCTATTAACTGCATGCTTTTACCCGGTTACTGCATCTGTAAAAAAAACAACCCATACTATCATGACAGCCTTAACAAAAACGTGCCATTAGACAATTACATTGCAACAAAACTTTGGAGATGATGTGGACAGTATTTCTTTGTTAGCCTAATTGTTCTGCTGCCAGCATTTTCAATACTCCGGCCACAATGGAAGGCGAGAACACGGCAGTGCCAAACGCAAAATAGTATATTGGGAATACGGACCATAGATACCTTCTGAAGCAAGAACAGTTTAGCAAGAACTGTGTGAAATTCTCATAAAGAACTGCAGTTGAAAAGAATCCATTAGTTGAAAAGTTCACTTATATCCTCCCCCCTCCCACAACCAAGACTAGTGTCTGCTTATTTTAGTTATTTATTTTATGATAGGAAACACTGACAGAAGTGCTTTAACTCAATTCCTCCCCTCCCCCAAACTCTTCAACCGTATAAGCTGATTTCTTGCTGCAAAGTTATCCTGTTTGCTCCTTTGAGCAGTAATGAGTTATATTAATTCCCCTGAAGTGTTATGACTTTCCCCCCTCCTGGTTAAGCCCTTCACTGTTTTTACTGTAACATAAATAAAAGCTTTAGCGAAAGACTGAAAAAAACCCAAATTGATAGCGATGGAGCTTTCTTGTCCTCTCCAAGGGGTTTCCTCTTCTCATTTTTAATGAGGTCCATATTAGTTGTCATTCTTACCTTCCCTAATGAACAGTTTGAAAGAAAAGCTTTTAATATGTGCAGCATAATTTGTGCCAAGCTGCTGACCTTTGCTTTTTGATAAGACCTCATTTGAGGCTCAGTCCCAAGACCAAACATATTGTTGGATCAATCATGTTGATTTTTGGCTCTGATAGTAACATGCAGCTAATGAGTTGTATGGTGTACACATTAACCTCAGACCTACCCATGCTTATGCCAAGCACGTAGCAAAAAATCACACTGGGGCTTCAAAGAGACGCACTGTGCTGGCATCTTAATAGAAGCAGGCAATTAAAAACAGTAATGCATGTCGCAGGTTCATTGCTTGTGGGACTAGGATGTAATCAAGGGAGGGAAAACAAGCCATCCTCTGTCTGTTTAAAAAAAAAATCTCTACATCATAAAGGTGCTTTATGAACTGTGAAATAGAGATTAAAGCCTGAACATTTAAACAGTAAAGGTAATGATTTTACTACCAAAGGGGAAGCTGCTTTGGGGAAGAGCCCTTGAATAATAAATTTAAGGTTGTCAGATTACCACACAATGATTCTTTTGGGATTTCAAGACGTTTTAGAGCAGTGCTATGATTTCCATTTGACAAAATGTGTGATGACATATGTATCAATACATTACCCAGGGAGGCCTTCCATCTTCATAGGAAAAGGCCACTTTGATCAGCAGTTGAAATACTATAAGCATATGCACAATGTGCCCAGCCATTTGATGGCGTCATCATCAGCCAGATGGAGAGGAGGTTGCCCGCTGTCGAAATAAGTCAGTGGCCACTCATCAAGGATATGCGACGTAGTCTGAAGTTGACCGCAGCTGTATCACGGGTCATTGGAAAAACCCCCTTTAAAGAGATTGGCCACACAGTTGCTCTGTCCCATTCGAAACCGATTCAGAGATGACCGTGGGTGCCTTGGCAGAACAAAACCTGATGGACAGATGGGTCAGTGACGCGAAAGTGATCAACGACTGTTGACGCTGACCACATCTAGAAGACAGGCAAGCTGGCAGGTGGTTAGAGAGGTTTGCGTACAAAGGCAGATCGCTATGCTCACGGATCTTGGCCAGCAGCATGACGGAGGCCTTCTCAAAGTGAATATGGAACAGTGTTACCAAGTATCAGTAGCCATGACAACAGAATTGCCCGTAAAGCCCTGGTAACAATATGCATACCTTTGTGAAGCTGTACATCAACCAGCCTTGTGTGAGATGAGTGACACCAGACAGAGCACAGTACTCTGCTGTTGAATAGGGCTGATGTTCTGAGCATCCGGACGTCCGTACCCCAGGTTGAACCGGTCAATTTTCTGAGCAGGCTGTGTTGAGTGCTGACTTTGGCTGCCATCTTCCTCAAATGGCTGTGGTATGTTAATGACCCAACCAATGTCACTCCAAGGTAAACCGGGTTTGGGTCATGCTGCAGGCATTGGCCATTGAGGAAAGCATTTAACTCATGGCTTGTGATTGCATTACGCAGATGAAATACATTAGAAACTATCTTGGAAAAGCTTGGCTGAAGGAGCCATCAACTACAATAGTCTGCCATGAGCCTGAGGTACTAGAATGTTGTCACGACAGTTAGTTTATATGCAAATGGTTTGGCTCAACTGTGAGAAAAGGTGTTGGATTGAAAGGGCCAGATTATGATCTCATTTTACACTAGTGTAAAGCCAGAGTACTTCCATTGAAGTCAGTGGCGTTACCTCAGATCTGAACCATTCATTGCATTGTCAGCAACTAATTTTGAAGACACTAATTCGCTAAGAGACAAAGGGCTGAATCCTGCACTCCTTATTTAGTCTCTAAATCCACAGGAAATTCACCTAGCTAAGGGCTACAGAATTTGGCCCCAAATTAGTTACATTCCAGATTGTTACCCACATGGCCTTGTCAACAGGCAGCTGATTAATCATCCACATAGAGCCATGGGCAAAAGTCCCAACATGAACAATCTGTTACTCCCTGTCATTTACCCCAGTTTAAGGATTAGGAAAGAAAACAAACATTGCATGTTAACCACACGAATAAGAAGCAAAGAATGCTGGGATGAGCATAAGCCGTAATCGTCCAGCTGCAAGAGGACATAAGACATGCAAAGGTGGAATAATGCCAGAGAGTTTCAAGCCATCATTTTAATACGACAAAAACTTATCAATAAGGCTGAAAGAATGTTAGTGCTTGAAACAGGAAGTCAGACAAACTCCTGAAGCATTGAACAACAACAACATAACTCTCTAGCGGGGCTCCCAATTACCCACATCTTAATAGAGAGACTGTCTTGTGAGCTCTCTCGCTCCCTTTGGTGACAAGATAGCATCCCTGTGTAGCCTGTAGAGGAGATATTTGCTTATATCAAGTAGAAATGGGTTGAAATATACATAGGGAATAGCTTTTGGGGCCTAAATTTGGGTTTCGTAACAAGGTCTAGTACAAGAGTGAGGTGAAGTGAGACAGTTCAGGGGCAAGTTAGAGAAAAGTTAGGATATGACCCCAGGTCACGTTGTAAACATGTTTTGGCTTTAACAAATGTTTTAGACAAAATGGGGATATTCTGGAAGAATGTGATTTATGTTGATAGTTACTGGAATGACATTTATGCAGATACTAAGTAAGATGTTTAATGTGAACTAGCCAATGAGAAAGTAGAAAATATTTAATTTTTGGTAGTGGAAATACAGATCTGGCAAAAGGTAGGTTTAATGAAAATTAACTAAGAGGTATTATGATTATATGAATGGCAGTATGCTAATTTTAGCTTTTCATGCTCATCCATCCTCAAGGTACCATTAGAGAGGATTATATATATCCATTCTATTCATCCTGGGACTGATCACCCCGGATACACTATTTTATCTTGGAATGTGAGTATCAGTGCAGTGTATGGTTATCATGGACAGCCTGTTTGCTTTAACTAATTTTATTTCATAAAGTCTTTTATTCTGTCACTCATGTCATTCACAGTCCTCCATTAAGTTATCTGTAACTGCCCCAGAGGCTTGACCTTGACGAGTTCAGTTTGGTTCTGTTACTTTTTGAACTATGAATTGGGAACACGTAAATCAAGGTTACGTCTGGCAACTAGATCAATTGCTTACCTGGAGAATTAACATTATTGACATCTTTGATGATCAGATTAGCAACTGGAAATGATAAGGAGCCAGCACCCTATGGCCAGCCCACTGTCTGTGGACCCTGAATCACTACTTGCCAGAATTTCTCTTCCTAACCAGATATAGCAAAGTATCTTGCAAAGTCGCAAGCTGTCATGCAGTCCTGCCAAGGGGGAATGTGTGCAGCATAGCACAGTTATCGATGCTACACAGCATAAAACCAAGAAATGGGCAAATTTTAGATTGTATTATTTAAATCTTAGATTCTAAGGATAAGACTCAAGGCAAGTAGCCTTAGGACTGATCTGCACTGGAGCTTATGCTGGCAAAACTTTTGTCGCTCAAGGGCGTGAAAAAAATACCCCACTGAGCAACATACGTTTTTTTCCAGCATAAGCCCTTATGTAGTTGCATTACGTTGGCGGGAAAGAGCTCTCCTGCCGACATAATAAAACTACCTAAATCAGCAGCAGTTGCTCTGATGGCTGGAGAGCAGTCCTGCCGACACAGTGCTGTCTACACGAGCACTTATGCCAGCAAAACTTGTGTCGCTCACCCGGGTGTTTTTTACTCAACCTTCACATTGGAAAAAAATGAATAGCTTACCAAGAGAGGCTATGGATTCTCAGTCACTAGAAGGCTTTAAATTAATATTGGATAGCTTTCTAAAATATTTGCCCTAGCTCAACCAGAAGTTAGGGTTTCATGCAGGATTTACTGGGTGAAATTCTATGCACTGTGTTAAGTGTGAGGTCAAACTAGATTATCGTAACAGCCCCCTGTAGTCATAAAAATCTATGAATTGGTTAATGGAAAGAGTCCAAAACCAGATGAGACATTGCAGAAAGTTTTTTCATAAAGGTTCTAACCCAAACCAAATAAATATGGTTAAATATCCTGAAAATTCACTCTCTGCTCACAGATTATGTGCAGTAAATCTGGGGAAGATATATGTTGTTGTTATTCAAGCAAAACAGAGGCTGAATTCCTTTTTTAAGTGAAAAACTGAAACCAACCTTAATTATAAAGAGTTACTTGGCTTCTGTAATAATATATACACCAGTTAGTGCCAAAAAGAAGAGTATGAGCATTGTTGTTGAATATCACATTTCTGTAGTGCTGAATGAACGGTTTTTGGCAGTGCATTATATAGGAAAGCTTTTATGCTAATGTATAGTCCCAATACCACAGAAAAGAATCAGCCAAGAAAGCAAGCATCTTTTATTTTGTATATTGTTCACAGGACATGATGGTTTTGGTCACTGTTAGGGTTAGTAGTTTCCTGTGGTTTGCTGCATGTGAACTCTAGAGATAAAGCTGCACAGTAGAACTCTTAAGTTAAGCACCTGCTGTTATGAATGTACTCAACTTTGCAAGAAGCAAATACATGTATTGTGTACCTTTTTGTAATGCTCGAGTTGCATCCCATTTTCAGGGATCCATAGTCCTCAGTTATGACTCTGTACAAGGATTCAATTGGTAATTTGATGAAATAAGGAGAAAGCAGATGATCTGTAATGGAAAACGAAATAATGTGATTGTGGAGACGGTGCCTGAGAATAAGGAAACAACTGGAAGAAAAGTACAAACTGGGTTTAGAGGCAGAATAATGCCAGGGGAAGGCTCAAACTAGCACTAGTGGAGCAGCACTGGTGCTAGTGAAAAAGCGGAAGATTTCCTTAAGGATGCTAATCCAGACACTGTTCCTCTAGAGCCTAACATAACGACTGAGAGGTCACTGGGGCCAATCAGATATAAACTTGGGAGAGTTTGGGGGACATTGAATTGATATGTAAGGGGCAGGAGGTATAGTCACAAGTGGCATTATCCTTTCCCCCAGCACCTAATATCTGGGGGAAATTCTGTTTAAAATAAATAAAACAAGACATGCCTTGGTCCTCAAGTCCGGCTGAACTGACCCAGATACATGAACTGGAGTTGGAGGAAGGTGGTTGTAGCTCACTTTTCTACACATTCCATCCCAATCCTGGTACAATGAAGCCTCAATCTTAACTGGGGCCTTGTAGCCACTAATGCAACATAAATAATAATGCAGAATAAATAATAACTAAAATCTGATATGCATTCTGCATAAGTGACCACAGAATGGGTCCCATGGAAAAATATATGGAGAAGTGCAGTTCTGTCTGGGAGCAAATCACATATCCTAAGCACTATTCAGATACTTATGGTGATACTGAACATTGTTCTCTTCTAGATTATAGTCATGGTTTCTGTTTGAAACCGAGCCATAGCAGTCTCCTTAACAAAGGAAACAAGAGCACCAGAAATCAAGTGGTTTTTTTCAGGGGTAGGGAGGGTGGATGCAATGTTCTGCCATAAAAGCATTGGTCAGATCTTCAGCAGATATAAATTGGCAGCATAGTTTCGTTGACTTCAGTAAAGCTGTGTCCATTTATATCATCTGAGAATAAGGCCCTTTAACTTCAAGACTGTTGTGGGCCTTGTTTTGGTGGCTTTTCCACTCTGACACCTTTTTAAAAAATGACTTTTTTTCCTTCCCTCTGTGCGGGGCCGTTGTGTGACCTTCACGGTTCTCCTCTAATTAATAGTCACATCCCATTAATTAATAAAATAATACACAAAAACTAATACAGAGGACCAAACTTTCAAGCTGCCTCAAACTAGTATTTGTATACTCTAAATTTGGGGATCTGCAGTTTTGGAACTGGGAATCTCACCTGGGAACAGAAAATCAAGTGGCTTGTGCATGAAAGAGAGTTATAGAACATGCATCTAGGGCTGGATTCTGCTAGATGCTGAGCACATCAACTTCCAGTCATTGGTGGGCTGAGGGCACTCAGTGCCTTCTCATACCACTCATCTCAGGGGAGCGGCCAGCAGCTTGAAGGCTTTAGTCCTTAGTTAGCAATCCCAAATTGTGAACTTTCTGCATGCAACTGAAATTTAGATTTTGCTTTTGGGAATTTAATCAGGAAAGCTTTTGCATATTCTTTGAGCTCACAATTAAGTATGTACAGCCAGAGTACAATAAGTTTTTAATAGGAGAATGAATAAATATGCATATGTGTACACACACTTTAAAAATGTTCCTTCCTGTAAGTGCTGGGATCCACTGCTCTCAGTGTCTATGGCATTGCCTCTGAAAGCAAATAGACGGTTCTAAATCTTTTCTCAGATGTTATTTAGATGACTGCATATCGTGGGTTCTCATATGGTAACCTAGGCTACTGGAAGGAAACACCTGTTTTTTAATCACCAGGCTCCAACAGCTAGGCACTTTGGCCACACTTGAACATTCCTGAAGCTGTGTGTGAACATATTGCGTATTGTGAGTTTTTTCCCTTATTTATAGGTTCCTGCTGAACAAGCTGTACCATGCAAGTGTCTTATTTACTGATCTCTTACTAAAAATAATTTACATTTTAGAATGCTGATATACATTTTGAAATAGCTTCTTGTTTGATTTATGTTAGCAACGTCAATGACATTTCGTGGGGGTGGGGGAAATCTAATTTAAAAAAGGAATGTTGAGAAGAAAGTTTATGGAAGGAAAAGCTTGGGCACTTATTTATGTGCTTCTTTCCCCCCCCCCCCATGTGCAAGGCAATATAGAGTGCTCTCAGTAAGGGAAGCATTTTTAGAACATAAGGATGGCCATACAGGGTCAAACCAATGGTCCATCTAGCTTGTCTTCTGAGAGTGGCCAAAGCCAGGTGCCCCAGAGGCAATGAACAGAACAGGCAGTCAAATGATCCTTCCTTTACATGTGGCTTTACAGCAGGGGTCGGGAACCTATTTGGCTGAGAGAGCCATGAACGCCACATATTTTAAAATGTAATTCTGTGAGAGCCATACAATATGTTTAAAACTAAACATATGTGTGTGCGTGTGTCCTCCTCCACAGTGAAATTAACAAGGCGTCAATTTCACTGCGGAGAGTGTGTCCTGCTCCACAGTTTCACTGCCAAGAGTGTGCCCTGCTCCGCAGTGAAATTGACAAGGCAGAGTCAGTTTCACTGCCCAGAGTGTGCCCTGCTCCGCAGTGAAATTGACAAGGCAGCGTCAACGGAGAGCAGTTCCTACTTCCCCGATCACCTATCGCGGGGGTCTAGGAACCTAATACCCGCGATAAGTGAGGGATCACTGTAGATGAGAATGTTTTATATTTTTAACGTTATTTTTTTTATTAAAGATTTGTCTGCGAGCCAGATGCAGCCATCAAAAGAGCCACATCTGGCTCGCGAGCCATAGGTTCCCGACCCCTGCTTTACAGGGTAGGAACTCAAGGCATAGGCAACAGGAGGAGGAGACTGGAGCAGTTAGTACTTGGCAGCAGAAATGGCACGAAGATCAGCTTGGAGAGGGAAGGGAGGGGAGAAGGGAAGAGGGAAATCTTCTCAGAGAACTGCTTCTCTTGAGATAGTGAGTCTTTGTGGTTAGGTTGATGGGGGAAGAGAAGCTGCATGGATGGTTGAGTAGGAGTTGCCTTACTGCTGTGGTATTTTACTATTTGGGGCATCATCTGATGGGTTTTTAACCCACAACTAAACCATTATTATTATTATTATTATTATTAATCATCAGGGCTATCAAACAATTAAAGAAATTAATTGCCATTGATTGCGTGATTAAAAAATTAATGTGAGGTTAATTTAAAAATACTATTTTTGTTTCTTTTTTACAGTGCAGATATTTGTAATCAAAAGTAATATAAAGTGAGCACTGACCACTTTGTATTCTGTTGTAATTTAAATCAATATATTTGAAAATGTAGAAGAACAGCTAACAATATTTATAATAAATTTAAAAAGGTGGTATATGATTCTTTAACAGTGAGATTAAAAGTGTGATTAATTGCAATTAATTTTCTTAATTGAGTTAACTCAAAACAAATTAATCACTTGAGTTAACTGCTATTAATTGCTGGTCCTATTAATTATGTTTATTATGGCAGTGCCTAGGGACCAACCAACAACAGTTGGAAACACAGAGCAGTAGACAATGCTTCTCCAAAGAGCTTATGATCTACATATATTCCTTTCCCATTGCCTTTATCTAAAACACAAGCAGGGATATTAATGTGGTGGTGACGCTTGTCATGTTAGTTCTCTGGGGATTTTTTTTTTGGAGGTTGGGGTTTAGATGTGAATCAGGAGGAAATAGGCTAAAAGGAATGAAAAGGGAAAGAAGAGGGGACATTGGAGAGAGGAGGCTGGGGGGGACACAAGGCAGTACAGGAAGGAGATTATGAGGATCAAGTGTGAAATGAAGCTGAAGTGAAGAGGCTCTGGCTGTTCGCTATAAGCTGCTCTCTCAGTCAGCACAGGGATGAGAATATTGAGTCAAAGTAGGCCGATGGATAGTTCTGATAAAGTCCCATGTTGGAAAGAACCAAACCATCCCCAGCTGAACTTTCTATAACTTTCAGATGAATTGTTTGCTGCTACAAGGAGATCTCCAAATAAGGACGCCTAATTTTTTTGCATTTTTTTTTTTTTTACTGAGGATAAAACACAAGAGCTTTTTGCACTCTGGGATCGCATATATCTCTTTCCATTAGCCTGGAAAAACATTGAACAAAAGTTAGTCCATACTCTGTTCAAATGGCTTTTAACAGCTGCCTGTCCATTTACCAGAATAGGCAGCAGGAATGAGATGTATATTAGGATACTATCCAAAAGAATTAACAATTCTGAAAAATATTTTCAAGGAGCCAAGCAACCTATGATAATTGTTATGTACCTTCAAACCTGAATGACTTGGACAAGCAAGGTGGACATGAAATGTGGGCTACAGGATCCATTTTAGCACTGGTAACTTTACAAAAAGTTACAAAAAAGAAAAAGGCAAGAAGGTGCCTACCTGTCTCAGAGATGACAGACTGCTGTTTTATCCTGAAACAGTGTAGCAAATAACTAGGGATGTCTGTCTTGATTTTAATTTCAATCTAGTATCAATCAGGAGTAACTTCACAGAGGTCAGTGGAATTAAGCCAGTGTAAAATGCTATACATGTTGATTCTCTCCCCTTCCCATTTCTGCCTTCCCTTGATACAAACCTCTGAGTTAGGGTTAAAGCCACTTCTACTCACGTTTAATCCAAAACCCATTGATAAGGTTTGCTTGCAAGATGAGCAGGTAAGGTCTCCCCCCCCAATCCATCCCATGGCGCACCCACCCTTCCATTGACTGCTACTACTTAAAAAGTCTCTCCCAAGCTGCTCTTTTTTTTTGGTTACTTGTCTCAGGCAATTTATTTGTAGCTGTGTTTAATTTTGAACACAAGCATGGCAGACTGGGAACCTGATTTTCAGCTCATTCTAGTAATTGAATTGTGTTAATTAATTGCAAAAAGAACACTGATAGCTTCCTTTCTGTCAAATACTTAATACTTTCCATATGGTTAGGGAAACTGAAAAGGCAATTGGAAAAATCACAAATAAAAAACTGCTTTGTGACTACACCAGGAATGCTGTGTGCGGTCCTGTTCCCTATTAGTTTAAAAAGGGCTATATAAAAAAAACCTAGAGACTACCCAAAGGAGGGCAATGAATAAACACAATAATTGGAGAACAAGACATATGAGGAAGTGATATGAGTAGTTTCTGATTCTTCTTTCTGATACTTTTACACTGGTGTAATTCAGTGGTGTTATTCCTGATTTACACCAATGTATGTGAGAAAAGATTCAGGCCCATATAGTCTCTAAAAGAGAGAACTCATATTTACCTTCATGGTAAGAGTATAATCACAGAAAAGGAATAATTCGTAGTCTCAGAAGTTAGAAGGATAAAGAACAATGGTTTGAAGTGAAGGAAAGTTTGTTATGCATTAGAAGAAAGATCTGAGCAATTGAAAACAGTGACATAAACTAACCGAGAGGTGGTCGTGGTACCATCTCAACAAATAGCCAAGAATAGGCTAAATAAGACGTCATTGGAACTACATTTTGCAGTGTCCTGTATTGCATGACGGTGATCACACTGGATACCACAAACGGCCTTTTATGGTTTTTTTTATCTGCAGACCCAATCCTGCAGTCTTTATGCAAAGTTTCCTTTGACTTGGATAGGAGCTTTATCTGTATAAAGAATGCAGAATTTGGGTTTATGACTTTATGATGATTCTCTACACATAGCTCTATGTAGTCTTTTACTTTTATGTGGCTTGAAAGGTGACCTTTGAACTACATTTGTTTTGCTGTTAGAATCAGCTGAAGTATTCACAGGTTTCCCTTCTGAATGTAACTGGCATTTGCTATATAGCATGATTTATTAACTCACAATAGGAAAGTTTCCTTTATTGATGACACTAGCTTGATTAAAAGGTATGCATCTCATGCATATTTCTGTTTAGAGATGTGGTGAATTTGCAATGAGAAATAGAAGAGTTTATATCTTTACCAGGAAACTGTTAACATTACTAAATTATGTACATCAGTGGTGATTCTTAAAAGTGAATGTGAAACCTTAGCCCCATATCATCGGCTTAGAGAAATTATTTATTTTATTCCTCTAAAATGTGTCTACCAGAGAGATGATCAGTGCTCAGTACAAATGTCTTTTCTGGAAATGTAATGCTATGATTACATAGTGAAAGTGTTAAAAATATCGTTTTAAAGCGTCAATTTTCAAAATTGTATTGCTCATACCATATAATTTGTTGATATTCATAGAACTTAGGTCTAAAGATTGACAGTCCTAATGGTCTATAGATTAATAATCTTTATGAAATAACATAACATTGCAGTAAATCCATTAGTACTGTGTATGGCTAATTGTAAACTCTACATAGAGAACAACCAAGTAAAAGATTTGTTCTAAACATACTGCTAATACACCTATGCTGACTGTTCATAGTTCCTAAAAAACAACTGTTCATAGTTCCTAAAAAAAAACTGTCTTCATAGTTCCTAAAAAAAGTGATGACCCCCACATTCATGCCACTCTTATTTCTGCGCTGGTGCTGGGACGGCACTACCTTTAGAGCACCCAGCCAGCAGCTGCTGCTCTCTGGCCACCCAACTCTGAAGGGCTCTGGCTGTCAGCCTTGCACAGGGCTCACAGCCACAGCACGTGCGGGAGCTGACAGCTCGCGAACCCGCCGCCCTTCCCCTTACAACCATAATAACCTTACGACCCCTTAAGGGGTCCCAACTCCCAGTTTGAGAGCTCCAGCTTTAAGGTCTGATATTGTATGACCCTGCAGGGCTCAAAATGGGAGGTTTATACCACAGAAAAGCAGAGATTGCCTTGCTAGGGTCTTCAGCTCCAGCTCGAGTTCCTTTAAATTCAGTCCTTTTTTCAGGTTCCCAAATAAGGTATGGCTCCTTTTGAGGTTTATGCCACTTCACCTGTGGCTGGTAGGGAGCCCAACCCATTCACTATTCCGGGTTCCAACCTAGCGACCCTTTCAATGGCAGCCATGTACTCCTTGATTCAATATGTTGCTGTTTCTTCCCTGGGCCTCTTACTGCCTGGCCCCTTTAGGTTCACCCTTATAGAATCGTAGGGACCTTGAGAGGTCTTTTAGTCCAGTCCCCTGCACTTATGGGCAGACTAAATATTATCTAGACCATCACTGACAGGTGGTTATCTAACGTGCTCTTAAAAATCTCGAGTGATAGAGATTGCACAACTTCCCCAGGCAATTTATTCCACTGCTTAACTACCCTGACAATTCGGAAGCTTTTCCTAATGTCCAACCTAAACTGCCCTTGCTGCCATTTAAGCCCATTGCTTCTTGTCCTGTTCTCAGCAGTTAAGGAGAACATCTTTCTCCCTCCTCTTTGTAACCACCGTTTAAGTACATGAAAATTGTTATCTCAGGGTTAAAATCCCTAGGCCATCTTCCTCACTGCAAACCCAACTAAGCAAAATGCATCCAGAAAATAAACTTTGGCTATTCCTCAAATTCCTTTGGGCAGAGAGGCAAACCCTTCCTAACCTCTCTGGCCCCAGGCCGAAACTGAACTGCTAAGGCCACTCTCAGTAGTTCCTTTTATCTGAGCCTGCTGGGGTCTATTGACTGTCATAAGCCCATATAGCCCTTGAAGCACTGGATCTCTTGATCATCCAAGGTGGCGGCCCTAATAAGGTCTCTTTCTGCTGGACTGGAGGATCTATCTTTGCTGCTCTTGTTCTCCCACCTTACTGCTTCCTGGGGTGGAGTTTAGCAGAGAAGTGGGGCCTCTGGCAGTGGCCACAAAGCCCTGATACATCCCATCACAGATGCAAAGGTTTTATTAGCACTCTGGCAGTAAACTCATTTTTGTACCAGAATTACAATGAATTTACTCAAGGTTGTTTGGTGTTTTTATGTGGATTACAGTTCATTGGATGCTGAACTGAGTCTACACAGATCACTGAGTGCCAAATTACAGTCCTTGAGACATAACAAAGACGAAGAAAAAACTCGTTCTCTCTGTGCTACTGGCCTGCTGTGTTCCAGCGCTTGTGGTTTTTAATGGCTCTAGAGTATAACGGTGAAATCCCTTGGTATGAAGAGGAGCAAGTTGCGATGGGCTATCCCTTCCAAGACTGACGGTTAGAAAAGACTCTATGAAACAGAGAAACCCATGCAGTTCCTGAGACAAATCAGCTACTAAGTTCCAAGTCAGACGCTGATGAGACCTTGCCCTTCAGGAGGCAGAGACTGTGCAATTAGTTGGAATGACATTTTACACTTGTTTGAGGCATCGCTCAAAACAGCTTTCAGTTTTCAAATTGCAACTCTGCCCCCAGCATTCAGTTTTGGTTTGTCTCTATTGACAGAATATTCCTGAATTGCCATTGGCAGCTTCCTTTCTCTGTACTAAATCTAAAGAGAAACCTGACTACTGTTTGGGAGACTAGGTATTTGGCTCTGTCTTAATCCAGAACCTATTTTATCTGTTGAGTTTCCATTGAAATCTCAGTAAATAGTTCTCAGGTAGTATGGATCTGAAATCTTGATCTGTCTTTACTTAGATCCTATTCCTATGTAATTAGCATTATTTTAGCCCTGGGATCAAAACAAAATTGTTCATTTAAAGCCTCCTTCTTCTGGTCATGGGTCAAGGGCCAACATGTGCCAGATGAGGGTGGAGGTCCCCCAGCTCTGTGTGTTTTGGAACTTTTGTGGAAGAGAAGTAGTTGAGGAGGGGAACTGATAGAGTGGAACATAGATGATGGTGCAGCTACACTGCAGTGGGAGTTGGGATTTGCAGCTTGAGTAGACACAGGTGTGCTAGCTTTAATCTAACTAGTATGGTTAAAAATAGCAATGAAGATGCAGCCTCTGTGAGCTGCAGTCAGAGCTTCAGCTGCAGTGTAGCTGTACCATAAGGCCCTGTTTATCCTGCGATTCTTTTGCATTAATGTAATTACACTGGTATAAACCCCAATGGTGATGTATTGCATGACTGTAAGACAGGGTTTCCATTGGTGGTCTTGCACCAGAGCATTGAATATGCCGTAGGGGGTTGCACCACTGTAAGATTTACTACAGATTTTGCTAGCCTTAACAAGCCTGAGGTTAATGAAATATATATCAGAAATGTAAACCATAGTGTAGTTTGTGCCCTTCACCAGCAGAGAATTGTTCAAAGACACACTGGCCTTGACGGTTAGAGTTGAAACACATCTGGCCTTTTCACTATCTCTGGATCAGCCATCTGTTTCCATTGGTGGCTTGTCTTCTGGCCTTTGTGAGTGAGTCTCTCTCACCTTTCATCTCCTCTTTTGTACGCTAGTGATCAGGCCACTCCTCTCTGCCACTGCTGTGGATGGCTGGGGTTTTCTTTCTTTTCAGTGTCCAAGGAAGAGAGAGAATGAAAAACAAAAGCAGAAGCACCGAGGCACTGGATGCCCTGCGGAAGACCTTCAGCACACCGGGGTATTTGTTTGGGGTTGTCTTAGCATGTTTAAACATCAGACATGAGCCTTGTAACTTGGAAAAGCTATGTTCTGTGTTAACCAGAAAGCATCAGACACTTCCTTAATTTTTTAAAGCCCAGTCATTGTCTTTTAATGAGTCCTAATGTGAAAAAAACAATCACTAAAAGGAACAAATCATTGTTTATTAAAGAGCCTGAGCCCCACTTGGCCACTTTGTATCTGCTCTGGTGGGCACAAAGGGGCTGTAAGGCCATCGTCTCATGCTCCTGATGATTTCCTTAGCATAGAAGAAATCCTTCAGTTGCATAGGGCCAACATATTAGCCCTGCACTACCCCTTTCCTGGAAACTGGGAATAAGGGGTTGGGACTAGAACACATCTCCAGCTGCTGGAATTGTCCTTTGAAGCCACGTGGGCAGCCAGAGGCAATTTAGAGCAGTTGTGCACAAACTGGGAGGTGCACTCCCTCAGAGGAATGCAAGAGGGTCTCTAGGGGGGCACAAAGAAACTTTGGCCTTTTGCTCTTTTAGAAAACAAACAAATAAAACCATAGGCTGGCTTCTTTTCAACAATGTAGTAAGTTTCATAACCATAGCAGGCCTCCTATGCCTTTAAAAATAATTTTGATTCTCATTAATTTTAAAGCTCATAAGCTGGCAACATATATAATAATAGTTGATAGCCCAAGATCTCTTGAGTGAATCAGACGCTCTAACACTAAACTGAATGAATGAATGAATAGTCTCATCTCTGTGTTTTCTCTTCACCTTCCAATATGAAAAAACGTTTCAGGTTACAAGTAATGCAAAAACTCCTTAGTTTCAGATTAGAAATAATGGGGAGAGGGTGTAGGGATCTGACAAATTCCAGGAATGGTAAGGGGGGAGGGGCCTGACTGGAAAAGTTTGTGCACCACTGATTTAGAGCATTCCTGAAGCTGCAGTAAATAGAGCTGGGAATTGAACTGATCCACAGCCAGCCCCAGGTCTGATGAATAGCTGCAATAGTGGTGATCAAGAAACCACCTTTGCTTCGTTGTCACCTTAGAACAGCTCAGCTGGACCATAAGATACATCATTCTTGCTGGCAATGGTAATTTCCAAGTGGTGAACTGCATTTATGACTCTTCTGACTATTCCACCTGCATTCTGCCACTAATCCCTCCCCCCCAAGAGTATTTCAAACATTCTAAATCTGTAAGAGGTGTCAGACTCTTTTAGCTAAAACACTGTAACCTGCCCAGGAAATATTTTCTTCTGACCACCCAAATGTGGAATTCTCCTTCTCTGCCCTGTAATTATCCTGGCGCTAAGCCTAGAATGTGAAGTGTTCAATACTGGACCACTGATAGGATAAAGATATGATATTTTGCAACCCATATGGCTGGAAAAAAGTGCTTTAAGTTATTAGGTGAGGAACCTCCTCTCCTTTGCAATGGGATAGAGCTGCTTCTTATTTTCTAGTAGTTCACAAAATATTGGATCTTCAAACAACAATATCATTCATGGCAAAGCTATTTTAGGTATTTTTCAGAGCTTTTTAAAACATTAGTTATAATTTTCCTTTCTTTGAGTTGGATTCATAAATATTAAGGGATCCTGTCTTTACAGGCTGGTGGGCGAGGGGGATAAAGAAAGCATCAACTACACTTTAAAAACTACTCAGGTATTTAAAAATGCTTTTAAACCACTCAGATACTTTTTATATAAAGTATATTTTGCTTCTCCTTTTATCTGTATTGAATACAAAATGTCTGGGAGTAAATTCTCCATTGTCCTGCACCTTCGGTAGTCATCTTCATGGGTGCATGAATCATGACACTTCTGATTTAGTAGTGTTTAGTAGTGCACCAGTATAAATGATTCCATAAACTGCAGGGCAACCAAGAATCAGGCCTGCCATGTTTTGGGATGACATAAATGTTTTATAGGCACTTGTTTGGATCATCACTTGTGAATATTATGGACAACCCAAATTCATCCCGATGAAACCTCTATACAACACTATGGCCATCGTGTACATATGTGTAGTGAAAGTTGTATGTTGTAAAAGGGAACTAGCTGGTCAATTAAAGTAGACAGGAGCCTAAGCCAAAATTTCTATTCCAGATCTGGATTTCTAGTATGACTACTCAACTATTTGGGGATGTTCAACTGTGTGGTATTGGTGCAGTCTCTTTATAGATATGGATTTCCTGATCCAAAGCCTATTGAAGTCAAAGGAAAGATAAGTTGGCTTTGAATCATCTGCCAAACTAAGATCTGATAACCAGTTTGGAATCAGAAACTCTCTAAAATTCAGGGAGTTCATATCCAGTGCCATCTATAGTCACCAGTGACAATGATGGTTGGTTCCTACCACTTTTCCTGTGCTCCAGTCCTGAATGTCTCAGGCTCCAATTATAAGGAACCAAATTTGGGCTATTTGCCTGGATGCAAACACTACTGATATTTGTGACCGTCAGAATATTTACATAGGCTCCATCCCTATGTCTCCATCTTACAGTTCACACTATCAGCAGGGAAATGGCACCACAGGAGCACATGTAGTAACCTTTTCTTTGCATCACTTGTTGTTAGATAGTCACAGGATGTAATATTTTGTCCTTTGGGGAATCTGCATGCATTGACTAAAATCCAAATTAGATAAAGGTGTGCAAGCTTTTATTATGATGTTCAGTGGGATCAGAGAGAGAGAGAGGAATGAAAATAGACACGTTTTCTCTTTAAACGGTGTTCATATTATTTCCTGTTTATAACTACAGAGTTCAGAAGTAAAACACATTGCATCTTCATGTTGCGTGGGAGGTGTTGAAATTTCTTGCCTGTGGCTGTCTGTTCCGCCCATCTTTGCACTGAAAATTACCTTGAATCAAATGAGCTCCTATGAATACGAACATCTCTTGGCATAGTAGACCTTGCTTGATATATTTCTGGGTTGAGGCTGTTTTGCTTCGGCCACTGAATTACTGTTCAGTCACAACCATTATTTTCAGAAATTCAGAAGCAGCTTTCTGTAAATGAATCAAATTTATTATGAATGTGGGCATAACCAATTCATCAAAGACAAAGAAGAGGGGGGAGGGGAGGGAAGGGAAATACACAGGAGAACATATCCCAGCTTGTGTCAAAGCTATTTTTTCTTTAACATAGAAAAGCTTTTAAGAGGGAAAAACATAGTAAGGAAGAAGTTTTCAAAAGCTCTTTGTTGTTGTGGTTGTACTTTGGGTCCCTGATAATACAACACTGTAATTTAACCACCTTTTGTGAAGCATAAGCCCCTACCATAACAGAGCAGTTCTCTTAAATGCTATATTTGGATGCTTGCTGAAATGAAGTCTGCTAGTAATAGATAATTTGTTTACTAAACAGTGAAAGTAATTGAAATGGCTCTTTTGAGTTAATGAAAATATAAAATAGCTCTCCAAAATGGACTAAGGACTCTTAATTTAATTATCGGTGGGACTCACAGATTGAAAGTACTCTTTCATCCATTCCTGAAAGCCTGAAATGGACAAATCAATAAAGTTTAAAATAAAAACATATAAAAAAGAAACCTAAGTCTGATGAAAGAATAAGGGGCCAGATCCTCAGCTGGAATAAGTGGGTCTGTTGAACTCAATGGAGTTACGACCATTCATACCAGGTGATTGTATGGCTCAAAATATGTAAGTAAAAGTATGTAAACGGTGTCATAAAACTATGACACTTTTCAGGGGAGATATTTTTTCCAAGAGGGAGGAAAAGACCCTGCTGTGCCTAGAAATATATATTGGTTTATGTTTGTCATGGATCAGAGGGGTTGCACTTTTAGGCCCTGATTCGGCAAAGAATGGTGCCTGTGTATGTAAGTAGCCTTTGTGAAGCCAATTGACTATTCACATCAATAAAGTTGTACGGGTGCTTAAGTGTTTGCAGAATCGGGTTCTTTGTGTTAAGTTATGGCATTAAACCACAGCCTTCAATAAGGTGAATTATGTGGAGGCACCACCAGAGCAGGTACTTGCTCTCCTTGATGCATGGCGCCAATTCTGTTGGATGGTGTGAGTTGCTGGTGTGTGGGTCATGACTCTGGCCCTCTCTGAGGAGACTCTTTTGTTGGTAAAAAAGACCAGCTTTCATGCTACGGGGACCTGAAAAAGAGCTTGTCTTTTTCACCAATAGAAAGTTGGTCCAGTAAAAGATATTAACTCACCTACTTTGTCTCTCTAATAATATTGAGTTTACCTTTTCCAATTGTAAGTAATTTGAATAGTATGGGAACATATCAGCAAATATACAGTGTTCTGTACCCATGAGGCAGTAGAGCTGGTTGAAATTTTCAAAAGTTTGATTTTTTTCCCTGAAATTATTTGTCAACATTTTGCTGGAGGAAAAGAAAATGGGAAAAATGACAACTTTTTCACAGATTTTTTTTCTCCTTTTTCCCATTTTCTGACCAGCTGGTTCAACGGGAGACTTAGGTGCTATTCTTGCTTCTGTTATTGGTTTACCATAGGCAGGTTGTGTAACCTTTCTGTGTTTCTATTTCGTCATCTGTAAAATGGAGACAATACACTACAGCTTGCTAGATTGCTGCCTGTTATTTTGCCAACTCAAGAAGTCAATTTTTTTTTTTAGATGTAATGGTTCTTTGATGTTTATATATTCACATCCAACAAATAATAATATAAATGGACTTGGTAGCAAAGCCCGCAATGAAAGTTGTATAACACTTACCATTAGAAGCCCCAACTTTGCCAAACTTTAACCATTTGAGCTGAAATTTTCCACACTTAACCTGTTTTTTGTGTTTTTAAATTGCAGCAGAAACAACTCAGCCATATTCAGGAATAAGGGTTAGGGGAGAATAGGTGACTTTGTCAATATTAAAAATGTTTCCCAACCTTCTTTTGTTTTTTAGGCATTCTAGCACTTCCATGGTTTGGAGCAGGACTTTGACCTTTGGCAAGGTGGGAAGGGTCCCTTTGGAATTAGAGACCTGTTTTTTGCTAACTCCATAAAAAGCCATCCAAATTTGGCTGAAAGTTGTCATTTGCAAATTATGAGAGCTTGTTAGAGGCTTGCTGCTAAAATCTCTGAAGATTCATCGGCACTGAGCATGCTTCAGCCCCACAGAGCTTGAGCTCCAGGAAGAGAAAAGCACCAGAAGCCACCACTTTGGAAAGGAATGCTGTGCTGGGAGACAGGAAGAGACGATGAGTCCTAGACTCAGGCCTTAAATACTTATGTGCACTTCACAGCCCTTATTAATGATAAAGGCCTCAACCCTGAGGTGTTGCAAGTATAATCCCCCATTTTACTGATGGGGTAGGTGAGAGGTCGCACAAGTTCACTTTAAGCACGGCTGGGGGAATACAACCCTTTCTCCATTGTGGTAGAGCAACGTCTCCTCCATAGCCAAATTGTCGTTTAGACTGAATGTGCCAAATCTGTGTGCGACTGTATTGTCTCTAATGAGACCCATTCCCAGCCAGGAATCCTGACTCCTAACATTGCATTGCTGTCAAGCAAATAGTTGTGTGAGCCACTGACAAAGTGTCTCTCTCTAGTGGCTGGTCCATATAGAAAATAGACCATTACTGCTCTTGTTTACTCCTTTAACTCAAGTAGTGGAGATCTATGCTATGGATGTGAAGGTCCTAGCTTCAAACTGCTGATGACCTCATGATGGAATTTATATTTTCTACTTTTCTTTTTTTAAAGCTAGAAAATTTAAATCCAAAAAATTACATTTAAGGAACACTCCAATGCAAAGTCAAGCACCCAAAAGTTAGGAAATGATAAGACTGAGGTCCTCCTTAATTTTTTCCTAGATAACTGTGGTATCTGTGTTATTAATAGCTTGGTGATATCTTTTTGGTGTCTGGCATATTTGTGATTAGCATTTGTCTATTAATACTTTGGGTTTTGTATGCTTGCTTGACTATCTGATGGATTAATTTTGTGGCTGCTGTCCCCTGGGAACCACATGAAAATGAGATCTTGGAGCAAGAAAATATTGTAAGTAAATATATGGCTGCTCATCAAAACACACTGATGAACCTTTAATCGGTTTAGGCTGCTTTTTCCCTGTAATTAAAAGAGAGGCATGAATAACAACTTACAAAAGAGTGTGTTTACTGAGAGACTTAATTCACATGGGAAATACATCTGGTATTTTAGAGTGGGTCTAAGACACACTTGAATTTGAGATGCAAATTTGTGCAGAGTTTGAGGGATTAGGGGCCTGGTGTCCTAGTTTGGAACCATATTAGAAGTAGACCTGAAGTTGCCTAAACCTTGAGGATGTTTAATTGGGTTCTGTTTAATCTATACAAATATGCAGGTTTAAACTTGGTTCTGAATCTGAATTCCCTTCCCATGTCATCAAATATTAGTGAGGGCACAAACCAGTCTCCACCTTCCCTGTCCATCCTGGGCTGCTCTTTGCATGCCCTCTCTGTTGTTACATCCCATGTGTTTTCCTTCTTTGAATAATATGTGATCCTTTCAATCAGCTCTTTTTTTATGTTTCTCCAGGTGTTCAGAGGCATGCATGCCTTGGCAGATGTTCTGGCTTCATTCTTAACACATCCCAGATATTTCTGTCTTATTTCCTGGGTAACTTTGGAAACGACGAATTGCTGATGAATCTGAGCATTTTTTTATAAGTTAATTTAATTTAATAGCAATTATTTTCCCAAGGCATTTGCTTTTGAAGACATGGGTATGACCGCATTATTGTATAATGTGGTTTATTCTTCTGTAAGTGGACAGAAAAAATCTGATAAACCTGTCTATGAAAACCAAGCACTCGATTCTCATTTACATTAAGATCCTTTCACATGTACACACATTTTAAGACCCCTTTATTGTGCCAGCTCAGTTTTAAAAGGCCTTACTTAGATTGTAAGCCCATTGGGGCAGGGACCATCTTTTTGTTCTGTGTTTGTATAGCACCTAGAACAGTGGAGTCCTGGTCCATGATTACAAGTTCTACGCTCTATGGTATTAATAATAATTAATCGTGGGAATGAGAACGAGGCCCCATATTTTAAGCCTACTAGATTTAATCACATAACCTATTACAATCAAACATGGTTCTTTAATCAGTGATGGTCCCGAGTTGCAAAATTTGGTTTCATCTCTGGATTTTCCTGCCATTTAAGTGCTTTTGGTTCTGATGTTTCAATTCATATCTATCATATACAGATGGTTTTGAACTACAAACTTTAGAACTATATCCGAACTTCCTCACACTTTGAGTCATTTTGGATTAATGTTCTGGTTCAAGCCCGTATCTGCTTCTGATTCTCTTTGTCTAAATTGATGCTTATGAAAACATTTTGAAGCCAGGATTGCACCAATAGAGAGAGAACAGTCAGCAGGGAACACAGAATTCATTGGTTGCTGAGATAAAACTCAAAATCTGCTTCAAAGTCCCAGATCACTACCACTCGGGCTAAAGGAGAATTTCCATTAGCAGCAGTAATATTGATTCTTTTTAGTGGCTTTTTGGGGGAGTGGGAGCCACAAGGCTCAGCAACTGCTAATACTCAAGCAGATCAGACACCATCAGAAGTACACATACATGACCCCACATTACAGGCTGTGAATTTAAGGGGGAGATCTTTAAAGACATGCAGCTGTGTTTTGAAGAGAGAAATTTCCTCTAAAATAACACAGAAAATGATGAACTCCAGAGTGAATTATTTAAAAAATATTTTCATGCAGAACTCATGTTCATATAGGTGTGTGTTTGTGTAGGTGGTAACAGGTGGCTATGCATAATTGTCCTCTCTGTTGGCAGCAGAAAAGAGGAAAAATGTTAAAAGGAAAGTTGGAGCATGCCATCTTTTTAAGGAGGAAGGTGAACTTACTGCCCCTTTTGGATGGATTTCAGTCACTCTTTTTGTCTAGTTTGAACATAACATGAAACCAAATTCACCATTTTTAGAGGGTTTTTTCCTCAATGTAAAAGCTAAACATGTGTGTTCACGTTGCTGCAGGAAGAATCATAGACAGGTAGGGCTGGAAGGGACTTTTAAGAGGTCGTCTAGTCCCAACCCCTGCACTGAGGCAGGATTCAGGATATCTCAAATGTCTGTAACAGATGTTTGTCTAATCTGTTCTGAAAAACCTTTAGTGATGGGGATTCTGCACCATCCCTAGGTAACCCATTTCACTGCTTAACTGTCTTGAGAGTTAGAAAGTTTTCCCTGATTTCCAAGAGATAACATACAGATTGTGGATTTCAAGTTTTTGGTTGTTCAGAGGTATTTACCATTTCAAATACAGGGTTTAATTCTGGAATCACTTTGGCTGTCACGGTTGTTAATATGAGAAGTAACATACTGCTACAAAGAGTGCATGGTAGTAAGTACAACAGAGGTGAATTTCTAGCTCCGTTGAAGTCAATGGATTTTGACTTGACTTCAACAGAGCCAGGATTTAACCCCGTGGCAAATGTGAGTGCTGGATCATGCCAAGAGACATTAATCATAGAAATCAGAAAGCGCTTATCAGGTTTTCCCTCTCCCCCACCACCGCATGTCACCATTTTAGAGTTGTTTCTCACAGTATGTTTTGTATTGATTCTAGTTGCCTATTCAAGGACAACAAACCTCATAGGTTCTTAAAGATCAAATATAAAAACAGAGCCAGCTCTGTCTCCGTTTTCCTCTGCTTATTTCACTTATGCAACAGCCCATGGTCAGCAAAGGATTCAGCAGGTTTGGAAGTTTTAGTACTAATGACAATGACAGATGTTCATCGATCTGCTTGTGCTTTAATCCATTTTTGCTGCTTTTAGTAATAAATTTTGGATATTATTTAGGAAGCAGAATAGTTCCAGAGACTTGTAGTAGTAAAACTTGTTTCTTCGTTGATCTTTTCAGCCAGAATCTGACATGCTTACGTTGGCAGGCTCTGTAGTTGCAAGCTGTCAGCCTGTCCCTCGCCTCTCCCTCATTCATTATTTCATTGTCACTGTGTTCTTTTCCAGGTGCCAGGAGAGAATGAGAAGCACTGGAAACCAGCACTGGTTGTACTGACGGAGAAAGACCTTTTAATATATGACAGCATGCCACGAATGAAAGAAGCCTGGTTCAGCCCTCTCCATGCTTACCCTCTTCTAGCCACCAGGTAGCTTTATATTTTCTTGCAGACACTTCAGTAGTTATTAGCAATGGCTGAATCTGTAAAGAGAAGAGATAATCATGCACATCACCCTTGAAATGACATGTTTTTAGAACCAAACTTTCTGCTGAGGTCTTGAAATATTCAGTTGATGTGTCCTTCTCTCCCCTACTTCCAAATTCTGTCCAAGACTGGAATTGCCAAAATATCACAAGAAAGATTATTTCTGCAATACTGTGGGCCAAGAATTAAAACAGAAGTGCTGGAAATCTCATGAGAGAGCCTATTCCCATGAGATTTCCAACCCAATTTGCAGACCCAAGAGCTTGAAATAAGCGTCTGCACTTCTGAATGCTTATTTGCACTACACCAGAACTTACTATCATGAAGCCAGCTTAGTACATTACTACTCATGGTTGGAAACGTGACACCCAGTTGGGTTTCCACAATTGAGCTTTTGGAAGCTAACCTATCACCATGAGTTATGCACATTTTTGGAATGTTTTCGTTTCAGCGTCCTTTGCGTTCCTATTTTAAGTGGCTTGTTCACAGCGTTTCCTAATTTAGTGAACTCTTTGTTCTCACTATCTAATCCATCTATCTTTCTATCTAAGATATTTCTAGGGTTCCCATCACCATACTAGTTCAACACCAGATATCATATCTACTCACCTCTACTAATGCCCAAGCCCTAGCCAAAAGAGATGGGTAGATACTGAAATGCCTCAACGGGTGGAATGTGCTGGAGTGCCAAAGTGCTCCCCCTAGCTAAACAAGTCAAACAGATTAATAACACTGATTGTCCTATGTGCTTAAACTGTTGATTTAACAAATGCCTTTATCTGGCCATTCCTGAGATAGATCTACCGGGCCAGACTTTTCAGTGGTGACTAGTGATTTTGGGTGCCCTGTTTGAAGCAATTTAACAGGACCTGATTTTCTGAAACTGCTGGGCATCTGACCTCTTAAAATCAGACCCCTTTGATATATTTCAAGTTGGGCCCCAAATTACCAAGTCACCAAAAATCACTAAACATGTTTGGCCCATGAGTATGTACATCAGGATAATCTAATGAAATTTTTCCAGATTCACCTGCTTGTTTGAAAATGGCTTGCAAAGAGTGCTGTAGTACCATTTTACATTCTTTTTTAATAATGAATCATGTAACCCACCTGACAGATCAAAAATAGTGTGAGTTAGATGTGTTTTGCCCAGAGAAACTTACACTTGGACATGGATAGAAGTGTGATCTCGTCACCCCCTCGCCCCCCATCTATGTCCATAACAGAGAAAAAGAAAACCAACAGATAAGAAAAACTACCGCATATTTCTTAACCAAACTTCTGCCCATCCCGTGATCAACTGTATATTTAGACAGAACTAAATTGCAGTGCCACCCCAAAAAATATTTTCACTAATAGGCTTCATATGAGAAATCATTCCCAAAAGAATGTGTAGAGCACTGGAAATGCACGCAGCCCATGCCATCATGTTTTTCCTACAGTGTCCAGTTAAAGTATTTTCCAACTGTCTTGTGGACTTCCTGCTTCACTTGTGGATCTCACTCCCCGTAAACCCCAGACAGAGACACTGGCTGGAGTCAGTATAGTGCAGTTAAATCCAGGAGGGACACCATCAGAAGTACAGGTGGTCAGACCCACTGGCTTTATTTTTTATTTACCAGCCTGTGTGCGGTGTGCTGTGCTATGGAGAGATCTGCCTGCATTTGTTCCTTACACTGAGAGTCATCTATGGCTCTTGACGCTAATTCTAATCCTATTGTCTGCTAGAACAGTCTCAGGGCTTAAAAAGTTGTTGCTCTCATTTCCCTTGTCTGATTCCAAGTTGGATTAGTCTTCAGTGCTGTTCCGTTGAACGGGACTGGTGCCAGATAGCCAGAAGTGGCATCACTTGTGCCATGCTCAGTAGTTCCCTTTGGCTCTCACTTGTTTTGTTGCCTAACTATCTAAGATTTTTGTGGTTCAAATAATTCAATGAAAATTAAATAAAAATATAACCACAGGGCCAAGGATATTAGAGATTATTTCACCTCAAAGTATCAACACCCTGGGGTAGAGGTCTCAAATTGGGGGGTGCGCAGAATGTATTCATGGAGGAGGGGCAAGAGAAGCTATAGAGGGAAAAAATATTTATTACAATTTCACCCACAGCAGTGAATGATTAGCAAAGCTGATTCCTCCAGACATATCAGGTCCTCGGCTGCCACTGTGCATTGGATTCTAGATGGCGCTGTGCATTTGGACGGATTTCTGTTATGCTTGAATAGTATTATACAAAGTCGTTGCCAGCTGTGCATTGATGAGTTTGCTCTGACGTGGTGTGCACATTTAAGCATGGACCAGAATCGCAGTTTTGCTTTTACTCTTATTACAATGGATTGTTGGCTCATTCGCTCAACAGAAAGAAAAAAACAACCCTCAAATGAAAAAGAAGCCCAAACTGATTCAAGCGAAGCTGTATATATCTGTATTTATACTTGTGTTGCGGACATAAGTTACTTCAAACACGAAGGGGGGCACGATCAAATAGGGGAACTTTCAGATGTAGTCAAAGAGAAATGTGTTCAGTCGTGTTTGCACAGTGTTGGTGTAAAGTAAGGGGAGCATACTGTGCTTTACAGCACACTGACAAGTGTACAGTGTACCGCAGGCAAATCCAATAAGAGAACAACAGCTGAAATTCAAGAATCCCTATTTAAAGCTGCATAGGATGTTACAGCAGAAGGGTAAGAGCTGCAGGACATGTTGAGGTCTGGTACAGTGTACTCTGCAATGTTGCCGCAGCAGGTGGTAGTTCATCCTGAAATGGAACATCGTATCAGGTTAGCTGGCCCAACGCCACCATGATGCATCATCTGGTCCCCTTGCAGCATCCTTCAGTACCGAGGGGGTGTCAGAATGTTGTGGCTCAATGGGGAGATCCTGGAAGGGGCAAATGCTAATCTGAAGAAGCTTTAAATGAAGAGGAAAAATTCATCTGTGCCCATGTTCCATGACAAAACCTTCTGCAAACATAAACATACACATAACATATACGTAAAGGGATAAAGGAACTTGCATTGTAGGGGGACCAGAGAGCAAGTGTGAAAAATTGGGACAGTGGCAGGGGGTAAAAGGCGCCTATATAAGACAAAGGCCCTATAAAATTGGGACATCTGGTCACCTTTTTACATTAAATGAAGAAACACTAATAATGACTTGTGCTCTAGATGGGGGTTTAAAAAAATATCAAACAATACAAGACACATACTGGATGGAGAGTCTTTCTCTCCTTTGTATGGGGGATACTTATTGTACCAGCATAAAGGTATTACTGTAGCATGTTATGCATGATACAGAGAGCGAGAAATCTTTGCCAGGGAGCAGAGACTAGAGACGCGGCTGTATAATTATTGCTGCTATGCGATGTTACGTGCTGTGAGCTACACAGACCACATTGTTCAGCTAAATCAAGAGGGGCAGCCAGAACAGTCCACCTAGCTTGAGAGTGAGATTAACCACAGGCACGTGCAGGCATGTTGGCAGGACAGTGAAGAGGAGCATTCATTGCTGCTGTCCATGCTGTTCCTGCTGAGGAAATAAAAGGACCACATCAGTCTCTTGGACTCTCAGTTCAGTACCTTGCACACAGCACTGGTGTCACCTTTAAAGAAAGATTAAATGCCTGTATAGTATTTGCCATATTTCTTTAGTACTTCCTCATCTCTTTTATTTTCCTTCCAACCTTCAGACTCTGTCTCACAGGTGGTCAACTGGCTGAAGGCTTTTGAGGGAGGAGTTGGCTTTCTTTGCACCCTCTTTGGCCCCAAAAAAGCTCTTCAGTGGCTACCTCCATCCCCTAGTGAAGTCAATGGGAATGTTTCCACTGATTTAAGTGGGAGTTGGATTAGACCCTAATGCTTGGAAAATAAATACACTTGGAATAATGTTTTAAGCTTTTTCATACAATTTGGATTAGGTAAAATTTTCAAATGAACTGAAGCCCCATTTTCAGTATTGACTTAGGCACACGAGAGCTTTGGTTCTATTGACTTTCACTGAGACTTAGGGCGTGAACTGTTAGACTACAGCAAGTTGGGGTGTGAATCTACCCCCACCCTAGCATGCCGTGCTTAACACTTCATGTTCACTGGACTGCCACATGTCAACAGTTCATTAACCCACTTTAAGCTGGTGCCATTTCAAAGAGGACTAGATTAGGGCACTGTAAGGAGCCACTGAGGAATGTTAGCAGGGTGCATACACACAGTTAGATCACAACCAGTTATGTTCCCACCACATCTTGCTGTGGTCAAAGTAGATAAGCCCTTAGACCCCAAGGGGCAGCTGTTCAAAGGTATTTAGGTGTCACCTGACTCCCTCTTATTTCAATGGGGATTGAAGATCTGGGCCCTGGCAACCTCCGGCTCTGTCTTCACTACAGCTTATGTTGGCGGAATTTATATCGCTCAGGGATGTGAATAAACCAGCCCCCTGAGCGACATAAGTTGCACCGACATAAGCACTGGTGTAGACAGCACCGTGTTGGTGGGAGAGCTTGCCCCGCCGACATAGCGACCGCTATCCACGGAGGAGAACTCTCTCTTGTCGGCACAGAACGCCTTCACCAGGTGTGCTGTAGCGGTGCCGCTGTATCAGTGGTGCCGTGCCCCTGCAGCAGTGTGTGTGTAGACATGCCCTAAGCCTCTCTTGAAAATGGGACTTAGGGGCAGGAAGTCGCTTGGCCACTTCGGAAAATTTTAGCTTAGCTTTTTTAAAGAGTGTAAGTATTGTAATTCTATCCCTCTCCCTGTGTAACATGGATACAATATTGCCTGTCTGCCAGTGATAAATGAAAGTGACTTCTGACAAGGCTCGGACATAGTGGGGAATTCTCATTACAGAAGCAGCAGCTTCTAGGCTAATGGAAACCTTTATTTCGTAAACTGCAAACGGGTATTTAAAGAGGAATACAAGGCCTCACATGCCTGATGAGTTCATTGTAGTCCACCTTCAGTATCCTTCCTACAGCAGTGTCCTATTCCTGATGCTAAAGAAAATGAAAACTGAGAAAATCAATGAGGCAATGCACCTAGATAGCTGTGCACTGTTACACATAGTGAAATGGGACAAAAAAAATCCTTCAGAACCCATGTGATTTCACTTTATGAAGCCCTAAATGTGAGCACATAATGCCTGGAAGCATGCATTTTGCTTATCTGTTTGTGGGTAGGTGGGTACTCCCCGTTTAAACCTCCCTACATCTTTTTGAACCAGTTAATCCTAAACCAAATAGCTGCTGTGTCTTTTTTTAAATGTCCTGTTCTTTTTGGTTTTTGCTCAAAACCCAGTGAGACTCGTAATTTGATTATCTGCCACACAGAGCAAGCATTGTTTAAAAAAAAAAAAAAAGAGAGAGCGTGCAGTTCATTATTGATGTTGACTGCTACTTTAATACATTTGTTAGTGATTAGCCCAACCACCGGCCCATTCTCTAATAACTTTCTGTGCACTGACTGGTGCAACTTTTCACCTGGAAAACATGTTGTAATCTTGGCTGTTCCTATCTTTCAGCTTTTTCATGAGTCCTTGGGAAAACATTTTTGCTAAGATAAAGCCTATTTGAAATGCTGCTGAGCACTGAACAAGTTCAGTAGCAGATACTTTTGTACAGAGTCTTGTTCAATTTATCTTAGACATTGAGCAGAGGAAGTTGAAGGTGTCTAAGGGGTACAGTATTTCTACAGTACTGTCGCAGCAGAATTTCAACCCGGCCTTGTTTGCTTGTCAGTTTGACACCAGCAGGTTTACATGGATCTATCTTTTTTTTTAATATTTGATTTTTTTTCAGTATTTCAATACATAAATGCTAGGCATCCATGCAAGACCTAAAAACAACATCAGTCTTTACTTCCAGCTTTGTGTGGAATATGGCTCTTATATAATAGAGAGAAGTTTGAATTGTACACTGAGGGGCATTGCACTCTGGGATAGCATAGGCAATTGGGAGTTAGAGCTCCTGGATTCTGATGCTCGCTGAGACTTTTTTGCCATGGTGTGTGTGTTTCAGTCCCCACTTCCCCCACCCGTTTGTCAAACAATACTTACCCAAATCACAGGAGCTTGTGACTTCCAAAATTCAATGTTAAACATTTGTAAAGTGCTGTAGAAGTTAAAAAAACCCCAAACCTACAATAAAACAGCATTATATATCATAGTAGACATGAAAAAACTGCTAAGTTCTGAACTCTAATTTAATATTGGCCACCTACAGATCATGGTGCCAAAAAGCGAATACAAAGCTATGTCCTGTGTCCTAAATGGTGTTAATTTCATTAATTTAGTGCCTTTGTCTGGAAACATTCTTGATGCTTTGGAACACAAAACAGCAAATAGCTTTTGTTGTTAAATCCAAAGCAAAGCTTAGACATTTTATAATCGCAGTTACTGTGTGTTATGTTTAATTTATCTAAGTTTTTCTAATGTTCCCATCACTGATGTTATCTGAGCACCAAGCTGTTGTTAGTACTCTCCTCTTCCACAAACACTATTTATGCTATATGACTAGATAAACATTCAACCAACCCAAAATGTGAAGAACACTTTCAAACCTATATTGCTTCCTCCTTTTAGGAGGGTCTGAAAGTTCAGTACTGTCTCGAGTCTTCCAGTGATGTTACATTAGGGGCAAAGCCAGGATGAGTAATTGAGCGAGGACAAATTTCCAAAGAGCATAACTGTTCAAGAGCAGGTCTCTTGTGAGAAGTCAGAGGGAGTGTCCTATGTAGAAAAGGAATGTAACAAGGTTACGTTTTTCAAAGTTTCATGCTCCAATGAGCTGCTAATGACTGAACTTGATGAAGAATTTACATCAATGCCTACTGACATAAATCTACACTGAGCAGTTTGAATACCTGCTTTGAAAATGCTCCTCATGGTGTCGATGAGAATTTCCTGTCATTTGTGAAGATTTTTCAGTACTGCAACAAAGACCTGAGATTCTTTTCAGACCATTAAAGTAAAATGCAGACCACAGAGCCCCACCAGCACCAACACCTGGGTTGGTGCTCCTCATCTCATGGTACTGGGCATATGTAAAGAATTGGAAAATGCAGAAAGTAGACAGAATAAAAATAGAACAGGGAACAATGAGATAAACTGAAAATGTTCACTGCTCTCTAGGGAATGTAAAGAGGGACATTTTACAGTATCTGTCTATTCTTAATACACCTCATGTCAATTTAATCCAGAGCATACTGGTTTACAATTACCAACGTTCTTATGCCCTCTGGTGGCTGCTCTGAGTTCTCGTGAAAAAACTCTAGAAGCGGTCAGTGTTGCTTAGACCTGTACTGTACGCGTGTCCATATACTCCTTGGAAAGTCTGTCTTGTTGAGGAACCTTCAAGTGACTGCACTGGCTGGAAGTTGAAGGTTATGCTAATGACGAGCATCCATTCTACCTCTGTAGTTCTTTGTACAGTGCCCACCACTGAATAACCATCAGACAAGCTCTCTTTAATATGAGCAGTGAAAGATGTGTGTGCTAGTAAATGTTCTGACGTTCTGTAATGTTATTAGGACCGTTTGCAAAGTGGATTGTATATCCCCCCTCAAACAAATAACTGCTTTTTACATGAATCAGCTGGTTTGAGCAGCTAAAGGACATGCTCTTTGGCTTTACAAGAAGAACTGGTTGGACTGGCTTTCTTTTGTGGATGTTGGGTTTTTCAATAGCCCGATGTTTCCGATACTGTATATCATAGGAACAGCAATAATATTGGCCAAAAGAAACCTTGTGAATCCTTTGTCTCAGACCTAAATACCTCAGTGATGATATCCCACAATATTAATTTCCTGCTGAATACCTGTCCAATTCATGTCTCACTGCCTGACTTTGCAAAGCCTGCTCTCTGATTGGATGTACAATTGATGCCATGATGAGTAGCATTTTAAATAATGTACCTTAAATTCTGTTATTCAGATTAGGAAAGAAGATAGTGTGGGGG
>ML675601.1:110308315-110394236 GCA_007922155.1 Mesoclemmys tuberculata | reverse complement strand
GGCAGATCTGCGCACAGTAACCTGGCCCTGCTTTAATTTCTGATGGTTTGTCTTGTCTTTTTTAAATCAAAGAAGTCGATCAAAAGCCACAAATGAATGGAAAGTTTCCATCAAGTCAAAGACAGACAAACGTAGAAAACTTTATATCCTGGCAGGAAAGAAATCACACTTTGAGAGGAGTGGGACAGATCCTCAACTAGTGTACATTAGCCTACCTCCATTTGTTGTACCAACTAAGGTTCTGGTCCATTAAGTCTTTCAAAAATCTCCCTGTTATAGGCATCTGGTGGTTCCAGAAACACTTTTGCCTTTATAATTTTATCTATTCAAATGAGTTTGTGTGTTCAGCACTTTCCTAGGGGCAGTGTTTCAGAATAGAGTCTTATTTTCAAATGTCAAACTCCTGTGGCTTCACTTACTTTTTATTTTATAACACACTGTCTTCATTCAGGTACAAAGAATCTTTCTTTAAGGGGTGCAAAATAAATTGTTAGTTGGGAATTAATATTTAATAGATTTAGGAATTATTTTACCTTGCAGGTAATCAGAGCAGTGGTCTTTTATATAACATTTATCATTTTATATAACATTTATCATTTACATATAGTGAGATAAAAAGGACACATTTATATTCCTGTTTTCTTTAGCATAAGAATCTTCCCAGTTTCACCTTACCAGTGCTCTGAGGTCTAGTGTTTAACCCTCAAATGATGAAATGTTTCTCTGCATTCATCATTACAACTGAACTGTTGCAATGTCCTTGAATTACTTCTCTACCATCCTGCCCCCTCCCTTTAAAAATATGGATAATCTCAAGGAGAAATGAGATATTTGGATGTCAATTTTATCTTAACATGACCTTTTCTGAAATGTAGCTTTTGGGCTAGGTGAACAAATCTTTCTTTGCCACTGAAGATCAGCTGGTCACACCATCTGGAGAAAAGCAGCTTCAATCTTTCTTTATGTACTGCCAAATACAAGAGAAAAGTTCAAGGTTACAGCTAGCTGGCGCATTTGAATTTATTTGTGTTTTAGTTGTTTAAGGAAAAATATACACAAGATGGTACTTGGAATAGGTCCTTAGATATTTTGTAGGAGTCTGTTACCTTATTACCTAACATAATTTATTGTGAAGGCAGGCTGCAGATTTTTAGGTTTTATCTGAGATACATTTTGCCACTGGAAGGAAGAGGTTTCTATAGATATATAAAATGTTATCTGAACTAGCGCTCAGATCTCTGAAGCAAACCATACAGTTTAGGGCCTTAAACATTAAGGCCAGATTCAGGTACACAATTACGGAGCTAATTTTTATGCAAAATTGCCACGATCCCTGAGGCAAATAGAACATTTTTACATTCACAGATGGACATTTAGACATCCTGTCATCCATTTAGACATTCTGTCACTCCTTTGCATGTGCCAGTTGCTAATTGTGAGGCAGATTAGGTGCTCACAGCACTGTGCTTTCAATGTTTTGAAAATCAGGCCCAGCAAGTATGATTTCTAGCCCGAATAAAAAAGAGCTAGGATCTTATACAACCCCAGACCCAAGATTTTGGGGCTGCTGGGTGTCTGATATCCTGATCCTGGAAGACCTGTCCATATTACAACACGCCCGCATCCCCCCCCCCCACCAATTGGCACTATTTGCTACTCTTGTTGGCAGCCTCAACAGGGATGTCAACTCTGAGTGGGCTTGGAATCTAAGTTACTCTCTCTCCCACGTTCAAGTCAGTGTTAAGGCCTCTTGCCCTGCTTCTGCCCATTCTGCACCTGCTGTGTGGATAAACAGAGGCCTTCGGTCTTCTAGGCTGTTACTCTAGCATCTTTGGCCAGCACTAAATTCACTCCATTGCATACAGCTTTGCAACATGAAGCTCCTAGCCGTCTGAGCAGCGTCAAGCAAGGCAAACATGTTATTTTATTTTTAAATCCAATTTCAGGTTGGTCCATTCAGGTCCAGGGAAGGGATCCCCACAATCTGCAGTGGATTTATCTTTTGCAACGCGCACCGGTACAAGGCAAGGGATCGAAACACATCTCTTCAGGACTGAGACGAGCAGAGACCTCTCACTGTGGACAAGGAACATAGTGCAGGGCTGCCACAACTCAGCTGAGCTCATCACAGAAATCACAACCAGTGAGTAACAGTTGCAAGGTCGTCTTCTTTACATTTAATCACTTTGGCTTTTGTCCTTAGGACTGTTTCTCAGTACGAGAATCAGCATGCTGGATCTGTGATCATTAATCCAGGATCAGTGCTAAGAGAAGTTTATTGGTCTCCCCAAGCTATTTCCACTAGACTTGGCTGAGACTTCAGAACGTAGACAAAATGTAGACCTCGTGCCTTTGGGAAGTGATTGTCATGATGTGAAAGGAGAAGCTCCTGCTGCTGCTTTGCTTCTATGTCAGAGGCCCACAGTTCTAGGACTCATGGAAGGAACATCCCCCTGGAGTACGAGGAGACACTGGGGGATGGAATAAAGGTTCCTGGTGATCGGGATGGAAACACCTACCTGCAAAGAGGCATAGAGAAGACGAGTGCCATGAATGTCGAGAATTCACAAATATATATTAGCCATTGACCTTCAGTTTTTAAAATAAAAAATGGGGGACAGTCTAATAATAATGGGTGCAAACCAGCACCTCCTTTAAGACAATCTCCCTTTCAACTGTTACATAATTTATATAAACGATGCATTCAAGAGTGAGCGACTGAGCACAGCAGGCTCTCTTCTTAGGGTTTGTCAACATGGGGAAAATGGCATAGCTATTCTGGATTAACTCCCTGTCTGGGTGCTCATTCTGGAATAAGAGTGGTTGCAAGAGGAGTTATTCCAGAATAGAAATAAATAGAGCTTCAAATCACAACTTGCCTTATTCCAGAATAACATCCCCAGGTGGACAAGCCCATATTATGACTTTCTGGCTGAGCCCCATTCATCCCACCACCCCCATTTGTTGGTGTGCCTTCTTATTTGTTCAAAGGTGTGCAGTTCTGACTGTTCAGGTATCCCTTATACCTGTAAAATCCTTGTTTTGTGATCTTCTTGCCACCTCACTCTTTCCTTTAGTCAATGCTGGTAAAACTGGGGACTCCATCAATTCTATCTGAAGGTCTGTGGTTCATCTAGCACTCATTCCCTGAGCTAACCTAAAGGTTAAATCAGCCATACTACAGAATTCCTTCTGTAATAGGCTACTGGTTACAATGATCAGGGCCTTTTTTCAATTACCACAAAACAAATTAGTACTGAAAAGCATTTTAATCTTTGGTGAAATTCTTCAGTAATTCCCTGTGCAGCTTTTTACTTTTGATGCTCTTTTTGTGCTTGACAAGCGAGGCTGTCTCTTTGAGTATATGTTTGGGAAGCAGGAAATGCTACCTGAATCTTAAGTGTAATGAAATTTTATTTTGTACGTTGGCATTCAGAGAGACATATGAAGGGTGAGAGGAATAAGGTCAAAGGGAAGGACTTTTTTATTTACTCCCCAGAACACGCAAACAATTCATTTAAATAAATATATTTGAATCCTGTTTTGGAGTTTTAAAGCAGAATGAATTCCAGTAGTCTTTCACAGTCTGCAGGTGTAAAACAGGGACTTGATTAACTCACGGTATCAAATGTGACTATATCAAATGCGAAGTTTCACGAGGTATCAGTCAGATCTCAGAGTGCTGCCTTTCATAGTCCTTCTCCAAAACTCTTCCGTCCAGTCTTTTAAAAATAGCATTTTGTTTTAATGCTAAGTGGTATAAACAACTGTTCTAATGTCTGGGCAAATCTACACAACAGCTTCAGCTCTGATTTGTGACCAATGACAAGGAGAGTTACTTTAACTGCTTACAAGTAACACAGCTAAGGCTTGGGCTATACTACAGTTAGGTCGATGTAAGCCAGTTTACGTTAACCTAATTACAGGGCGAGAACAGGGGGCTCCAGCTGTGAGCTCCATCCCAGGCTCACAGCTTGGGCTGTCAGCCCCTGGGCTGGAGGGCCTCCAGATGTGAGCCCTGTGTCCAGTTGAGCAGCAGGGCTTCAGCTGTCAGTACTCCACAATGCTCCACTTCAGTCGGTGGAAGCGCTCTTGGTGAGGATGCTCACCACCAACAGGAGCAGAATCGTGTGCACGTGAACCACCCCTTTAATTACTGCGGTGGCTGTAGGTCGACTTAATCTTGTAGTGTAGGCAAGGCTTCAGTTTACATCCACTCAGCTGCCTTTCTTCCATCCACACCCAATGATCTGTCTTGACAAGGACGTTCATGTCAGTTTGATCCCCAGTGCCTCTGTAAGGAATAGTGTCCTGAGGAGATACCCGCAAAGCCAGATCAGCTGCTCACGTGGCAATGCATTCAGAAGTGTCCTAGTGGAGAGAGTGCCTGTTGGGAGAAAGGAGGACCAGACAAACCACTTACTCAGACACAATTCAGGGTCCTGGCTGCACTGCATAAAACAAACTCATGTGAAACACTTATGCAGAGGATTGTAGAGAGAGCTTCGAACTAGAAACCTTTGAATAGTTAGGGACAGAGTATGGAGCAACTGATCTCGTATTGGAGGTCAGGGGAGGACACAGCATCTTGCAGGTCCATAAGGGGCTTATTTCTAAGCAGAACTTCAGGCAGAGAAAGGTAGAGAGTGCATTATGCAGAGGTCCATGCCTCTTGAGCAAGGACTCAGGCATTCAATTAAGTATTTACCTATAAACAGCTAACGAGTGGCATTGTGGAGGTAGCCAACAGCCTGGCGTTGCTGAGCTCAGGAACAGCAGCAGAAGCAGTAAACAGCACAGAAGGAACAATGGATTTCACCCGCTCTCGATCCCTGAGCAAGAACAAAGGATGAGGACAGGCTTCGCATATGTCCTAATGGAAATTCTGTTTGCCAGCTGGATCCAGTTAACTTGCAATCAGATTTGGGAACAGAGCAACAGCTCTGTTGCTGCACTTGTTCCTGGGGCAATTCACCCTCTTGTAGAAGTCAGAGACCAGCAGAAAGCAAGAGAACCCGTGAAAGGACTGTAGTGAAACCTACTGGAATTCCCATGAGAGTTTGTAGTATGTGTGCATGTCTATTATATAACTAACACACACACACACACACACGACTATATATGTTCAAGGAACCTTGGTGAAAGCCAGTTTAGATTGCTAAGGAATAGTCACTTTGAAATACAGAATAAAGCCACGTAAGTAATCTCTCATTCCAACATTCAAATACACACCATCCTACACTTTAGCTACTCATCTCCAATCACCCAAACTCATGTCCACACAACTTTAACTCTCTTTGTTTCAGAAAAGTAGCTTCAGTTTCTGTCTATAAAAGTATGTAGGTTTCTTTTTATTTAAATGGCGTTTGGAAGAGGTTTAAAGCAGGTCAAAATATGGAAGCAGACAGGGTGACTCTGTTTACTTTAAAAGGTATTTGCCTTGTTAATGTTGGAAATAGAGTGGATAATAAGTTGCCATAGACATGAATGGCATTTTACAAATATAAGCTTCTCAAGGGCAGGGATCCCATAATCTAAATTTTGTTTTTCATGTTCAGCTTGCACCTACAAAAACCAGGAGTGCCGTTTGACCATCCATTATGAACATGGATTCTCTCTCACAGTTGAACCACAAGATGGTGCCTTGTCCAAAACAATTGTACAGTATCCCTATGAAAAACTAAAAATGTCTTCAGACGACGGGATTAGGATGCTTTATTTAGACTTCGGAGGCAAAGATGGAGAATTTGTAAGTACTGCATTTATCTGTGGGAATACAGGTTACCATTTGTGCATGCAACTATTACAAGCAATTATTCTTGCATGTTGAGCATGACAGTGTGCTCAATGGAGTTGTATGTCCTTGAGTGAATGTTTTGGGGCAGGCACTTATAATCCTAGGTAACATAGATTAAATATACACACAGAAACAATTTTTGGGTGCCATGATTTCTAGTAATCAAAACATAAATTGTTCCATGCACTGTTTAATTCCTAAAATAATGACGGATGTCTACTAAAATGTATAAGGAAATTGGCAAAGCCTCTTACCACAATTACGTAGGTATGATCTGTTCTTAAATAAAAATAAGGTAAGGAGAAAATGGTAAAACCATGCAAAGAAGGAAGACAGAATTCCTGTATTTGGGGACAAATTGGATTGCAGGGTGGTCAGACACTTCAGGGTTTTGCATTTATATACATCAATTGGTAAACACTTACAAAAAATGCAAACACTTGTTAACTAAGGGGCTGATTTCCAAACATGCTCAGTGCCCACTGTGGCGCCTATGGCTAGATTTTCAAAAGAACTCAGCCACCAATCTGTTGTGCACTTTTAAAACCTGGCTGTTTATTTTGGTGCCAAATGGGTTTTAAGCACGTCTGAAGATCTGGCCAAAGACGTAGGTGTTCATTTTTAAAAAAAATTCTATCCTATGTGCCCAGTCCTGCAAAATGCTGAGTGCTTGCTGTATCCAGTTAAGTTACTGTAAGTTGAAGGCGCTCTGTGCCTAACAGGATCAGGCTGTAATATTGCACGTCAGTGCAATCGACCTGCAACACAATAGGAGAGAGAGGCTTAGAAAGTCACTTTCTATACACACACGCTGTTCCCATTATTTGAATGTTGAATAAGAGTGGAAATAAATGGCCGTTTAAAATAGTGTCCCTGGCTTTATGAATTCCTAACATCAGAAGCAAAGAACCGTATCAACTTCAAGAAAGTACAGAACAAAACTTAGGCTTGTTTCAAGGGTAGAGACTGTGGGCTAGATCGACAAAAAGGATTTTGACTCAGCACAGTAGCACCTAGCCTTTAGATGCCCTTCCACCTGGTGGAACCCACAGCCCTAAGTTAAATGTACAGGTGCCAGCTGTAACGCATGTGGAGAGTTAGGTGCCTAGGAGTAGGATTCACAAAAGCCAGCAGGCTGAGCAGGGAGCTGCCTAAGCTAGCCAACAGGAATTACTGAACAGAGTATTAGGCCACACCCCTCAAAGAGACTTAGGCAGGGTTCATGGTTCTCCATTCAGGGTTCATAGCCATGAACTCTCTCCAGGTGTTGGGCACCTAAGACAGGCCAGCCCTGTCGCACATAAAAAACAAGAGCCCCTCCCCCGCGTTATTGCCTATTACATGATGACGGTGAGACCCCTCCCCCGCGCTATTGCCTGTTACATGGTGACGGTGAGACCCCTCCCCCGCGCTATTGTCTGTTACATGGTGATGACACCTGTACTGTATTTGTCATTCGTTTCCATGTTTATTCTAAGTACAATGAGGTCTAGCATCGAAAACAGTGAAGAATCTATTTTCCTTCTGGCTTGACTGGCAGTTATTAAGGCACTGCCCCTGCAGGACAGCCATTTGCCATCTTTACCCCATTGGCTAGTTAAAAGATGGTGCATCCTGACTGGTCCATCTATAACTGCTGGGGTACCACGGTCTGTGATAGAAGCGCAGGATCATAGAGTCATAGAAGATTAGGGTTGGAAGGGACCCCCCCTGCTCAAAGCAGGACCAACTCTAACTAAATTATCCCAGCCAGGGCTTTGTCAAACAGCCTTAAAAACCTCTAGTTTTTCCTAATATTCAACCTGGACCTCCTCCACTGCAATTTCAGACCATTGCCCCTTGTTCTGTCATCTGGCACCACTGAGAACCAGCCTAACTCCATGCTCTTTGGAACCCCCCTTCAGGTAGTTGAAGGCGGCTATCAAATCCCCCCTCACTCTTCTCTTCTGCAGACTAAATAAGCCTAGTTCCCTCGGCCTCTCCCCATTAATCATGTGCTCTAGATCCCAAATCATTTTCATTGCCCTCTGCTGAACTCCTTCCAATTTGTCCAAGTCCTTCCTGTACTGGGGAGCCCAAAACTAGACACAATATTCCAGATGTTGTGTCAGCAGAGCCAAATAGAGGGGAATAATCACATCCCTCAATCTGCTCAATGCTCCTACTAATGCAGCCCAATATTCCATTAGCCTTGTTGGCAACACGGACACACTCTTGACTCATATACAGCTTCTTGTCACTGTAACCCCCGCGTCCTTTTCTGCAGAACTGCTGCCTAGGCAGTCAGTCCCCAGTCTGTAGCAGTGCCTGGGATTCTTCCATCCTAAGTGCAGGACTCTGCACGTATCCTTGTTGAACCTCACCAGATTTCTTTTGGCTCAGTACTATAGTGTGTCTAGATCACTCTGTATCCTATCCCTACCGTCCAGTGTATCTACCACTCCGTAGAGTTTAGTGTCATCTGCAAAATTGTTGAGTGTGCAATCTACCCATAATCCAGATCGTTAATGAGAACATATACAGAGAAACAAGTATTTTAGAGACCCAGCCTGCTCATATTGAAGTTCAGTGTTCGCTATTAACTGCAAGAGTAAGAACTGACCCTTAATGGAAAGTAACACGTCTACCGATGCCTCTTATAGATGCATGTGACAAATTATATTCTGTATATAGTGAAATCCATTTTAGACCCCCTACTTGTGGACTGGAAAAGGCAGGTGCCTTGAGCAGGTTGGTGTTAGTATAAAGCTGAAATCAAACTTACAATAAACATTTGGAAATCGTTGTTAAGCCAGTTTGCCTAATACAGACAGCTTCTTGTTTAATTTTCACGGAGATGCTGACACACCCTAATCTCTTGCTGATCTGAATTAGTCACTCAATCCCACTAGTTCTATGGCTTTTAAACTCAGTTCAGAATTTTTTATTGCTATAGGACTCAGAATGGATTTTGTGTGATCGCCTACATTAGGAAGTTCGAATAGAAGCATGGGGGAGACTATTGAAATGTTCTGCAACTGTAGTTAGATACTTCATTCAGGAAAGCTGTAAACACATTGCACCTTTTCTGTTGTTGCTCTGCCATCAGGCTCAGATGCATACAGGTTTTATTTTTTGCACTTGCAAAGCAGAACAAATTAAACAAAAGAAAGTAGAATTAAGGCAGTTTTTGATATTTTTTTTTTCAGACTATTGGCCTTAATACATTGAAAGGCCGTGGGGAGTCAATATCACTCAGTTTGCTAAAGCTATGCAAAACTATGCCCTTTCAAGCCTCTACCTCACACTGAGTCTTGACGCTGTGGTTCAGTGCATTAACTAGTCTAAGACAGTGTTCTCAGTTAGTGAACACAGACAGACTGTTTGAATTGCTATATCCTGCAGACCTCAGGCATGTATCCTCCCTTTCACTACCCAAAATGTGCCCCTTAACTCTCCCCTGGCCCTAAATGAGGCTGGGGCACTTTCCCTTTCTGTCTGTGTGAACCTTCCTTTAAAAGTTGGGCGCTTGAGCCTCTTCCAGGGTTAAACTGCTTCCACCCTCTGAACAGAACTGTTGGGATGCCCTCCAAGACCTTTTCACTTGGCTTATCCAGAACCCCTCATCCAGTTCTGGGGGGACACTTTATCCGGTTCCCTGGGATCCAGAAAACTCAGTTCAACTCCAGTCCATCACTTGGGTTACATTGTTAGGCATTTAATAGCGCTTTGCATATGCTGGCCTGGCCCATAGGCAGGGGGTTTATGTACATGAGGCAACCACCATTCCAGTTCATTTGCCCATCACTAAGTTTGTATACATCTTTCCTAGACATTAATGTCTATACTTCTTGCCTGTAAAGACCAATAGCTTTGCAGAGCGTGTAAGGCAAACTTGTATGCAGTTTTCATCTCAGGATAATAGAGACAAGGTGGGTGAGATAAAAGGAGGTTACTTACCTGTAATGGGAGGTTCTTTGAAATGTGTGTGGTCCCTATTTGCATTCCAAATGTGGGTTCCCATGCACACCATGCGTGGGAAGGTTTTCTTAGCAGTGTCCGTTTTGCTTAGGGTCAACTAGGCAGTGCAGGTCGACGCCTCTCCAGTATCCTCCTTACTGCTGAATAGTCCAGTCCACAGCAGAGAGGATGGAGGACAGGTATTGGAATACAAATAGGGACCACAGAGCTCGAAGAACCTTGTTACCAGTAATTAACCTCCTCCTCTTCTTTGAGTGACGGTCCCTATAGGTGTTCCAAAGTTGGGTAAGTAGTGAGTAGTAATCAGCGTGGAGACAGGTACGTGGATGTGAAGCAATGTAGTTTGTAGTACAGCACGTCCTACAGCAGCATCCGCAGCTGCTGCTTGGATGATGCCAGAGTGGGCCGTGAACGTCTGTGGAGGTCCGCGTTGCTGCACGACAGATGACTTGTCACAAGACATCCACTAGGCAGGCTGATTTGTCTGCTTGTGCTCGTGCAGAGTGTGCTATGACTCCATTATGCGGCAGTATGTGGATAACGTGTCACAGATGTAGCCAGAAACCCATTTGGAGATTCATTGGGAGGAAGGGGCTTGGCCCTTGGATCGCCTCGAAGGTATTGAGACCTTTCATGAAATGTACAGGGGCAGGGTTTGTAAATATGGAGGTGCCATCCACTGAGAGGAGAAAGGCAGTAAGTGCTTCTAGGTAGACTTATATAGCGTGAGAGCAAGGTCCGCCATTTTGAGCTTGAGAAGGTAGGTGAGAATGTTAGGTCTGGATACTGTATTCCGTGGGTAGTGATGCTGGCGAGCCTCTAAAGTGAAATGTTTTCATTTAGCTCAGTAGCACGTTCTAGTGGATACTCTCCTGCTTTGGTTAAGGATGTATCCTACTAGGGTTTGTCTACACCCAAGCTCCATCCAAAAGCCAGGCCATGAGGTGCAGCAGCCCCTGACAGGGATGCCAGCTCCAATCTCCTGTGATAAGATCTGCGAGTGTTTGGTAGTGTGTGGGTGGAGAGTCTGAGGAGGTCTGGAAACCAGAGGCAAAACAGGTACTCACAGAGAACGAGTGGGGCACGAGGCACAATTCTCAAAGCCCGAGATCTGGGACATAATCCCCTGCTGGGGGGGGAGGAGGGAGGGAGAGTTCCCCAAACGGGGGGAAAAAACTGCACTATGTCTGAAGAATACCAAGTGTAGAACACTAAAATCAGCCCTGTATAACTATATACAGGAAATAAAAGTAGATCACTCTATTAGAAAGCTAAGAGCATGAACAAACAGGGGTTCGACTCAGACAATGTAGCACTAAGAGTGAACTACAGTCATAGGCCTATTATACTCTTGTCTGTGAGCACAAGGGGATGCATGATGCACGTGTGGGTCAATGGACATTACGAAAACCTTCTAGCGCATGATGTGCATACACACCCATATTTGGAATACATATAGGGACCATAATTCGAAGAATCTCTTGGATTCGACCAACTTCTCTCAGTGAGCAAGACAAGCTTACACAGAGCTTTTCTTCAGGTGTTTCCCAGACTTGAAGAAGAGCTCTGTGTAACCATGAAAGCTGGTCTCTCTCACCAACAGAAGTTGGTTCAATAAAGATATTACCTCACCGACCTTGTTTCTCTAAGGCAGTGGTTCTCAACCTTTCTAATGCCATGACCCCGCAATACAGTTCCTCATATTGCGGTGACCCCAAACCAAAAAATAATTTTGGTGGCTACTTCAAAACTGTAATTTTGCTACAGTTATGATTCGGACATAACTGTAATTTTGCTACAGTTATGATTCGGACATAAGACTACATCTTATAGTGGTCTCTTATAGTATAAGACCGATGTAGTTCACACTGTGTAAATGTATGGTGCTTTGTGTAAGTGTAAGCTGCTTTGTGTACTGTATAATGATTACACACAAAGCACCTTACACTTACACAGTATTGTGTGTATGGTGTGTGTACTGTTTTTACATTATTAACCTTTTTTACACCAGCAGGCTGTCTCGCAGGCTCTCTTGGCTCTCCGCCTCTTGGCTCTCCGCCTCCTAGGCTTCTGTCCTCCGGCGCTTGCTGCGTCCGCCCACTGATGACGTCAGCAAGCGCCGGACACACGTAATGCGCTGCTATGGACTGTGGAGCGTTCCCCCCGCTTCCCCCGCCCCTTAGGCCCCGGACGGATGATGCAATCACGTCTGCGCATGCGCGCAGGCATTCAGTTTGGAACGCGCATCCATAACGGTGTGCGTTCCAGCTGAATAGCGCTGCTACAGATGGTAGCGCGACTTCTCAGCAGCTAAAGCCATCGGAAATATGTATTTTCCGATGGCTTTAGGTGACCCCTGTGTTTTGGTCGTTCGACCCCCGCCGGGGTCGCAACCCAGAGGTTGAGAACCCCTGCTCTAAGGCAAGCTTATCAGTCAGGGTGTTTCTGCATACTTTGACCCTAAAGTACCCCCAGGAATTAGTTGAGTTAGTTTTTGCCTCCCTTATTTACCATAAACATATTGACAATACTTAGTCGTTTTAGTAATTACTTGTTTAGGCTTGTTCAGCAGTTACTTGTTCAGGCATGTCTCATCTTATGTTCATGTCAGCGAAGCCAGCTCTACAGGAACGTCTAGCGTTCAGTTTCTAGACCCATCAAAAGGAAGCCCTGTAGCTCTAGGATTTATTTGCACAGTGCCAGGATCATTGATTACTCTTAATGGCCTGTGTATTTGGAACAGGACAAAGATGCAGTGTGATGGATATGATAAAGTGCTGTTGCTTTTATCTGACTGCTTAAAAAATATTAGAAGGTAATAAATCTAGTAAGTAATCTGCAAATGACTGCTAGTTTTATCAATGCTGGGTGATCTGAACAATCACTAACTTGGTCTCTTTTCAAATTTCAGCAGCTGGACCTTCATTCTTGTCCAAAGCCAATTGTGTTCATCATTCATTCATTCCTTTCAGCTAAGATTACAAGACTTGGTTTGGTAGCGTAAGTTACATCTGTTTTCTAAAAGAAAAATGAAGCTGCCGTGCTACTCTGAAGTACAACCAATAGAAGACACCTGTAGCTGCTAGCAGTGTACAAAAGATTGGAGTTCAACGCAGGGACTTCAGCTGTGGTGATTCTCCGAGACCAGCCTTCATTCTGATCACCTACAAAGGAGGCAGACGCAGAAAAGCGCCAACAGATTTCAGACTCAGAACAGTCATTGAGATCACTGTCAGTTGCAGGAGACAATAACGTAGCTCTTCATAAATAATGGCAAAAATGGAATTTTAAAACCACATACTGTACAGTGGAAATGAGAACAGTGCTATACATGTAGACATTTCAAAACCATGAATCGTGCCTATTTCAATGTATTGGTTTATATAGCGTAAGGTAAGGGCTAAGCAGGTGGGATTTGGGTACTTATTTTTGATTCAGAATAAGGCTTAATTTCTTTTTCTTGTTTTTTAATACTATGTCAAGTGGAGGCTTTACCATGAAGATATTGCCCCACCTAAAAAAAAATCAGTAAAATATGACTTTCATCTCAATTTCTGTGCTATTTAAATGAATTGCTCTTCTATATGAAGGAGCCGTGATAGGTTACTTTTATACACCTGCAGGTATGGTGTGTGTGCGCTCATACTCCAGTAGGGTGCTCTAAAGCAGCAAAGAGGTCCTCAGTGAACAGCCCAACACCCAAATCAGGGCAGTGAGGGCATTTTCAAATGGTCCATATATAATGAGCATAGATACACATTTCTTCAAGGGGTGCCAAAGCAGCAGTAGCTCTATGACATTTGTTGAATAGCCAGTTAACCACAAGAGAGCACAAAGGGGCATGTTCAAGTGTCCTTAACTTATGACCACACAGGGTAAACTTTTTAAAAGAACCAACGTAACTTAAATGCCTAAGTCCCACTGAAGGTCAGGTGCACCTAGTCACTTTTCAAAATTGGAGTTAGGAGCTTTTGAAAATTTTACCCAGAAAACAAGTTACAGTGCCCCACTTAACATTGTGACCTATTATGTCTTGCTTCTAAATCAGCTAAATTGAAATAGATTGCATTAAGGAACATTTGTGTAAATCTGTAATAATTCATTTAAAAAATGCATTTCAGAGTCAAAAAGGGGCCTGAGAATGTAGTCGGGGTGGAATGAAATACTGTTGATCATGTAGAATTTATACCACTTTTAAACTGTAAACAGAACTAACTATTTGAAATAGATACTCATAACTTGTTGACACTAAAGCCACATTTTGAAAGCCAGGGTTTTATAATCAAGCAGACGTCATGAATGTGGTTGCTTGCAGAAGTTCAGCTGTAGCATTGCAATGATTTCTTTTAACTGTATTTCTTTTAAACTTTACAGGTAAAATAAGTTTTAGTTTATATGTCACTCAACTGGCAGAGAAAAAAATCACACATACTAAATAATGAAACAGTTTGATTCCATTTTAATTGTTTTCAGTTGAGATCTTGAGCACAGTAAATAAGTCAGATCTGTTTCCACATATATAAAGGATTGATTTATGGTGGTTTTCATATATGCTAATTAGTAACAGGAAAATACTCATTTTAAAATAATGTTAAGGAAATGCTGGGCTGAATTCACAAACACTGTACTGTACTTACAGAACATTATACCCACAAAAGAGGATCATTTTGGAACAGTGTACAAATATTGTTATCATCACAAAACCCCTGAAAGCAATTTGCCTATCTAGTAATGTTGTTTTCCACCTTAATAGCACTTACATAAGGAATTACAACTTATTTTATGCCAAAACTAAATATAGAAACAAATAAATGTAAATAAAATAAAGCAATTTGCTAGTATTTTCCAAAAATGTATTTCTAAGGCTAGATCTACACTACTGCCCTTATAAAGGCACGGCTGTATCACTGTAAGGTCTCCTGTGTAGTAGCCGCTTTATGCCGATGGGGGAGAGCTCTCCTGCCGACATTATTAAAATACACCCAATGAGCAGTGGTAGCTATGTTGGCAGGCAAGCGTTTCCCACCACCATAATGCTGTCCACACATGTGCTTTTGCTGGTGAAATTTACGTTAGCCAGGAGGGTGTTTTTTTTACAGCCCACCAACAAAAGTGCTAGTGTAGACAAACTCTAACGTCATCTAGCTAAAATTGACACTTGTGGTGGATCTTTGATCTTTTCTGATTTAGGTATACATGATTTTAAGATTACCTCTTTTGGGAAGCCAAATGTGAGGTTGGGTCTTTGCATAGGCTTTTACTGAAATATGGCTGTATGATCACAAAGTGTATCAAAAAGTAAATGCCAAGGTGTGTGAATTTAACAGAGGAGGCATCTCCCCTGATACCTCTAGATTACCCAATGCAAAGTGTTTTTTGTCCAAGTACAAAACGTTATGAATTTGGACCCATGTTCCTATAGAAATTCCAGAGATTCAAGCAGCAGCTTGTGTAGAGTGGCTAAGAGTCAATACAAATGTAAATTATACTGCACTATGTCCTTATTCCTTTAACACTTAAAGTCACTGGAATGTTATACAATCATGTATGTTCATTGTAAATAATCAGAATTCATATTAGTATCAATAATTAAATTACACAGTATGTAATCGAAGGTGCTCAGTACTACATGAAGTATAAGTGAATGACTAAATAGTTTGCAAAGAAAGTTCATATTATATATTTATAGACAAATTAAAAATGATGGTAATTACAAATGTTATTTCTTCATCATTTACAGTTTTGGACTGATTCATAGTTGGATGGGGTTGACAAAAGATGGGCCTACTCCACATTTATAAGAATATAGTTTATATTTTAGAGGAAAAGCACATATTTAACAAAAGTCTGCCTTATGAAAGGAGACTCAAAGAGCTTGGCTTGTTTAGCCTGGCCAAAAGAAGGCTCCGGGGGGATATGCTTGCTCTATATAAATATATCAGGGGGATTAACGTTAGGGAGGGAGAGGAATTATTTAAGTTTAGTACTAATATAGGCACGAGGACGAATGGGTACAAATTGGATATTAGGAAATTTAGACTAGAAATTAGACGAAGGTTTCTAACCATTAGGGGAGTGAAGTTCTGGAATAGCCTTCCGAGGGAAGTAGTGGGGGCAAATGACTTATCTGGCTTTAAGACTAAGCTTGATAAGTATATGGAGGGGATGTTATGATGGGATAGTTTAATTTGAGCAATTGATTTTGGATTATCGGCAGATAAGTCTGCTCAATGGTCTGTGGGAATGCTGGATGGGATGGGAACTGAGTTACTGCAGAGAAATCTTTTTTGGGTGCTGGCTGGTGAGTCTTGCCCACATGCTCAGGGTTTAGCTGATCGCCATATTTGGGGTCGGGAAGGAATTTTCCTCCGGGGCGGATTGGCAGGGGCCACGGAGGTTTTTCGCCTTCCTCTGCAGCGTGGGGCATGGGTCGCTTGCTGGTGGATTCCCTGCAGCTTGAGGTCTTCAAATCTCATTTTTGAGGATTTCAATAACTCAGTCATGGGTTCGGGGTTGTTATAAATGTGTATGGGTAGGGTTTTGTGGCCTGCCTTGTGCAGGAGGTCAGACTAGATGATCATATTGGTCCCTTCTGACCTATGAGTCTATGAGTCTAAAAGTCATTTATTGGATTTTTGTGAGGTGAGCTTAATTCGTACATTAATAGGCTATTTAGAATTCTGTACTTACAGCATTTCTGGTCGCAGGGAACATTACATTTAATTCTTAAATAACTACTAAAATGTAATTTCACGAAAAAAAAACCCTATTCAGCTGGTTAAAAATATATTATATTTATAGTGAGGACAGCGTTCTTCAGGCATGTTTTTAAACTGGAAAGAAAATGCCCTATTAATGGTGTCAGCCTTTTGTTTGGTGGCCTATGAAATGAGCTGAGGCTTTCAATCCAGTTCCTAGTGGACAAATAACCAAATCATAATATGTACCTCTGTTGGCTCTCTCTAATCACCAAGGACCAAAAGGAAAAGGAGCTGTACTGTCTGGGGATCATTCAAGGCAGGTGTGCGGCACTGTGGGGAAATCTGCAGTGCCAAGGTCTATGAGATGTCACTCCAATACCTTTCACAAACCCTAAATTCACTTTGTTTTCCTCTAATACAGTTCCTGCAGTGTGTGTCTGACTTGGTGGTAGCAGTAGTGTAGTGAGAGTGGACAAATCACAGCATTTGAACACTTGGCCTTTAATCAAAACAAGTGGCTGGTGAAAGAGGATTTGGTTTCTTCTCACTATTCAAGTTTTCAAATAATGTCTTAAATAGAAAAACAAACACTGTATCTTGTCTATAAAGGCTGTTCATTTAATTAACTATAGAGCTGTTTCAAAGAGAAAGTGTTCATAGTCTAGTTTGGAATATGCTAGAACAGCTTTCCCAGGCAGAAATTTGAGGGGAAGGAGGGGCCTTTTATTAAAATATCATTTGTGCATGATGAACTTTACCTCTAAAAAAAAATTCTTTAATTGTAAAACCCTGTATAGAAATATCACTAATATTAGCAAGAATGAAGCATATATACAGAAGAGATGTTTTCAGACAACTACTGCCATCTCCGTTGACTATCACAGAAGATAAAACTGATCTGATCTTTCAGGGAAACATACTGACTCTCTTATGAGTTCTTCTGGTCCTTGGGAAATACAATAAGGAAGAATGTATCAAGATAACACAAGGATCTAATAGCCGTCCCCCCCCCAATTCCCACAGAAAGGAATAGGAGTCTGTTTCACTGTAATAGGATGAGTCAGCAGGAGCTGCTCACTTAAAAAGACCTTTTCAATGCAGATGGATGCTTTGTACTTAAAAGTAACTAGCATTTTCCTTAAGTGTCCATTGTAAAATAATGAAAAGCCTTTTTAATGCATTATCACACATTAGTCCAAATCTTTGCTAAATAATGAAACTACTGCTTGCTGTCTCTATATGAAAGCAAGCATTGCTATTTCTTGGAGGAAATAGAGTCGTGTTTGTTTTCACGACTTGTCATTTTTCTGGGCCCAGCCAGCTTCAAATAAAGTTTTGCCTGACTAAGGACTATAGGATCACACCCCTCGTATTGTAATATTATATTCTTTGTGATGGCATATCAAGTATCCATTCTTGCACCCTTTAAAAAAAAAATCAATGGAAGCTTTGCTGTTGACTTCACTGAAAGCCGAATTAGGCTCTAAAGATGTACATGTCCCACAATATTACCATCTTTTTACCTACAAGTCAGAAAAATAATGAACTGATCAGTTTTGCTTTCATATAAATGCCAGAGTGAAGAAATAGCCCTGATGCAGTATTTTACCAGCAGGGGAAAACACAACAATATAAAAAGTAACGGGATAATTGTATTCAATATGGAAGTTCTTGAATTCAAAGGGAGACATGATCAATAGCATTATCCGGGGTAATGTGTAAGTTAACTGCTAAAACACATCAGCAAGATTTTGATTTTTTAAAAGTGAACCAGCTGACTGATTGCCCAGTGCAAAATCAGAGAATGCAATTGAACAATGCAGTATTGTGGCAAATTGCCCACTGTGCTATGGTGTGTCCCATGCTTCGCTCTTGTGTGGTGGGTCAGGACACCACCAGTTGCTGGTGTCTCTGTCCAGTTCCTCTTCCCCTCTGGCTGGAGCAGGGGTTTTTATCAGGACTCTAGCTGGGCCTTAATTGGCCTCAGGTGTTCCTAATTAACCTATAACAACCCCTGCTCATTCTGCAGGGAACAAGGCCCGAACCATTCTGGGGTTTATAGATCTCCCTTAGAACTACAGAACAGGTATTTTGGAAATGTGTGTGAGCTCGATATTATCTTTAAGTTTGAAAAGGCTTATTTTATTCTTGATGAGTTTATAATGGGTGGAGAAATACTAGAAACCGCAAAGAAATCAGCAGTGAAAGCCATAGAAGATTCTGATATGTTACAGAAGACAATGGAGGAATACATGAACAAGCCTGCATTTTAACTTTAAGACCGATTTTTTAAGCCTTCATTTCAAAACTAAGTTAATATGTGAATGTAACCGCATTCTCTCATATTAAATAAAATGACTAGATTGGACTGAATCTGCAGTTAGTACCATGAATCCATTAATTTGACATACTCAGTTCAGTCCTTTAGTAGCTATTTCTAACCATTCACTCTGAACAGGCTTGCAGGGTGTAATCTGGTATTAAGTTTTGAACTGATTAGTTAGTTGATTTCCTCTATATAGGCAGAATAACTTCACATCTAATTTTGCTGCAAACCAAATTTAATGTTAATCTTCACTGTACTCTTAAATCTTGTTCAGACTGAATTAGGGTTGAAGTGGACGTTAATGTAAAACAAAGCCTAGAGTTTAAATATGGTGCTATTGTCAGGCTTGCTTGTTTACACAGTAAATGAGCATCCTACTCTTGTCAATAAAGTGGTTTTTGTTCACTTCTGCAACATTAAAACTTGCTGCTGTTTTCTCTGCCTGGAAGTTAAGGCAGCACTACATTAAAAAAAAAACAACCCTCCAGCTGCCTTCTGGCCCTGCTGTCTCATAGTAGTACATAGATACTTATAAAATAACACAGATTACACCATTTCCTTAAAATGGAGCAGTTTTTCCACATCAAAAACTGAAAAGCCGTAACCATATTTTAGTCCATTTAGAAATCCTGTGTTTACGTAAAATAAATATCATTCAGGTAACTGGAAAATGATTGCAAGACCAGAACTGAACAGTTCCTGCCTCTGGGCCAATTCTTACACAGGATTAAATCACATTTAAATGGGAAAACTGTGTTCCAGGTACTCTTCACTCTGTGCACTCACTCTCACACCATTGCTCCCCCTACATCAGTGCAGCACGCAGAGAGAGGAGTCGGAAATAACTGTATAGTGGTAGAATAAGACTTGTACCACATCCTGGTTTGCACAAATAGGGAAGTAAGTAACGAAAGTTATAAACACACTGCACCAAAGTAGGCATAAGGCCCCTATTCACATTTGGCTCAATCCTCATCCCATTGACTTAAATGCGATAGGCTCAGGTCTGTTTAGAAAAAGGATGATGATGCACCCTTAGCTTCCAAATTCAAAACCTGGAGATATTGTTTGTTGCACAGGGGCATTGTGAGGCCACACTAATGGGAGTTTATAAAGTATGAAAGGCACTATATAAATGCATCCTGTTGTTACAGCCCAAGTCACAGTCTAACAGTGGAGCTAAAGGAGACAAGCATACGCTCTGGCACACCACCTTCTTGCTTCAGACTGCGCGGATACTCTGCAGTTTATTAGCGGTGTCTCTAACCAATGAGTTTCACTTACTGAGAGCAGTAAGTGAGCAGCCAGCTCTAATACTGATGGCAGGCACACCGCATGCAGAGAGAAGAGTGACTACTTCACCTCATTTATACAAGCCCTCCTTCAGCCAAATACGGCCTTTGTTTCATGCAGAATAAGGTTAGGAATCAGGTTTGGGAATAGGGTTTTGCTTGCTCGGGGTTGCAAGCCTCAACCATTTTACGAAGGGTAGAATTTTGTCCCCTCTGCCTGCAGGTTAACTCCCGCATGACAATTAATCCGATTTTCTAATTTATTATGCACAAAATGTTCAGCTAGGAACAACACATGCAAGAAAACTACCAATATTACAGGGATGGCCAAACCGTGGCTCAGGAGCCACATGTTGCTTTTACAGTTGAAGTGCAGCTTGCGGAGTCCCCTACGCCCCCGCCCCATACTCTGCCTACCAGACTAGGGTGGGGAGTTTGGGGCTTCTGCCCTGCAGTGTGGGGTAGGGCTAGAGGTTTCTGCTCAGCAGGGAGGCACCTCCCGGGGCTCAGGGCTTCTGCCCCATGGGGTGCACCTGCTGGGCTTCAACCCTTCAGGGAGGGGGATCTCGGGGCTTCCTGCCTGTGGGAGGCATCTGCTGGGGCTTGGGCTTCAGCAGGCAATCCTTGTGGGGCAGAAGCCCCGAGCCCCATCACCCCACCACAAGGCTGAAGCCCCAAGGCCCGGCAGGCGCGCCCTGGCTTTCAGACTTCTGAAGATTGTTGTATGCGGCTCAGAGGCTCAGTAAGTTTGGCCATGCCTGTAATATTAAGTAGGAAATGCAGCTTCTAAAAGCTACATTATAAAATTAAGGTTTGTTCAAGAGTAAGGGCAGTGCTAGTTTTCAAACTCAGGTTACTAATTTAAATTTAACATTCATTCATCATTAAACATGATATATTAAAGAACTCGAATGCAGATATGCATGATTTTTAAGAAAGTAACGAATTTGATTATCACAATGGCCCAAACGACTTATGCTCTTAAAACTAGACTGTTAATTTAAGCAAGTCTCATTAAATCATATATAGAAACAATTTCTGTCTTATAGTTTACATCTTAACAGGGTAAAAACAGAAAAGTAACAAATGTGAATATGGAAGTAGAAGTAAGTTAAGGCCTACCCTCTTATGGTAGGTAACATCCTGTCTCCACCAAAACCTTTGCTAAAAAAAAACAAACTACTGGGTTTTGGAAAAGAAATGTCAGGTTAAATTTGGCCTAAAATTTAGTTTCAGCAAACAGAATAGAACTTTTATAAAAGTTGGGAACAGGAGAAATATTTCCATGCAATGTAAAAAATCAAACAAACAAAAAACCAAACAAATGCAACATTTTTAAGCAGTTTGTTTGCAACTCAACATTCTAGCATCAGGGCCTGAAAGTGACATTAACTGAAGATGGAACTACATTGAAAAGTAGTATTTTTACCTGTTATTACTGGGTGCGTGATAGCACCTAAAGACCCACTGTAGTAGGCACTATACAAACAAGACTCCACCTCACCCCAGAGTTGGCTGTCTAATTAGGCCCAGGTTTTCAAAAGGAACCCATGAGACTTAAATACCTAAATCCCAGTTGGATACCGACTCCTTAGAGCTTGTCAACACAGAGGAATTATGCTGCTTTTATACCAATATAGTTAAGGCAGTACAAACACCCCAGTGTGCACACATTATACAGTATGCATGTGCCTATGCCAGTATAACTTTTTGCTGGAAAGCTTGGTCTACAGGTTTTGAACCTGTTTCTTTGTACCAGTACAGGTTTTGTACCTATTTTCATTAGGGGAGTGATTTTAATACCAAAACAGTTAAAGCGCCACATCCCCTACTATGAATGCAGTTATATCAGTATAGAGATATCTACGATTGGTATCACTTATTCCCATTCCCTACAGGAATAACTATACCAGTGTAAGACTCCTTTAATTTAAATGTGTTTGTAACATAGGTAAGGATTTTATTTTCTTTTAAATTATTTTTAAATGTGACAGTGCCACATTAAAGCAGCACTGGTCAGTCTCCTTCATTTCCACAGATAAAATAGTTCTTGAGTGCTTTCAATTTCACAGCTCTCTTTAGTTCAACGGTATTGGAGGAACTTGGTTTTTTTTTCACAATGTGAAAATGCACCTCATTGACGGGATTCTAGGAATAGGTTTAAAATATCAAATTGTTACAAGAGAAACATATGAAATGAGAATTTATATTGGAAATCCATGAGATTAAAGGACAAAAGTACAAGCAACCTTATTCTGGATTAATCTTTTATAAACCATTTTACCTGAAGGTTCTTTTTTTGCATTGGTTGCTTTCGAGGACAAATTCTATGGAAAGCTGTGTCCGCTTTCAAAAAAAAAGGATCAAAACCAGAAAACAACTGCTATAAATGGCATGTTTAATTTTGGGTTAAAATTTATATTTTTATGTTTTATGCTAAAATTGGAGGTTACTATGCCTTCAACCCTAACCATAATTTAATCTGAAGAACAACAGGGAATTATAGCTAGTTAAATTATAAAATGTGAGAGGAATTTTTTTGCGTTGTAAACCTTTCCAGTTAACTATTTTTTGCTCTTCAAATAAGTTATGTGTAGTACAACTATCTTTCCTTAAAGACTGAAGAAATAAAAGTCTTGTTACTACAATTAAATTTGGAATTTTTTTATTAATCTAAAATAAAAATCTGTACAACATATAAAAATGTTTATGAAAACATAAGTCACAGTCCTTTAGACAATGAATATAAATATGCATATAGTATAAAATGCAATGCTCATTACAGGGCTTTTTAAATTAAAATCTCTTAATATAAAATATCTAAAGGCCACAACACACTATTGGACTTGGGAATTAAATCAATATACCAAGTTTTTAAGTTCTTTTTTTTTTTGTTCCTGTTACCTGCCTTTTATACTTTTGTTGTAATACACCGTGATTGTTCTATGAAGTTTGAGAACCGGTTGTAAGCTTCATTCATATGTAATGATTCATCATCATTACTTGTTGGTTTTTTCCAAAACCCATTCAATCACCTATAAAAATAAAGGAGAAATCAGGTTTTCAAAGTGAGTTTAATTTCAAGAACAAAAAACAAACTGCTGCAATATTATAAACTGAATAAGTATAATCAAAAAGCTTACTGTGACAGAAGTTTTAATAGCTAATATTTTCACAAAGGAGAAGTCAATGTGTTCAGTATATAGAGAAGTTATAGTCATTAACATACAACTGCCTGAATTTTTTAATCCTACATAATTTCTTGCATTTAAAAAGGGCACGTTTTTAGGCTCAGAAGATAATGTACTGTGCCCCAATCTCTCCATGCATTGGTAGCAAAATATACCCTCCATTCTAAATATCCAGTGTTTTCCTTTTGAACAATTTCCTGCTTTATAAACTGAAAAACAAACGTTTTATTTCATTGATGGACCTGCATTGATAGCTGTTGCTATTCCTCAAACTGGGCTGGCCACTCATGAATCAATGCTAGCTCCTTAGAGAGATTCTGGAAGACTTTGCAGAGCCGGAGAAGTAACATGGAAATCCTGAACTCTAATGCCATTGACTTGCTATGAGGCCTATTTCCCAATCTGTAAAAATTGAGATAACGCTCCCCTTTTCCTCATAGACAAGTTGGTGGGCATTAGCGTGTAGACTGCTGCTAGGGGCCAAAGCTGGTATGGAGGCACAAGCCTTCTGCATGAGTACCCTTGCTTTACCACCTCTCCCTTACAATCAGTGTGGTCTGGGGGTGGACTCTTCTACAGGGGGATATGTGGGGCCCTCGTAGAATAATCCTGGAGAAATCCCATGGTGACATGGTGAGGTCTTGCAGGTTTTCCTCTCAGTTAGCCTCTCGTCCCCCAAAGGTTTACTAGGGGAATGAACCAGCCAAATCTTTACATTTTACTTTATAGTGTAGAGAACAAAAATGGCAAATTTCCACTGTGCTCATCATCACTACAAAATTTCTTTAATGAGGTGTCCAGGATATAAATCAATGCATGGATAAATTTATGAAGAGGAGTATTTTCTCCCAGTACTTTCCCCATATTAAAATTCACACGAGTCCTCCTCACACCCAAATGAACCCAGTCGGCCTTCCCTCAGATTTCTAGTTACAGTTATTCCTGGAGCTTGGATCTACCACTTCTATAATTGTTCATTTAGAAGAATTGTATTTCCTTTTATATCAGAAAAGGCCCTTTATTATTTCAGGACCCTTGAACAGAAATAGACTATCCTCATCAGCAGAAGGAATGCAGACTCCCCCAATGGTCCATTTGCAGATACTTCTCTGAAACAAAAGATCGTGTATATATTTTTCTCACTAATGTATATGTCAGTAGGACTGTGGTCACGATTATTAGAACAGTTGCTATAGCATTTCCAACTTACATTTCCAAACTTCCAAATTTCCAATTTACATTTTTTATTGAGAGAACTAACCTCAAAAGAACTCTCACAATACAAAGTAGAGAACACAACAGATGGTCTCCCCTGTTCATTCATTAAAGCCATATACCAACTCACGTTACGATGAAATAACAGCAGCAAATTCCACACAGCTGAGTATGAGGAACATGTTTCCAGAACATATAGGAATAGGATTACCTGTTTAGCATTGCTGTTTGCTGTTTTCTTCATTTCATCAAACAGTCCCCTGGAAGTTTTCAGATCCTAAACAGAAAACACATCATTTTATAGAAATTGCAACCACAAAGCCTTGAACATATATATAAATCCACTGGAGCTGATGCTAAAATTAAGTTATCTGAAGAGACTTTCCATGACTGAGGATCTCATAGGAGTCTCTAACTGGGAAAATTGATTATCTACTTTTTTTCTGAGTCTGCTGTCTTTGCTAATCCATTAACAACACATTGTGCCTCTCCCTGCAGTTACCAGGGGCTATCCAAACTTCTCACTCAAGTTTGGGGGTTCAGCCATGCCCTTCGTGCCCACTGAACTCTTCCGAAGCTGCAGAGATGCTTTTATATGCTGTTCAAAATTCTTAGAGCCGAAGACTGAACTTTACACTATAGCCATGCATTTAATTATAACCACTGCGCTCTACAAAAAATTGACCCGGGTCAGTGAAACTGCAGGAGACATCAGTTCCAGAAAGGAAAACCACCACATCAGATAACAGATTTTCCATTTTGGAGTCTGACCACTCCCACTACTAATGACATGTAGCAAGCAGGTAAGAATGTAGTAGGAGAAGAAAAAGAGAACTAAGCATCTATACTTCCTGCCCTCCTTAAGGAGAAAATTTTTGCCTAACCCCCAGTGGAAAGCTCATAATATCACAGTACTAGGGTAGTTCTACTGCACAGCATGGGGAAGAATTCAGCGTGCCCACACACATTTGATATGTGGGGCTACATCATTGAGTTCCACAAAGCAAAGCTTGCACAGGCTCTCTACATTCAAACAGGTTTTTTATGGGGGATGGCCATCAGATTTACAACTACATAGGTCTAACAACTATTCCTCCCTTTGGTGCTCAATGTGGGAGGGAGAAGATTCTATACCCCCTTCATCCATCAGCTCTACATAGTCTACTGCCCACTCCTCCAGGCTGTTGGCTAAGGAGAGAATTTGCCTCTTATTATTTAGTTTCCTATACCTGTAGGGTATCACTTTCAGAAGTGCCTATGTAACCTAGGAGCCTAAATCCCATTGACTTTCAAAGTCACGTAGGCACTTTTTTTTTTACCCCAATCACTTCTGAAAACTGAGAGTAACTGAAAACAAGGCTGTCGGGTGAAAACTGTTGGGTTGCCATGGACTGCTACAGAAAGTTCACAGGTACTTTGCTGAGCAACATCATGGAGTCTTAGTTCCAGCCACTTGCACAAATTCTCCTCCTTTTCAGCCAATAGTTTTGGCACAGTTGAGAAAGGAAGGACTTTACAACAAGAAGTGAAGATTAGACTCAGCATGCAGTTTATTGACATCTCTCTCTTCACCTTGTAATCAATGGACTTTGTCCAGAACAAAGAATGTGCTCTTCATTGTCACAAGAGAAACATAATGGTTTCCTAAGGCTTTATATAGGTGAGGGGAAGTTTTTGAAACCTCTGCAATCAGTGTTTAGATTAGATGCTAAAAAGGGAAAGAAAAATACAGAAAGTGTCAGAGACAGATTGATTATTACTGCAAGTCAAGTCAGGAGAGGGCTTCTGATGATGGTCTCCAGACTGACTGGTTCCGTTATCCATTGTGGGAATCCAAATATATAGTACAAAATAACTGCAGCACAATATAAGGCATTGATAAAACTATTCATGAAAGTAGGGCATGTTCAAGAGCTGTAAATAGCAGTGCATTTACACATCAGATTGGTGTAAATTGGTCAGAAAATGGATGTGAGTGGGTACAAACAGTAAAGTACGGTAATTTTCATCCATTAAATACCAAACAGGTGTGCAAAGCAAGTGCAGTTTAGATACAGAGGTAGCAGAAGGAGTTGAGGGGCCATATAGCAACAAAACTAAGAGAAGAACATAAGATAAAGCAGCGCCGCTCTGCCTCCTCCCCCACTTCTCTCCTACACCTTCATTTTAGTTGATTTTCTTGCTAGATCTTTTTTCCTACTCCTCAGTATATGTTACTCCCACACAACATTAATTCAGTGCAAATTACTTTACTTTACCACATACACCCACTTACACACTAGAAAAATGGGCCTAACTTGTAAAACTGAAATTTCCATATCTTAGAACGGTTCTGCATTTGGCCCAATACACTTGTCTTGTTGGAGAGGGAAGATGAATTATGAAGAGCAGGCCTTGATAAACTTTCTTGTGTATAACAGAAATAACAGACGGTCATGGCTTGTCAGTAGCTCCAGTGGTTGTGAAGTAACGCATTTAAATAACCACCTCACATGCAACTCAATTTATTAAACTAAAGGATTAAAAGGATTTGAAAAACAGACATAAGAAGCATCCTTACAAGTGAAGTGAACCTACATTCTGCTTGCTACTGAAATTCACAATTTCTTCTACAACAACTTCCTGGTAAATTATATGTGTGAAAAGTATATATTGACTAAATATAGTATATGGGCTTGGCTAGTAAAAAGAAAAAGCTTTAAAAACAGCCCCTGAACTCTGAATTCCACTATTTTATCTAACAGTAAAATGGTAAGCTCCATCAGTAATGAAACTTTGGCCAGATTGAAGAGTCCAAAGTTTTTTCCTACACTCTGCTGATTTACACTTATTGATTGCTAATGTTTTATTTTCTTAACACAGTCACAAGGAAATAGTGACATTGTCATGTGTGGGCCTCCTAGAAATAGATTTACCAGTTTCATTCAGGATGATAGAATTCTTATTCAATTTCATAATTTTGTTTGCTCTTCATCTTGGAAACACAACATGGGTTCATGTGTCCAACAGCAGACAATCTTAGCTCTGGAACCTTCATACATGGTTATGCTGAGCAATTTCCCTTTTAAAGCTCTCATTTTATGAAACTTTTCAGCAGTCACGATGCAAATAGAGCAAAAATATATATTTTTAAAAGATGTAATATTTGGGTCAATCTTGAATATCATATCTCTTTAAAGGTGTTAATCCTGGCTGCAGTTTTGATGGAATAATTACACAGATACAATTGAGAGAGCAAGAGGGGGAAAAAAAGTACCTTTAAATAAAACTTGGATATCTCAAACAGACGTTGGCTGCATGATGCAAAGCATTTGTGGTTCTCTGCAATACCGTGTTTTTTGAGTGTTTTAGCCACCACTTCCGTCAGCATCTTGGAGACAACACAGGTACACTTAGGAATTAGAATCAATTATCACCACGAAAAGCTTTCCAAAAACCCACTTTTGAAGAATACACCCATACGTAACTTCTTCCCCTTCTGCCCCAAAGATTAAATTTAGGGAGGCCGCTTAGTGAATGAGACTGGAAGTCAGGACATCCTCAGTCCTAGCCTCAACTCTGCCACTAGTTCATTGGGCAGCTCCGGGCAAAGTAATTTAACAAAGTTTCCATTTCCTTCATCTGGAAAATGAAGAGAATACCTACTTCACAGGAGTGCTGAGGATTAGTTAATATTCATATAGTGCTTTGAAGATGGAACACAATATAACTGCTAGGCATTACTTAAAATAAAGTGATACTATATATTGTATTTTCCTGCTTCTCATATGCTCAAGGGGAATAGAAAATCCTCATTTTCATATGTTTCATAATACATAGAATTTAAAACCAAAAGGGACTATTAGATTCTCTAGTCTCACCTCCTGTATGTCACAGGCCATTAAATTTCACACAGTTACCCCCATATTGAGCCCAACAACTTCTGTTTGGCTAAGCATAGCTTTGAGAGAAGCATCCAGTCTTGATACCAAGGTGTGGAGAATCCACCACTTTCCCTGTTAGCTTGTTCCAATAACTGACCACCCTCAGTGTTGAACATTTGTGCCTCACTGATTTCTAGGATACAATCTCCCACTCTAAAGCTATGGGCTTCATTCCTTGTTTGCAGGTGCATAACTTTGCATTTGGCTGTATTAAAACACGTTTTGATTGAATGGGCCTAGTTTACCAAGCAATACAAACCACTTCCTGTCTGGTCCCCATCATTATTTACCATTCCACCAACCTTTGGGACCTCTTGCAAATTCTAACAGCAGTGATTTTGTATTTAGTTCCAGATCATTAATGCAAAAGCAGAGTAGTGTCAAGGCTTGGACCAATCCCTGTGAAACCCCACTAGAGACAGACATCCCCTTTGATGATGATTCTTCACTGATGACTACCCTGTGAGCTCTGTCAATAAGCCTGTTCTTAATGTAGGTTCTATTCACACTGCATAGTGCTCATTTTTAAATTAAACACTGAACAATAGTAAGTAAGTCTAAGAATATTACATCTACGCTGTTACTACCTTTATCAGCTAATCTTGTAATTTCATGAAAGAATGAAATGTGGTTTATCTGACAAGGCCTATTTTCCATAAAACCATGCTGACTGGCATTAATAATAATTCCATCTTTTAATTTTTTATTTATTGAATCCCATATCAAGTTTTCCATTAATTTGCCTGGGACTGACGTCAGGCTAACCAGCCTATAGTTACTCAGGTCATCCTAAATTGCTGATGGTGAATATTGGTACAACATTAGCACTCTTCCAGTACCTCAGTACTTTGCCTGCCCTGCATCCCAGCTGCCTCTCCAGCAAACAGACTTGGGGGAGAGGCAGGGAGGCTGCGCACGTTAGGTCTCTGCCTGCCCCATGTCCTCAGAAGTCTGGCTATCTCTCTGGGAGCTAGGGGATACGGGAACTGGGTTGCTCACCCTCTGGCAGTCAGCCTGGAACGCTTGTCAATTTCATATTCTGCAGACAGAAAGCCATAAAGCTTCATTTTGGTTCTTCCCAGATGGAAATTTCTTGAAAATCCCTTTCTGTGAAAAATTTCATGTTTTTTACTTTTTCCCCCATTTGGGATGGATTTTTTCCACAAAAAACTCAATTTTTTCCACAGGAATGGATTACCATTTCCAGACGTCTCTAGATACAAATACATCATCTTGCTTCTTTCCAAATACAGAACAGAAATATTTATTGAACAGTTTTTCCTTTTCTCCATCAACAACAAATTTACCATCTCGTTCTAGTAATGGGACTACACCATTACTAGGATTTTTGTTCCAGATATACCCTCAAAAAAATTCTTCTTCTTGTCCTTAGCCCTGCCAACCATGGCACCTTCCCTGATATCTGGCACCCCTTATCAATTTTCTGTATTTCATAACTTCTAATTTATATTGATTGCTATTTCCCCTTTTTCACATTTGTTATCTATTGCTGTTTGTTTCTTTCTCTGTTTGCTTGGGCACTCTACTGTGTGTACTAAGTTCTTTTCCTACAGTCCTGCATTCATTTCATACTAGCAGAACTTCATAATAAAGATTTGGGGATCTGACCCATGTTCTGAAAGAATGCTGAATGAGGCTAAAAATGGGGAAATCCTATCTATTTTTGGGGGGGTGGGGTGAAGGAGGAGACAAAAAAAATATATATTTACCCGTATATGTTTCTGAGATCTTGATTCCTTAATTGGCTTTGAAGCTTCTGACTCTTGTTCACATCTCTGACTTGCTGGGCCAGCCTCCGCAGTTACTTTGTGGGCCTGACTACTAGGCTGCTTAACAGACATAGATGTTAGAGACAGTGATCTGTCGGACCTTTGTCTTTCGACACCTGCTGAATGCTGAATTCCATTTGCCTGAGACAGGAGAGAATCTGTGCTTTCAGTTTTTATTAGTCTGAAAAAAAAAAAGAAAATCAGATTAGAAGGGTTTATGGCCTTCCAGGTTTTGCCTCAACTATAAAAAGATGCTATAACTGCTTAAAGATTGAAGACAAACAAATGGAGGCTGAAAATGGGAACCAGTGACAAACTAATAACAAAACAATGAGAGATCTGACGAAGTGGGTTTATAACTACGAAATCTTACGCCCAAATCAATTTGTTAGTGTTTAAGGTGCCACAGAACTCTCATTGTTTTGCTAAAAACAGACTAACATAGATATCCCTTTGGAACTAACAACAGAATTTCCTTCCTACGAGAAAAGATAAACCACCTTCCTTTACATACTCCTGATTTGTTCTCCGTTAGATAAACGTAGAACAGACTGAAGGGATCTTTTGTACAACTTATGCTACAGAAAAACTAGATTTCAGACAGAGGAGACACATGAAATTTAAACATGGACAGGAAAACTGGAGGAATTTCTTCCCTCTGTCCCCATCCTGATTGACAAACTTCCTTATTTGAGAGATGTGGATCCTCTCCCTATTTAGCCAGTAAAAATTAAGAAGAATAGGCCTGCCAAGTCGCCAAGTCCAGTGTTCTATTCTCCTCATGGATCTAGACCAAGATCAAGGAGAGAGTGCTTGAAACCTCTTTGTTTCAACTTGTTTTTCAAGTTGATTTTCTAGGTTTACTGAAGGGGAATTCTTCAGTTCAGTTGCATGGAGTTATGATGTTTGATCCTTTGACAGTAAGAGTGTTTAGAAGTCCTGGGTCAGGACTCAATCCTATGAAGTGAGGAACAATGTCAATTGCACTTCTTACTATTTATACAGAATGCCAGAATCTAGCAAGATCTTTGCAGAGGAAGTATATTAAAATCCCCACTTGACACAAGCCCTGCTTGAAGCAGGGGTAGGGCAACAGGCGAGTGTAACTAACATTTGGGGGGACAAAATGGGAAATATTACAGTAATAAGATCACACAATTGCTTGACTGTGGTATAATACTTGCTGATGGCTTTATATTGATACAAACGATACAAATGGTTCTTGTGAGGGATTCTGAAAACTGGGCTTTTAGAAAGGATCTGAATGAGGAGAGGGTAAGAACTTGCTGAACTTACACTTCAGTGGGTCTTCTTTACTTAGACTGTGACCTCTTGGGTCATGGACTGTATTATTCTAGGTTTGTACAGTGCCCAGTGCAATGGGCTGAGGCCTCTCAGGGCTATTACAAAACAAATAATGATTACAGTGGCTGCTAAGCGCATTTTGGCATCTCTCAAGAGACACGCAGCACCTTGCAGGATGCAACCCTCAATTTCTTAAATTAAAATACCTTAGGTCTGTGCTTTTGATGCATCTAATACTGTCCAGGGGAGATCACACTTGAGCAATCCCAAACTGATAAAAGAGGTATTAAACAATTTGAATATTTATCTAGACAGCTCCTTTAAAAAAATCTTAAAATGAAAAGAAAAATGTGTTTACACAAGAGACTGAAATATTTCATACTAGGATTTTTTATTTTATTTAGTGCACTACCTCTTGTTGGGATAAAAGCAATCCAAGTCTTTTGATTTGCGTTTTAGTCTTGATGCTTCTGTTCTGAGTTCACTTTGTAAAGATTCCCCATCAGGGACACTTCCAGGCTCTGACAAAACGGCAGGAGACGGAAGAGGGCTCAAGACACATGGTACAGGACAGCACTCTTTAGTACAGGTAGTCTGCGTTTCATAGCGAATAAGACGAGTCTGAAGTTCAGCAAATTTCACATCTCTCTCTAAAGCTTTTCTGTTATCAAGACAGTATCTAAAATTGAAATAAAAAAATAACAGAACTACAAACCAGTGATCACTGTAACACCCAGGGAATTTTTTTCCAATTTGACAACTGCATTGAATGACCTAATACATTACAATACATGATAGACTCTCTCATGGATTCTGCTACATTCAAGTCAATAAGATGAAGTTAGGTTGCATATTTAATAAGGGCCAAATTCCACTGTCCTTACCCACTTCTCTGTCAGGTAACATTTCCATTGAAGTCAACGGACCGCTTGCCTGAATTATTGAATGCAGGATTTGGCACTATGGAAGCGTTGTTTCTCCCTTTAGCATATACTGGGATGTTGACAATAGAGTGTTTCTCTCTTATAAATATAATCAGGCTCTTGTTAAATGTCTAATTATCAATCTCTTTGTTTTATGTTTTACTGAAAGCTTCCCCCCACATGAAAGACATTTGCCTTCTAGTAATGCATTAAACTACGTGACTTTCAGATACGACAAGGACTGCATAAGAATCTATATAGTATAGAAAATAACGCCAACCCAAATCAGTGGTTTCAATATTCCCAGTATCTCAGACCTTCGAGAACTTCAAACACAGTGGAATTCACCCACATCAGGTACTCTTTTTCAGAGTACAAGGATTAAGATTATGGGCAAGAAAAATCACATTCAAGCAAAATAGGCAATACAACCTGAACAATATACTTCAGTTCTTTTCCTGGAATCCTTTTACACACCTCTTCCAAAGTGCAGTATTTTAAGTGGGCTCTGACTCTTATGAAAGTCTATTTCTATCTATTCTTTCTCAGGTATTCCTAGGGAGTTCACCACTCTATTATCTAGGTCCATGTTATTCATTCTCCTCACTGCACCCATACCCCCAAGTGTTCATCTTGAAGGTACCCATAAATCAATAGTGCTAAATCACTGAAATTTGATCATCAGATTAGGATGCAAAACAAAATAAAGACTTCAGGACTCCTTTTGGAAGTCAGGTATCCTGTTTTGTCTCTCAATTGCCCTGCATCATTGAAACATTCTCTACATATAGCAGGGAAGGACAGCAATGCTATGCCATGCAAAGAGAATTGCTAGTGAACAATGCAGGCACTCTCCACTGATCTAGCTTTCCAAAAAGCTTGATGGGACTCAATCTCTTTTCTGATCTCCCACATAACATATTGTGCTGCCATTAAGTTGTCAGGCCAGTGTTATTCATTTTCTTTTACCAAAATATTTTCTTATTGATAAAGGTACTTTTCCTAAAACAGAGCATTTAATCATCTTTAGCAATGAACTGAGACTATCCACTAGAAACAAGTTCATTATCTGAGGGGACACAATTATTTTTACTTAAAGATTTTAAGGTTTTTGATTTCCTTTATTTATTTTCTCTTTAGTCATTTATTCCTCTCTTACAGAGATGAAAATATTTTATCTTCTGTAAACTGTCATTTTGCTCACTCTGCTTTGATTGCAATTCCTATCACTTTGGAATTAGCATCTAAGTATTTGTCAATGGTTCATCACATCAGAAATTTTTGCTTAATTTTAACTAATATCCTTAGTTTTGGAGCAGATCCTACAGCCAAAGGTTTCCTACTAGACATTAATATCACTGCAATCAAAATGGAAGCCACTGACCGCTGCTGTGTGCTGTACAAAGACTAGCAGCTACAGATCTACAACCAACGTATTTAACTTGCCCAGATAAAGATGTTTTTCTAGTAAAGTTGGAATGTTAAAGATGTTGAACTAAGTTACTTGGTTGCTCTGGCTACTGTAGACACAAGAAATCAAAAATATCAGATGTTTACCATGGGCTGGATCCTGCTGTCTCTTAAGATAATGAATGACAAAGATCCCATTAGTACCAATGAAAACAATACTAGATATTCAGTAAGCCAAAAATATAACAATTTTTTTTTGGCAGGAGACAGTCATTTGGTCTGAGACACTCTCTTTCACTTTTCAACCCATATATCAACTATAAACTACCTACGCACATGCAAGATGGCTGCCACTGCTACGTGTGAGTAAGATTAAAGGCTTGTCTACACCCAAAAGTTGTACGGCTTTAACAATGCCAGTATAGATAAAGAAATGTGACCCCTTAGTGTGAACTCAATTATATTGGTATAAAGAGAGTAATATCGATGTAGCTTATTCCTCTATGAGAAGGGAAATAAATATGATTGTTATACCATTATATCAGGTTACCAAAAAAAAAAAAAAAGGAAAAGAAAAACCATGCCCATAATTAGCAAGCTATCAAATATCTTTTCTACGGTACTTAGATAAAAGCATAAAATAATGTTTTACCGTTAGAGTGAAACAGTCTGCCAATATCATCTACTGAATAGTCAAGGAAATTTTCAATAGATATCATTACTTTTTATTGAACAACGCATTTACACATTGATGGTTTATTGTTCTGCCCTTTCCTGTATCTTAGGATCTCACCAAACCTTGATATAAACATGTATGTTATTGAGTGTTGCGTATGACCACCAGAACAGAGGTACTGAAAATCAAGGACTAAATCTTGAAGGTCACAGAACATCTGCAAACCCAGTGATTCCATATTACTGCTCAGCCTCTACCAGGTTTTGGCTCTAACTGTAGAAATATTGGTTGATTTACTTTGCCCCCCAAAAACGAATTTGCACTACACTGTTGGAAGTAACTTCCATCAGCAGCTTAGCACCCGTATAGTGCTTTCATCTTCAAGTGTTGTGAATCAGGGACCTAACACTGTCATAATCAGATCATCACTTCTGCTGATTCTTACATCTGATACTTAGATACTCTGGTGATTGTTATGTGCCTGTCACTACTATTAGCTGAAAGACCAGGCTGTTGCACAGGTATAATTCATAAAGTCATGTGTGTTTAAAAAAAAGGGGCAGGGGAGGTGCTGGGGTGCACGGCTGTGCGTCTCTGGATGTGTGTGTGTGCTGGTTGTGTTGTTTTGTGGGTGGTTGTGTTGACTTGTGTGTGAACTGTGTTGGGCTGGAAAATCTAAACGTGGTGGATCTGTGTGTGTTGTGGGGATCTGTATGGGTGACAGTTGAGCCAAGTAATCTACCCTAGATGCAGGGTCCTTCATACAAACAATGAAATTTTTCCATGCAAATAAGCAGTATAGTAAGGGTGATATGTTATCATCACTAATTCAACCAAATTGCCTAGACTGCTTGGCATGGCATAGATCCCTACTGCAGCTGTATACCACTCAGGTGTAATTTGTAAAGTTAAAATGACTGAGAACTTAAAAACCAGACAGTAACAGACTGTGAAATCCTGTGATGATTCAACCTGCTGATATTCTGAACAAAAAGAGCTTTCAGCTATGCTTGCAGCTGTTTCTCTCACTCCATACTGATCCAACAGACATGCTAGGCTTCAGAGTGACACACACAGTGACATTCTTGGAATATTATATAGAAACATAGAGCAATCTTCACCACAATTTTCATTTACATTAAAAATATTGTTATAGACATATCTCATGATTATTGAGCTGAAAACATTTATAATTTGATCTGAAGTAAAACCATACTATAATTTAGACATTTTGTTATGCACATGACACATCTATCCCAGAAACTACAGGCCTGAATTTAGTTGCAGTGAAGTTAAAGCAGCACAACTTGTGTGTGTATAGACAAAGCCAAAGTCACATTGTTCATTACCATCAGGGAGACAAGAGTTTTGCAGTTGATACGAGTTCAGAAAGTGAAGGCAAAAAAACAGAAGAGGTTGTGTTTTGGGAGGAAAAACCAAAAACTATATTATGTACAGGACTAAAACCATTTAGTAAACATCCCAAACTTATTTGTAAATCTACGAATTGCATTAGGTTGCATAAAGAAGGTCCCACCTATAATTTGGGTTTTATGATACATGACAGTGTTGAGAAAACAGTCACATCAAACAGTGCAAGGAAACTTACTCAAGCCCATGATAATGGCATCCAGCTGCTTTTTCAAAAGACAGACCTCCCAGCTTCCGTGGAGTGAGCTCTGGCGTCAGAAGAAAAACATTTTCACTAAAAAAGAGCATGTATTTTAAATTAGACCTGTATAATAGTATCAAAATTGCCATTTTTGTTAAGTGAGCCCAATATGAATATGAATACTTTGATTGAAACCCAATATGAAGCTGTGTATTGTTATCTCTAATACTATAACTGATCTGTGCACAAGAGCCACTAAATTAAGAAGCTAGTTTCCAGACAATTTCAAAGGCTAGTACTGAATGCACAGGCAATTACACATTAAAACCTTCTTTCAGGTACACTAGATGCTAGGTTGTATGCACAAAAGCTTACAAATGGAAAATCATTACATTAGGAATTCACATACATTTATATCTTCATACTATTCGGTGCACACTATGGGCATACAATCTACTGCTACTAGAGCACAACTTTCGGTATGAGACTGATCTGGTATGTAAATTTCAATTGAAAATACAGAAAACTATTATATCACGTGTGAGATACTTCAAGAATTAAGAATATGCAATATGAAAACATTTCACATTAGTATATTGCAAAATGTTGATATTAGCCATTTTTGCTCCATACTAAATAGCATCATCATTTTTGAAAAAAATATACTTGCCTATGCAAAACCAATACAAATCTTTTAATATATTGTTGTTTGATAGCTTTGACTAGTCACAACATTAAGACATTGAAATTAACTTAAATGGTAAACATTAGTCAGAGTCATGTTGCAGTGATGAACTGCCTCAACTCATCATAACTGATGAAGAATCCATGAAAGTGTACTATATTAACTGAACTACGAGACCCAAACTCATGGTGTAGCTGTGTAGCAAGGTTTATGTGAAATGGTGTGATAATTTTGGAACGGTTAAATACTATGCACTCTGCAATTGTAAGGCACCTTCTTTGAATGTCTTCTGAAGGATGACACCGTTGCTGGATGAATTATGTCTCTTTACTGGTCAACTAAAGGACAAACTTTTTCACCAACTGGAGAACAAAAGTAACTGCCCTCTGTATATTACAATTACCTGGCTTTCGATAATATTCTGAGGCTTTAATTTTGGCTATTTCAGACTGAAGCACTGAAGTGGCATTAACAAAACCACTTGTTCATTCTAAAGCTGTTCATCAAGCTCATTCACCAAAAGAACATCCACAAATCATTTGGACAACTTAAGTTCCAGCTTCAAATTACCTTTTCAAATGTACCTGAGTGAATATACAAAAACTATGAAAGAAAGAAGTGGTCTAACAAGAAGTAGTGAAGACAAAATCCACAAGTAAGTCCTTGCCTCTGCAATGAAGAGGGATGCATGTTACAGCTCTTACCAACCAGGTCATCAACAATATGACAAACCCATTTGACCCTGAATCACATTCAGAGATGCTAATAAACATTTCTACTGGACTGAATGTAACATCAGATGTACAAGAGTCTCTACTGAAAACAACAGAGATTGGTGCAGAAGAGTAGGCCACCAGGGAACAAGGGGTAGATGTATACAGGAGAGGTGACTGGAAGAAAGTACGATGCAGTAGAAGAGCAGATGTAGAAGCAACAGATCTGTGTGACATTAGTTTTGTATGCCGGTGTTATGTTGCTGTTCTGTGCATGTGCCCTGCATCTCCATGCTGCTCCATGTTTTCCAGAGGGGGACAATGCTAACAGCAACACCCCAAAACCAGATGTTAATGATTTGCCCTTTCAGAGCAAATACACTTTAAATTCAAAAGTAGGGAGTTTAAAATAAAAAAGTATGATGGAATGATTCAAGTTTATAGGGAAGCATCTCTCTTAAAGTTTAATGAAGTAGTTTGTGGTTCTTATTGGTTATTTCTTCTTTGGAAACCTATCCGTAAAAGACACCGGGAGGGCGGGGGGAGGGGAGAATGCAGTCTGAAGACTGCCAAATGTAAACAAAAGGTATGCTCCGGCTGCCCTTATGCATGCATGACCCACTGAACTCAGTGGAGGCTTTGAGTGCTCTTGTTCAGGACAATTATGACTCATATAAAAAAGGCAAAGAGTTCTATGCTGCATAACGAAAATGTAAAATATGTCATTCCTATTCTTGCATTCTTCTTCAACGCTGACAGGATGATAAATCAAAAATTAAACTGGAAAAGAATAAATCAATTGTTTACCTGGAAAAGCAATATGGAAAGTATTCGGGCCACTTTTGAAAATTGGGCCACTTCAGTCAGATACCTAAAGGAGAGCTGGGCTTTTTTTTGAAAATGTGGTCCTACATACTGTCCTAATACTTGGGACCCCCGCAAAGAGTGCGTGCTGCAGGCCTGAGGCATTGGCTGGCACTACGCCCGACTGATGCGGTGCCTCATGGTGTCTGACAGCATTCGGTGGTCCCGAGATATCTACACTGAGCACATTACCGGGCACAGACAGTACCATGAGGAGTAAACTGGAGTGCCGCCATGCAGAACTTATCTACTAAATGACTATTCACACCAGCCCACTGACTCAATGAGGGACATTTCACTAATATGGACTTATCTACTTCCCCTTAACCTCACCCCATGTAACCATATAATATGTGATGTTCCCAAATTACTGTTCTGCTCTATTAACCGTGGAACCTATTATTACTCCCATCCAGGATACCACAGGTTATGCTTTGGTCACACTCCCTGACTGTCTTCTGAACTCTGTACCCGCTAATAACCTGTACCTTCTGCCTGGATTCAAGGAACTCAAAATACTCCATAGCTATAAAGTGTCTCTGGAGGTTTTTCAAAATCAGGGATTAAAAGAACGCTTGTAATGAAAAAAAATTCACTTCTCTCTCATGCAGTTAATTGGAATGATGCAATTTTATTTGTAATTTAGTCAAGATCCTGGAGACATCTGCACTGATTAACCAGCAACTCTGTAAAAGCCTCTCATTGTTATGGCTAGTCTTCGTTTTAAATTATCTAACGTGTGCAATCAGCACATCTTCAAATTCCTGAATAACAGCAGTTCTAAAACTGCTTTTTCAGCAGTTTACCCCAATGCTACAGAACACTCTGCTTTCATAAACAATTTTACAATGTTATACATGTTATATAATTTCCTGCCATATCCTTGGGAGACATTATTGACTCCCATTTTGGGGTCCCTTGTGTTAAATAAATGGTTTATGAGTTATTATGGGCCAGGATTGTACGTAACCTTTCAAGTGGGGAGATGTGACAGATGTGAGACCTGGGTCTGGTAGTGAACAATGTGCAAGACAAGAATGGACTCCTGGTACAAAAATGTATTAAGGGTTTTTCTGAGCAATATCTAGTGGGAAGTGAATGCAAATTCCCTATCTCTGCTAATTCAAAAACCCAGACTTTGGAAGCTACGCCCTGAGGAGGGACCCACTGTCTGGTGACTGCCTGTTACATGAGGACAAAATCAAAGGCCCAAGCTGTATAATGGAAAAGACTGAATTATTCCTTATTTTTCTGATTCTGAATCTGAGACAGCTATGAGCCTGTAACCACTGGCAAAACCTAGTTATAGGTTTTACATAAGAATGGCCATACTAGATCAATGGTCCATCTAGTCCAGTATATTGTCTACTGCAGTGGACAATGCCAGGTGCTTCAGAGGGAATTAACTGAACGGGTAATCTTTAAGTGATTCATCCTGTTGCTCATCCCCAGTTTCTGGAAAACAGCAATCCCTACCCATCTGGCTAATATCCATTGATGGACCTCAATGAAGATACATAGTTCTTTTTTGAACTCCATTATAGTGTTGGCCTTCACAACATTCTCCGGCAAGGAGTTCCACAGGTTCTGACGGACTGACACCTACCAGACCCACAGGATGAAGTTGGTATGACCTCTGATAAGCTTTTCAGCCTGTGTGGAAGTTCTTTTATTGTTTTTAATATGTTTTCTCTGTAATACTTTCACTAAAATTTAATGTGCTTGCTTATAAAGAGCTGTGTGGTAACAACTGTGGGCCATTACGTTGTTTATAGCTTTCAAATAGACAGTGAAGGACAGCTGCTGGTTTAGTTAGTGCAGCCACAGTCTGGTTTGCTGGGAATATTACGGCATAGGTGGGGAACTGTGCAGCTTGGAAAAGACTCTCGTCAAGAGCGAGACACAAACTGGTCTCTACCTAAAACAGATGAAGAGTAAGGAGACAGGAGCCTAGAGTGGGTGCCCCAGATGGACCATGGAGATGGAATAGAAATGCAATTGCCCTAAACTGTGACATACATAAAAACAGAGTTTAAAAGTAATCTACTGTTCTAACCCAATCATTCCATCACATGTTTTTATTCAGCACTAAAATTAAGGAAATAAAACCTTTTGCAGACAAATATGGTCCAATCCTGCAAATGCTTACATACATGCTTAACTTGAAATCTATACAGCATTTTGGAGCAAGCGGAAGCAAGCCTCCCAGGATGCGTCAGCAGACTCTTTAAAAAGTAGCTCTATAGACAGCACGTTGAAGTTGCAGATCATGTTTTGAAGCCTAGGGAGGAGGGCGGGCTTCAAAGCCTGAGCTCCTGTCCAAGCATCAACTTCAAACTGTCTATACAGATATTTTTAGAGCACTGGCACGGGCCCCGCTAGTGCAAGGCTATCCACTCAGGCTGGGAGGCTTGCTTCTGCTTGCTTCAAAAAGTCATACAGACATACTCTAGGATATTATTTATCTGTTTACAGTTCAAGTGTTTGCAAAATCAAGGCTACATTAGCTGAATTTATTGTGTGGGCAACTCATTTTCAGTCTGATTTTAAAAGATGCTCAAAACTGAAAATCAGTCCAGTAGCTTCCTGCCTCCATTCTTCCCAGATGTAAAAGGGGCTCAATACAGTAATACTTACTTACCAGGAGCACTGAGAATGGGAGAATTTGTGCTTGCTTACTTAAAAATCTTCCTTCTTCGAAATAATACAAAATAAAAATGGACATATTGAGACCAATCTAGCCCAGTATCCTATCTTCTGACAGCAGTGTCAGATGCTTCAGAGGGAATGAACAGAACAGGGTAATTTTGAGTGATCCATCCCATCATTCAGTCCCATCTTCTGCTAGTTGGAGGTTTAGGGACAGCCAGAGCATGGAGGTGCATCCCTGACCATTGTGGCTAATAGCCACTGATGGACCTATCTAATTCTTTTTTAAACCCAGTTATACTTTTGGCCTTCACAGCATCCCCCTGGCAATGAGTTCCACAGCTTGACTGTGCACTGTGTGAAGTACTTCCTTACGTTTGTTTTAAGCCTGCTGCCTATTAAATTTCACTGAGTGACCCCTAATTCTTGTGTTATGTGAAGGGGTAAATACTACTTCCTTATTCACTTTCTCCACACCATTCATCATTTTATAGAGCTCTATCATTTCCCCTCTTAGTCATCCGTTTCTAAACTGAACACTCCCAGTCTTTTTAATCTGTCCTCATATGGAAGCTGTTCCATAACCGTAATCATTTTTGTTGCCATTTCTATTCCTTTTCCAATTCTTTTTTGAGATGAGGTGAGCAGAATTGCACACAGTATTCAAGATTATAGGCGTACCATGGATTTATAAAGAGGCAATACAATATTTTCTGTCTTATTATCTATCCCTTTCCTAATGATTCCCAACATTCTGTTAGCTCTTTTGACTGCTGCTGCACACTGAGCAGATGTTTTCAGAGAACTAGCCATGATGACTCCAAGACCTCTTTCCTGAGTGGCAACAGACATTCTGCAGACTCTGAAATCAGTTGTAATGTATAGGATTCCTTTAACCATTTAATTTTTTTTTATTAATAAACCTTTAGCTTTTAGTTACTAAAGGATTGACTACAAGCATGGTATTTGATAAGATCTAAAGTATATATTAACCCAGGGGAGTGGCTGATCCTTTGGGATTAGAAGAACCTTATGTATGCTAAATTTGGCTTTCAGTTGCCTCTCATCATAAAGACTAAATGTCTGGGTTAGGGACTGGAATTCCTAGAGGGACTGTGTTTTAGCTTCTTGTTAACCAGTGTGGTGACACAGGAGCTCGCTTTTGTTCCTATTAGAATAACCACCAGTTTGGGGTGTGTTTGCCCTATTTTTTAATCAGTCTGTCCTGAATTTGGCATTCTCAGCTGTGACCCACACCACGCATGATCACACCTGGGTTCTAATCCTGGCTCTATCACTGGCCTGCTGTGTGACCGTAAGCATGTCATTTCATCTCTCTGTGCCTTCGCTTCCGATCTGTAAGCTGGGCAGGATGCTTCCTATGTAAAGTGCTTTGAAATTTATGGAAGAGGATTGCTACATAAGAACTAAGTATTATCTTGTATGGCTCCCATGATTACATTCTCCACAAGCTTTTCACCTTGCTTCTCCCTTTCTCTCCTCCACCTACCCTATCATGCTGCCCCCTATGAATGGTACAGTCTCCCTGTTCCCAGCTCCCAAGTGCTCCCCGTCAGACGCTAGGAAATGTGTGACTCTGACCAATCTGCAGGGGATAAGATTTAAAACCCCTCATATGTTCAAGTGCAACAAAAGAGCTACTTAGGTTAATCATTGGTACTTATTTGAGATAGCTGTGACATATCCAAAGACTGTTCTCCATCATCACCAACAGTATAACTGTAAATAACATTTACACAACTGTGAGCAGCAAAACCGAGCAGGAGATTCTGAGGGCCAAATTCATTCCCAGCAATGGAGTCATTAGTTGTGTCTGCTTACATCAGTTCTGAATTTGGCCTGAGTGTTTTGTGTATTCTGTGACCTTACCTCTTCTGAATTTGTAAAGGCTGAAGATCTCCAATTGGTAACCCCTCTGGAGTGAAATATTTCAGTAGCTCTTTAGCATCCAGTAATGTCAGAGACTCCCTCTGACCGTCTTTATGGCCCAGTAATTGCTCAGACGAATGCGCCAACATAGAAACTCTGGAAAATAATAACAATAAAGTAAATCTGTCCTACCAAGAGTCATTGTTAGTTTGGAGCAATTAAAAATGGTTTATCTCCAGTGTAAAACTACTGGAATTAGTATTTCAAACTATTTATTGAAAACTTCATAATAAAATGGTTTCAACGTCAAGGTCTACCAGTCTTCCCATTATAAATTATTTTGAAGATTTTACAACTTAGCTGAGAAATTTAATGCTAGGATAAAAGCAGACATTCAGATTCTCCAGCCTATAAGCAAATTTTATATAGCTGAAGATAAATCTAATTCTCATGAAATAGAGATTTACAGCATAGTTAAAGATAAGAACCAAATGGCAAGTATTGTACAACCTTCCCCTCATAATTTTTTCAATGCACCTCATTCAAGGATAGCAAAGTGTCTCCTTTTCTAACACTGAAAACCTTTGCTATGCTGCTTGAGACAGAGTAAAAATCACCAATGGGGAAAAGAATAAAATAAACTTATTTCACCTAGGACTTATGCAACATTCACTGAATCTAAGAGATAGAAAGGTCCTTGAGATGCCTATCAAAAGCTATAGTTAGTGAAAGATAATCTTATCTGTTTTGAGAGGCAAGGACAGTGTTTTGAAAGAAGAATAAGAAAGCAAAGATCTAAGTGGATGCTGCAAGTGAGACATTCCTTCCAACACTCTGATATAGGCCATGCTGCTCTGGGACTTTGTAAGTTAAAAGAAAAAGGAACTCATGATAATTCATTTGGGAAATTGATTGTAAGCTTATCCAGTAAAATGTTATTCACAATAGAACAAAGACTTAGAAAAAGCAATTGGGAATTACGGTGAAATGAAACAAATAAGACTACTTTAAATACTTCATCACACGAAGCTGTAAAAGACTGAAAGGAGCAGCATTTCAACACAAATCTAAATGATGAACCGTTTTTCAAACCTGTTAATTCTCTTATACTTTTAAAATGTTATAGCCTTGGCTTTAAATCAAGCAACATAAAAAGATTAATGATGCATCTAATATTGGGACATAGTGGCAAAAACTGCTCTGCTGTGTTTACATTGTACCTTATGCCACTAGTGTCACAAATTTGGTCCCCTCTGTGCACCAGTTCCTAGTGTGGATGTGGCCTAATGACATTTTATCTTCTATCCACCCAATGGTGCCTACTGGAACTTCACAAACTTAGAATAGTGCTCTACCAAAAGGCTTCATAACAATAGTCAGCCATAAATACTTAAACTCCTCTCCAATACCTTTGCAAAATAGTGGTGGATCAGGGATCCAGTTTCAGCCTTAAACAAATTTCCCTTCTCTCCTCATTTCTGCAGGACCCTTAAACATATTTTTATGAGATTTACAAAACCTCTGTCAGCATTCACAGATCCTGCAGAATGATGTTTAATGTCATCTGTTTAGAAAATATACAGTATTTATTATTACCTCATTTTTTGTTTAATTTTTTCAAAATTTTCCAAGTTCTGAAGAACATTTCTTTCTGGCCACTCCAGAGGTTTGGACCCTATTATTTCAGATTCTCAGAAGAAAAAAACAAACCAGAGTTAGATTAATACAAAGCTATTACTGTCAGCTGACACTTAATAAATGGGACGCCATCTATCTTCAATCAAAAGTGAGTGGTTTACTAGTAATAGGAGGAGGATCTTCAAACAGTGGCTCTAGACCCTCTTGGCAAGTCTTTACAGTACCAAAAGAGGTTCTCATGGAATACAGAGCTCTAACTGGCTCTCCACATGCTCTGCCTTGTAGAGGAAAATATAGAGCCAATAACAGTAGCACGCTCCACATTGCCACGCATACCTGAGTCAGCCTGAAGAGGACTGAGGAAATGAACCAGTCATGAGGATTCCTCTCAGTGGTCAAGAAGGGAATGAAGAGAGAGCAGACAATAAGCTCAATTCAATTCCAATCCCAAAATAATGCTGATGCAATAACCGGACACTGATATTTTCATCATCATGAGTTGTAATGAGGAAAGGTTATGGTACAGTGTTAGGATATCGCATGGCAATCATTTTGGAGTTATCAGTGATTCCAATTATATCACATTCAAATGAATGTTGACCAAAGATAGAACAAATTTCTAATGCCTATATGAAAAGAAGGTATTATCTAAATGTATGATGCTGGCAACACTATTCAATAAGTAATCCAAAGAGGGAACATCTTGTTCAGTTATGTTCTGACCAAGAAATCTTGCATATTTGTGTGGTATATTTAATGGTTACTTCTAGAGAAGTCTTCACACAAACAAACAAAAAAACCTAAAAAAATTCACACTCCCCATCTGCATGTGTTAAAATCATCACTCAAGATGACGACAGTACTGGAATAAAGTAAATGCTGCTGTGGGCCTAAATAATTGCTGTTAGCAAACTTAATTTTCTGATTGAAGAGACACACGTTAGATACGTCACAGGCAAAGAACAGTTGTGAGCCTGTGAACCCTTTTTATTGAAGTTGTGGTATGATATAGTAGTTGCAGAGTCTTCCACAGAACAAGCTTGCTATTTTAGTACTATACCCATCATCCCAGAAATATGCACTTACACATCTGTGGGAATTAAACAGATGAATTAATTGGGGGGAATATAAAAAAATCTATTTGGATACAATACCATAGTTCTTCAATGAAGGTGTGAAAAAAACCATAAACAATGATGATATAAAAACTGTACTATTTCTTACATATGAAGAGTTTTGTAATGAAGCTGGACAAGAATATTATAAGATCATGATATATATATATATATTCATTCAATGAAGAGTTCTCAGTATCATAGAATAGAAACCATAATACATTTGTCAGCAACACCAGGAAAGATATAAATAGTCCAATGGTGAGAACAACTATATGTGCTATATCAATGTACAAATGCTACAATAAATATTTTGGAATTCCCACTTTTCTAGATCACTCTGGACTAATTCCTTTAACATTAATTTTAATATAATTGCAATATGTGAATAAAAAGTCTTGTTTGCAGATGCTTTTTCAAAACACAAAGAAAAAAAATGGTGAATTTTCTAAATACAGATGCCTACCACAAGTCATTGTGTAGGGGCTATTTTTGCTGATTGCATTTTGCAGAGTAGTTTTTGGAAGGCTGGTGTCATACAACTCTAAAAAACGTTCCCTGGTAAGTGTTAACAGGGTTTTGAGCTCATCAGCAGAAACAGTTGAAGGTTGCTTGGCTGATTCCCGCCTCTCTGCAAAACAATAAGGAAAAGAAAAAAAATTACTGTCCCAGATGCAAAGCAATTAGGAAAGATTGGACCCTGGTTGGAAGAGAAATTAGCTGACAAGGCATGCAATATTGTATACTTTAGGGACGTGTTACTAATTTATTCCATCAGCACATGTGGAACACTGGGAAGTCTGAAGCATTTTTACAAGTGCTTTTTATGACAAAGTTACCTTCAGTCTAGTGACATCCTGTTAATTACAAAATCATTTACATTACGATCAGGCTATTTAAAACTGCAGTCTCTCCAAGGTAGGTTTTCATTTAATTAAATCTGCTCAATCAATGAAACTAGATTAAATATCAAGGGACAAACAAAATGTTCCTTCCCCACTCGAAATTCAGGCACTTAAAAAGAATGACCTTTCAGCCTGGTTTACAATGATACACCCTTTTACGATAAACATAAATCTCTAATAGAGGTTCAGCCTCCACCATTAAAAAAAAAAAAAGGAGAAACATAGCTGGAGATTAACAAAAACCAACTACAAAGCAGAGGAGTGCCAAATCACCACAGTAGTCTCTTTCTGAAATCATTTTTTCATCAATAAAGCCTGGTTGCTCTCCACAAGGCATTTAAGAAATATAGTCTCTAAAATACCAAAATAAAAATCAGAACTCTTTCATCTCTAAGAAGGTTTAAAAAAATCATAGCAACAAGTCATCACAGATGTTATATTAATGGTTTTCTAAATACAAACAATATTAAATATTTCTATTCCTTCTTCATAGACTGACTATATTCCTTGGACTTTATTAAGTAAATGTTGTCACATTAAATCCAAAATGAAGATATTTGTTGTATATCGATTTGCAATTCAATGGTGGTTTAATCCGATATACTCTCCATTACTTACTGAGACATTCCTTCAAGGCAAACGCTTGCATATAAGCCAGTTTCTTTTCTCTCTGTAGTATCTGCTCTCCATAGAAATGTGGAAGAGATCTGATGAAGTCAGCAGTACAAAAGCCTGTATCGATTAGGAGAAATTGATTCTTAGTTATGTCTGATATGACTTAGGAAATCACCACCTCATGTTTATTTCTTAAAGGAGCTATCATTGTGTATGATGCAAGTACATATAAAAAAGTACGTATGCATGACAACACATTTCATATTAAGAATGCCACAACTAGAATTTAATATTTAACTGAATCCCATGAAAGCAAGGAAATTAATAATAAAGGCTGAAAATCCATCCAGAAGTCATCTTATTGTGTATAACTATCAAGGGGGTCTCCACATGCCTGGCAATCTTTTTGCATATTTAATGCTGTAATAAATAAACATGGTTTGGATGAAATATCTGCTTGATTCCTTAGCTTTGAATTTCCATGTTGTTAGGCATTAAAGTCAGACCTTTAATGTTAACATGTTTTTTCAGTTAATGTATTTAACATGCATAGGAGGTAAACAGGCTATGGCATTAGATATTTGAAAAGAACCCATTGCTCCCAATTTCCATAACATACTGCCAAAGACTTTAGCGTTTTCCCCTCCACCACTTTCTTCATCAGACTAGGATAAACTATTACGATCAGGCAGGCAGTTATATTCCACTTGGATTTCCTCCAATGACAAGGGAACAGGCTTCTTCTACCTGAAAGTCATCTAAGTTAGCCACACAAAATTTGACTTGTCCATTTACCTACAGAAAATAATTTATTCTCAGACAAGCGAATGAAATAATTTTATTGTTTTTTTAAAATCACCACAACCACAAGGGTAGGCAACTAGATTTTGGGCTGGGCTGGTTAATTTTCATGACAATTTTGCAAGTCTGATTTAAGTATTCATTTTAACTCAAGTTGTATAATAAAGCATTCTTTTGCTCCAAGAGCTAATGAAGGTATAAAAAATTGATGGGCTGTGCATCTCATACAGCATATTTTAAAATCACATGCATTTTAACTTGAACTTAAAGATTTACTTTAAAATCATTAGTTCTTATGAACTTTTCCATCAATATTAAATGATTTTTACAAGTCTGAATAAAAATATTGCTGAAACAAAATTTTTTTCATCCAATGTCACTGTTCCCCTTAGTTTTTCCCACCTTGCTAATGTAAATAAATTGTATATGCTGTCAGCCACTTCCACCCACTCCCACCTTAAAAACAGTTTAAATCTTACTTGGCTGTATTTCTTCTGTGCTTGACTTTAGCTTTCCATTTAGTATAGCAAGAGTGGCTGTGCCATTGATCTGATTGGCTGAATGAATCAAAGTTGCTTTACACCCTCCAAAGCCATTGCCTTGTACCAAAAAATAATATTGGCAAGACTCTCCTTTCAGTTCAACTTCTGGAACTAAGCAAACAGCAACAGATAATCATTCCAAGAAAAAAAGGCTTTAAAATAAGCATCATATTTTCTAGATTCTAACTTGTGTCACTTGCATAACTGTTAGCTTTGCTAGCTGAAATTGCATCAGATCACATTAGCCAACAGCATCCAATGTGCTTGGTATTCGGATGGAAGACCTCTAAAATATTCTAAATGCATCAGGTGGGGATACCAAATCCAGATGTGCCACTCTTTCTTCCACATTAATTTTCATCCTGTGTCCTAGCTTGGTGCTTATGGACTGGAGATAAATATGAGGTATTGACCACTTGTGGTCAAAAATAAAAAATAAATAATAAAAAAAAAATTAAAAAAAATAAATTCCCAGGCACTTTTTTACAATTCTGTATCCTAGCCAACATTTGATTGGGTTATCGTATTCTGTCTGAAATGTCACTTTAATTTCAACTGGATAAAGGTATTTTTATTTTACTTTCCAACATCAACTACTGGATAACATAGTTGTGTGTTATTTAAATGCTGCTGCCATATACCCATGTATGAAGAAATGTCTCCATGTAGTTGGTAATTCACCTTGTAAAGTACATTTGGGATTTTTGGATGAAAGATGCTCCATTAAATTTCAGTTTTATTAAATGGGAAGATAAATACCCTAAATCTCTCTTTGTTATGAGGAACATAACTGCCTTCTCTACCCACATCCCCTCCCACCACCTGTTCCACAGCATTGTTTCCTGCCTTTGCTTTTAAAGCCCTTCAGAACCCTGCTCTCCTCTACCAGTCATTTATCCTCATATCGTCTCTCCAATGATGACAAAGGGTAGATGAGGCTGCTTTTCATGAAAATGTTGCCTTGCCTATTCTGCATGTGCCCCATATAGATGGAATGTCTTTCCTTAACAGATTTGTAAGGGCACTACCCTTTCCTCTTTCAATCTCTTCCTCAAGATACACCTCTGACATAACAGACAGAGGCCAGTTGAGAATAGTTGACACTTTATTTATCATATTTTTTAGGACTGCAACTGAATATGCATATTGTATATATCTCATTATATGCCTCTTTCCATAACTCTATGTCACTTCTTGTCTTAGGCTGCAAACTCTTTAGGAGAGAGAGTCTGTACAATATATAGCACAATGGAGACCTATCCTGATGGTGGACTCTTCCTTATCCTTAAATATTTATAATATAGAGTGCAAAGAGTTTAAGTCATAGCTTCCATACAATTATCAGCACCTAACTATGTTTATGAATATTAAAGATCATAGATTTATAATCCGTATGGCAAATATCTCTTAGCATTGCCTATAGTAAACATGGAAAATTCACTTTCCAAAGACATGATCCAAATTTTAAGGCAACAGCACCTCTGGCTGGGTCATCTGTTGGGACTGAATTGAGGACCCCTTCATCTAAAATCACGATGAACTAGTGGTTAGCTAAAGAATCAAGTCCATTAGTGCAGAGACAGCAGTATTCTCAAAGATCTAGATGTGGTCTAGCCACTAGACGGGGACAAAGGGTGAAAGTTACACCGATGAAATCAGTGGTCTTCTTGCCATTGAGTTCAATAAGAGTTAGCTCAGATTCCAATATTTTAACTTAAAGGACAAGTCACTCTTCCTTAAATTTAAAGAAACAATATCCTAAATCAAGCAGCACTAATGAAGCATGAGCCAGCCAAATTGGATAGCAGCAGGTTTTATAATTGTGGTCTAGTTTGAGTCAGTATGCCTTCAAACATAGTGTACAAAAATAAAACACTTCTCAGTCAGCAGAACAGGGTAGCCAATTATTTTTTGTCAAGGTCCAAATTTCTTGGTCAAGATATAGTCAAGGTTCAGATGGCAGAAAAAAATAAATAAAAAACAATAATGATAATATAAAATAAATAAAAAGATTTCAGGGTCCTTTCAAAAGCGTCTGGCAGTTTGGATTTGGTACACTTACTGACTGTCCTGTAGTAGAAGCTAATCCTGTGGGCATGATGATTATATTAATGCAAATCTTATTGGCTCATCATAGTTAAACATTTACGGGCATTTTTGAGGACAGAAGATTCAACAAGAGGAAATATGCTGAAGAATTTTCACAACAGAAAGGAATTTAAGCAAAAGAACATATTTAGTCATCATTTGTGTGTTTTGATTTTATCTCTACTATTCAGTTTAAAAGAAAATATTAAAGGGTTTCAGTTTAATCCTCCTTTGATGATGGTCAGACTAATCAGCAATTAGCAGCCTGGTTTCTACAATTGTCATGTGACCTCAGCTAGGCTGGAACTCTAAGGACACAAGTACTGAACCTGCAAGTTCAACAAAAACCTGACATGAGGGAAATATTTTTAAAATATGCAACAAGAACAGTAGAATCCCGTTTATCCAAGCCTCCATTATCCGGCTCTCCATATTAATCAAACTGGGTGGCGCCACCCACAAGGCTGACCACCAAAACCCTGCCCATTCTCCTGATTATCTGAATTTTTGATTATCCAATCTGCCATAGTCCCAAATAGCTCAGCTAAACGAGGTTCCACTGTAATATGTTTCCTAACTTCTGAGAATAAATTGTAATGGATTGAAATTAACAAAGGGAAAATAATTTTAAAATCCAACTGATTACCATCGGCATCTACAACTATGAGAGTGATCTATGGGGCAAATAAAAATTGCCTATGAAAGTGGGTCACAGCAAAAGTTACTCCTCAAACTTGATATGACTTTTTAATTCAAAACATTAAATGGAATATAATATATTTACCCCAAAATTGCAGAAAATACTACTACTTAGCATTTATATAGTATTTATATTTCTTCAAAGTATTATGCAAGCATCAAACATTCTGTATAGTTACAGATAAGGACACCTTGAAGAGGTGCAGTACATCCTACAACTGATGTTCCTAAAGAATTCTCTGTCATGTGATTTCTGATGAAGTGGCACCTGCACGTAACATTCCTACTCACAAAAGATCAAAATGAATGGACCACTAAGGTTCTGGTCCTGCACTAATGCACATAACTACATAAAGGATGATAATAACGATGCATCTATACTGAAAAAGTGGATATGGACTATCCAAGCCAAGATGACAGAGTTATGTAAGCATGGGGAGAGCAGACTGGAAAGCGCCCAAAATAATCCGATTACAAATTTGTAGAGAATACGGCCAAAATCTTGGGGAACAAGTAACTTGTTCAGTTATGTGTGACAACTTCTGTAGCTATCATCGTTATGTCACTCCAGTATATCATATCATTGTTAACATGAACCAATGGCCTTGACTTAATTTATAAAATGAAGCTTTCACCTTTTTAAAATAAAAAGGAAAAGGAAGGCATTAGGAGCTGGATCCTGAGCTGCATCTGAAAACTGGCACACAACAGTGCCTGAGAGCCACTTTTACATTCCACTGATCCCAGGACTCGCTGGACCCACCACGTAAATTGCACAGATTATTTTTAATTTTTCTCGGCTCTGAGTATTGCACAGTTGAATTTATAACAACTAAGACCTTTTGCACCCCATGGAGATTTTGCCACTGTTGCTAGCCCCAGTGTAGCTCCACTCTGAAGTAATGCAACTATTCTATATTCATGCTAATAAAAGCTTTATATTTAGACTTGAAAGGATTAGATTTTTATCGGTAAATGATTGCAAATGTCATTTTCAACATACACACAAAAAACAATGAAAAATATTGCAATCAATAATAAAAATGTACAGATAGGCAAAGAAAGAAAAACACTAATTGAGAACTAACTAAAGTTTGATTTAAGAATATTTAGTTTCTATATTTTGACATGCAATTTTGACAATTTGTCTTTTAATGGTTATAAAGCTTTAATTTTTTTGAATCTCTGTATCTACTGTCATTAAGAATTACTGTCTGACCCAATTTTCTGCAACTGTGAAAATTTAAATCAATAAAAACAGAAAAAAATGCTTAAAAATAAACATCGCTATCTGTTGAACTAATAACAAAATAAAAATAAAATTCTGCCAACCCTACTTATATTATATACTCCTGATACACAAATAATACAACATCCTCAAACATATATTACTTACTGGTGATGACTCTAGGTTTTTTGGCCATATATTCCTTCCATTTTTTTGTACTAAGCTGGCCAGGAGATGGAATCAAGATGTTGCTTACATTGCAAGGCAAAACAAATAAAGCTCCTACCTGTATAAAGAGAAAATATAATGCACTGAATATTACGCATATAGTCATAGAATTCAAAACCAGAAAGAACCCCTCGAACATCTAGTCTGACTTCTTTGCATATCACTGGCTGCCGCTACTACCACCCACATACTAAACCCAACACTGGAAATGAGACCAAAGTAAATGAGACACCCACATGAGGGTAGGCTATTATGTGCCATAGGCAGAGACTACAGGGCACTGTGGTAAACCAGTGCCTGAGGTCCCCACAATGGCAGGGATGTGATTATGTGAGATATACCCAGATAATCCTGGCAAGTGACCTGCATCCACATGCTACAGAGGAAAGCAAAAAAACTCCAAGATCATAGCCAACCTGACCTGGGGGAAAATATCTTTCCAACTCCTCTTATGGCAATCAGTTAGACCCTGAGCAACTGAGCAAAAACCAGCCAGCCAAGCACTTGAGAGAGGGACTGCTTAGCACCCCCCCAGAGTCCTGGCCCACACGCCCAATGTACCATCTCCAGCTGTGGCCATCCCTGATGCTTCAGAGAAAGAAGATTTAAAAAGCCCTCCAACAATACATGGGGGGGGAGAGGAAATCCTTCCTAACCCCTGCTGGTGGCTGGCTGAAACCCTGAAGCATGAGCTTAGATGATATCGGCTCAAGGTTTCCTCTTCTTTAGCTGTTGATTAGAGATTCATTAAAGTACATTTCTATTAAAGATACTCCTTTAGGACATCTGGTCACTGTAATTCAAGTTGTGGTATTAGGAAAAATACATTTTTCAGCAAGTTTCTGACGTACTTCTTTCAAATATACATTGTACTGAACCTAGTAGACTGAATATAAAACTTATAGAACAGTTTCAATCTACCAGTACAGATAATTACACACAGTTCTCACAGCATCTCTAGTTTATCATAACAAGCATGCAGAAAAATGTTCTAAAAGCTTTTTTAAAATTACAAGGCAAAACAAGTTATTATATCATTATTATACATAATTGACATGTCTGCTAAATACCATTCTACACACAATTATCTGAGTTATACAAATGCACAAAAACTTTGGTGGATTTTTTGGTGGGGGGAGGAGGGGTTGAAACAGGTATACTTTTAAAACAATTAAGCTGTTTATTAGTAAGGAGTGAAGAAGAGGTTTGAGGAAAATACAATCCTCAGCAGAAGTCCTAAATATCGACTCAACAAGAGAGCCAGTTTTCAACACCCATACTGTCCACCCTTAAAAATATGATCTTATAATGGCACCACCACCCCACACTAACTATAACATGAATAATTTGCTATAACTATCATAATTTTCTCACTGCAGCCAATGTTGTGATTACTGTAGATTAGTTTTACAAACAGAAACACTGTGTAAATATGCTTACATTGCCTTAAGAATTCAGACAAACAACATTTTTAAATGAACATTACCACATAATTATTCATAGCAATGGTACCAAGAAAATAGTGACAAGCTTTTAGCTGTTTCAAGAATTATTGTATCTGAGCAAAGAGTTAAAAAGCATTGTCCTAGGAAAAGTGTATGTTACCAATTTTTCAAAAATAATTATATAGAAATATATTGGCTTTTCTTGCAATCACAATCTGCATAAATATAAAAATGTCTCCTTTATCCTAGGACTGCAAAATAAGTGATTCACTATGGCTTCTTGTTTCCTGCATTACAGAAAGAAGAGGTAAGACATACACTGGCCCTTGTCAACAGCATTTAGAATGCACTGTTCAGGAAATAGCTAACCACCAACATTCAACATGAAAAATGGAGGGATACAGCTATAACCAGTTTTTATTCCTATTCCTCTAGAAGGCAAGAACGTCCAACACTGCAAGGAAATCAGTGATTCTGTAAAGGATTTAAGGGTCATGGTGGACAAGTGACTCAATATGAAGTCCCAGTATAACACTATGGCAAAAAAGGGGCAATGGTTCATGGACATATAAACAGAGCAGCGAGAAGGGATGTGATTTTACCTCCGTATACAGTACTGATGAGATCAATATGGAATACTTCGTACAGCTCAGGAGTCCACATTTTAAAAAGGATGTTGATAAATTGGAGATGGTGCAGGAATGAGTCTCTCTCACCAACAGAAGTGGTCCAATAAAAGATTTAAAGGTTTTATTGGAAGCTAATGTTTCAAAAGAACAATACAAGGTTTAGGACACAAGAGCAAGAGACATCGGGGGGGGGGTACGGGCTATCGATGGATAAAGAGTCATTGGGGGTCGGGGAGCAGAACGAGATCATAGCCCGTGGTGTCCTGGATGGGGTGAAAAGCGGGGGTTATGGTGCAGGAGACATAACGGTGATGGGGAAACATTACACGTTACAATGATCACGTGGGGTGCGAGAAAGGGTGAGTGCATAAGTTCATAACGACATGGCGTCCCCGTACCTCACCCACTTAGCCTACCTTTCAATGAGAGAGTCATTAAGAACTACCGACAAGTGAATAGGCTGGGACCCTACAGAACAAAAGGGGAACAATTGCAATTTAGGTGAAAGGAACACTCCAAGATACTAGAGGAGGAGTGAAAAATCCTCAAAAAGACAAGTGTTGGTATAGCCCTTTAAAGTCACAGAGGCTGAGAAATTTGAGAGACAGAGAGAGAAACAAAGGGGAATGTTTCCTGAGCATGAGGAAACCTTTTCGACCGCAAAACTAGCCAGGGCTATGAGGGTCAGAGAAAAAGACTCCATGATTCAGAGGAGAAGCCAAGAATTGGAGAAATGTGGTCCAACAAAAGGGACTTGGAATTCTGAAAGGATACAGAGACTGATCCAAACCCCAAAGAATGCTAAAGAGTGGTGAAAGAACTGACACTGGGAATGACACACATATATTTACCTGGATCTCTTGTTGTAGGATGTAATACATAGAATATATATTTTAAGTGTTGGGACATGTGAAAAGATGCCTGCTTGTCTGGCAAGAAAAGAGAACAGCCAGGTAAAAAGCTGAGCCAGCAACCTGATCAAGTAAGCAACTTGGTCAGCAGTTCAATCAGGTAAACAACTGAGTTAGCAAACTAATCTTAGTGCTAGGCAGATAACATATCATGAATAACTTTTAACCATGTTATTAAGGCCAGCACCTGAACCTGGGTGTGTGCTTGCATTTAACCCCATGCTGTGCCCTGGATCAGTGGACTAATCAGTGGACTCACTGAAGCAGCAAATAAACAACATACTTCTTCAGCTCAAGAGTCTGTCTGTGAACCTGTGCGGTCTGGGTAGCAGGGAAAAGACCAGTCAGCACCTATGCTGTCTAAAGTAAAGAGTGGTTGTTTTATAGAAGGACTTTTTCAAAAGACATGTCTATTTGCTTCCACTATCATGTGTCCCCAAAGGAGTAAACCAGAGCGCCCAGAAGAGTAGAGTTCTGGGGAGTCTCAGTGAGGGGCAGAATTGGTCTTGGGGCCAAGGGAAGCTGAGTCACAGCAACCTCTTTCAAAAATGCATTGCAGACAGAGTCTGTGTCCAGGAACTGTGCCAGAGAGGCCAGAAACAGTAGAATCATAGAATATTAGAGTTGGAAGGGACCTCAGGAGGTCATCTAGTCCAACCCCCTGCCCAAAGCAGGACTATCCTCAGCTAAATCATCCCAGCGAGGGTTTTGTCAAGCCTCAGCATAAAAACCTCTGAAGATGGAGATGCCACCACCTCCCTAGGTAACCCATTCCAGTGCTTCACCACTCTCCTAGTGAAAAACGTTTTCCTAATGTCCAACCTAGACCTCCCCCACTGCAACTTGAGACCATTGCTCCTTGTTCTGCCATCTGTCACCACTGAAAACAGCCTAGCTCCATCCTCCCTGGAACCCCCATTCAGATAGTTAAAGGCTGCTATCAAATCCTCCCTCATTCTTCTCTTCTGAATACTAAATAGGCCTAGTTCTTTCAGCCTCTTCTCATTAGTCTTCTGCTCCAGCCCCCTAATCATTTTTGTTACCCTCCGCTGGACTCTCTCCAACTTCTCCACATCCTTTTTGTAGTGGGGGGCCCAAAACAGGACACAATACTCCAAATGAGGCCTCACCAATGCCGAATAGAGGGGAATAATCACTTCCCGCGATCTGCTGGCAATGCTCTTACTAATGCAGCCCAATATGCCATTAGCCTTCTTGGCAACCAGGGCACACTGATGACTCATATCCAGCTTCTTATCCACTGTAACCCCCAGATCCTTTTCTGCAGAACTGCTGCCTAGCTCGTCGGTCTCCAGTCTGTAGCTGTGCATGGGATTCTTCCATCCTAAATACAGGACACTGCACTTGTCCTTGTTGAACCTCATCAGATTTCTTTTGGCCCAATCCTCCAATTTGTTTAGGTCCTTCTGTATCCTATCCCTCCCTTCCAGGGTATCTACCACTCCCCCTAGCTTAGTGTCATCTGCAAACTTGCTGAGGGTGCAATCTACCCCATCTTCCAGATCATTAATGAAGATATTGAACAAAACCGGCCCCGGGACCAACCCCTGGGGTACTCCACTTGTGACCGGCTGCCAGCTAGACATGGAGCCATTGATCACTACTCGCTGAGCCCTTTGCTCTAGCCATTCTCTATCCATTTTTAGTCCATTCATCCAACTTATACTTTTTTAACTTGCTGATAAGAATACTGTGGGAGACCGTATCAAAAGCTTTACTAAAGTCAAGGTATATCACGTCCACCGCTTTCCCCTCATCCACAGAACCAGTCACCTCTTCATAGAAAGCAATCAGGTTGATCAGGCACGACTTTCCCTTGGTGAATCCATGTTGACTACTCCTGATCACCTGCCTCTCTTTTAAGTGCCTTACAATGGATTCTTTGAGGACCTGCTCCATGATTTTTTCCAGGGATTGAGGCGAGGCTGACTGGCCTATAGTTCCCTGGATCCTATTTCTTCCCTTTCTTGAAGATGGGCACTATATTTGCCTTTTTCCAGTCATCTGGGACCGACCCCCTCCCCCCCCCCCGTTGGATGGAACCTATTGAGACCCAGCAGCATTTAATTAAAAAAAAAAGTGCACACAGGTCCAGCTTACGGGTCCAAACACAGCAGCCTAGTCTGCATCCAGCAGAGTGAGTTCAACTAGGTCTGTGACAGGTAGATTCTCCATATTCAGATTGGACACCTTTCTGGAAGATAACTTGTGTTTCGGCTACCTTGTATGTTTTGGTTAAACAAGTTACTGTGCTCAACAGAGAGGTAACTAGTGAAATATAATGGCCTGTGATGCACAGGTCAGAATAGATGATCTAATGCCTTCTGGCCTTAAAATCTATGAATGCAGCAAAAATACTGAAGATATGGCTGGCTCAACAGTGTAGCATACGTGTAATGTAATGCCATGCATAACAGAAAAAATTACTCAGAGTATGTCTACATGTGGAGACCCTCTCAACTGATCCTGGAAATGCTCTCCAGTCGATGTGATTAAACCACCTCCCCAAAATGAGTAAGGCTGCGTCGACCGGGGGGTGTCTCCCGTTGATGCAGCACATTGAAGATGCCGCAGTATGATAACGTAAATTGACGGGAGATATGCAAGCTACTTTACATAGCCTGCGTATCTCATCTCGACTGCCAGCAGCAGTACAGACCAGACCCCAGAATATTCTGCTGCCTGTGTTTATGAAGAGCTGCATCCAACCCAATGGCAGAAAAGTCACCATAAAAACAAGGTTGGAAAAGCGACTCTTGTTGTAAAGGGGCTTAAAATAAGATTTGTGGGAATAGAAAATACACCAAAGAGGGTGGGGTCAGTAATGTTGTTAAAGATTAAACCAATATGAAAATGAGCAGACAGAGAAAGCAATTGGGGGGAGGGGGAGTAGGATTCAGAGTGAGTTGTGCTATGAGGACAAAGCTTATCTGAAGTTAACAATTTAATAGGCATGTGGGTTCTGCTCTTGGAAACTGTACAGTGCACACATCTAAAGGCAGACTGTGGCCCTAAAGAAAATTTTGGAGGCGGCTCCACAGAGATTACGTATTAAATTAAAAGTACACAGAAATAGCAGATTATGCACAAATAATTTTGAAACATTTTTGCTGCAAAGTTGAAAAAAATTATACCTTTCCACAGAGAGAAGAAATCTGATCCAAAAGCAGTGTAGACTTTTCTTTGATATTGGTTCTTGCCAAGTTCCTGTATAGAAAGGTTTAAGGAACCACATCTTCAAATAGTTTTACCTATTGTCATTTTATAAATCATGCTATCGTCATATTCTGTAAAAAGAAACATTTCAGTCCATCTAAATACAAGCCAAATCACCACATGCCTCATTATTGTCAAAGCATTATAATGTATAAATTCTCTGTCTCAGAGGGGGTGGTACACTAACTCAGCATTTTGTAAATATATATTATGATATATAGCATATTTGTTGAACACTTTCTAGTGACCATGTAGGAAGACATTTTTATATGCTTTATTGAATCTCTTACCATTATGATAGCCAATGACTTATTTCAGGTATATATGCCAAGATTTTAATCAGCTGGTATAAGATATTACTGCTGAAGCCTGAATTTCTTATAACTTCCCACTGAACGTAGATCTTTTATTGATAACTCCCTGAAAGCATTAATGCTACACATATACCGTCATAACTGAGACACTCCAGGCACCAGCAGCACTCATAAAACTTGGATGATGAGTTGCCTTCTTTCTTTACCTTTTTTTATTCTTTGGAACAAAATTTAGATCCACCTTTCAACTCCCCACTCAACCACCAAAATAGTAGGTCATAGTTTTTAGATACTCTTTTAAGGCCCAATCATTTGCGGTGTGGAGAGGCCTCCATTCATGGTGTCTTAATGACGAGTGGTTAAATTGTATAATGATATATCCCATAGACCTTAGTAACAGATAATATTTTTATGTTCTTCCTTTCTGATGTGCTCAACATATAGGAGTTAATGTCTCCTTGTGGGTCCTTACTGAAAGCCAGAGAGCTGTTCTTTATAATCAATGGGTTCAGTTTTAGATGATGGTATTTGTGTTCTGACTAAAGTGATATTTGTACTTTATTGGGAGCTTTAATGAAAGGTCCAATTATACTTCTTCACATCCTGCATTCTCTTCCTCAATTCACCACCTTCTCTCTATGCCCGCCACCACACACTACCCCATCCTACCCCAAACAGATTACACAAATTTTCTGTTTTTAAGTGTACTGACTTCACGGTACACAGAATATCCTTCTGTAGCACCAATGAAAAACAGCACCTCTTGGTTTTGAAAGGCATTTGATTGCCAGCGTTAAAAACTGACTGAGTATCAACTGAAGAAAGCACTGGTCTGAATGGCACTGAATTTTAACTTGAGTGCTAGAAGATAAAGAGCTCCTTAGCTATCCATTCCCTTTAACTTTGTACATACTGCAATATACAGGTTTTGTGTAAGTATGTTTCTACACGTTCAAATAAGCTATATACACTAAAACTGCTTAAGCTTTTTCTTCACACAAAAAGCTCAACATTAGTGAAGCGTCACTATCACAAGATGGGAGTGCCTAGCAAAATACCCCCTCTCCTCTTCATCCCACAAATAGCAAGCTGGCCCTCTTTGTTTCAATCTGCTAGCCTAAATATACATGTTAAGATTATTTCTTTAATTTTATCATGGCATCAGATCAAAGACATTGCTTTACTTCTAGTGCCCTTTATACCTCCACTTAGAAAATTAAGCACGAAAAACTTCATATGGCTATGAGCATAATTTATCTTAGCAGGCTGTAAAGAAACAGCGTTTTGGCTACCACTGATCATGCTATTTGCATGCCACAACTAATCCATTATTTTTTTTCCTTTTATTATATGTAGGGATAATTATTACTGTGGATAGAGGCTTCTCTATTAAGTAAATGTCTTTTAAATTATGTGAATATTCTTAAGAATAACCTATATAGATTTCTATGGTCTATTAACCCAACACACTAAAAGGTATGTCTACACTACTGGGGAAGGAAGACTCATGGCAGTGAGTCTCAGAGCCTGGGTCAACTGATTTGGGCTTGTGCTACAGAACTAAAATAGCAGCACAGATGTTCAGACTTGGGGTGGGGCCCAGGCTCTGGGATTCCGCTCCCCTTCACTCCTAGTGTCACAGCCCAGGCTCCAGCCTGACTCCAAACATCTAAACTGCTATTTTTTGCCCCACAACACAAGCCAAAGTCAACTTGCTGCTACAGGTGGGTTGGGCTCTTTTTTTATTTTTGTTTTGGGGAGAGGGGAAGGGGTTGGATTTTTCTGCAGTGCAGACATACCTATAGGGGCTATAATAGTGCCTCCAGTTCACAGCAGAACTGCCACAGATATCAGTTCCACTATAACAGGCAAATCTCTTTAAATTAATATATTTATAATTTCTGTATTCTGAAAAGCTTGGGAGTGGGAGGAATTTCTCACTCGGTTTTTTCAATATACAACACAGTAAAAATGGATGTGGGACTACTTTAATAGACTGGTCTGATGATCTCTAAATGCATGGAGGAGTACTTTAATTAACTGAGTATTAAAACATCCTGAGAGAATATTAGGCAGTTATAATTACTCAGCTTTGAAGAACCCCAGTTTAAAAAATATGTCACAAGTGCTCAGACTGATTAGCACTATTCAAGTTTTGCTAAGATACAGATGGAGGAAGTACATTCGTACATCAGTGCCTTTTTTCCTATTTGGCCGTATAACTCTAATACATGTAGTGAAGTCCTTCTTGCAACCAGCTAAGAAACACTCATGTTTTTAAAAGATGGTTTACTAAGACATTTAAGAAAAATGATCCAGATTTAGAAATAAAGACCAGAGAAATTCAGCATATTAAAATGAACACCAGAGCATTTTCTTTTAAAGCAATCAGCAATTAAGTTTAAGAAAGAATAGAGACACTGGACAATAAACAGCTTGACTCTTGCTAAAATAAAATGAAGCACGATACCAAGTTTTTCCACCCTGCAGGGCCTCCCCTTAAATGACCAGCTCCCAGTATATTTAAATATTGTGCAGCATAAGATGGAGACTATATTGGTTTACATGTCTCCTCTAGTCATTGTATTAAATATATTGCATTAATAGTGTCTTAATAATAAATAAAACACTTTCAAAGATATATACATTTAACCTCTTTGACTAGGCTGGCGTTATTTTAAGCCCTCTTTTTACAATTTAGTTAAATTTAGTCCACATTCTCCTTAAACAAAAACCTTGCTAACACACAAGAATGCATTAATGAATTTAAATTAAGATTCTTTCCCCTTCTGCCAGTCGTTGAATGACAAATATTAGTGGCACATGACGAGGGCTGCAAGGTTCAGTAAGTAGTTCAAACTCATACTCTAAAATATACACTTCATCAGGAAAGGTTTGTATATATTTTATGTTGCATGTAAAAGAAAGTGTTAAACTAGCGGAAAGTTCTGGCTTTAAGGAGAGTGTTTCAGATATGAAGATATTCTGCATCTGCTTTAGCTTCAATTTTTACTCTGAATTTACTCAAATGTAGTTTATTTTACCTGAAATCCTCCATATGGGGAAAATCTTTCATTAGACATTCCAGTTCTAATATCACCTATTCACCATTAGATGGTATTAAACATTCTCAGGAAATTGCAAATATGTTAGTATCTTCATGCACCCAAAAATATTTTTTGAAGTTTTTTTTAAATAATTGGGATTTGTGTAACAACAAAAGTGTTACTATGTTATAGAAAGATAAATATTACTTTATACTAGGCAGTCAATGTAATTAGTGATATAGTCAGAAAAATATTTAAATTATATTAATATGCATGTTTATTTTATTTATTTAGATTTATAAAGTGCATATACTTTAGATCTTTGACATAACTTAAATATACCTCTTAAGTGCAGCAAATTGAGGTAACCCACAATAACCCCCTTTTCTTCACACTGTTTTGCAAACACTTGGGGAAAGAAAAGGATACAGCTCAAATTCAAGATCTGATAAAAAATAGGATGGTAAATCTGAGAGCACCACCAGCCGCATGAATTCTAACACAGGACCATAATAATGAAAAACCTGAAAAGAAAATCAATTCAGATTTTGTAACATTTGTATTTTAGATGTGATTTCAATGGAACTTAAATTACTTGCTTTAACTATTTTGCTGAACTGAGTCCTTATTTACGAACACATCTGAAACACGAAAATTGAGGTGAGAAAGAAAGGAAGGTTTTGCAATATAGTCAAATTAAAATATAATTAAACATCTTAAAAGAGCAAACTAATGGAAGGTGCCTAATAGATTCCTTAGAATACTACATATGCATATGAAATAATAAATGTAGGGCTGCTTCTGAGCCCATCTTCCCTCAGATACTACAAATAAAAATCATCCCAAGATCCAAACAATTAGGGACGAAATATATTCATAAGTTTTAACTGTAAAGAATCTCTTAAAATGAAAACATGTAGTTAAATTAAAGAACTTTTTATATTAAGTGTTTTTCAGCAATAATGATTTCTATTTTTATAAACTTTAAAATGAAGACCAATTTCCACTGGGCAATATACGTACGATATAAGCAATTTTCAGAAAAAATGTATTTAATAATAAAGTGTATTTGTACACGTAAATAAATGAATTTATGCTTCCAACATGCTGCAATGTTTATTTAACGTTCAAATTTTCGAAAGCTAAGAAATCAGAACTATTTTTTCATTTCTACTTCGAGAATGTAATATCACAGTTTAGACAACACATTATTAGACCAAATATCAATGATACTATCTGGGCAAAAAGGTGAACAAGATAAGCCTTAAGAACTGAACATTATGGAGTCATTACTCTTTGAATACTGACTACCCATTTCCCTCATTATTAATTTTCTCAGGAAGGTAAAAAAAGTGAACCCATAATACTTCAAAGAAAGATCAAACACAGGCCTTACCTCTGGCAAAACATTAGTATTCTTTGATTGTGCTGTTTTCTTGGCAGCAAAGCAAGTATTTACATGTGATGTGCTGAATGGCTTTGATGATACACCCTTTATACAAAATTTTGGAAATCTAGCTTCAGATCCAAACTAAAAAAAATAAAATATTAAAAAAAAAGGCAGATAAAAAACCTGACGTTAATGGGATGAATTAGGTTAAGAAAATTCTCGTGTTCTTGCATATCAAGCATTTGGTGCAACTAGCAGATGAAGAATGAAATAAACCCATTTTTCTTCACTCAGTTCGATACACAATTACTTTAAAAGGACATAGTCCTATTAGGGTTGATGCCAACAGATTTCAACAAACTAAATAAGAATCATATTAGCGTTGGATAAACCAGGTAATGTACTCAAGACTAAGACACTGCAAATACAAGTAGCGTCTTCTACATCTGAATAGTTGCTGCTCTTTGCACAAGTGTAGACGTGGGTTTTCATTTGAGTACTACAAAGTAGCACAGAAAGAAGATTATGGCTTGTCCTGAACAAACGATTTGACTTAAAAACACTCGCCTCCCCCCCAAGATAAACACAGTAAAAAGATTAACGCCTAAAGTTAGGCCCAAAATTAGGCATCTAAATCATGAAACTCCACCCTTTAGTTATACAATAGAACCTCAGAGTTATGAACACCAGTTACCAACTGACCAGTCAACCACACACCTCATCCGGAACCGAGAGCATGTAATCAGGTACCACAGAGATGAAAAACAACAAAAGCAAATACAGCACAGTACTGTGTTAAACGTAAACTACTTTAAAAAGAAAAGGGAAAGCAGTATTTTTCTTTTGCATAGTAAAGTTTCAAAGCTGTAGTAGGTCAATGTTCAACTGTAAACTTTTGAAAGAACCACCATGTTTTGTTCAAAGTTACAAACAACCTCTATTCCCAAGGTGTTCCTAACTGAGGTTCTACTGTACCGAATTAAAAAAATCTCTTGTACTTTCTCTGCTTAGAAAAAAAATGTTAATTATTTAAACTCGTTCCTATATAATTAGATTGTTAAAGGAAATTCAGATGAATGCATGAAGTTTAAGCATTTATAATACAGTATCTCACAACAATTTTATACACATGTACATAGTGAACCTAAACAAAGTTGACCAGAACTAGAAAAAAAATTAATTTACCTTTCTCTCCCAAATCTGAATCTCTCCTCTCCACAGCTCTTTTGAATCAATAATATTTATTATATTATCTGAAGCCACAACATCTGCTGATAGGTAGTCTGCAATTTTTTGCAAGCTACTGTAAACATCAAGAAAAAATAATGAATCTCATATTTCATCTAGTTTTACAGATTAACATGCTATGTGATTTAATCCAATGTAACTACTAAACTTTAGCACTAACCATAGATTTCTGATATGTAAAGACCAACAATTATGTGCAACTTTGTCCTCTCAAAAATTACAAACTCCTACAGAAATGCTGGTTCCCACTTTTGTGGAGGAAGATGTTTCCGTGTTCTACCAAGATGGCCAAGTAGGGAACCTTGCCATGTATCAAGCAATGGCTGGCTTAGCAAACTGAGTTGGCCTGTAATTAGCAGCCTTGTAGTCTGCACATCCCATTATTGTCCATCTCTTTGTACTAAGGGGAGTAAGAGGCATAGATGGAAAGGGAAGCTATTGGCTTCTCTTGCCAACTAGAAGATCTCCCTATCCTTGTTCACTGTTTGCGGGTTTGCATGTTGTAAAAGCAGGGCCAGGTTTCCTCATTATGCATATGGCATATGCAGCGCAGCACAACACAGAGCTGACCCTATTTGATCCATAGTAGTCTGCACAGGGAAGTGTTGATTGCCATACTTGAAGTCAGGAAGGAATTTTCCATCATGATAAATTGATCATGATAGTTTTTCATCTCCCTCTGTGTGTATCAGCAGGTATCTGATGAAAAGTAAATGTTTTTTCTCGCTGTAGGTGTTCATGCATAGGACTATGCATTTAGTTTCCTTGTTTTATCATAATTTTGTTGACCAGGTCTTGAGCAGGGTAAGATATTATGGGATCAACCCCCCATCTCCAATGCCAGGCTTGATTTGAAAGAAAGTACATGGTTATAGCAAATGACAGCAAGATTATGGATGGCTGGGCCTACTTACTGAACACAAACTTTAGGCACCCCCATTGTAATTCCCAATTCCATCACAGGCGAAAAAAGTAACTCAAGAGACTTGTAGTTAAAAATAAAACATATCCGGTTGAATACTAAAGTGCCCATAAGCATACTAAGCATTTAGGAATTGAACAAGGACAGCCAAGATTTACTCTATTAACTCAGTAAAGAGTTTATTTTCAAGTTGTATTAATAAACCCTTTAACCTAAATAAAGTCATTAAACATTTATATACATATAAATATATAAATTATACATTTTGTATAATGCTAATAAAATTAGATAAACTCATTATACATGTATAATTTATATATTATAATATATATACACATTATACATATATACGTGTGTATACACACACACACACACACACACACACACACAAAATACATATTATATAATATGTTATGTAAAATGAAGCCAGGATATCAGATAAAACTAGACAGATGAGGGAAAGTTAAGTAAAATGAAATAATATATTTATATACTGTCCTCTGGAGATTAGCGGCATTTTAAATGCTTGCATTTCTATCATCCCCTTTGCTGAAAGCTTGTATTTAATATAACAAAATTGTCTGGATAGCTCCTCCTCTTAAACAATGATAAGAGAGAAATCCATATTTTCCTAAAGAATATCTGTCAAGCACTATGACACTTGATGAGCTTTATTTAAAAACATTAGCGTATGTTGACAAAACAAATAATGATTCTGCTTGTACAAATAAAAAAATCATACCCTTTACACTCATTTGTTGCTATAGTGATTTTTGCAGAATGCCATTCTCTCAGATGTTTCAGGGCACCAATAGCAGGTAAGCAGTCTTTTAATTTCGGGGCATCTCTTTCACCAAACTGTAGTATTACATCAACCATGGCTCTTCCTGTAAATAAAACAGATTAAATTAAATAAAACAAATAATAATAAATCAAATTAAATAAATTATTGCGATACTATGAAGTTATAGAGCCAAGTGTTCATTTTATTTTAAAGAATAAGCCAAATTTATAAAATATTCTACAGAAAATATGTTTTATTGCTGATTGCCGTCAGATATGTTAAAGCAGCAAAATCAAGAAATGTAGGAACAATATTTGAAATACTTCTATAAGAATTTCAGCCTGTCTCTCTAACATCTCCACATGGATATCCTGTCACCAGCTTATCCTCCACAGGAAAACCAAAATGTATTATCTTCTCTCCCAAACGTTCTCCACTTCCCTCTCTTCCCTATGTGCCAACATTTCCACCCCTACTATTACTCAGGTCAATTATATACAGGTTATTTTTGACTCCTCCTTCTCCTTTGCCTCACACAACCAAGCTGTATCTTGTTTCATCCTCCGCTACATCTCCAAGGTGTTTCTTTCTTTTTTTCTTTCCATCACCCACAGTGAAATTCCCCCATTCAGGCCCTCTATATCCTGCCTTGACAACTATAACATCTGCCACTCCCAGACCACCAAAAAATACATATCGTCCACCTCAGTCCAGTCATTTTCCTTGCCTTTCCTTGCCTAATTTGAGCATCACTCCCTTTTGGATCTCTCCACTGTCTCTCCCTCCTCCCCCTCTCTGCCAGTGTTCTCAACTCAATCTGTCTTCTCACAGTCAGTCACCTCCATCACTTCTTCCACACAGCCCCCACATGCATGGTACAACCTCCCTAAGCTTATTCACAAGAAAAATATCCTGTCCAGATTTAAGTCCCTCAAGTACTCACAACCACAATGCCGCCTAGAGTGAAACTACCTGATGTACAAAAATTTTCCATTTGTTGTTTCCCTTCCCTTAACTTCTGTCTAACTCTCTGTCCTCAGACTGCAAACTCCTCAGAACAGGAATCTTCAATATAAACACACGCCTTTCTGTGAAATTACCAGGAGCAGGGATCTTGTCCGATAACTGATGCAGACTCTCTGCAGATTCTTCATAGACACTGAAATTAAACAGGGTTGTCACATTGAAAAGTTTATGGACAAAATTACTAAATTACCAGTAATATTTAACACTTTATGAAAGTATACTACATTTTCAAAGCACTAAATCACCACCATATTAGCCTTATAAGGTATTAATGACATCTCTGTTTTACATACAAGGAAACAGAGGTAGACAGTTTAAGTGATTTCCCCAAGGCCAATTAGTTAGTGGCAGAAGTGGGATTAGAATTCAAGAGTATCTGGCTCCCAGCTCTGTGATCTGTGCACTCGCCTATGCTACCTCTCAAAGCAAGGAATCAAAGGTAAAATCTTCAGATTCATTTACAGTTCTTTACAATCATCTGTATAGTACTATAGCTGGCAACATATTAACAATAATGGATAACGACCAGCTCTATTTTTTTCACTAGGTAAATTTAATAAGAGTAATTTCATTTTCAGTACCACAGATTTATCTATTGCAATAATGTCTAGTGTACCTAGTGTGCATACGTATAGCATCTTATGCAATGCATGCCTTATCTTGGTACAAGTGACAGCATAAGATCATACACCATTTAAACCTTCACTACATAAAAGCCTAGATTTTAAATTTTAAAACCTCTAGAAATTTAAGTATCTAAGGTTTTTAACAGTCAGAAGAAAAGTATAGTCAGTTGGTTAAAAAACCCCTAATATTCTAGAATGCCAACTATTCTATATATTAACAACCTGGGTTCCACATCACATTTCCTAACAAGAATTGTAATTTGTTTTTTGGAACAAAAGTGTTTGGGTTTTTTTCTTAAGCTCTTTTATGAATTCAAGTCGCCTGAGCAAACATGGTGTGATGACGGATCAATTTGAGATCTGGCATCCTGATACTAGCAAGAGCGAGCATACCCTTTTTGGGGTGACTGTACTTGAGGAGGCAGGAAGCTCATGTTCCTATTACTGATTTTACATTGTTGAAAAGCCAAAAGGAAAAAAACTAAAATGAAGTTCTGCTTGTATTAGGACTCTCTGTGCCTTTAAACACAAGGAGGGGAAGAAAATGGGACAGGCAAGTGAAAAACAGAGCCAAGACCAGCTGAGTACTGCCTTAGTTGCTCTCAGGCCTACACAGAGGGGATGGGGTGTGAGCAGACAAGTAAAAGAGACCCATTAGAGATGTTGCTCAACTGCAAGCAGAAACATTGGCCTTCCATGCTGGAGTTACAATGGTGCAGAGGGACTCAGTGGAAGATGCAACTGTGTTTATCTTTGCTCAGAGTAAGTGAAATAACAACAGTGGTATGAATGTCAGTGCACTCTTGGAAGAAGTTGTGAGTGTGCAAACATGGTGCTTTCCCAAGTGCTCAGAGGTTACATTTGCAGTAGCACTGCCAAAATGCTGCAGTGCAGGCAAAGACAGAAGTACTATAGTGAAGATCCTATAGTTGGTGTTACTTGGAAATACTTTTGTAGGTTATGATCAGAATAACAAAAGTAAGTATTCAAAAACTAAAAGCCTGATTTTAAAAGCATATCTGAAGACACACTGCTATCTATGTTATAATAAGATGCTATGTTTTAGAGAATAACTGACTGGCTCTACTACTGCCAATATTTATTCCATAATCCATTACCACACATAGGTTTTTCAGTTTTCAACATGCATTTAACCTTGTTTTACTCATTTGTTTGCTCTCCTTCTCTCCATAAAATAATCTTATTTTAAATGATAGAGTGAAAAAAGGTTAAAAAAGACTCAACAAATTATATACTATACCTGGGATTATCAAAGGAACCTAAACTAGTTAGACATGAGCACTAACTGGAAGCAGAAATTTCTGTTCTGTCAAAAATTCTGACATTTTGAAATTTATTCAGAATTGGAACAAAAAGGCAAAATTTCAATATTTCCCTTGGAACAAAAATTCTAAAAGTTTCAATTTGTAATCAATAAAATGTTTCAATAACGTCAAACCAATATATAGTATTAAATTTAATACCTAAAAATTATAACGCCAAAATTAACTTAATCAAAATGAGAAAGTCAAAACAAACAAAATATTATCAAAATTAGCATATTCCCATGAAATGTTTTGATTCTGACAAATCTGCATTCTCCAGGGGAAAATGTTTCGACCAGTTATATTACACACAACTTCTATTGCATTTCAGTGGGATTTGAGCATTTAATTGTCTCAGGCTCCTTTGAAAATCCTGGAGCATGTCACCACAATGGACCCTTTCGAGGAAATAAAATATAAGAACTTAATATAAATTTTAACTGTGCATACAAACAACATTCAAGAAAGGCAAAGTATTAGGTATTCTAATCACTGAACAGATGGAAATAACATGAGATTAGCAAGTATAAATAAATATCTTATTGATACTTTGAAATTAGGTCAAAGTTCTTAAAAATCACAGTACAGAAATCAATCCCATATGTTTATGTTTAACTGACTGGTTCAAACATCTTGCTGGGAAACAAAAAGGGGATCACTGTCTCATGCCGGTCTCAGGATCTTAATGAAGTCAGCAATTAGAATCAATGAACAAGAATTCATTAAGAGCTGGCTGGGTATTCACAACACGTGAGATAATATTTAAGAGCACCATACAGAATATTGAGGTGCCAGTTACCTAAGGACCAAAAAGTAGAATCAGCCTCTGATAATATGTATGCTGTTTCCAAAACAAGTCAAGTTTTCCATGTAAAACTTCATTATTTCCTGTATTTTCACAGCAGAATGTTTCATTTAATACAAAAACTTCAGTGTTTAGGAAGATAGTTGTTTTGTTATTTCATAAAAGTTAAGATATTTTAAAGAATCATGTAAAATCACACCGAATGTTGGATTTAAAGGTTTTGGGGAGGTTATGATTATTTAAAATAGACAGCAACTATCATCAAAAGAATGAATTAGTTCTCTTGGTTCCCACATTCTGTGCCTGTTAGCGATCTGAATCACTATGTTTCAATAAAGATTTAATAAGCATACTCAATTAGTGACAGTGACTCTCTGCTATTACTATCTTCCTCCTCAAAACTCTGAATAGCACCCAGGCAGTCTTCTATACTGGTTCCGAGTGAGTTTTCACTTTCATCTTTCTTCACGTCAAAATTGATCTCCTCCCAGTCAGAACTACAAAACTAACAAAAGCATAAGGAATTTATTAGTCAAAATGCTGATTTATGTTAATCAAAAGTTTGCAGTCAGGTGAAGACTTACATAACTGTTTTTCCTCTTACCTGATAAAAATCGTATATAACTTGATTTGCAAAATACCATTTCCTCATTCCTGGAATGCCCACCACTGAACATGCTAAGAAGAATAAAACAAATTTTTAAATATCAAAAGCAATCCCCCCACAGTCCGTTCCTCCTATTTTAATTTCATTTCCTTCTTACAAACATTCTGAGTAAGATCTTTACTTGTGACCTTACTTTATTGCTTGAGTTAGAAATTTAAGTATCTTGTCATATATAACTTTTCAGGCAAACACAGCATCATTTTATAAAATCATAGAATATTAGAGTTGGAAGGGACCTCAGTAGGTCATCTAGTCCAACCCCCTGCTCAAAGCAGGACTAACCTCAGGTAGAGCTAGGGCTTTGTCAAGCCACAGCTTAAAAACCTATAAAGATGGAGATTCCACCATCTCCCTAGGTAACCCATTCCAGAGCTTCACCACCCTCCTAGTGAAAAACTTTTTCCTAATATCCAACCTAGACCACCCGCAGTGCAACTTGAGACCATTGCTCCTTGTTCTGTCATCTACCATTAAGAACAGCCTAGCTCCATCCTTCCTAGACCCCCTTTTCAGGTAGTTAAAGTCTACTATCAAATCCCCCCTCACTCTTCTCTTCTGCAGACTAAACAAGCCTAGTTCCCTCAGTCTCTCCTCATAATTCTTTTGCTCCAGCCCCTAATCATTTTTGTTGCCCTCCGCTGGACTCTCTCCAACTTCTACACATCCTTTTTTGTAGTGGAGGGCCCAAAACTGGACACAATACTCCAAATGTGGCCTCACCAATGCCGAATAGAGGGGAATAATCACTTCCCTCGATCTGCGGGTAATGCTCCTACTAATGCAGCCCAATAGGCTATTAGCCTTCTTGGCAACCAGGGCACACTGCTGACTCATATCCAGCTTATCCACTGTAACCCCCAGATTCTTTTCTGCAGAACTGCTGCCTAGCCTTTCAGTCCCCAGTCTGTAGCTGTGCATGGGAATCTTCCGTCCTAAGTGCAGGACTCAGTACTTGTCCTTGTTGAAATTTTAATTTTAAATGAAGACGCTTTCTTTTAGGTATAATTTGCACTCTATCACTGCAGGCTCTATTTTGGTCATCTAAGGACCTGTCTACATTATAAATACAACCACTCATGTAACTTGTTTATAACACACTAACAAACATTGTCCCAATTTATAGCATGTGCAGAATAGTGCATTTTTGCCTAAAGATATGTATAAGGTCCAGTTTTCACTACAAATTGATTCCATTCCAGACTGGTTGAAACCAATTAATAATAGGGGCAACAGAATTATAATCAGTTCCCCAGACATGGCTGCATTGTATCATAGGTAAGGCATGCATGAAAATTGCAAATCGTGCCAGACTACAATGGTGGTTACTGGTGGTAAACTGCAGATGGTAAAAAAGTTACCATCACTGTAATGTCATATTTGCATCGTAGTTTTGTAGCAAAACGTATTTTGTGTACATTTTAATATATCGCTGTTGCTTAAGCACTAGTTTTCTTTTGGCATCACAACTGAAGCCACAGGCGTGGAGTCATTTGTGAGCCTTTAACTGCACCAAAGATAATGTAAGAGAATTTCTCAGTTTGATTCTTGACAATTATCCTCTCCCACAATTTATTCACATATTTCAGCTGAATCACAACACTCATAAGTATGGCTCAGATGGTTGATAGAATGAGAGATTAATGTTTACTCTAAAATCAGCAATATATGAGCAATGCAGTGTATTGCAGTGACATCCCCAAAGCTGAAAACAACATTGCAGCTCAGTGACCTGATAACCTCTCAAACTGCTTAACTTAAAAGCTGGGCTCCTCCTCAAGGCTCATAAGCTGATGTCCACTGGAGGTAATGGGCTTGCCATAAACAGATCAGTTCACTGTATTTTGTAAAGTAATTCATTCACTTTTTTGCTTGAAAATTAACAGATTACTTTGTTTTGAAATCTAGTCATTCCTGCCCTAAGCATAAAGCAATAGTCATGGTACTCAGTAAGGTCACAACTGTGCTATGCAAGTCACACATAAATGCAAAGTAACTATTAGAGATTAATAGGTTGATTATTAAGTAAATCAGTAACATAATACTTTGCAACTAAATAGTGCTTTCAGATATTCTCAAAAAAACTACCAGACCAGGCAGTTTAGAAATTTTTTATATGCTCATCAGAGGATCTCAAAGCACTTTATGAATGTTCCATTACTTGATGCTCTGAAGTCCTCTGCAAGTTAGGTATTAATTATCCATTAAAATGAAACAGCACAGAGAATATTATTATTAATAATAAACCTGGAACCACAAGTATAATAATGAAGGGTCTGATCCTGGGAGTTAGGGAACTTATCACTTCAGCGGGTCAGTCCCAAGCCAAGGCACAAAGGGTATGACCTGTCAAAGTGTTGCCATGAGTGAGTGTCAAACCTGGAGGAAACTCAGTCTGCTATTCTTGCCATTCAGCTTTATTACCACTAAACCACATCACCCCGATTACTGGAAACAAACCACAACCCCGTTGATTAATATAGTTGTTGGACAACCATTGTTTACCTGGCACTTACTAGTCAAAATAAAAAATACCGGAGAGACTACATTTCTTACTACCCAAAGCCACATACCTTGTATTCTATATAGGTTCTTATACCATGCTAACCACTATAGTATCCAAGCATCTTCCAGTAGTGGATTGATTAAACAACATGACTAATATCTGTCACATTTTGTTTCTTCTCTCATTATCTCCCCACGGGAGAAGTGTCTGTAGTGGAGTGCCTTGCTGTGGTAGGGTTTGTTATTTTGTAAATGTACATGTCTATGTATTTATATTAGAGAAGACAAAATCATAAAGATGCGCTTTGCCTTAGAGGAGAAGGTGGCAAAGTTTTCAATGGTTCTTAGTTCCTGTGGAATCAAACAGGCTCTGACTCCCTTGAAAGTACTTTTTCACACACCGACAAGCTTTACCTTTGCAAGTTGAAGGAATAAAACAGAGTGTGTACTGTATTTAATTGTAATATTGTCAGTCAGTGTTCTATTTAATACTTTTTTGTAATGTAACTTACTGCTGGGGTTTACTGAAAAGCAGAAAAATAATTTAATATATTATTCAACGTTTCACTGGAATTTGGTCAAATACTACTTAGTGAAAATATTATTTACTTTTGTATCTGCCTCTCATTTTCCCTACACTGTCTCACTGCAAAAAAAAAAAAAAATCTCACTAGGTACCTTACTTCTTTTTAAACTTAGTTCTTCCTCCCTCTCTCTCCTGCCCAACACTCATTCATAAGGCTTGAAATTTCTAAACACAAAATATCTAGAGGTCTAAACCTATTAGCCAGAGAAAAATATGGAAAATGGGTGGAAGACTAGGGAGGAAATGTGACTATCCATGGCAATGCCCAAGCTTGAAGCAAACCCACTTCCCTCCGCTGAGCTACTGGGAAAGAGGAAGATGATGGGGTTCCTATCAGAGAGCTCACCCAGGATGTTGTTTAAAGGTGCCATCTTTCATTTCCACTTCCTACTTACTGGTGTCTAATACACATGAAATTCCCCAAATCAACTGCTAGAAGAGAGAAAAAGCATTCTCTCTCTTCCACCTCATATTGCTTAAACAATTCCTCCTCCTGGCTGCTACGAAGATGAGTTGAGCTCTCTACTATTTTACCTTATGCCCGATCACCTGGGTAATTTCTGCACAAGAGGAGGGGAGTGAAGACTTCACCATTTCCCAAGCACCATTTCCCAAGCAGCAGCAGAGTGAAAGTGACCCAATTTTCATCAGTTTCACTACTGCCCTGTTCTGAGCAGCAGTGATACACCTGTTGCAGTTTGGGAAAGCCACAAGCGGTAGCTAGCTGACACAGGTGCTGTGCTGTCAGGAGTTTTTTCTGGCTAAATCTGCATTGGTTATACTTGTTTCATATTTGGAAGAGTTTCTTCATAAATGTAAGGAAACTTTAATTTTGAGGGCTTTTTTAAATGAAAGCTCAGATTCTGCAGAAAGTGATGACATTCATTCATCAAAACTTCCTATTTGCCCTGGGCACATGGATTTTTCAAGCACTGGTTAAACAACAACCTCAATAACATTTGCCATATATTGCTATTTGCTACTATATTTACCTGGGAACATGCTTACATCCTCATTTATAAAGGCTCTACAATTTTCTTTCAGAAGATTATAAACATTTGCAGAAGTTATGCCTGCAAAAAACAAGTTTTTATTACTTGAAAATATAAAACAATTCCTTCCTTTCTTGCAAACATGGCATAAAGTCATAGTCCAGTGACCTTGTTTTAGCCCTTGTCTATGCTAGAAAGTAAGACAATGTGTCTAGAGGTTTGCACTGACAGATTTAGCAAACTAGACAGATTTTTCAACTGATTTAGTTAAACCAGTGCACTCTTCTATTATAGTAAGGCCTATGTTTAAAGAAGAACTACACATCTCTGAAAATAATAAGAATTTTTCAGGTCAAACCTTGCAATTTCAACTGGAAATTCAATGGCTTACAGGAAACACCAGAAAACTTGCTAATTAGGCCAGCAGATCCAGTTACTCTCAAGTGTCTGTTTAACAGATGGTTTCTTTAAAGGACATGCAAAGATGAGCCCGTTTTGTGACCTGACAGATGTTGTGAGATAACCAGCCACGAAGAGAACTCACAAAAGCTCGCACTTCCCCACCTATAAGGAAGTTCTACTTGCCACAGAACAGACATATCAGTTAGTAAGATTGGATTTCTGCAAAGTGTACTCCTGGAGGAATTTTGTACCAAAGAATTAAAAACACTCCACACAATATTTTAAAAATCTGCAAAATTCCACATATTTTATTTGTCAAAATAACAATATAATCATAACAGTTTCAATTTTGGTCACTTATTTCAAAAAACCGGTCAACAAGTATGTCTGTAACAATATAGACAACAAAAAAGATTCAAAAAACGTTTTTGACAAATAGATTCCTTACTAGGCATAGTAATACAGAACTCTGAATAATAATGCATTTAAACTACAATACAGAGACGTATTTCCCACACCCCTCAGAAGCAATACCAAGGTGTGGGGAAGTCAGTGGTAAGGGTGCTCAGTGAGAGGGAAACAATTGCTGGGAAGGCTTCTGGGATTGATTGATGAGTGTTTGGAGGGTTTATGGTTGTGGGTGGGAAAAGAATGTGTCCATGCACCTCATTCTCCCTGGGTGAAAGCTCCACCATGGATAATTTGTAAATCAAGGCTAGATATTTTTTCTAAAAAATAAGCTCTAGACATTACTTTGGGGAAGTTATATGGACTGTGTTATACAGGAGGTCAGGTTAGAAGATCACAATGGCCCCTTCTTGGAATCTATGAATTAATCTAGGAGTGAAAAACCAAAACCACAAAAAGCCACAAAGTCACAGAGGGCCAACCTCACTTTCTTCCCAGATGTGCTATGGCATAGCATCCCGCACGTGTACCACCCTATCTACAGGTCACACCACAGTGCTGCGGGTCTCTCCTCTCCCCTGCCAGCGGCTCGGGGCGTTGTTCCTACCCGGTCCTGCCGGACGGTAGATTTGGGGAGGAACAACGATGGCTCGAACCGATCGGTCCCAAGCTCCCTAGCGCGTGAGGCGCCCTCGCGGACGACTGCCCCACTCGGCCCGCCTGAAACCCGGGACTCGCACCGGCAGCCACACAAAACTCTGGAGAGGCAACGGGCGGCTCGCCGCAGAGACCCGCGAACGGCACTGGGAGGGAGGGCCCGGCCCGGCCCGGGGACCCCCGCAGAGGACAGAGCCCGGGGCCCTGCGCGCAGCCCTCCCCCCGCACTAGCGTCGCACCGGAGGCGCCTGTCCCCGCCCTACCCGAGCCCCTCGGCCCAGGGAAAAAGGCCGCGCCGGGCCGGACAGTCACCGCCCCGCCCCCGCTCACCGGCCCGCTCCGCGCCGCCGTGGCGCGGGTCCCTGCGCTCCGCCCAGCTCACGAACAGCAGGTACCGGTCCATGGCTGCGGCCGCGCCGGGCGCCCGCTCCCCTCAGCCGCCGCCTCCCTCCCGCGCCGCCGCCGCCACTTCCGCTTCCCCCGGCCCGCCCGCCAACCCCTTCCCCGGAGCGCCGCCGCCATGGCCAGCTACACCAAGGCGGCCCAGGTGAGCGGCTCCGCGGGCCCGGCCCCTCGGCGGCTCCGCTGAGCAGGGAGGGCTCGGTGCCCCCCTGGTGGTGGGTGACCCCGCTCCACAGCGGCCGGGCGGCCCCTCGAGGCCGGTCCCGGGCCCCGCCGCTTCCCGCCGACGAGTCTCGCCCTTCTCCCGCCTTGTGAGGGGGCGGGCTGCGGAGCGCGGGAAGGGCGAGCGCCGCGCTCCGCTGTCTTTACCCTCCCGGGAGAGGCCAGTAAAGCGCCGCGGCCTCCCGTGGAGCCGCCGCGTTCCCAGGGCAGCAATAACGAGGCAGGCGGAACAAACAGGCGTGAATCTGGCAGGCGCTTCGCTCAGGGTCCGCCCCAGGGGCTGAGCGGGTGCCTCAAATGTTCGCGGTATGGGGGTGCCTCGTGTGCAGGAGTAAGCGACGTTAGCTAAGCGTTTGCTGGGTTGGGGTGTTGCCCGTGGAAGTCGACAGAACTAATCTTGCTGATCCTGTGCTTTGCTTTCTGAAGGGTTTCCATTTTGGATTGTGGGCCCCTCAAAAAGTGGCGGTTAAGTAAGCAGTCCGAGTTATGATAGCCCCCCAGCTCTTATTGTTTTGTTAGTCAGCAATAATTGATTGGGGGGGTCTACATTTTGAAGAAAATGCCAGACGGTGGAAAAGGCCTCTAGCTGTTTCCTCATAGCGTTATTGCTGCTGAAGATAATTTATACCTCACTTTACAATTTCCCTCATCCTTTCTTCAAATCCTGGGGAAATATAATTGAACATTAATGTTTGCACAGCATTTAGAAACAGTGATGAGTTTTTTTTTCTGAAAGTAACTTGTATTGGTTAAAAATCATACGATAGTTAATCTTTAAAATACCTCAAGTATTTTCTCTAAAATATCTAACATACCTACATGAGTGTGGTTTTGTGGAGTTACTTTGGCTGATTGTATTTATTTTACTGCATTAACCACAGCTTTCTCAATTCTCTTTAGCAATGGGCTACTTTTGCCAGAGCCTGGTATCTCATAGATGGGAAGATGCAACCACCCGGAAAACTTGCAGCTGTGAGTGTAATCAGACTTCAGGGGAAGCACAAACCTGTGTATCATGCACTGAGTAAGTATTGTAGTAAACTGAGGCAAACTTGATTTCCTTTCATGTGTATCATGAAATCAATTCTCGATTTCCTTTCATGTGTATTTTTTTAAATCACATTTGACTTTAAATTTGTGTTTTTGCATTCTTATCAATCTTTAAGACTCTCCATTTTCCCCATATTTGTTTTTTCTCCCTGATGCGTTGTGTCACTGATCTACTCTTCCATATAAAACCAGGCTTTATGTTGTTTAATATTTGAACAATTATATTGCAGTAGCATTTATAGGTCCCATTGTTCTAGATGTTGTATAAACACGTGGTCCCTGCCCTAAATAGATTTAACTGTAAGCTCAGGGTAGGGGTTTTGTATCATCCTATGCGTTTGTATTGCATCCAGCATAATGGAGCTATGAATCTGGTTTGAGGCTTCTGAGCAACTTCTGTAAAACAAATAACGATATTCCCTACACTGCATCATGTATAGAAGCAAATGCCAATCAGCTGTGCAAGCATGAAGAGGAGAGCAGTGTCCATCTATCAGGCTAAGCCAATTCCAGCAATGACAATCCTCTCTGCATGAAGATAAGGCGGAGCTCTGCCAGTATGCAACCTGCCACTGTTGAGCAATGTCCTTGGTTAGTTTTGGCAATGCATGGTGGAGGAGAAAAGACTTATGCAAGGGTGACTGAGAGCAAGGGGTCAACTTCCCATTATATCTCCATCCCATAATTTCTGCACCGATTTTCAGTTTCATGCAGAACTTGCCCGTCTGCCATCTCTGACAGAAGCGTGGAGCTTGTACAACTGCACTGTTGTCATGAGCATTGCAAGCACAGCTTTCACGTATTTGCAGAGCCACAAGAAGAACGGCAAGGAACATGATGATTTTCTCATGGTCAGTTTGCTGTTGGACATAGCAAGAAACAATTCAAGGTTGTTGGCGGCATTCACAAAGGAGCTGCAAATGGTGCAGTGCCACTTCTGGGCCTGAGACATGAGCACTGATTGGGTGGGATCACATCATAATGCAGGATTTGGGATAACGAGTGGTGACCGAAGAACTTCCGGATGCGTAAGGCCACATTCCTGGATCTGTGTGCTGAGCTCACCCCCACCATTTAATGCAGGGACCCCAAATGGAGAGCTGCCCTGACAGGGAGAAGTGAGTGGTGATCACACTGTGGAAGTTTGCAGTACTGGATTTCTACCTATCAATGGGAATTCATTTTGAAGGGGGACAATCCACCGTGGGGGCCATTATCATGAAAATGTACTGGGGCATTAATAATCTCCTGCTTCTAGGCAATGTGCAGAACATAGTGGATGGCTTTGCAGCTGTGGGGTTCCCAAAATGCGATGGAGCAATAGATGGGAGGCACATCCTTATTTTGGCCCCAGAGCACCCAGAAAAAGCTACTTTTACATGATTATGCAAGCACTGATGGATCACCAGAGATGCTCCAGTGCACCAGTGTTGGCTGGTCAGGGAAGGTTCATGATGCTCTACAAGCAGAAGCCTTGTTTTCCAACCGGCAAATTACCATTTGCAGTGTTGAAATGCCAGTAGTGATCCTGGGGGATCCTGCCTACCTGGCTCTTGAACCTATACATGGGCCACCTTGTTAGCACCAAGGAAAGATTCTGCTACTAGCTCAGCAGGTGCAGAATGACAGCTGAATGTGCTTTTGGTAGATTGAAAGGGCACTAGTGGTATTTATTCACCAGATTGGATCTCAGTGCAAAAAATATCCCAATGGTTATAGCTGCCTGTTGTGTCCTGCATAATATTTGAGAGACAAAGGGGGAAATCTTGTTGCATGGGTGGAGGTGGAGTGATAGCTGTTCCAACTCAGCAGATGATCAGACAAACTATACGGCTTAAGAAGACTTTGAAAAAGCACTTTAACAGTAACCCACAGTAATGTGCTGTGGTGTACTGTGCTCAACCTGACTCCATAGTTTGAGGCTTGTTCAGAATTGTGTAGTGCTTGCTGCATATGTGTGTATATCACTTGACAGTACGCCTATTAATGTTAGGGTGCTTCCTGTACAGTTATCATGACTAAATTGTTTGGCACTGATCCTATTGGTTGTCAGTATACAAGACCACTACTTTCACTTCCAGCAGGCAATATACACCCTGAGTTGTAAACTAATAAAGATGAATAACTTTCAAAACAAAACTTTCACTTAAAAAAACAGCCCCCCCAAAAATCTGAAAACTTAAAAGTTTAACTTACAAATATTTAAGAACCTTAGTAAATAAACGAGGAAGGAACATTGATGTTCTTTAGATACCTCATCAAAGGCTCTCGCAGGTCAGTGTAGGTGAAGGTATGGTCGTCCATGCTTTCCCTCAGCGTGGAATGGTAGGGGTAGGTATGCAAACCATGAGGGATGCTGGGTGTGGGGAATAGGGGGGCACTGTGCTTCAATTCTCCACAGACTGCAAAGGGAGTTGGGCCCAGGATTGTTGAACCTGGAGGTCCATAAGAGCTTGCAGCTTCTGAGTTGGCTGCCGGAGAATTCTCAATATGTTCTGGTGCATCTCCCTCTCCTTTTCTTGTGCCTTTCACCTGTCTGCACTTTCCTTCTCCATACAGTCTATAATGTTCACCCTCCAGGTCCTCTGTTCAAGGTCTGATGCTGCACTGGCTTGCAGGATCTCACAGAACATGTCCTCACACATCCTCCTTTGTTTTCTCCTCTTCATCTGAGTCAGTCATTCCGCTGGCCTGGAGGGGGTACTCTTCAAGGTTGCAATGGCTGCAGCTACAGATAAAACACACTCATACATTTTGTCATTGTAGTAGGAATGGCAAGCAAAATTTAAGCTTCAAAACTCCTTCCCCCCTTCTGTTGCTCCCCCTAAAGTGTTAAACAAAACATGTTTATTGACACTTCTGCTTTGGAGTGCTTGTGCCTGGTATCACTCTCAACTCAAGCCATGGTAAATGTGATCTGCCAGGGGTGAGGGAATTGCTGAGTTACATGAGTATAGGGCACTGGCACTGAATACTGTCACCGTTTTCCACAAATGGTGGTAGTTTCAACTGATATCTCACTCCTGAGGGTAACACATGCAGAGAAAGCACAGCTGCAGCTAGCATCCCAAAGTCAGCCGGAACCATATAGCACTAGTCTGTTTACAGTAACGGTACCTGCCAAAGTAATTGCTGACTGGAGTGGGAAAGCATCCTACTGGAGAGGAAGGAATAAGGCTGCCATCCCTAGAAACCTTCAGGAAAGGATTGCGGAGTACCTCCATGGAGGTTTCATCCAGCTCTCCCAGGAGGATTCAGGGGACAACCCTGTGTACATAAACAAACTGCTCCACGTGACCCTGTCCCCACCTAACGAGGAGAATGACTAGCAGATAGCAACTATGCCTGTTTGTTGTAGCATGAGTAAATTAATGAAAAGTCGATAAATGTGTCCTGCAAAGTTCGGGGTGCCATCACTGTAACTGGAAATGGATTTACACGCTTAGCCAAGGTTCTTTCCCCTGCGTTGTGCTTGCCCACGCTCAACTGTAGGGACTGGCTGGATTGCGGCAGAGTCAAAAACAGTTCCTAGCTTGCAGCACAGCTGCAAAGGCCTGTGACTCAATTTCCTCAGAGGTATCCATAGTGATATGCAGGGTGGTGGTGGGGTCTTCGCCAAATATGGCATGCAGCTCTTCATAAAAGTGGCAGGTCTGTGGCTCAGCGTTGGATTGATTGTTGGTCTTCCTGACTTTCTGCTATGCCTGCTGCATTTCCTTGGCTTTCATGTGGCACTGCTGCTGGTCCCTGTCATGCCCTTCCTACTGCATCCCCTGAGCAATTTGCTCATAGATGTTGATGTTTGTATGGTTGGTTCGAAGCTGTGCCTGCACATCCCCTTCTCCCCACAGTTCCAGGAGATTCAGTATTTGCTGTCTACTCCAGGCAGCATCTGGAGTACATGTACTCCAGGCAGCATCTGGAGTTACATCTGGAACATGTAGCTGGCATAGTCAGCTGGGCAGTTGTGCCCAAGAATGCAGAGCAGATAGAAGTTTGCTCACCAAGCTAAGCAACCAGGAAAAGGCATTTAAAAATTTTGCAGGGGTTTTAAAAGCGAGGGACTGGGGGGCTTCTGGTATGTGTGACCCCTAGGTAGTGGAGTTAATAATTATGACCAGAGTGGTCAGTATTGGGCATTGTGGGACAGCTGCTGGAGGTCTGTTAGGGTAACAGCTGTTAGGGTAACGCATAGGTAACACGATGCGTCAACCATCATACATTGACCATGGCTCAGTGCCGCTCAGGGAGCTGGTATTACTATATCGGCATAATGGGGCAGTTACATCAGTGGAAGACCAATTTAACTGTAGACTCGTGCACAATAGATCGACACAAGGTGTCTTACATTGACCTAACTTTGTAGTGTAGACCAGCCTTATTGTAGCTATACCTCATGGGCATAATTCATAAAGTAAGAATGGCTAAAAACTTAAAAATTGGATGGTAACACAGTAAAACGTAGTGACATTCTAAACAAAAAAAACCTTCAGTTACGCTTTAGCTGTTTCCATCATTTCCTACTGACTCTACAGATGTTTTAGGCTTTTAGAATGACACATACAGTGAAGTTGTTTAAAAATTACGATATAGATTTTGTTTAAAATCCATCGTTATTACATCTTTAAATCTTAAAAATGAGATTAGAGCATAGGCACTGAAACTTGGGGTGCTGGGGGTGCAGCATGGCTTTAAATTATTTCTATTATATACAGGGTTTATAGTTTGGTTCCATGGTTTTCAGCACCCCCACTATACAAATTATTCCAGAACCCCTGGATTAGATCAACAGCTACCTTTTTTTTTCCCCCAGTTTGTTTTTTGTGCATTTAACAACATGGCTGCTTGCACTTTGGCATCATTATTTTACCTATATAGCTTGTCAGCTCACATAACAGAGAGAAACATTTTTTTTAAAATGCAAAATATTATTATGAAATCAAAATAATATGAAAGTGAACACAAGGGCAAGTATACTAACAGGACCTCCTTTTAACTCACTCTTCTAAAAAATGACAGATTAAAAGATGTCAAGTTGGTTGTCCCTTTATGTAAAACACATTTCAAAATTGTTTATTCATTAAAGGCTACATTCTTTTAAAGGTGAATTTTCAAAATATATTATACCAGTAAAATGGATTTATGGAACGGGGTTGTGTGTCTTCTCAGTTTTTCATTTTTTTAAATAAATTTCAAATATCTATTTTAATTTAAACCAAAACATTGTCTCCCTTCTGGCCAGGCTGGCTAACCTGCAGTAAAGGCATTATTGTTTATTTCTGTTACTATAGCACTTAGGATCAATAGTGAAGGAATGAGACCCAGTTGTGCCAGGCATTGTACAAAAAGATGGTCACTGTCCACAATGCTGAGTTTGTGCATGATGCTTGTGCAAATTATCCCAAAGATTTATTAAGATTTATCTTCCAAAACCTTATGTGTATTGCTTTAGTTTGTCACTATTGTCTTTGAAATAACTCATCTAATATTGGTTTGTGCTGGGTATACATTTTTTAACGTTCATTTCCGTATGAAGATTTAGGTTAGTTATTTCTATTCACTGCATCTGACCAAGTGGATTAAAGCCCATGAAAGTTTATGCCTGCAAAAAATAAATGTTAGTCTTTAAAGTGCTACAGAACTCTCGTCCCTTTTGCTGTAGACAGACTAACAGGGCTACCCCCTCTGGAGCTTTTCACCATGAATTTTAAAGTTGCAAAGCATCTTTTATCCACAAGATGGCACTTGAGACCAAACTTTCCTGAAAAATTAATATTTTTGATCATTCACTGCAAAAGATCCTATGATCGTTCACCTTAACATTCATTCAGTTTTTAGCTTCTGGACAGGGAAGAATTTTTTGTTTCTAGAAGGATTTTATTTGGTTTGCTGTTTCTGTTAAAATAGGTTAAAATCTTTATTAAGATCAGTGGTTTTCAACCTGTGGTCTGCAGACCTCTGGGGGTCCACAGACTATGCCTAAGATTTCTAAAAGGGTCCATGCCTGCATTTGAAATTTTTTAGGGGTCTGCAAATGAAAAAAGGTTGAAAACCACTGATTAAAATAACAGACCTTTTAATCTGGAAAGCACTATTTAAACAATATTACACATACGATACCATATTTAGTATGTTCATATTTAGTATGTAGCATTTTAAATACTGTTAGTTTTTCAATGTGATTGTTTCTGGAGGTTAGTGCTGGTAAGAAATGAGTGATGTGTAAAAGAGCAGAGCCCATATGGATTTCCATTTTGTATCATTGTTTGCTTTGTGATGCTGAAAGAGTTGTGGTTTTTCTTTAATTACTAAAATATTTCAAAGAACTTTTAAGATACTGTCATCTCAGTGGAATAAAACTGAATGTTATTCTGTCAGATGCTTCTGTTGAATAAAGCTCTTCTATTTATTTATTGTTTTTCAAAGTAAACTGATCTGAATTCAAACTCAGTGAGAGGGAGAGAAGAAATTTGATGTCATGTAACTTATCTTAAATTTAAAATGTGAAAAATGTTATATTTTTTCTTCTATTTCCACAATATCAAAATTTGAGACACAGTTATAACACACACATTTCACAAAGCATTCAAGAGCATAAGAATATTTATCATGTTCACTGTAGTTTTGTTCTCTTAATGAAGTTAAACATTGATACTTAACCCTTATTAAAACTTCTTAGAAGATTAAATAAATCTAACAAAAGCAATTAAATGAAACCAGAATGCACTTGGTAATTTTCTTGCTGTGTTGGAGTCAGGCACAACTACATTAAGGTGGATAATAATTCTTCACAACTTGCAATAAAATGCTCATCAGCCTTTAGGGTGAAAACTTCAGGAATTCCTTCAGCTTGTAATATTTAGTACTTCTCGTAACAATTATAAGAGTTAAGACTTGTCATCTTAAAATGAACAAGAAGTTTGACATGTATTTTGTTAATATTGTAAGCTAATAGATGACAGAGTGACTTGTGATCGTATGCAGATATCAGGCACTTTATTTAATAAAGAAAAAAAATCTTGTACCCCGATACTGATTTTTACCATTGGAAAGGAATTATTGAAGATTTACGGTCTTGGTGTTTTCTTTGTTTGGGGTTTTTTTTTGTGTATGTTTATTGGGAAACATTACTTTAAAAAAATTAAACTATGACACATTAATGATATATCATGAGAACAGCCAGACTTTTTTCCTGCAGTACATTTCATTGGGTCTGCACTGTGAGCAAATTTTGAACTTAACTGTGCACGTGATGCACCTTTCCCTTTTTCCACTGTTGCATGATGCCAGCTCTGGAGTGTTGCAGGAGCAGAACATACTATTTAAAGAGAAGAAGCAAGGAATATTGTATCCAATTGAAAGTGCAAGAGATTCCTGATATGCATATGTTTGGTCTCTCCACAAACTTGCACTGATTTAACTAAAGATGTGATGTTAAATCAATGCAAAAACCTGCATGGACAATCTTAATTACACTTAAATATTTTTATACTATTACTCATACTCATAGACTCATAGGTCAGAAGGGACCAATATGATCATC
>ML675601.1:110273361-110307915 GCA_007922155.1 Mesoclemmys tuberculata | reverse complement strand
TGGCGGCTCATAGTCATCCTGCTATCAACCAATACCCCAAGGTCCTATTGATGCAAGCTAAACAGATATAGGCCAGTTTTAAACAAGTACAAGAGTGTTCACACAGGATTTTTCACTGATTGAACCGAATCAGTTTTAAACTGATTTTCGTTTTTGGGTTTTTTAAAAAAAAATCCATTTCTCTGTGTAAGAAAGACCTTAAATAAATTCCAAATTTTGGTTATTACAACTACGCTAATGAAAATTTTCTTGGGGTTTTTAATTATCACAACTGGTCTTGGACCTTTGGTTTGTCTCTAATCTGAATGGTGGCACCCCCAGTAACATTCTAAAGCATTGGGTCAATATTGGCTGAAATGGTAGACTGCCAGTTGTTGAATCACCCAGTTACCTTTCTTAGTTTGTGAGACCAGACTCACTCATAAGTGATAAGGCTGTAAATTTATGAGGATTTGGACCTGTAGAGGGGTAGAAGTGCAGATTCCAAAAGAGAAAACTTTATCCACCAGCCACTGCACATGAAACCTTAAGCATAAAATTTGACAGAAAAGTGTTGCTGCTGATTGTGAATATTTTCTCTATCAGCAACTGCTGGTATATAAACTTTGAATTTTGAAGATTAATTGCCAAAAATCATCTTAAATACTTTTTTCCTCCCCAAAAACTTACAAATTGTACCAGATTTCCTCAGAAATCACCTGCCTTCCAAATTTTGTGTAGATAGACACATTTTGTAAAAGTGATCGGTCAGCAATGAAAGGTTACATTGCCAAGGACAAATTTCAGACAAAGCTCAAATTAAAAAGGCCTGTAGTAGTTGTAAAGAGAAAACAAGAAAAAAAAATAGAAAATTCAAGAGGCGTAAAAACTGAAATGTCACACCCGCTGACAACAGAAATTTTACATTTTAAGTTTGTTTTAAAATGCAACCCTAGCAATGGTGTGTCTACCAGGTAAGTTACACAATTATACTTTTTTTTTTTTTTTTTAAAGCATTCTGAGTAATGTGGAGTTTTAACATGTTATCTGTGTATTTAAATGCCTGGATAATGTCTGAGTTTAAAATATCTTCCTGACAAAATGAACAAGTGTGTAGAAATTAAAAGAAAAAAAATGAAATTGTGGTTGGAAGGTTATATTTGTATAACAGATACAGATGTCTACAGAATGCTGAATATTAAGATTTTTTTTTTTTACAACAGTAATATTTGTGACTTAATCCTTTTCACGTAAGCTTTAAAGAAAATAAATTTATTTATTCAGGCTCTGTAATGATAACGAAGACTTTCCTGGAAGGGATATTTACAAAAAAAATCATGATCTGAGCTAAACTGCTGAGATCAAACATTAAGTGATATTGAAAATAAAATGAGACAGAACCCTTAATAAACTCCTGTCAATTTTTCTCTATGTATGTATGATTTTTCTGTATCTATGTAGTGAGGATTACCTTTCAGGAAGATTTTTCCTTACAACAGTGTTTGTAGTGCATTGTTGGTTTCTTCAAGTATTAAATACATTTTTATTATACTTTAATATGGCACTTCATAGGCTAACTTTATGTCATAGACTATATTTTCATATCCAACTATCTAGACTAAATCTTGGTAGGGAAATTATTTAGGTTCTACGGTTGTTTTAATACAAATATTTTTCTAATCCAAAAATACTGTATTATATAAAATTATCATGAAAAATTGTTTTAGAAAGCTGAAATTAATTTAAAATCTGCTTTGAAGATTAATCTATAGTTTGTGTTTAATTTTTTTCACGTTGACTTGGTAGTGTAGAGAAAACATATTGAATAAAATGAAATGTTATCCTGTGAACTAAGGCATGCAAATCTTATTCATGCAAATTGCACAGACTTAAAGTACCCAAGGCAGATTTTAAAAAATAAAGAAATTATCTATTCACCCACCATTTAATGTTGTGGTGGTGATAATAAAAAAAGCTAATAAATTTCTCTGTGTTTATGGCTATATTATTATTTTAAAGATGATGCTTTTTTTAGTGATTTCCTCATTTGAGACATTATAACGGGATATTTGTTCTGTTTTTGAGAGTAATTCAGTTGGGACCTTATTGCCATTGTGATCTCTTACTGAAATTTCTATCATTTATAATCCAGGTGACTGTGGAGACCATGTTGTCATAATAAATACAAGACACATTGCGTTTTCTGGTAACAAATGGGAACAGAAAGTATATTCTTCTCATACAGGGTAAGTGTTCCATGACTTAATCGTAAATGCTCAAAGAAGTTAGTAGTAGAGATTGATGCTGAAGTCTGTTTTGTTTATAAGGAAATTAATTAACTATAAAATGTGAATTCATAGGAAATCCCGTTTGTGTATTACAAAGCTTGTGTTCTGTTCAGGGCCTGTCTCTGTCCACCCTGGCACAATATGTATCATTGGGGAAATGATCTTAGATACAAGACATCAGAAGAAGCAGAAGTAAATTTTTCCTAGCCAAACAATCTTACTGAATGGAGATGAAGTCAAAGACTAGGAATAACATAGAATCATAATTTTCTTTGCCGTCTTCTGGACTCTCTCCAATTTGTCCACAACCTTTCTGTAGTGGGGGATGGGGGTCCAAAACTGGACACGATACTCCAGATATTGCCTCACCAGGGCTGAATAGAGGGGAATAATCACTTCCTTCTATCTGCTGACAATGCTCCTACTAATGCAGCACAATATGCTGTTGGCCTTGGCCATAAGGGCACACTGACTCATATCCAGCTTCTTGTCCATTGTAACCCTCAGGTCCTTTTCTGCAGAACTGCTGCTTAGCCAGTCAGTCCCCAGTTTGTAGCAGTGCATGGGATTCTTCCATCCTAAGTGCAGGACCCTGCACTTGTCCTTGTTGAACCTCATCAGATTTTTTTTAGCCTAGTCCTCCAATTTGTTTAGATCACTCTGTATCCTATCCCTAACCTCCAGTGTATCTACCACTTTCCACAGTTTAGTGTCATCCACGAACTTGCTGAAGATGCAATCCGCCCCATCATCCATATAATTAATGAAGATGTTAAACAAAACCAGCCCCAAGACCGATCCCTGGTGCACTACACTTGATGCCAGCTGCCAACTAGACATCGAATCATTGATCACTACCCATTGAGCCCGATGATCTAGCCAGCTTTCTGTCCACCTTATAGTCCATTCATCCAACCCATACTTCTTTAACTTGCTGGCAGGAATACTGTCGGAGACCATAGCAAAAGCTTTGCTAAAGGCTCCTAAGTACTTCAGGTACATAGACTCCTAAGAACTTCAGGTCATTTTTAAAAATGGGACTTGACTTAAGTCACTTTAGTTCTTTCGAAAATATTACATCTTATCTAAATTAGAAAATGTATTGATTATTGTGGAATTATACCAGCAATGTTACCTTGAGTCAAGCTTTAATTAAAAAAAAGGTTGAAACTGTTTGATTGCTAAAAATGTTCTCAGTGATATAACCTAAAAATAATTAAAATGATTAACATTATTTGTAAATTTTTCTTTTCATCTGAAAAAACCCAGATATGTTCCAGGGCTGAAAAGTCCATTTATAAACCTCTGAGAATAGGGATTTAGAATGAAAACTGTTGACAGAGCCTTAAACCTAAAGCAATGCTAGTGGGTGCCATTATAGTACCGTATTTTTCGCTTTATAAGACGCACCTGATGATAAGACGCACCTAGGCTTTAGAGGAGGAAAATAGGAAAAAAATATTTTGAACCAAAAGGTGGGCTAAAATATTTAATAAAATAACATAATAATATGTAAACATGAACAACAGTCAACAGCAGCATTAAGAACCATTATTACTGTAATTAACAGATGAGGAGAGATTTTTATCTTAGAACAATACACCTCTAGTCATCAGGAAATGGCTTGTTAATTGCATCTTTCTAAAATTGGATGCAGCAGGAGACTAGGGTAGTCTTCTACAACAAAATACAGTAATGAAAGAACTGTCAGCACTCTCCTTCATAGTTATGGGGGCACTGTAGCTGAGAACATCATTGGATGACACACTGGTATGAGGGATCTGTGGATGATGCACTGTTGTGCGGGTTATAGTCATACACACATTTCATTTTTAGGCTGGCCCCTGAGCTGTCACTCACCCAGGGACTTTAGGTGACAGTGCAGGGGATAGTACAGGGTGACGGAGGGCCACTATAACTCCTTTCCTTTCTCTCTCCCACAGCATGAGCAGCGGAGCTCTGTAACAGCTGTAACTCCTTTCCTTTCTCTCTTACAGAGCTCCCCTACGCCTGCTGTGGAACAGCTGTAACTCCTTTCCTTTCTCTCTTCCACAGCAGGAGCAGCAGAGCTCTGTAACAGAGCGGGAGGAAGGGAGTAAGCTGATTGGTGGAGGCGGGGGAGCAGCCGCAGTTCCTGCCGGGCTCACCACCAATCAGCTGTACTTACCGAGGGCAGTGCAGAGGAGAAGGAGAACTGCTCTCCTCTCTCCTCCTCCCCTGCTATGGAGCAGACCCAGCCAGCTGCTGCGTGGTAAGGATCGCTCCTGCGATCCTGCAATAGTGCCGGCCAGCTTGATTTTCGGCACGTTTGCTTTATAAGACGCACTGACTTTTTCCCCCACTTTGGGTGGGAAACTTAGTCATTTTTTAGGTAACAGAGTATGCTATGCCTCTGCTCATGGACAGTATCTTGACCCCAGTTCAGCAAGGTACCTGCACACACATCTACTTAGCATGTGAGTAATTCCATTAGAGACATGTTTTATGCCTCGCTAAATTAGGGGTCTTGTGCAGATAACTACCAAAAGTAATTATAAACTTCAAGACAGTTAAGTGGCCAAGTCAAGAATCATAATTGCTACTATACACTGATCATGTTCTCTGACTTTCAGCAGCCCCTCCCCAACCTCTCATCCCTGAGCTCCAACAGAGAGTTGATTTCACAGGTTTGAGAAAAGCCAAAAGGATACACCCCATCATTTCCCCAGTGATCACTTATTTTGCCCCTTACTGCTATAGAAAAGGGTTGACCTGAATTTGGCTCATAATTTTGACTGGACAATTTAAAAACAGGCATTTGGTGAAAGACACCATAGAAATGCTAGATTAGATAGCTAGGTATGTTAGGCTATGTTTAAATATAAATTACACACGCTTGACTTCAATATGTTTTTAAACCAAGTGCACCACGTTAACTAAACTGGTTTAAAATTGCAACTTAACTTCAATTGATGCAGCTTTCTTGTGTAAATAGGCCTGTATACAGATATCTTTGCATTACACTTTCTGTTCTTGAAGTACAGTTGAATGCAAGTTTTCTATAACCCATTAATTCAGCAACTATCTGCCAATGATTTGTCCTGGGTACTTGTTAAACAAGAAGATAAGTTATCTCATCATTGAATTGTAGATTGTGACCCAAATTAAATTCCAGATGAAATCAAATTGTCTGTTTACTTACACAAGGGCTGAATTTGTTTCACAGTATGTCATGTCATATTACAGTAAAAGTGCTGTATCATGCTGATAATATGGATAAAATGTGAAGAACAGAATAACAGTCAAGTGGTAATAAAAATGCTAGTCTAGCCTTATGTATGTGTAAGCCACTGACTGGCTAGGAGTTGAACACCTTAAGTAACTAAATAGTTAGCACATCTTTTTGTGCATACGTCATGTATAGTTATGATGGTGTTGGTGGATAGGTATTGGTAAACTGTCCACAACCTAACTTATTTGTGAAAGGACAACACTCGATTACTCAGCTGAGAATACAAGAAAGTACAAATGTTGTTTAAATGCTTTTGTATCTAAGGCACTTGGTAGAACAGAATGTTTCCACTATAAAAATGTGTTGCCCTAGTAGGAAGCACTTAATCTATTTGTAGGTTTGTAGTAAGGAATAAGGTTACATTTTTCCTCAAGATGCTGTGTTTTGTGCTACCAACTCTTTAATTACACACAAGCACAACATTTTAAGTTTGTTTGGATGTTTTTAGTTATCCAGGTGGCTTCAAACAAGTGACAGCAACGCAGCTTCACCTAAAAGATCCAACAGCAGTAAGTACCTCTGTTTCACTTTCACTTTTGCTTTCCTTAGTTGGTTTAGGGGAACTCTTTTGTCATATTAACTTGTTATTCTTCTGATGGACAAAAAACTGAATCAGGCTCCTCCATTGTCCCTTTTACCAAGCCTTCAAAAAGAAATAGTTACTGCAAAGATGGAAAATAGAAACTGTGGTGTTTATCTTGTAGCTGGGATCTCCTTACTAACCAGCTGCTCTCTCCTCCTTCATTGTATCATTCTCTCCTCTCTTTATTGTGAGTTCTATCTTCTCCTTCCCTCTTTTTCTTCACCTATTGACTCTTTCACCTGCTCTCTCTCTCCTCTTTGGTGTGGCCTGAGTTCAGGAGAGTGCATAAGTACATGTTTAATTTTCAGCTCATGCTTAAATGCTCTCCTAAATAGGGATGCTTTACTGAATTGGTGGCCTAAATCTGCTTCACCGTCTTTTTCTTCCCATGCCTTATTTTTCTATGTTCCTTCTTTCCCCTTTGGTTTCTGCCCTTTTTTCCTGATTTTTTCCTCCCCCCACTCCTCCTGTGGTGGCCCCCCCAGCCATATGGAATAAGGAGCACTGTTTCTCTAATACAGCCAGATTTACTGGTTAAAATGTATTAGAGTTCTGCTTTTCTTGAGGTGGATGTATGATTGCATGGGGAATGCTCTCCTTCTTGCTCTAACATGAACTTTAGACAGCAGAAGGAATGGAGTGCAGACCAGAGATTCTTCACCAAAAGAAAACCATTGCTGTGGGAGTAGTGCTCCTATACTGTGGACTAGCACTTTAAACCCACTACACAAAACTAGAATAACATAGCCAAGAGGGTAAAACAGTTTCATCTTATAAAAAAATCAGTGAGTTGGTGACTACTGATGAAGCTAATGTATTTTGTGTTTACCTTTAATATGGAGCTTAAGTCTGACAATTTTAAGGATAGTTTTTTAGTTTTCAACAAAGTATTAATAAGGCTGTGCTTTTTGGCTAAAACTGGTTCATATTATGCTATTCAAGTTGGCAAATTAAGGTTCTTGACTTAGTTCATTTTTGACTGACTGATTTCAGTTTTAAAGATTTTACCTTTTTCCTAAATTACCTACCCCAAACCAGTCTTAGCTGAGCTGTACATCTTAATGAGCCTAGTCCTTTGTTAGCAGCCAGAGAGAATAATGCTGATTTGGAAAAAAGAATGCAACATAGTATACCTGCATCTCTCCTGCAGTGAAATTCAACATTGGATTCTTTTCACTGATTTTTAGCTGTTTTCCAGTGGTATAAGAATGGCCATTCTGGGTCAGACCAATGGTCCATGTAGCCCAGTATCCTGCCTTGTGACAGTTGTCAATGCCAGGTGCTTCAGAGGGAATGAACAGAACAGGTAATGATCAAATGATCCATCCCTTATTGCCCATTCTGAGCCTCTGGCAAACAGAGGCTAGGGACACTTCAGAACATGGTTTTGCATCCCTGCCCATCCTGACTAATAGCCATTGATGTACCTATCCTCCTTGAACTTATCTAGTTCTCTTTTTGAGCCCTGTTAGTCTTGGCCTTCACAACATCCCCTTGCCAAAGAATTCCACAGATTGACACTGCGTTGTGTGAAGAAATACTTCCTTTTCTAAATTTTAAACCTGCTGCCTATTAATTTTGTTTGGTGACCCCCTAGTTCTTGTGTTATGAGAAGGAGTAAATAACACTTCCTTATTTACTTTCTCCACACCAGTCATGATTTTATAGACTTCTGTCATATCCCCCATTGGTCATCTCTTTTCCAAGCTGAAAAGGCCCAGCCTTATTAATCTTTCCACATATGGAAGCTGTTCCTTGCCTCTAATCATTTTGTTGCCCTTCTGTGTACCTTTTCCAATTCCAGTATGTCTTTTTTGACATGGGGCGACCAGATCTGCATGCAGTAATCAAGATAGGGGCATACCATGGATTTATATAGAGGCAATATGATATTTTCTGTCTTATTAACTATCCCTTTCCTAATCATTCCAAACATTCTGTTAGCTTTTATGTCTGTTGGTACACATTGAGTGGATGTTTTCACAGAACTATCCCCAATGACTCCAAGATCTTTTGTGCTAATTTAGACCCCATCATTTTATATGTATAGTTGAAATTTTATTTTCCAATGCGCATTACTTTGCCTTTATCAACATTGAATTTCACCTGTCATTTTGTTACCCAGTTTTGTGAGATACCTTTGTTACTTTTCACACTCTGCTTTGGACTTCACTATCTTGAATAGTTTTGAATCATCTACAAATTTTGCCACCTCACTGTTTACCCCTTTTTCCAGATCGTTTATCAGTATGTTGAACAGTACTCGTTCCAGTATAGATCCTTGGGAGACACCACTACTTAGTCCTTTCCATTCTGAAATTGACCAGTTAGTCCTACCCTTTGTCTCCTATCTTAAACAGTTACTGATCTAGGAGAGGGCCTTCCCTCTTATCCTATGACAGCTTACTTTGCTTAAGAGTCTTTGGTTAGGAACCTTGTCAGAGGTTTTCTGAAAATGGAATTACACTATATCCATTGGATTACTCTTGTCCACATGCTTGTTGACCCCCTCAAAGAATTCTTGTAGATTTGTCAGGCATGATTTCCCTTTACATAAACCATGTTGACTCTTCCCAATAAATCGTGTTCCTCTGTGTCTTTGATAATTCTGTTCTTTGCTATAGGTTCGACCAGTATGTCTGGCATTGACGTTAGGCTTGCTGGCCTGTAATTGCCAGGATCTCCTCTGGAGCCCTTTTTAAAAATTGGCATCACATTAGCTATCCTCCAGTCATCTGGTACAGAAGCTGATTTAAATGATAGGTTACATATCACAGTAAGTAGTTCTACAGTTTCACATTTGAGTTCCTTCAGAACTCTTGTGTGAATGCCATCTGGTTCTGGGGATTTATTACTGTTTAATTTACCAATTTGTTCTAACACCTCCTCTGACACCTCAATCTGGGACAGTTCCTCAGATTTGTCACCTAAAAAGAATGGCTTAGATTTGGGAATCATCCTCAGATGTGAAGACCAATCCAAAGAATTCATTTAGTTTCTCTGCAATGGCCTTATCTTCCTGGAGTGCTCCTTTAGCATCTTGATCAACCCCATTGCTTGTTTAGCGGCTTCCTGCTTCTGATGTATTTAAAACATTTTTTGTTGTTATTTTTTTGAGTCTTTATCTAACTGTTCCTCTTATTCTTTTTTGGCCTTCCTAATTATACTTTTACACTTCACTTGCCAGAGTTTATGCTCTTTTCTCTTTTACTTATTAGGATTTAACTTCCACTTTGTAAAGGATGCCTTTTTACCTTTAACTGCTTCTTTTACTTTATTGTTTAGTCAAGGTTGCACTTTTTTGGTCCTCTTACTGTGTTTTTTAATTTGGGGTATATATTGAAATTGAGCCTCTATAATGGTGTCTTTAAAAAGTTTACATGCAGCTTGCAGGGATTTTACTTTTGGCACTGTACCTTTTAATATCTGTTTAACTTCCTTATTTTTGTGTAGTTCCCCCTCCTGTAATCAGATGCTGCCATGGCGGACTGCTTTGGTGGTCGTCCCCTGTCCCTCCTGAAAGATGTTAAATTTTATTATAGTAGGCTCACTGTCACCAAGTGGTTCAGCTGTAAAAGTATATACTGTCCATGTGATATATCCAAGAACTGAAAAGTGTGATCATATTGAACTTTGGCCCCTAGTAACATCTGGGTTGAATGTGTAATGCACAAATAGGATGTTACTACTTCTGCTGAGGGAAACGATTAATAGGTAATAATTGATAGCTCAACGTTATTGATTACCAAGATTTTAAAAAATGGGAGCCTACCTGTGGATTTAGGTATTTAACTTCTGGGTCCTATTTTTGAAGATCTAGGCTGATCTGGATATATAGGCCTGGTCTACACTTACCTTCCAGATTCAGCGGCAGTCGACGGGAGATACACAAGTGACATAAATCACTTGCGTATCTTCCGTCAACTTTGCTGCGTCTGCTCCGCGCGCCGTCCACACTGCACTGCGTTGAAGGGAACAGCGTTCCCTTGGACACAGCACTACTTACCGGGGTGGCTTTCCTATGTTGATTGCTGGATCAACTGAGCGGGTCTACACAGACCCGCTCAGTTGATCTAGAGACATCGAACTAACAGCGACGAATTTGCCGCCGTCAGTGTAGACCCAGCCATAGATATGAGCTTTGTGACAGAGTTGGGGAAGACGTATTTGGAGTTCTTTCCCTTGCTTTTAATGAGAGTTGTGGGCATGCAACATCTCTCAGGGTTAGACCCTGAGGATATGTCCTCTCTGCAGTTACAACCCCACAGCTTGCTCATGCCAGCTGCCTCGGGCTCAGGCTCAGCAGCTGTTTAATTGCAGGGTAGACATTTGGGTGTGGGCTGAAGCCTGAGCTCTAGGACACTGTGCGGTTGGAGGGTTCCAGAGCCCGGGATGCAGCCTGAGCCCAAACATTTACACTGAAATTAAACAGCCCTGCAAGCCTGAGCCCCACGAGCCTGAATCAGCTGGCCTGGGCCAGCCACTGGTATCTAATTGCAGTGTAGACATGTCCTAAGACACAAATCCATTAGGGCCTGATTCAAAGCCCAGAGAAGCCAATAGAAAACTCCCATTGACTTCAAACGGATTGGCTCAAGCACATTTATATAACTAATCTTAAAACACTTCATTTTATCCACACCAGATTATGCATCTGTTGAAATATTATTGTTTGTATAACATAGTTGTGAGACCAGGACCTTGTTATGTTTGGCACTGTACAAATGCAGAACAAAAAGGTGGTCACTGCCCTCAAAGAGTTTTGCTGCTTCTAATCAGTTCTCATTGTACTCAAAGCAAAACAAAAAAGCACTTTTAAAGGGGATACTCTAATGTATCTGTACTGACTTCCTAAACTATTGTTAATTCCATGTCTAAAATCAGTTCTCTGCTTTACCATTTTTGTTTGAACTTCAGATATTGAAATTCAGATAGTACGCTGGGAGGCACTGTAACCTAATTTATTTTCAACGGCCTGAGAATTGGATCCTTTATAAATTCCCTTCTGGCATTCACTCTGAGTTTCATTTTTCTTGCCAAACTCCTATAGATGAATTTCTCTGGGAACAAAGACAGATTCAGTGCATTACAAATAGTTAAAACATGTCTGACAAAGACTCAAAGACTAGCAAATGGTGATATAGTTCAGTACTTTATCTTACTTAGTGAGAAATATGTTCTTGTGTGGCAGCACTCTGAAGAGCTCTGGGGAATTTTTCTCTCTGTGTTCAAAGCAAAACATCTAATTTGTTAGTTAAAGAGATCATTTTTATGTTTTTGTCACATTAATAAATTAGAATAGTAAATGGTAGTTAAGTATGTCAAATCTTCTGTCTATGTAGCTATTCTCATAGGTCATTCTGATCTTGATTAGTTTAGTGGACCATGATGGCATAGCATTGGTTTATCTGCAACCTGTACAAAAAAGACATGACAAAAAATATAGTTAGCTGTGTGTGCATGAAACTGTTAACAACCTGGGTGTATATTCTGAATTTTTTAGCTGTCTTTCACAGACAACAATGTTTTTGTAACTACATGAAATAGCAAAGATGAAAGCTGAGAACAGGACCTGATTATAGAAAGAATTTATAAATACTACCAGATTATATTCCATAGGTTGGTGGTTCTGTGATATTTACTTATAGTTATGAATCTATCAAGATTAACTTTATTACCTCTAGTAAATTTAAGTTGAAAGTATTTTTGAAAGTGGAACTCTGTACTAAATCACCCTTTATTTTGCTACAGACTCTAGATATATAGGTGGAAACTTCATATTGTAGATGTAATAAAGATAGTCAAGAAAGACTTTTTTGTCCCAAAGGCGAGTAGAAATTATTTGCCCTCCTCTCTTTTTTTCCTAAAACTGTGTACCTATTTCCCTCTTTCTTCTTTCTCCACCTCCTCCTCCCTGTACTTTTCAGTTCCTCTCCCTTCTTTTTCCTACCTTAGATCCCTTATTTCTTTTGCTCTCTGCTCTTATATTTTTGTCCCTCTGCCCTCCCATCCTCTCTTTACTTAACCATACTTTTTTTTTTTATATGGCTGGTCCCATCCTCCCCCAAACCGCCTTCCCTCCAAACATTGACATTCTCCATGCTGCTTCAGTCCAAGGTCTTATTTAAATGACAGTCTAATCAGGGATTCATTTTCTATTTCTTGCTATGCCTATACAAATACAGAACACCGGGCACCCCAACACTGAACCATTCATTGCTGGGGAGGGTGAGACTTCACTTACTAGTGCAATAAGGCTTTAAAACTTTAAATCAATAAACTATAAATACAGGAGCAGTACACACACCTATTCTCTGTTTTACTATTCATTGGAAGGTTGTCTTACTACAGGATAATAAGGAAGCAAGCCTTCTATTACAAAGTAATTAAGATATAGCATGATCTGGTCAGAATTAGTATGAAATATTTTTTAAAACCATCTATCAACAAGGTAACCAGGTTCAACACCAAAAATCCTATTTATATCATAGCTATTTGCACGAATAGTGTTCAGAAGTAAAGATGTAAATTAATTCAAGGCTCCTAAAGCATTTTAACACTAAATAGATGTACTGCCTATAATTAATGTAATTAGCAAACTATTTGCTTTCACTTAAAACATGGTAGAAGTTATTTAACTTTAAAGGATTAAACAATGACTAGTATTGCATATTCAACTTTTAAATTTAATCTTTTAAATGTATTAAACAGTGATTAGTGATTACTAACTGTCACAGCTGGGGTTTGAGCAGCCAGGACTAATGGGTAGAGCTGGAATTGGGCCTAATGAGCCAAGGGTCAGAGCTGTAATCAGAAGCCAAGAACCAGGCCAAGAATCAGAATTAGAATCCAGAAATCAGACTGGAGGGTCCAAAGCTAAAGGCAGAAACCAGGAACCCAAACCAAGACGAAGGAGCAGGGTCTGTTGTAGCAGCTAGCTGGGGATCCACCTAGTTGTACGAACAACTTCCTGGTATCCCTTCCAGGCTTAAGTACTGTTCCTGGACCAATCAGGGACCTCATGAGCACTGCTAGTCAGCCCCTCTCTGGGCAGCATTTCCGGTGATGCTTGGCCTCACAAGGCTCACAGTCCATCGATCACTGTCAGGTTGTACCATAAATGCAGCAGTCATTCAAGGACCAGCAGACCCAGATTCTAGCCCTGAGGATCCTCACACTAACAGTGGTAAGATACTGGGCTTGTTACATCCATTTATTTATCTTTATGTTTAATGTCTGTCTCTTGCCGCTTCACACTTGAGAGTATTATAAAATTCAGTCTCTCTGAAAATCCTGCATTTTTGCATCCTTCTGATTTCTTATGTTTATTGTAGCATGGATGACTTAAGGTACAATTATAGTCAGGAAAGTGACTTTGTGAAAATGTCATCTTTTTACTCAGTGGTGTGTTCATTGTGTTTATTCTGTCATATTTACTGATCTTATTGACAGACGTCTTTTTAAGGGAATACCCTTTATTCTTTGTAGCATTTCAGAGTCAGTTAAAGCATAGGCCAATGTGCTGGATTTCAGCATCTTCCTCAGAATTATTAGCTATGGGGAAATATATTTAAAAGAGGTCAACATTGGTCTAACTTTGCTTCCATTGAAATCAATAGGAATTTTATCATTGGGAGCAGAGCTGGACTAATGCTGAGTACTTTTGAAAATCCCACCCTAAATTATGAATACATAATCTTTTACAGGCATGCAAATCACATAGTTTGACATACAGGATGAAGTTTTAAGTCTGAAAAATATCTTTTTACTAATAAATTGAAAAGTTTTAATGAGAGATGATAAACGTGGAATACTTCATGCAATTTTACTAAGTCAATTTTCACAGAGCTTTAACTATTTAAAAGCATTTTGGGGGTGTTTGACAAAGTCCTTTTTCATTGTGAGAGTTTAACTACTGGCAAAATAAATTCCTGTGCAGATCTGTCACAAAGCCTAGTCATTGTGCTGGTCATTTGTAAACAGGTGAATTTTATCCTATGTAATTAGAAATCTGGTTGTTTTATAATCACCAGAGGTCTGGTCCAACACCCACTGAAATCCGGGGAAAACTAACTGACTTCACTGGGCAGTGAATTAGGTTGGTCTGTAGGAAGCTGAACGTGTCAAACAGAGGAATCAAAGGGAATCGCTTCTGTAAGCCAGTGTTCTCATTCTGCAAGACGTAGTTTCCATCATTGATTATCTCTCCTCCCAACCTTGTAATCCACTGCTGGTTGGTCCTCAGAATGTTGCATTATGCAGGTCACCAGGAGAGGGACTCCAAACCATGGGTTATCCGTGGCCCATAGTTTGATTACTGCTAGCCTAAGATAAAGATTCTATTAACTGATTTATTTAACTGTAGCAATAGTGTTTAGTGTGAACAACTTCTATCTAATCCCATGTATCAGAAAAAAGGCAACATCTTAGAAAATAAGGGATGAAATTAATGGAAAAGGCTTTCTTCAGTGTGGAAGATGTTGCCACATGATTTATTGTAAATTTCTGTTGTATTGCAGAAGGGCTTTGTGATGAATATGACAATTTTCAGCTTATGCAGGAAACAGTTTTACCCCCAGTATTGGCCCCATTTTAATTATCTTGCCAAAAAAAGGTACTTCCATTCCCCAGAAAATGATTAGCACTTGTACTGGGCTTTGACGACACACACATTTTATTTCTATTTCTTCTGTTTCCTCTCAATTTTTGTATTTAATTTTCACAATGCTCCTTTGAGGTAGGTAAATCAACATTATTATTCCCATTTAAAAATTTCCTTGTTACACATGGTGTAACGGATATTCCAAGAAACCTGGAACCTCACAGTGAGGCACTCAGATCTAAGAGCACAGGAGTTCTAGCTTCTGTTGTACCCGTAATGTGTTTCTTCAACATCCTGGGATAGTGTTCTGTTTTTGGTGGAAATGTAAGAGCCACAGAGAAATGGCAAGTTAAAGCAGCACGTGACCAGCCTGCTTTCATTTTACACCATTCTGATGCATGACAGATCTCGTAGGCTCCAGAGGAATTGCAATAGATGGGCAGAGTGAGCAAACAAGTTGTCATCTTAATGCTGTGGATAAGAAGTTTAATGGCTCCTAAATGGGCCCTTCAAGCTTAAGAGAAACAGTGATAGAGTTGGCTTGAGGCAGATCAACTCTTTCACATTTCAGAAGAATACTACTGGGAAAAGCCAAATGGAGCAAACAAGTTTCTACTCTGTATTCTGAAACAGTCTAAGTGGATCTCAGACATCTTGATTTTTATCACTCTTTTACCTTCGACCTTTACAGATCTGATATGTTGGACACAGGTTTTTTTTTCAATTTTTAGCTGCCAAAGGCTTTGTCCTAGAAAATCAGAATCCATCCTCCTTAGCACAGAAAGGCTTCCTATGCAGACAGTCAGGCTGAATACCAAAAAAGAAAGATCCTAGGTCTCTCCAGCCACAGAGAGACTTAATCGTACCATCCCTAATGTGATAAGTTGAGAGATTTATCTTTGGAACACAAGAAGGGATCTCCTCTGTATTTTCCATCCTTGGCTGGAAATCAACTGGAAATCAACCTCCAGGTCCCAATTAGATTCCAGACAATTAATTCAGAACAAAGTAGATAGAAACCAAGACACTCTTAAGTTCCCAGGAAATTGTATTCAACCTGTAACTGAGTTGCTCTACAGAGGTCTTTGTCAAGTCAAGAAAGAGTCTTTGGAAGACTTCTATCCCCTTAAAAGCTTGTTCCTTGTTCAAGCTGAACTGAATGTTCTGACTGTCTTTAGTAATATCTTTCAAGCAGGTGATAGTCTAGGAACTCCTTCCTTTAATTGCAAGCAAGCTTTCAAACAATGAAAGTTGACAACAAGCCATTTTTGATTAGCAAATAGATGTGTGGATAGCCATACCTCTTGATCACCATCTTCTTCAGATTCTTTGGATGGATGATATTTTATCCAACAAAGTAGTTTTGATCACTACATCCTTGGCATACAACAACTTCTTTTCTGGACTTTCCACCTGCTGGAACTATGAAGTACCATCTTTATAGGGTGAAATTTAAGTATTGCTAATATTTCTGTCTAACAAGTAGAGCAGAGTGGCTATTCACTTGTGAACTTTTGAATCGGACATCTTTTCCTTGAAGATTGATCTCTAGCAAGAAAAAAATCTTCTCAAGAAGTTATCAGAATAATCAAATCTTGTCTTGAAAAATTAACAAATTTTTGTCTCCAAAACCAGCTGAGCAGATCTGTGTTTTAAAATAAGTTTTTCTAATTCTAATGTTCTTGATTTTGTTTTAGTGGTTCCTTCATATTGGATTATCCAGATTATTCAGGATGTGTTTAGTGAAGAAGAAATTACCATTTCATTTTTAACCTTTCACTGGATTTCCTAAATTTAAGTGCAGATTGTTGGATGATCCATGGATTACATTAATAATACATTTCTTCTCTAGTTTCAGTGTGATAATCTATTGCTCTATTTTAAAATGGTTTCCCTCTTCTTTAGTTTGGTGGTAGTTAATAAGGTTATCTGTAGTACCACCACTGGCTTCCTTTGGGGCATATGTTGAGGACAGCTTCAATTTCTGCTGCAGGCTGCTAAGGGAATGCATTGACTTGCCGCATCCCAGGACCTCCCAGCCTATACATCCATCTCACCAGTATTACCCACTATTTATGCTGACTACCTGGCTGAACACTCCTAGCCTTCCCTCTGGTAGTCATGGAACCTGTGATAAGGTGCTTCACAGCTTCTACTGATTTAACCCTGAGCTGAATCTAGTCCTTCATCTTTTATAAGGGAATGAAAACTAGACAAGAATTAGACCAGAATCTTTCTTAGTTTAGCAGTTTGAACTGTTCCTTTATTTGTTTTGCACATCTTTTGGAAAATTTGAGCAAAGAAAATTGCTTCGGGGTGTTTTGAAAGCAAAGAGCAGAGAGATTAGTACTTTCAGTTTGTTTATGTGCAAGAAGCAGATGTTTGGAACTCAAAGGCAGTTTTTATTTAAAAAAAAAAAAGAATTAATAAATGTAGTTCACTTGCATAATTACTGTAAAGTTTGAGACCAGAATTGTGAAAACTCTGTCCATAATCTTTGCCCTACACATCTTTTCAGGTCCCTAAAAATGGAAATGTCTAGACTTTAAAACAACTGAGCACTTCCAACTCCCATTGACTTCAGTAGGATTTATGGATACTTGTCCCTTCTGCAAATTAAGCTACTTTTAGGTAGGTACCTGGATTTAGGAGCCTAGTTCAGCCACCCCATTTTGAAAGTTTTGGCCTGAAATAAATATTGCCAAATTTCACTATATTTCCTAATTGAAAAATATAAGCAAAATATAATCGACCCTGCTTATTTAATTACGTCGGAAACCTCACATAAAAAATAGTGAATATAAAACAATTTCAGATAAGTGAGAAAGTACTGTATGTGAACTGGCCACGATATTCAGTGTCTGGGTTGCAACTGGCGAAGAATTAGTGGTTCACAATTACTCACAGTGCTCTTTCACCTACTAAGGATAATTATATCAGAGCAAGGTTTAACACTGGAAATATGCTATGAGGAAGCTTCCTGTGGTGTCATTTCCCCAGTGTATGCAGCTGCAGGCATTGAAATAAGGGAGCTTAAAACATTCTTATTCACCTTTTGAATGTCATTTAAAAATCACTTACATGCATAGACTTGTATTGCATCTGTGTACTAATTCCTTTTAGAAGAAAAACCTGGAACAGAAAATATGGAGAAATACTGTTGGTCTTTGAAAGACTATGAAGTTTGGGTCAGGGAAGGTAGGGAGTAATTTTAGGCTAGTAATGCACATGTTAAAAGACTATTTATAAAACATCAAACACAGTAGATTTTTCTTTTAAAATTATGGGGAGGAGAATGGTTTTTAATAAACCGGAGCAAAACTTCAAAGTCTGGATTAGTACAGACATAGAACTGTGATGGATTGGGAAGGATATTGGAACAGGATCAAGTATCTTAGAAGTTCTAAATTCTCTCAGCAAGACTTCACAGGTGGTGTGATCTCTGGTTGGGTTGTGAATGAAAAAAATTGCTTTTAATATTGTTAATCTGTTCCTCATTCTGAGCCCAATTCTACAAAGTGGGAAAGGCTATAAAAGTCTTTCAGGATTATGCTTTCTGAAGGGTATCAATTGAAAATACCCGTTAACTCTAGAGTTTTAGGTAGTTGTGCAGAGTAGTGATGGGGTGGGTTAAAAGCAGTACAATCAATATGCATAAATGAAATTAAATATTCAAATTTCAGAGAGGTGTTAACAAAAATCTAATTCTGAAAGCCAGAGTGATACAGCTGTGTTTGAAATAATTTCCATGTAACCTGTATAATTAGTAATCTACATAATTAGAAGAAAAGCCTTATGGCTAAGCAGGAAAGAGAACCAAGAGCTGATATGAAGAGGATATATGTAAATTTGATGTACACAGAGTAGCTCTTACTAATCTAGGAAAAAATCCAAATATCCTGAAATTTTTTTAGGTTATTCAGTACTTTTAGTTGAATCTTTCATACCCTGAATTCTTTGTGAAGGCTAATCCATTGAGATAAATCTGGAGTAAAGGTATGCTGTTAATGTTCTAGGATTACTTCTTGGCTATTACATTTATTTTAGTCCCTTGCATATACTTTCTCCTTGGACTTCAGTAAATGTATTTTGTACTTCCAAGGATACCGAGTGGTATTGTTCTGTTGATACCCACCTTTACATTTGTTTTATTTATTCAAAGATTCTTTTCCAGGACTTAACCACTCTTGGATGTGACAAACGTGTATCAGGCAGTATTAGGCTACAAATAAGACACAGGCTCTATCAATCACCACCAATGAAAACTGAAATCTTTGAGTCCTAATGTACAAATCTTCTCTTGAATTTTTTTAATAAAAAGCTTTTTCATACTAAAAAATTGCTTGTTTTGCACTAGTATATCTGACAATGTAAGAGTTTACTAGAGCAGATTTAAATGTAATCTAGTCCTGTGTGCATGAGCAGCTTGTTTAATCAACAAAAGTCAGACGCATTAATGTAACTGTCTCCAAAAGAGCATTTCTAGGCTATGCTACCATATTCATTTCATTGTAGTTTAAGACTCTGAATATTTGAGACTTGAAGTGAATATCTATCACAGGTTTTGTTTTGTTAACTTTTTTGGAGATCTTTTATTGGAGCAATCTATTTAAAATTAATGTTTTTGGCACTTTTGTGGTTTGCATCTGAGGATTTACATCTAAACCAGTGATCCTCAAACATCACCTCTTGCCCACCCCACCCCCACCAGTAATAGAATGTGTCTGCCCTGCCCCCTTCCTTCTTTCCCTCTGTCCAGGAGGGGCCAGGTGCCAAAAGGGGGGCTGACAGCTGAGTCGTGGCCAGCAGCAGGGCCATGACTGAGGCAGGGTGCCGGAGCAGAGCTAGGGGCAGAAAGGGGCTAGGTGGTGCTCCCTCCCTTCCCCTTCGGGAGGTTGGCCCAGGCCCCACTGCCTTCCCCTCCCCCCTATGTTTCTCAGCATGCCCCAACAGTTTGAAGACCACTGATCTAAGCCCTTACAAAAATTAAATTAACAGCTCAAAAATGTATTAACTGGCCAAGTTAAACAAAGGTGTCTTAAGTTTAGAGGTAATAGCTAAAACTGTATAAACCAAAAGAAATTCTAGATTTGAGAAGGTGTACAGCAGCTTAATGCTTTGAACCCCAAGATATTATGCAAATCTGTGGACTCTGTTCAGCATGTATAAATCTGAATGCTGGGTTCAATACATAAAGTAGAATGATATAATTGAAAGACTTAAGATTTTCCAGTGTCTTGTATATGAGGAATGTTTTTTATAAAATAGGATGTGAAATCTTATTGGTTGCTAGTACCATGAGTAAAGAACTGGGAGAATGCATAAACAACTGTACAGGATGGAGCTTGATGGATGCTGGCTTAACAGTATCTATCATTGAAACTTTGACCTCAGTGCTGCAGAGAGAATTAGGTGGGCAGGCTCTTTTGCTGAGGTGGAGTCAGTGGGAGGTTCTGCATTTTTCATTGTAGAATTGGGACCCTGGTTATTTAAGGTGTGTTGTTTGTTTTTTTTTTAAATCTAGTCACCATCATCATATATAAAAACATCATTTTAACTGCTCTGTTAATTCTGTTTATGGGAAATGTGTAGCTGAAATGTAAGAAAATTCTTTTTTTACTGAAAGACATTGCTTAATTTTAATGAAATAATGAGCCCATGTGCACATTTCTATAAACTACAGAACAGCTCTCTTGAAATTCTGTAGTTTTTGTTCAGTTCTTTTGTTGTAGAACTCCATTATATTTCTTTTGTATTCAAGTAACACCAGAGTCCGCTTATAGCTAATTTATCACCTTGAAAATGACTCTAGTTGGTGTGTTTTTTTCACTGTATGTTTTTTATATTGCAAAAGTAGCCAGTTCAAATTCTTTTAAGCTTTTTTTTTTAATTAAAACTTCTGATCTTTATCATAAAAAACAATTTGAGCTAGATGGTGGTTTCAAGGCAGGGTCCTAAGCAAGGAGAGGATGTGTAAGTTGCACCACTCCAGGAGAAGCTGTTGTTCAGAAACAGACCACAGTCCTTTCCTGTCTGTCCCTTGCTGTCAATGGATGTGAGCAGGGTTAGTAATTTGCATCTGACCTATACCAGCAGCAAATTAAGGAACTGCCACACACCAACACAACTACACTGGCCAGTGAACGTGATGAGACTGGTGAAGCCCAGGCTCTGCCCACGCCCCACCCTCCTACTCTGCGTTGGGAGGGATGGGGAGGATGCATGCCCGGGCCCAAGGTTCGTACTCTTCCATGCTCCTTAGTGTGGCTGCGTAGTCCAGTTTGTAATCTAACCTTTATTATTTAAGCCATATAAAAATGTGATTTCCACAGAAAGGTACATTAAAAAATTGAGCTGTTTGTACTGTCAAATTTCAATAGTCACAAGTTGTTTTCTCTAACAGTCTTAATTTTATGTAAGCTCTGGAATGACAAGGGAAGCGACTAAGTTATATAGAAACAGGGAATGTACTGCATCAGACAAGCCTAATGTCATCCCGTTAGCTGTGAACAAAGACTGTTTCTTCATGATAAAGGTGATCCCAGACTTCCCGATTCAAATGACATACCTAATATGTGTGGGGAAGATTTGATTCTTGATTACGGTCAGCTTATGCCTTGAAATATGAGCTGTGAATACACTGATCATATTGAGTATGCCTAACTACAGATGATGGTGTTGGACATTTAATTATCCAGATTTCCCCTGATATCCAGCTTTACTGTTAGATGATGAATTTTTGTAGAATCTCAATGGATAGAAATTCCATGTTTGAATAATAAGAGAATAACTTTAGGAATATGCTGCTGACCACCTGGCCGGGATGCTGGTGATTATTATGAAATGCCTAGGGAGATTAGAGAGGCAACAAAAACAGAAAACCCAGTAATAATGGAGAATTCCAAACTACCCCCCATATTTAGTGGGTATATGTCCCCTTAGGAGAGGATGCAGAGATAGAATCTCTGGACATTGACTGCTTCCTGGAGCAGCTAGTCCTGGACTTCACAAAGGGGGAAACAATTCTTGATTTATTCTTAAGTGGAGCACAGGATCTGGTCCAGAATATAGCTGAATATAGCTGAACTGCTCAGAAATGGAGTGACCATAAAGTAATTGGATTTGGGATCCTTGTAAGGGGAATATATCAAAGGAACCCACCACAGTAGCAGTAACATCAAAAAGGGCAACTGCTTAAAGATGAATAAGCTAGTTAAACGGAAATGAAAAGGATCAGTTGTAAGAGTGGAATACCTGCAAGCTGCATGGAAACTTTAAAAAGAAAACAAAAAAACCCAACACGGTTATAGAGGCTCAGATTAAATGTACGCCCCAAATTTAAACAAAAATAGTAAGAGGACCAAAAAGCTGCCAGCATAGCGAAGCAGCAGAGTAAAAGAGACAGAGGCAAAAAGGTATTCTTTAAAAAGTGGTAGTAAAATCCTAGGAAAACTGAAAGGAGTATAAACTCTAGCAAGTCAAGTGTGAAAGTATAATTTGAGAAGCCAAAAAGGAATTTGAAGAGCAACTAGCAAAAGACACACTTTTTTTTTAGTATATAAAAATCAGGAAGCCTGACACACAGTGGAGCCACTGGATGATCAGGTGCTAATGGAGTACTCAAGGAAGAGCATGCCAATGTGGAGAAACTAAATGATTTCTTTGTATCAGTCTTCACTGCAGAGGATATGAGAAATTCCCACACCTGAGCCATTTTTTGTAAGTGACACATCTGAGGAACTGAGGTGTCAATAGAAGAGGTTTTAGAACAAATTGATAAATTAAACAGTACTAAGTCAGATGGTATTCACCCAAAAGTTCTGGAGGAACTCAAATATGATCTTGTAGAACTACTAACTGTAGTATCTAATGTATTGTTTATATCTGCCTCTGAAACAAATGTGTGGAGGATAGCTAATATAATGCAAATTTTAAAAAAGCTCCAGAGATGATCCTGGCAATTACAGGCTGGTAAGCCTAAATTCAGTACCAGACAAATTGGTTCAAATTATAGTAAAGAACAGAATTATCAGACACAAATTAACAATACGTTGAGGAAGAGTAAAGGTAGCTTTTGTAAAAGAAAAGCATGCCTCAGCAATCTATTGGAATTCTTTGAGCGGGTCATCAAACATGTGGACAATAGTGATCCAGTTGATAGAGTGTATTTGGACTTTCAAAAAGGCTTTGACAAAGTCCCACATCAAAGGCTCTTAAGCAAAGTAAGCAGTCATGGGATAAGAGGGACGGTCCTCTCCTGGATCAGTAACTGATTAAAAGATAGGATACAAAAGGTAGGAATAAATGGTCAGTTTTCTCAGTGGAAAGAAGTAAACAGCAGAGTACTGGGATCTGTGCTGTTCAACATATTCATAAATGATCTGGTAAAGGGTAAATAGTGGGGTGGTAAAGTTTGCAGATGATACTAAATTACTCAAATTGGTGAAGTCCAAAGCAGACTGAGAAGAGTTACAAAGGAATCTCACAAAACTGGGTGATTTGGCAACAAAATGGCAGATGAAATCTGATATCCTTAAATGAAGAGTAATGCATATTGGAAAACAAATCAAACTATACATACAAAATTTTGGGGTCTAAAATAGTTGTTACCACTCAAAAAAGAAAACATCCATGAAAACATCCACTCAATATGCAGTGGGAGTCAAAAACCTCACAGAATGTTGGGAACCATTAAGAAAGGGATAGTTGAGACAGAAAATATCAAAGTGCCACTATATAAATTCACGGTACTTCTACATCTTGAATACTGCATGCAGTTCTGGTTGCCCCATCTCAAAAAAAATATATTAGAAGTGGAAAAAGTACAGAGAAGGGCAACAAAAATTGTTAAGGATATGAAACAACTTACATATAGAGAGAGATTAAAAAGACTGGGACTTTTCATCTTGGAAAAGGGATGACTAAGGAGGAGGAAGAGAGAGAGAGATGATTGAGGTCTATAAATCATGAATGGTGTGGAGAAAGTGAACAAGAACCTGGGGTCACCCAATGAACTTATTAGGCAGCAGGTTTGAAACAAACCCAAGGAAGTACTTCTTGACACAACACAGTTAAACTTTGTAACTCGTTGCCATGGGTTGTTGTGATGGTCAAAAGTATAACCAGGTTAAAAAATGAATTAGATCAGTTCACGGAGGATCAATGGCTATTAGCCAAGGTAGGTAGAGACCACAACTCCATGCTCCCCAGTGTCCCTAAATTTCTGATTGCCAGGAGTTGGACCTGGAGGATAGGGGATGGATAACTCAATTACCCTGTTCTGTTCATTCCCTCTAAAGTATCTGGCACTCGCCAGTCAGAAGAGAGGATACTGGGCTAAATGGACCATGGGTCAGACCCTGAATGGCCATTCTTGTTTTCTTACAACCTGAGCTAGTGAATTCCACAGGGACCACATGCTATATGAAGACGTGTTTCCTTTTATTTGTTCGAAAGTTGGCCTTATTTCTTTATTAGAGAGACAAGGTGGGTGAGGTAATATCTTTTACTGCACCAGCTTCTGTTTGTGAAAGACATATGTTTTCAAGCTGCACAGAGCTCATTTGGAACACTTAAACAGCCGTTTATTTTCCAGCATGTCTGTTTTTAATAGATATGATGCAATTTTACAGTTAAACTATTCATTTTGAAACTTGACTTTAAAAAAAATTGAATCAGATTTAGTGCACAGAAATTGTCATACCAGAATAGATTTAGGGGTTCATCTTGTTTAGTGTCCTGCTTCTGACAGGTCTATACCAGGTGCTTCAGAGGAAAGTGGTAACCTGGTACAAACCTCTTTTTGAAGAAATTGAAATGTAATAACATCAGAGTATCTTAAAACCTCTCTTTTTATTGGGCAGAATCCATTAAATTAGCAGCTTTATAGATTTGTAGATCATGACCTGTTCAGTTCTACATGTTAATACTGTCATTTAAACTGATTTATTCCACAGCCTCAGGTAAAAAGCAGTTATTAAAGAGAAAATTCCTCCCAGCTGAGCTACATTTTTATTAAATATATGGGTATATAGATGTTACTATTTCTCAAACTTTTTTTAGACGTGTGTTTGGAAGTGGTCTGTTCAGAAAGCTTAGAATTCATTCGAAGCATAGAGAGGAAGTTCATGGTCTGACATATTTAAATATTCATGAATTTTAGGTGGAAAAATGTTGAGTGTAGGAAAAGTGAGTGGAGCTAAAAAAAAAGTAAATGAGAAAAGGGACATCTAGATAGGTTTCATCTGCAGTTGTATCCTTGTGTCCTCTCCTTGTGTCTTTTATTTTGCTACCATTTCTCATTTGATTGGCAGCATTTAATCAAGAAAATCACTTACTTAGCATTTGAATCATGAAACATTCTCTGAGTAATAATTACACAAATTCAGATAATTCAAATGTCTGTTTATCTTCAAAATTATCTTTAATTATCTATTTATAGTTTGACACACAGTTTATATATTGAACTAAGAATAAAATTTAACTTCTTGTGTAATTTTGTGCTTTGAGGGACAGTAATTATCTTTGTTTTTTGACAAAGTTTCTTTATAATATTTATTCAAAATTGGTGTCAACCCTATATGTTTATTCTTTCTGGGCCTATATGTTTCCCCCGTGGCCCTGATCAAGGGATGTTGAAGTCAACAGGACTCTTTCCAGTGACTAGAGAGCTTTAGATTAAATTCGAAATTACTTTATATCCTGGTTCATTTTTTTAACATTTTAGTCACTTGAAGAATAAATTAATATCTTTAGACAGCTGTTCTCTAAATTCATTCTACTATCTACTTGGCATGTGATAGTCTTCATGATTATAATGGTTTACACTTCTATAATGCCTTTCATCAGAGGATCTCAAGGCACTTTCAACAGATGTTTATCAATTAAGACTCTCAACACTGTCAGGTAGGTAAGTGTTATGTATAGTTTATAGATGGCAACCATCACAAAGAGGTTAAGACAAAAATTTTCCAAAATGTGCATTAATTTCTGGGTGCCCAAAGTTGAGAATCTTGGGGTTTGATTTTTCCAGGACACTGAGCACCTGCAGCTTCCATTGACTTGATTTGTTGTTCTTAGTGCTCAGTGCTTCTGGATAAACTGGGCCATAGGTGTTTCAAGCTGGGAACTCAGTTACTGGTCACTTCTGAAAATGTTAATCTAATCGATTTAGAAGATTTTCTGTACATTTTTGTGTCTCTCCATTTTAATGAAATAGAGGTTCTGTTTCACTTACATGTGTTTTAGACTGTTTTCCTTCTGAGTAAAGTCCATGTTTTCCTTGTGACTGTTTCTTATATAAAGAACAGGTGTGTCTGCAGACTGCCACAGTCATTTAGCTTCTCCCTTCACTGCAGCCACCTGTTGTCCTTTATAGGGAATTACCTGATTCAACCTAGGTTTGTATTTTAAGTAATCAGGATTGATAAATCTCACCCCGTAAGGGGCAAGGCACCCTGTTATAGAATGTGTGGAGAAAGTATTATGTAGGCTGCATAAATTTTGGTGGAATTATTTAACCATAATAAAAGTTGAAAATATATTGGTGAAAGAGAACCTTAATGCATATGTTATGAGGTTGTTCCAAAAGTCTCAACCACCTTAGCAAGTCTTTTGGAAATGTAGGACTGGGAGGGACCTCGAGAGATCATATCTAACCTCCTGTGCTGAGGCAGAAAGGAGTAAACCTAGACCATCCCTGACAGATGTTTGTCCAACCTGTTCTTAAAAAGTCCCAATGATGGGGATTCCACAACCTCCCTTGGAAATCTATTCCAGAGATTAACTACCCTTATAGTAAGAACGTTTTTCCTAATATCAACCCTAAATCTCCCTTGCTGCAGATTAAGGCTGTTAGTTCTTCTGTGCCTTGACATGGAGAATAATTGATCACCACTCTCTTTATAACTGCCCTTAACACATTTGAAGACTGTTAGCAAGTCCCCCCTCAGTCTTGCTTTCTCAAGATTATAAACATCCCCAGTTTTTTTTTAACCTTTCCTCATAGGTCAGGTTTTCTAAACCTTTTAAAATTTTGTTGCTCTTCTCTAGATTCTCTTGTTTTTCCACATCTTTCCTAGAGTCATGGCCAGAATTGGACACCTTATTTTGCTGAGGCCTTACCAGTGTTCAGTAGGGTGGGACAATTCCCTCCCATTTGTTGCATACAATAGTCCTGAAAATGTGCCCCCGAATTATATTAGCCTTTTTCACAACTACATCATGTTGTTGACTCATAGTCAATTTGTGATCTACTCTAACACCCAGATTCTTCTCAGAATTTTGTAGTTGTGCATTTGAGTTTTCCTTCCTAAGTGAAATACTTTGTCTTTATTGGATTTCATCTTGCTCTTTGACTACAGTCTTTCAGTCAGTTGTTCACCCACCTTCTAGAAATTTCATCTGGATGGTATTTTCCAAGTTTGCTTATGGGAATGTCATGTGGGATTGTGTCAGAAGCCTTACTAAAATCAAGATATATTACATCTATGGCTCCCCAGCAAATATACATTAAGCCAGTAACTCTGTCAAAAAAGGAAGGTAGGTTGGTTTGGCCTGATTGGTTCTTGACTTATCCATGCTGGCCATTCTTTATAATACTATTATCCTGTAGGTGCTTACAAATTGATTTTTTTAAATAATTTGTTCCAGAATCTTTCTAGGTGTCAAAGTTAAGCTGTCTCGTCTATAATTCCCTGGATCCTCTTTGTTCCCCTTTTTAAAATTCGGTACTACGTTTGCCCTTCTACACTCCTCTGGGACCTCATCTATCCACCCAGAATTCTCAAAGATAACAGCTAACAGTTCTGAGATTGCTTCAGGTGATTCCTTAAGTGCCCTAGAATTAATTTCATCAGACCCTGCTGCCTTGAATACATCTATTTTTTTCTACATATTCTTTAACCTGTTCTTACCCTGGTTTTTGGTTGTTAATATTACTTGTGTTCAATATCTGGTCTTTGTACATCTTTGTATTGAAGATTGAAGTAAAATAGATATTCAACATCTCTGCCTGCTTGATGTTAACGGTTATTACCACTCCTTCCCTGCTAAGTAGAGGACCTACACTTTCTTTTGACTTTCTCTTGCTCCTAATGTATTTGAAGAACCTCTTCGTATTGCCCTTTATGTCCCTAGCTAGGTGAAACTCATTTTGTGCCTTAACCTTTCTGATTTTGTCTCTACATAGTTGCACTATTCTTTTATGCTATTTAGCAATTCATCCATATTTCCACTTTTTGCAGGGTTCCTTTTTGATCTTCAGATCATTAAAGAGCTCCTGCTGGAGCCTTATTGGCTCTTACTAGTCTTCCTCTCTTTCCTTCACATTGGGTTAGTTTGGAGTCGCACCTTTAATATTGTTTCCATGAAAAACCGTCTGCTCTGCTGAACTCCTTCATCCCTTGGAATTTTTCTTCCCATGGGGTCTTACCCACCAGTTTTCTAAAGGCTGCTTTTTTGGAATCCATTGTCTTTATTTTGCTGCTCTCACTCCTTCCTTTCCTTGGAATCATATAATCTATCATTGCATGATCACTTTCACTCAAATTGCCTTTCAGATTCACAACCAGTTCCTCCCTATGAACATATCTAGTGCTTAACTGCAAATAGAGCTCACTGTGGACACTTTCATACTGGGATGTTATTGTCAGCACTCAGTGACCGTCAACAGGATTGATTAATCATTACATCAAATATATCCGTTAATTTAGAAGGAAAGTTGTAAGTGTTCTCTAATCCTGAGCAATTACACCCTAATACTTAGAAAGGATTCTGTACAGATGAGGTGTTTAGTGTGGCAATGATAGTTAAGGTTGCATAATTGTTTCCCTTCTGCCCCGTCTTAGAAGGTGGTGGGGTCTTCTGCCATACTTGTCTGCTTCTTTACTGGTGGTGTGCTACTAAGGCTGGTGGGTGCACAGGTACCCAGCCTTGCTCCCTCCAGTTTCTGCTTCTCTTCTGACAATTGCCTCTTCGATTGGTCAGGTTGCACCTCCAGATGGCGGTGGAGCTCCTGCCTGTGGAGGCAGTTGTTGAAGCAAAATCCAGGATCTGGAGGAACGGGCAGTTGGAAGCCCAATCTACCTCTTTCTCACTGTTTCTGCTCCTTTTGCATGCCTGTTTCATACACAGATGTATATCTTTTTCATAATATATATGTCTCTTACAGATTGTTAAACTGACTATTTATAGAATGCTTCCAAAGAACCTGCACAGAAGAACTATGATGCAGAGGCTGCACCTCTTTCCAGAAGATGTAAGTCAATAGTTTTACTCGGTTATGTTTTATTTTCTCATGCTTTCAGGAATTAAAGATTGAGTTTTAGAAATCTGTCTCTTCATGAGAAGACAGAAGTAAAAAAGCAGCTTGTTTCTTTTATAGCTAAAGACAGTTTGAATGTTAGTTTTTTTTTTCTTTTTAACTTCATAAAGCTCTGAAGATTAAATCATGCATTTAGGAGTCATGTTGTTCTGTATTTTGAATTTTAAAAAGGGCCTTTTACTGTACAACATTATTTCTAACCAGAAATCAAGATAAAGTACAGCGTCTGTAAACTTTGGTTCCATGAATTGGTTTTCAAAATTTAAGGCCTGGTCTACACTAGAAAATTAAGTCAATTTAACTGTTGCCTGGGGGTGTGAAAAATCCACACCCCTGACCAGCATAATTAAGCCAACCTAATCCCCAGTGTAGGCAGTGCTAGGTTGACAGAAGAATTCTTCCAACAACATAGCTACCTCCTCTCAAGGAGGTGGATTACTTCACCAGGGGGAGGACCCTTCTTGTCACCATCGGTACTGTCTACAGTGAAGCACTACGGTGGCACAGCTAAATTGTCAAGCATAAAAATGAGTCTGTGAATTCAAAGCCATAGGAAAAAGCCTCCCCAAGTTATTTCCAGTTCCCAGAACCTCAGAAAGCTACTAAGACTCTTCACTATTGAAGATTCACCAAGTGACAGAACTTGCTAAATTACTTCACGGAGTACAAGGCCTTCATATAGGAAGGAGTTTTTAGCTCTGTTGCTCCAAAACCAAAAGGTACTCATTCGTCAGTCTACTCCACTAATTAGTGAATATGTTATTGTCACATTCTTCTTGACCATTCAGAAAGATATTAAACTGCCTTTAAAGATGCAATACCCAGCAGTTTGCCACGTTAACTGGAATTAAAATTCACTTTAAATCAAACACAACACTCCGTTGGTTTAGATTAAGAGAAAACAAGTAAAACAAAAGGAGATAGGATTTTAAGTTAGTCACGTATAAAGGATAGAGTTAGTAATGGTTACAAGAAAACATGAAAAATACCTTTTTGGAGGCTAAGACTTAACAAAACAAACTACTGTTTTTGTTCAAGGTAGTTTCCTTACCAATCTACCTTTCAGCAAAATGGCTATTCAGCCTCTGTCGGTATCTCCCACAAAGTCCAAAGTACTCGTTTGCTTTGTCGTCTTAGGTGAAAGATAACTTTGGTTTCTTCACCCATTTCTTTTATAGACCAGTGAACCTTTTTCAGTGGATTCTTTTGAAGGATAACCCATAAAAGTAAAGACCATTCAAACTGAGGGAAAGGTGCCATGGTGTCTGGTCATGAAGGAAGTTCTATGCGGGTTTCTTCCCCAATTGGTGTTTGCTAAAATGCAAATTGATGTGTTTTCTTAAATCTCCTCCCCTTGTTAGCTTGACGGTCCTGTTTATCTTTTATGTAAATTGCATTCCCATTGTCTTTTAATGTACCTTGGAAATACCTTCCAGGTGGCTGAACCACTTTCCTTTGTCTCAGTTGGTTGTAACTTTAGCTCTGCCTGGCATATTATACAGTTCAATAACATGATTTTCCATTTGTCTGTAATTTGAATTTGCTCTTCATACATACACCACACAATAACTTCAATGATCAGTATGTTGTTAGCTTTCTATTGATATCTTACATGACACCTTCCAGATACAGTTAATGACATTTGTGAGTTGGGATACATTCAACTGGTCAGACCAGATAGCAATGAGCATCTTGCAGTGGGATGCTGTTAAGGTCATAGTTATAAATGTTGTTCCTGTACTAAGAGTAATCATAATTATTGTGCTTGGGAGCCAACGCAAAGCAGCTTTACACTGGAAATATATTTAAAAAAATTGCATTCCAGCTATTGAGACATGTGTACTCAGAGAGAGAATATGAGAGAGGTGATCTGAAAAAAAGTACATATCTATTTTTTACACCATTGTTTTCTTTCTCTTTTTTAAGTGAAGAAAAGATGCACTTTAGCAAAAGAGTTAAAATATGACTTTCCACATGAGGTATTTTAAGTCAAGAAGGGACTCATAAGTATATTGTGAACATGCCAGCTGAGATTTCTGGGGAAAAGCCAGAGCCTGGTTTATATTTTCTTTTTTCATATTTCGTATACAGATCTGTGAAGCATGCTATTGTGCTTTATTAAGTAAATGCCACCAGCCAGGTCCTTAGCACTCAGCATATACATTATTTTTGGGAGGTACAATCCATAGAAAGCATTAGAAATTAAACAGGGAGTGGAAAGAATTTACCTTTGTTTTATTGGCATTGTATTTAACAAAAATGTGGAAAAGTATGCTTGACTGTGAATTGGATTAAGGAAATCAAAATCATATTGTATATGCCTTTAATGCCCTGGTAAAAACCTTTTTAAAAAAATCACAATCAATTACATAGCTTATCGGTACCAGGAACAGTATTAACCTCTTGAGTTTCATTTCATGGAGCAAGCTTTTTATTTTCAAAAGATTAATAAGTATGATATAGTACATAATGCTAATTGGCCTTTGAGACTACTTCTGTCCTTTGGCCTTTAACATTGCACTTCATCAAGTCTGTCACTGTTGTTTGAAATGCTTTGCCATTTATTCCCAGGTTCGAACTCCAGTGAATGGGTGACAGGGCTCTTTTTCTGATGAACTCACTCATGTTTCTGATGGGCATGGGGTTCAGTCTGGTCCTGTGAAAATGTTTGTGGGATTTTTTTGCATTACATTGTTTAGCTATTGTCTTTTTTAAAAATGTCAGCGCTTTGGATTGGTGTGGCATCAATATTTGTATGTCTAATTACAGTCAAGACTGAATACAGTTTTTCTGGATATATGTTGTTAGGTTCTCAGGCAAAATCGTCTATATTATATCTCTTCAAATTCCAGCTCATCTAGAGGTACTAACATTATAATAGCCTCAATTATATTGACTAGATAGGTTGACTCATTTCGCACGAATCTACTGAATGGGTGGAACAATGTTCTAAAAAGCGTACCTACACACAAATATTTAGATTTCCTCTTTGGAATTTCAGTGCTTCAGGGAAGTACTTGTTTAAAAACTGGAAAGCTAAGAATCATTTATTATCTTCTACCTCAGGTTATCCCAGAAGACATACGTAATAATCTTGTGGAGGAGCTTCCTCAGCCACGCCGAATCCCCAAGAGGTTAGATGAATATACTCAAGAAGAAATAGATGCCTTCCCAATGGTCTGGACTCCGTAAGTATCTTAAAAGTCCTTAAAAAGGATGTTTGTGACTGTAGATGTGATGCACTGACCTTTAAAGAAACACAGGAGAAAAAGGTGTTAATTATCCCTCTGAGGAGGCATGTCAATTTTTCATATTTGTAAAATATATAATTTTGTGTTCAGTTTATACCTTCAGTTATGTTTGGCTTTTTTTAGGCTTGAGGAGGAAATGTCTGTAGTAGAAATAGAACTCAGAGACAGCTTTCCCCACTTTTTGTTTTTAAAATAGAGAAGAAGCAGGGCTGAAAATCTTACCTGCCTGTTCATTATTATATGACTAATAAATGTGTGGATTCTCATTCATGGAGAGAATTCCCTTAAACAGTGAATTTTATACAATCTTTAGTCGTAGCTGAAATAAGCCTTCCCTGTTTATCCTGTAAGGTGAGATAATATATACAAATAAAATGATTTTTCTCTGCATATTATATGTGGGGAAAATTTGCCAAACCACAGAACTTCACAGCAAATGTTTGGCCAAAAACATGTCATTCATTCATTTTAATGAAAACTTTCTTTTACGTGGAGATGTCTTTTTGTTTTTCTTTTCCCTACAAAGCTGCAGTAATATATATATTTATATGTTACATGTCAGTGTTAGAGTATGGTTCAGGTAATAGATTAAAATACTTCTGGTGAGAAAATTTCTAGTAATGTTGCAAGGAAAATCATCCCTCTGAACCCCTATTCCGTCTCTTTCTTTTTCCTTCATAATACTCTCATATTGCCCTATTTGTCTGCTCAGGCTTTTTGGTCACAGTGCAAAAAGTTTATATATCAAATTGGAGTGCATGACAGGCTCCATTTTCAAATGTTAGTAAATCGTCGTTAACATGCATAAAATCCAAAGGGAAACCGTATTACCAGAAAACAATGTGCTGCGGGGAAACACTACGACTAAATTACAGCCACCTGTCCCATAGACATAAGGGGAAGGAAGCCCAGGAGGGAAAGTATGAAGTATAACTTTTGCAAAATTCCCAGCTTTTCAAAAATCTTGAGCGTTCACATTCCCCCAATACCCTACCACCAGAGCCTGGTTACAAGGGAGGTGGTCAGCACCTCACTCCCTGCCCCCACCTATGTAATATCTTGCATAGATCTAGATTGCAATATCCTGAAAGGTGCATTTACTTTGCAGCACTAATCTGTGCTCATTTCTGCCCTAAAAGCAAATAAGAGACTGAATTTATACCACAATTAATCCGTGATGTATCCAGGAACACCATAAGACTTTTGTGTGAAATCTCCCAAAACTATAGGTGTTCATGACATCTGCTGATTGCATATACCAAAACGTAGTGAGACAAAATGTACGTAGGTGTATGTATGCATATGTACAAGGTATACGTAGTTTAAAAAAAAATTCATGTAATCCTTTAATTCAAATTTAAAACTGGTGGATTTTAATATTGGCAGTGCACATCCTGAAGTCACTAATTATTTCTTTATTAGCGTGCTTTGTGACTTAGGATGTGGCCTGGTTTGGGGACAATCAGTGTGAACAGGATCTGTGGTTTGAAATGTAACTTCTTGGTGGATTTAGACCCAAATGCAGTAAAAAGGCAACATGGAATTACTTACCACTGTAAATATCACTGTTAAATTCATGACCAGTTCTACTTATTACTATTCTTAATATTATGGCTTTGTTTAATACACACATCATTATAAACGGTTCCCTCTCAGCAAGCACTACAGGTCCTCTAACTACCCACCATGGAATGACGGGTAAGGAAATTGCTAATACTTATTTGTGTCACCACTATAACTTTAAAAAGATGATCTTGAGAGGCAGCAGGCTGCGAATGCTTTTGAAAGGCTAAGAGCCCAATATTGTAACCAGTTACTCCTCTGCGTAGCCCCATGCTGGTCTCATTGGTTCCAACAGAGCGGCTGGTGGGAATGAGCGTACCTGTGGGAGTAACGGTTTGCGAAATCACTCTCTGAGCCAGTAGCCTGGGACTAATTCCTGCAAAGTGCTGAATGCTGCCGTCAGGTGCTGAGCACCCGTCAGTCCAAGCCGAAGGCACAGGGCAGGGGTGCTTTCTATTTTGTATGATGAACTCCTCAGTACGTATGCTTTGATGCTAGTACGTAATGGACTTACTTTTTCTTTCAATGTTTGGGTGGTTGCTGCAGATCCTTTACATCGTATGTGCTGTAATCATGTGATTCAGATTGTGTTTCTACTTAAGTAATGATAAAGCATTGGGTAATAAGCAAAATCTCTGTTCAAACTAAGCAAATAATTGAAAACAAAAAAAGAAAGAAATACATTTTATAATAG
>ML675601.1:110249475-110273351 GCA_007922155.1 Mesoclemmys tuberculata | reverse complement strand
AGCAAATAATTGAAAACAAAAAAAGAAAGAAATACATTTTATAATAGAAAGTTCAAAAATATGTGGGGGCTGTGGTATAGCAAGGACAGAGGGCAGTAGGAAAGTTCTGGAAGGGTGCTATGTAAGTGCTAGAATGATCTGGGCTTTATTCCCTATAGACTAGCCAGAGTCAATTGAAGGTAATTAGTGTCAGCTGACACCAATTAAGGCCCCACCCAGGTGCCTATAAAAACCCTCTACTCCTGAGAGACAGGGTGTAGTTGAAGGAGTAGAGGTGTGGTGAGCAGAGGAGTGTGTGAAGTTGTGGAGGAGAACAGAACGGAGTACAGCGGTGTGTGGGAGAGAGGTGGAGTCGTGAGGAAGGTACTGGGCTCAAGAAGCCAGAATGACAGAAGGGGGAGAGTGGCCCAGGGGAAAAGCCTGCAGCTGCAAGTAAGGTGCCAGCAGCACATAGCTGCTACTCAGACGGCCCCTGGGCTGGGACCCAGAGGAACGGGCGGGCGGGTCCGGGTCCCTACCCCATCCCTGGGAAGACGGGGTAACCGGCGATGCCCTGGCCTACTACGAGAGGCAAAAGTGCGAGACCCACTAGGGAGAAGCCAGCCATTTGCCACAGGGCATAAAACAAAATTCAGGTTATTAAATAGAACATTAGCTGAGGTTAGCCCTGCTTTGAGCAGGGGGTTGGACTAGATGCGCTCCTGAGGTCCCTTCCAACTCTAATTTTCTATGACTCTATGGTTCTGCCTCACAAAAATAGTAAATAGCTCCTCCACGGAGAAAAGGAAAAGCAAACTTTAAAAATATTTTTAAAATTAAGAGAAAATCACAGGTTTTAACATGAATTTAAACAAGGAATAAGTCACTAGGCTCCTTTTTAAAATTTATTCCAATAGTATTTGCTATCCACCAAAAAATAGTGCATATTTTCTATATCATAAGGCACAAGCAAATGGGAATATTCATTCATCATACTTGACAGGAAATACAAAACAAAGGACGGAACTTCTCCATAACGTAATTTAACATTTTTCAAAGAATTACACATACCATTGAAAAAATAGGACTACATAATATAAACTGGACTCGTGAGCAGGATTAATTTGCATATGGAGACAGAATGCATAATTCCCATTACATACTCATAACGATCACCTAGTCATGTACAATTAAGTAATAACATTAATAAGTAGTAAGTGTATCTGTTTTTTTTTTTTTTTTTTTTTTACATCAGTATATACGGTTCATATCCAATTGAGCCAGATATAATCTGGTAACATTCCAATAATATCCAGTATGAGAGACGTTTTCAGTTGAAGCATGTATGGAATGCCCAACAGTAATCATTTACCTTTGTAAACCTTACATACAACAGGAGAATCGATCCCATTAGTACCATTTGTCTAGCATTAAACAGAGTGCAGAAAGGAATGAAGCTCTATGTTTATATGCATGAAAGAGAGACATTGAGCTGTGTAGGAGCTTATGCAAATATGTTAAAAAGATCAGAATATGATTCCCCTTTATGGAATTTTTTGTTTTCCTGTATTTTCAGGGGGAAAAATTAGGATTATGATATTATGAGGATTGAATTGCTCACAAGATTGGTAATAGAATACAGAGTCTTTCTCCTGCATCTTTTCACATCTTATCCCAGTTTGGTAGTGGACATATAGCTGCTGTTCAGTGGCCTGCATAAAATTATTTGATGTTCCTAATGAGCGTGCTACATGTTCACTCAGGGTAGCTTGCAGCAGCCCCTTGACACTAGAACTCAGAGTGTGTTGAATTTCTAACCATTGGGCCTTTCTTAGGTGTCAGAACCACTCAACTGCTATGCCAAAGTCAGCAGACTAGATTGTACATTGTGAGTCTCCCAGATACTCAGTGCTGGAGAAGTATGTTCACCTTGCCCCCTCCAATGGATGAAACCTAATGCGACTCTTGTGAGCAAAATGTGTACTTTTGGCCAATGTTCTCCCATCATAGTTATCCTTCCTCCTAGAGAAAGAAACAAGATCAGGTGTGTTTGTCCTTTAATGGACATGTCTCCCTTGCAGTGGTACTGAAAATGTTGATAGATTTAGCCTTTGCCATCCTGAGGTTAGGAAAACGGGGCCTGCGGCAATGCAGCAAGAGAGAGGAAAGGTTGTTTTTTCAGTAGGGCTCTGACCTGAGATAGAATTATTTGGGTTTTGCACAGATTTCCTGTGTGACTTTGGGCAAGTCACTTGGAGTAAATTTTTAGAAAAGTTCCCTACATTGACACTCAGTGGGATTTCGGCTCCTAACCCATTTAAGGCTTTTGAAAATTTTACCCTTAGTCTGTATTGTTCAGTGCTGTTCTAGTCTATATATGTTCTTATGCTTCATTCAACACCACATCATCACTGAGCTCCTTCCAGTAGGGTATTAAGCAACATGACTGACATCTGTCATATGTGTGCATAGTGGAATGTTTTATATTTAATTTTTTTAAATGATATATATTACAAATTTCCATTTGTTTGTTAGAGAAGGCAGATCAAAGAAATACACCCTGCACTTAAAGCAGAAGGTGATGAGTTTTCTGATGGTCCTTAGTTCTTGGGGAGTTCATTCCACAGTTTTGGGCCAGCCCCCAAGAAACTCTGTCTCCTGCATAGACAAGCTTTAGTCTTATTGTAGCAAGTTCCATTAATGCCAGAGGTATGAAGTTGTTGATCACAATCTTTATTCTGGGGCATTAGGTGTTTTTTAGATACCCCGGCCTTTGAGCACCTTGAAGATAAGGACTGAGATCTTCCATGCCATTTGGAATTTTCTAAATACTGAAGGCTTCATGCCCAAGTATTTTGCATTGCTGTGATTCCAGATGAGAGGTGACAAAGCCATGAGTAACTGAGGTCTGTTTATTGCTCATCAGGATGTAATGGAGTCACCTTACTAATTTGAAATGGTAGAAAGTGTTTTGTCACAGATGGTGCTATGTCAGATGGTGGTGATATGGTCAGATGTGGTAAAAATCTGTGTCTCCTCTACATATTGCTGTACTTGAGTCCATATCATCTGACCAATTCATCTATGGCTGCATGTAGATGTTGAGTATGACTGGAGAGAAAATTGATCCTTGTTGACTTCACATATGAGAGGACGAGTAGTGGAGGTACGTTTCTGATCACTGCTAGTTAGGTGCATTCCTCTAGGAAGTGCTCAAACCATTTTAACGCATTATGTTGGACCCCTGCTACCTCTTTAAGGTGACCCAGCAGTTTCCTATGGTTAAGGATAAGATTGTCACGGAGGTCACAGAAGTCATGGATTCCGTGACTTCCAGAGACCTCTGTGCCCTTTTCTGCTTCAGCCCTGGAGCAGCGGGGTCGGAGCTGTCAGCTGGCGGGGACACTTGCAACTTTGAGCTGCCAGCCCTGGAGCTCTGAGCTGCTGAGGGCTGTGGGGGAATCTAGAGCTCTGAGCTGCTACAGGTGGCAGAGGGCCCCTGCAGCCCCCTGCCACTGTGGACAGGGCTCCAGTGCGGGGAGCCATGTCCAGAGCTCGAGCAGGGGTGCCACATCCAGAGCTCCCAGCCACCACAGGCAGCCTCTGCAGCTCCCAGCCACCATGGGTGGAGGAGGGACACGGGGTTTTGAGCCGCTGCGGGGTCACAGCAGATCCAGAGCTCCCAGCCCGGGCCTTGCAGCTCCAAACTACCGTGGGAAGAAGGGAGCCCTCAAGCTGTCAGCCACCGCAGTAGCAGGTGTTGGACCACCCCTCCCCACCCAGTGGGGCTCAGGCTCTCATCCTCCCTGCTCAGCCCCATTTTGTCATAGTTATTTTTAGTAAAAGTCACAGACTTCCATGAATTTTTGTTTATTGCCCTGTGACCTGTCCGTGACTTTTACTAAAAACAACCATGACAAAATCTTAACATTACTTATGGTAAACAGTATCAAATGCTGCAGAGAGGTCCAATGGGATGAGAATGGATGTCTGCCTTCTATCTTGCATCAGTGCCATTAAGACAGTTTCAGTTCCATGTCCTGGCCTGAATCTAGATTGTACCAGGTCTAGGATATTAGCTTCAATTAAATAAACTTGAATTTGGCCTTTGACTAACTTCACCATGGGCTTGCTCAGGAACAGAAGATTTGACACAGTAAAGTGTCCTATCTGTAAGAATGGAATAATAGTAAGAAAAGTACTTCCCTACTTCACAGTGATGGGGTGTGGATGAATACATTAATGGTGCTACGGTGCCTAATGATGGAGACCCTTCCAGTTGTTAAAGCAGGCAGAGGCTTTGAAATACAAAGGAAAACAGCTTTTATTATTTATTGATTTGATTGATTAAACAAATAAACATTTGCCTACAGTGTTTGCAGGCCAAGCATAGCAGAATTGTACAGGTACATGAGAACCTGAAAGTGACCTTGACTAGCCAGTTTCAGTTAAGTTTCCCCAGTTTTCTAGCTGAAACTTGTGGAAAAAGTAAACAGACCATCAGTACTGGAAAGAAAATTAGATTTTAGGTATGCTTTCATTTTTAATCATCCTGAAATGCAAAAATGTAGCTAAAGACATTAGGGGCTGATTTTGGCCCTTGCCCTGACCGTTGCATGTCACTCTGTGTAGGAGTTGCAAGGGGCAGGGGAGAACTCCCTCAGAGCAGGAGCATAGAGCTGATTTGAGTGACCTCCCCTCCCTTCACTGTTACAGACCCAGATGTTAGAGGTGGGAGGAACTGTGCCTGTTGCCCTGATTTGGGCTGCTGCAAAGCCTGTGGGCAGCACAAGAGCCATAAATCAGAGTTGGCGTTTTGGCCCATCCCGCAGACCAGAATCCAGAGGGCACAGAGATAAGGTAAACCCACCTCTGCCTCTACCACCTCAGCTTGTACCTTCTGTGCTATAGTTCTTTAAAACCATTATTTTTAACTTGAAAAATATCCTATTAAAAACACTCTGGTTTGCTTTAGTGGGCAAGCACAGCTTAATTAAAGACAGCCACCTTGGTTAAATTACGTGTGGAGGGCTTTGAAGATACGCTGGTTTAATAGGTAAGGACAATGCAATTGTAGTTCTATAATCAGATGTTGATAAGGTTTTACATTAAATATTACTGGCCAAGAAAAGAGGTCATGGTACAAGAGGTAAGAAAATTGCTGTCCAATTGCTCATTGGACAGAAAACTGGCTGCAAACCAGATAACAGTGAATGTCTGTAATTGATAAATTCCATAGTTGGAAAGAAGTTATTAATGGGAAACATCAAACATTAGACTTCTTGTGGATAGTAATGTATAATAATTTGATAGTGAATGTAAAAGAATGTTAAATGCTAACGGTACTCACGTTGGAAATACAATTAATAGTGCATCCAGATATGTAATGACTTCTTGTAGGTCTTTTAGGACAGTAGCTCTCAACTTTTCCAGAGCTACTGTACCCCTTTTCTTGCATGCCCTAAGTTTCACCTCACTTAAAAACTATTTGCTTACAAAATCAAACATAAAAATACAAAAATGTCACAGCATATTATTACTGAAAAATTGCTTACTTTTCCCATTTTTACCATATAATTATAAAACAAATCAATTGGAATATAAATATTATAAATATTGAACTTAGATTTCAGTGTATAGTATAAACAAGTCTGTATGAAATTTTAGTTTGTACTGACTTTGCTCGTGCTTTTTATGTAGCCTGTTATAAAACTTGGCAAATATCTAGATGAGTTGATGTTCCTGCTTGAAGACCTCTGCGTACCCCAGAGGTATGCGTACCCCTGGTTGAGAACCACTGTTTTAGGAGACCGTTGTTGCCAACAAATGAAAGCTGTAGCACAATGTAGACAAATGTAAAACGATGTATGTGGTAAGGGTAAATTGAAACTGCATGTTTGAATAGAAACAGTGTTGCAATGTACAAGTCCAAAAAAGAATTTTGGATTTTTTCAAACCTGAGATAACACCTGTCTCACCAAGCTTTATAAGCTGTATCCTACTTGATACAAAAGAGAGGGAAGTGTCATCAGAGCATTCTCTATGAAGGCACTTTTCCTTGGGAGTGTTTTTCCTAATTCCTCAGTTTGGATCTGTAGACCTCTCAAGCACACTTCAGAGCCCATCTGTTTGAGCAGTTATTGGGGGAGAGGGATGAGGCAAATAGAGTAGGAATTCTGTTGGGTGGGCATGGGAGAGGGGGGTAGTGTGGTTTGGGAGTTTTAATTCATACTGCATCTACTGCCTGTTAGTTACTATGAGATGTGTTGGGAGGGGCAGGAAGAGAAGAGAAGGCCTTCTGCTATGGCTGAATTTGATTTGTAGCTCTTCTTTATTGTGTGTTTAGATTTATTTCAGAGGTGCTCCAAGTTCTAGGCTGGGTGGATTTTAAATAGAAAAAAATACAAAGTACTGATGCCTTCGCCTTGTCTAGAGTTGCTATGAAAAAGACACACAAATCTTTCTTCTATTACAGCAATTTTTTTAGCCTTAGGTCTTAAAAGTATTTTACAAAGGAGGCCAGTATCGTTATCCCCATTTTACAGAGGAGGAAACTGAGGCATAGAGCAGTAAAGTGACCTGCCCAAGGTCACCCAGCAGGCCAGTGGCAGCGCCTGGACTAGACCCAGGTCTAGTCCCAGTCCAGCGCTCTGTCCATAGGCAACGCTGACTCCCTGTTCAGCAGTGGAATTACCTGACACAGACTTTACTAAGAGTGCTGTTCAGTTTTGAATACCTCTTCAAAACTCAGGGACACAACATGAATTTACATAAATGTAAATCAGACAAATGTCGTATGAGCCAAGCTACTGCGTGTGGGGTTATAGGAAGATCTTGTTCTTCATTCCACAAAACTTGTATTTTGAATAGATGGTTTATTTAAATAATTCACCATTTTTAGTAAATGCAATTAAATATAAAAAATGGACCTATATATGTGTTCTGGTTTGGTCTGTGAACGTTCCTGAGGCTTTTCTGTAAGGAAATAAAGCAAAAGTCTGACTCCCGGGAAAATGCCCTCCGTTTTCTGCTTACTCGCATAGTGAGCGCCTGTTTTTCAGCCAGGTCGATGAAGAGTTTCCATTAAAAATCTCTGTATGCCAGACAATCCCTCTCTCTCTGTTTGAAGAAGAGTCTCCAAAACTCTTCTGAAATTTGAAAACTTTATTTACTGTAAACTCTCTGAAATTTGATTTAAGGAAACCAAACATCTTTTTAATGTTTGTTTTGAGAGTAAATTCCCTGATTTCTGGCCCCAACCTTGACGAGGGCATTACTGGTTCAAAATCACGGGGTGTGTGTGTGTGTGTGTGTGTGTGTGTGTACACACACACTGCTGAACCTATGGGTGCAGATGCCACCCAAAAATTCCTTCCTAGCCTTGTGCATTCCCAGTTTTCATGGTCCTTTCACTCCAAGCCACATGCAGCAGCTGTTGAAGTCTGGAGGTCACCTCTGCCCCCTGGCTTCGTAGGAAAGAAGGCAGATATAGAGAAAAGGGAAAGACTTTTTCACAAGAAATAGATCCTCTCAGCTGAGACTGACTCCCGTGTCAGTGCTGCTTGTCAAGCTGCTGAATTCAGAGCACCCACAGCAGTTCCTATCTTAAGCCAGAAATTGGAGGCTAGGAAAGGGTGAAAATATTTGGGACCTGACAGTATATAGAGTTTTAAATTTGAAATGTGCATTTAGTGGTTAGAGCTTTGTCACTCTTTAAACATGTCATCTAGAAATATGTATATTCTGAACATAGCAGTGCCTTTTCCCTGTCTAAGTCAGGAGTGTTCAGTACAAAATAATAGCACAGTGTAAATACCAAAGGGAAACACACTGTCCTAGAATCACTCTGGTCCTCCTGACTGGTGTGGGTAGACACCCTGTAAATCCATGCAGTTGCAGCTAGCTCCTTACTAAATGCTGGCTCTGTTTATCAAGGACCATTCCTTTTGAAAATGAGGCGTTCCATTCTGCTAGCCCTGGATTGAGTTTTCCCTACTGCAGGGAAAAATTTCCAAACAGCGGATATCCTTCACCATCTTTCTTTCAATGTACTTCAGTAACCACCATTCTGAAAACATGCTGAGAACCACCTAGGGAAAGACCTTTTTTTCAAAGCTGTTTCCCATCTCCCATCTAGTTTTTCAGAGGCTATACAGCAGAGTTTTCTTCGTCCTGTAAAAGCGAACATAATTGTTCCTGGTGAAAACTTCTTGTTTCGTAGGGCTCATCTTCACCCAGAAAACTAGGCTGTGTTACGCAACACTGAGTTGTCTTAAGTAACGTAATGATTTAGCACATCTGTCATGTTCAGCACCATCTCAGCTTGTTGTTGGTAAACCATACTGGAACAGTAGGGTTAACTACAACTGGCTAACATGATGTTAAATACCATGTTTAACCTTTTTGTAACTAACACAACTTTGCATGATCACATACTGACACTATCTAACTTTCTAGGGAAGAGAAGCCCATAGTGACTCTTTTTGAAATCTGATCCTGAGGTAGCCCAACACCGACCCTAACGGTACAATACGTTTCTGCCAGCCTTCTGCTCAGAAGGTGTGGGAGGAGATGTGGGAGAGAATGCATTCAAGGCGCCTTCATGGCAAGCTGAACTTAAATTCTGAGGCAAGTACTCCCCACCTCCCATTCTCTATGGTGCATTACACTGCTTGTCTCCCCTTTTAATTTCTGTGGTATGCTAAACTAAATTCTGTACTTCTCTTCCCTCCCTCTCAAACACACAGCTTCATTCTCAGGAACATTTCAGTAACTTCGACTAGTGATAACTAACCATAACCCTGTGATGCATTAACTAAAAGAACAGAGAAAGAGCCTCCCTAAGACCTTTATTTTTAAAACAAGAAAAAAAATTCAGACAACGTTCCTTCCTGCTCCTGAAAAGGGAGCAAAATATTTGACTCCATCAAGTGAGGACATCGGAGCAATTTGTATAAAATAGCTAGGTTTAAGAGACGACTTTCCTGGTAGAAAGTAGACTAAAGGATATAGTGACTAACGTAAGTTGGAAAGAGGAGTTGAGATGTTCTCAATGGAAAATTGTTTCCTGTTGCAGACAGTGTTTTAGGAGTGTGACTTTTTTTTCTAAAAGTTCTATAAACTTCAAACATTGGCCGTTTTATGATGTGAAATACTGGGTCTGTTACGTCCAGAAACAAGAGAGCTTCAGAGAAGCCAGCTGTTTGGCACAAAGAGACACCTTGTGTTGTGTGTTAGGTATGAAAATGGTACTTCAGATAGCTCTTAAGAATGTATCAAGCAGGATACAGCATATAAAATCTGGGGAGAGAGGTAGTTGCATTATAACGGGTACAACCCACAATTAGAAAAGCATGTTAAAAAGCCTTTTATTCTAAAATGTAGTTATGAGGGATGTTTATTAAATGGAAAACCATAGGTCTTATTACTCTGTTACTACTTATTACGCTAGCTCTCTGAAGAGGCTCAAAAACAAACTTGTAAAGGTAACTCACTTGCGAGATGATAGGCTTTGAAAATACTGATGTGACAATGTATTAATAAGTTACTGTACCATGTTCATTTAGAGGGTTTTAAAAATACCTATCAAATATCTCAACTAAGAGTTGTTTAGCTGCCTGCTGCAGCCAGCAGCGACCTTCTTTGTTCTGTATTTGTGCAGTGCCTAGCACAGTCGGTGATCCCATTATACAAAGAAATAATACCACCACCTTGGGCTGCGATCTCTTCAGATCTCACTAAGCAGGATCAGGCCCACTCAGTAGTTAAAATGTTGGTCCTGTAGGAACTAGGGTTAATTCAGTGACACTCTTTCCCTTTGTGGCAGTCCTCTTTTCTCTGAACAGATACCAGACAGCCAGTGAGAGAAACAGCTGCTCCACATTTCCGTGCCAGTGTTGGTCAGGCTGGCTCTAGAGGTTGCAAGGGAAGTTCAGTTTCTGAGGCAGCTCCGTCTCAGGACTGTTGAAGTTTTCAACACAGCATTCCAGTGGTTTTTGATATTAAGGAAGTAAAATTATCTTTCTTGTAACTAGCTTAACAAAACATTCCTGAAGATGAAAGTAATCAAATCTTGTGCTGCAGGAGGAGGGATGGAATTTTTCCTCCATGGAAAGAGCATTGCACATTTAGCTACATGCCTTAGAGAGGGGGTGTCCTTTGCAGCATTAGACTTTGACCATGACAGTGGAAGGGTACCAGACACGATGGACTAGTGGTTTAATCTGTTGGTATTTTAAAGAGAAATTAGAGGGTGAACATATCCATATTTAAACCTTTCTGCTTGTTAAAATTAATTCCATGTCCTTTATTGTACATAAATGCATCTTCCTATAAGTACTCAGCCTAATGCCATTTTATTTTTACCAGATTGAAACTGCAGCTATACAAATCAATTTTCTTCTCTGACTAAAATACACATGGCGCACATGCTAGAAAATGAGACCCCATTAATACAAAGTAGCCAAGTAGGGTAAAATGGATATAATTTATATAATACTATAATTCAAGTAATTAATTGAAACAAGAATATTGTTTAGATACAACTGGATAAATTCAGAAACAGAGGTCAGCCATAAATCTGAATGTAATTTCTGTGCAAGTTGTTACTGCACTGTTTGTCCTGATCAGAATAAAACTAGAGAATTTATTTGCACTTTATAAATATCCACTCCTACTGTATTTTTTTTTAAATGTGTAGTTAATAATATCTTGTGGAAAATACTTCACAGCTTGTCTCTCCTTGTCTCTTCCTTCTGCTTACTTAAACATACTCCTCTGAGTGCAGGTGTTGGACTCAGCCAGTGCACAATGCTATCCATTCCAGCACTTCTGACGGCCCCATTAGCTTTGGCAGAATTTATATGATTTTTTTGAAAGTTTCTGTTTCTAAAAAAAACCTTTCCACGTGTGACCAGCACTGTCTGGCTGAGGCCTTGTCTACATGCTCCCATCCAGCATAGCTATGCTGGCAAAAGTCACGCTTATACTGGCAAAAAATCCTTTTCCCTGTATAGTTTTTTTTATTTGATATAGCTATACCAGAAACAATTTCTATTGTAGACAAAGCTTAAGAATGGTTTCTTTTAGTTTAGTTTTAACCTGTTGTGTTTTTTGGAGGGGTCGGGGGGGGGAGGGAAGAGGGTGTTTAGCAGATTGTTACATTGAAATGAGCCACTCTTAAACCCAAGTAAGTGTCTACACACAAACTCACACCAGTTTAACCAAATAAGGTTTAAAATTTAAAAATTAAACTGGTGCAAGTTTGTACATAGACAAAGTTTGAGTCTGCATTCAGGCTGCCTGACATAATACCTTTGATACGTTTGAAAGGATCTCATTTATCTCAATCTTCGTCTTCGCTAGGAAAGGTGTAGTGGTATACCTGTATTGGCAAACCCTCCTAGTGTAGACCAATTTACCAACAAAAGCACTTCCTTCTCTATTCCCTAGGGATTTTGCTTGTATGAAAACGTTGTCATAAAAAAATCAGACCCCTATGTAAAATTACTATACCAGCAAAAGTTTCTAGGGTAGACCAAGGCTTCCGTGATTTGTAACTTGGAAGCCTAATGTTAATTTAAATATCAATATTAAGTATTCCACTGAGTATTTTAGCAGAGAGATCCAGCTACTATAGGATTGTGGGTAGATGGTGAGTAGAATTACATTAAGTTCTCTCCCCACTACTCCAAATCCAATTTATATCTGTGTGTAACCACATAATTGGGTATCATGGAGAATGATAATGGTGTCCTAATCCTTTTTTAGTATTGTGGTTAAGCAAATGGCTGAAATGTGTTCTCAGAAGTCCCCTTTACCTACATTGCAATTACCTAATAGCTATTGACTTTGGCACAGATTGCAAAGAAAAATAAACCTTCTTCTTTTGTTATTAAAGGTTGTGTTTTCATTAACATTTTGATTCAGCATGACAGTCCATCTTTGAAAAGTGTCTGTAAAGATGAACTCTTAGTAACTAATGTATTTAGCAATGAAGTGTTTGTAACCACAACTAATGAATAAATTACACTGAAGGAAAATATATGCCCAGAAAGAGTGCAAACATAATTCTGTATATCTTAAATATAATTAAATACAAAAACAGGTGAATCGGAACATTTCAGTACTACACCAGGTAAAACGAACCATTTCAACATAGTAGTTAATTAAGTATACATGAAAGATAATTGATGAAATTTTATTGTGTGTAATGTGCTGTCATCAGTTAGTAATAATGCCTCATTCCTGTGATTATGATTTCCTCAGAAATGCAGACGAACACAGCTGCAGTTCAGGTATATAATGTTTGTATTGCTTAGCAGAATTGAAGCAAAGAGTAACAGACAACTAGATATGAAGTGGCCTGATTTTTCTCATCAGGACTTGTAACTAATAGCGCTGCAATTATCCATTGTCTTCAGTAAGGAAGTTTATTTGTAAACTTGCTTAACAGAAATACAAACATGTTTGTGAGCTAATAAAAAAAGATCGTCTATTTAAAATGTATCATAATGTCAATTAAACTATACTTTGGGGAAAGTTTTTGGCTGGAAACCTGAAAAGAACATATAAGCTTTGAAAAGCCGTTCTCTTCAATCACTTACATCTCTTGTGATCTGAAATCAACACAGAAAAATCAGATGGTGCACAACTGGCCTTGGGTATGACTTATTTAGCTCTCCAGAGAACTCTCTGCAGGTATGCAGGAAGGAGGTACAGAAGATAAATAGGAGCCAATGAGGGCCAGTGGAAGAAACCTCTGCCCCAGCAACAGCTAGTCATGAAACCCAATGTCATGACTTATAAAGCTTAAACCATTTTGACATCTGTTATTTATCAGACTGGCCTTTTTATTTTTAGTAGATGACCCGTACATATGGGAATTTTTACAGAGATGAATTCTTGGGGATTATAAGTAACACGGAGCATTCCACAGACTGTGCACTCCACAAGATACTTTTCCTTCCCTGAAAGCCTTGAAGCAAACCAGCACAACTTAACTCTGACCAAGTCACCTTTAACTTGTGTTGGTTCCCCTTCCAATCTGTGAATCGCCCTGTTCCACAAATAGGGAGTTCAAGGGCCAGCAGTCAGTTGCCAAGGGGTTGGAGCTAAGCACAAATCAGTGCATCTACATAAATAGCCTTTGTCTCCAGAAGCTCCACTGAAATCCCCAAGCTTTGGGTGCCAGGCCACCCAGTCACTTCCATAGAGGAGCAAACATATTCCTTGTCCCTGACAATATAATTGATTTGACTGATTGATTAGGAGCACATAAATAATTAGGAGGAAGCTCCCATGATTACAATCTCCAGCTTCATTAATGGTCTCCTATCAGGGTTTTTCCTATAACATAGTAACACTCAAGAGGCTTGTGTCTCTTATATAATAAGCTACCCATAGAATCTTATACATCCCAGTAGGACGTGTGCTACTCCTATTGCACGTCATACTGATGTGAAGATGCAGAAAACTCTAACAGAAACTGTAGCAGGAAAAAAAAAAGCTAGGAATTCTGACCAGTAATTTTTTTAATTTAAGTACTCAAATTTACTGTTTAAATTTGACAGTGTTGAATTACGAGGTGCCGGGGATAGCTGTATCTTGTATATTGGAAGCTTTCAGAAAGGTGGTGATTTTTCTGCCAAAAAAAACCCCACGTAATGGATCTCATACAAATATCATTAGCTGCCTTTCATTCAGAATGGTTATTAATTTGTATGGGTTTTTTTATGTGTGGAAACTTTTGTTTCCTCATTCATAAAAGCAAACAAAATCTAAACCAAATTGTAACCTATAAATGCCCTTTTCAACTTTGCCATTACATTCATCTTTGTGCAAGATGATTGGTGTACAGTTCTAATATGTTAGCTTTAGGGCATTGATCCTTTCCAGTGCTGATGTGAATTTAAATCCCATTTGAAAACGCATGCTTGTCATTGGTAGGATTGCAATAACTATCTGGACTTCTCATCTGTATCTGGGTCACTTTCCTCACTGATGAGGAGGGATGATTGCCTGCAGGTGAGAAGAAAAATGCAGTTGAATACTTCAAAGCTTTCAAACCAGGTGCACATTGCTGACTCAGTAACAGGCATTGACAGGTAACTTCTTTAGGAGTATTGACAATCTTCATATTTCACCTTTTAGTGGAGACAGCTTTAAATAACGTCGTTTAGCAGACCTGAATATATTACAGCGAGGATGAGATAATATTTTGGGAATATATGTGTCAGTGTTCAGGAAAAATCAGTAGATGACTACTCGGTTACGTTTGGTTTCATATCAATTATTTGAAATAGATAAGACTCTGTAATTGGTGTCAAAGCTAACAGAATTTTGAAAAGACTAGGTTTTATGAAAAGATTTTGTTTTGTTTTTTTTGTAGCTGGGCTGGAGAGAGAATTGCCTCTTATCAAGAGCAGCATTTTATTGGCCTCATATAGTGGAAAAACTTGGAAGGCATGTAACTTGCTCTTTTTGAGAAGGGAAGGGAAATTTGTATTGCAAATCATGTTGTGAAATTAATCCTGTGGCACTTACAACTTTTAAGCAACATACAGTAAATACTGCTCTTAAATACTTAGTTTTGAACAATTGTTCTTTGTAAGATTGATACATGAGAAATTAATCTTGTCAAGAAGAATAGCGGCCCTTTAGTACAGAAATAATAAGCAATAATACACTGTTTGACAGCATTTTTAATCCAAGTATGTTACAAATATTAACGTATTGTCTTAAGACCTCTGTGAAGTAAACAAAGTTGTTTTACAATTGTTTATTCTGGCTGACGGTATAAAAACGTGTTTTGTCACACAGCAACTGCCCTAAGCCAGCAATAAGGTGCCGGACTTCTTATGGGATATAGACTGCTGAAATCTTGCTGGTTCTATTGTGGCATAGATGCATTAAAACCGGCCTTCGCAAACAATAGTATCTCTTCTTGTTTCCTTTTTGACACTACCAGAAACCTTCTTTTGTTCCACAAAATATTGCTAGGCAGAAAGATCATCTTAGCTGGAATGTGCTGACAAGAATGTAATAAAGATAGAACTATATGGCAAGTCTGTTGAGACTTGATTTAAAATAAATATAGGAGTCAAAAGAAAGTTAGTCGAGCAAATTTAACACTTAAAACTTTCATCCTAACTTTGGCAAGAAAAAAGTATTTGGAAAAAAAACATTTTTGCATCATATTAAAGAAAACAACTGGGTTTTATTGATTTTTCTTTTCTCATAGTAGTTAAAGATGCTGGATTGGTTATGTTTAATCCCCAGTTCATCATGTGAATTTGTCTTACGTGGCATTCCATTTTTATTTGACAAGCAATTACATGTGGAAATACTTCTATAAATGTTGCATCACCAGAAACAAAATGAGATTGAAAAAAACTAAATCAATTGTTTTTTAAAGTAAGTAGTATTTGAAACATTTGCATACCTACAGTAGTTCTCTCAAACTCTTAGATTATAATTTATTAACCTCTGTGAACAACTCCATTTAAGAGAGAGAGAGAGAGAATAATTCTCCTTGTTCAAGTTTCATGTCTCAGCAAGAAAGACCTCAATGATTCCCCGGGGCTCCTTAACCATTAAGAGTGTACCTACTTACATGGTGTCAACAGGATCCTTTTGATAAAATTTCAGGTCATTATTCTGAAAGTTGTCTCCATATTCAGTTTTGTTTGCTTTTTAATTCCCTTCAGTCCTCCACCACTTTACGGTTAATACTTTCCCTTGCAGGTGGGGGGTGTCTACAGATGCTGTCTGTTTAAGGATAATTACAAAGAGAGGTTTTTAGCTTTCTTACATAATATATAATGAGCCTGTGGATTGTATTTCAACAAGATATCATTGAAGCTAAGAGTTTAGGATTCAAACTATATAGATTACAAGACTATATGGATCTACGTGAGAGCGGAATAAGAAAGAAAAAAAATATAAGGGATATAAATCCTTCTTTCAGGGCATAATCCAACCTGTTATTGAAATGTTAAGGAAGAATGATTATCCATGGGCAAGTTGTTCCATATTTGCCCACTTCAGAGTTTCCCTCCCTCCAAAGCTTTTTTTACTAGTCACTGCTGGAGATGGTGGGGTGAACTTGGAGCACTGGTCTGGTTTGGTACAGCAATTCCTATGCTTTCCAGCAATAATGCACTTTAAGGCATTTTGTATAAAAAACACTCATTTTCTCTTTTAATCTCTTTGGATCACTGCATGAGAGAGATTCTGTGCCACTGTTACATTAATTCAGGAGGAATATATTGGCTACCAGTGTTAACATAAACCAGGCACTGTCCAGTGTTACACAAGGCCTGGCGTTTGGAATACAGAAACCTCTGCTTGCTCATAACAAATGCACTATTAAAAACCCTTCTAACATTTTATTAAAGATACAGAAAACAAAGGGAAAACATTTAAAATGTAAAGTACTAAATAAGGTTTTCATTTTAACATCCTTTGTTCTCTGTCCCTGGGGAGAGTTTTTAGAATGAATAACAGTTTCTTAGATTTATCAAAGAGGGTAATAACTGTCCTTTTTTGAATAAAAGAGAAGAACTTAGTTGGATGGGCTGAAGCTGCTGTTCTTGCTATTGTTAAAGTCCAATCCCATTCCGAAGAAGAGAAAACAAGACAAACATACATATAAAGGGGAGAGAAAATAATAGCAAAGACAGAAAATGCAGCTTCTGCCTCTTGTGTTGACTTTCACTTGCAGCCTCATTGCTGGAAAAGCACAGGCTTAGCACTCAATTTTATCAGCCACTCCTAGGTCTGGCAAAGTCATACCAGCTTCAGGCTGTTTAGGGCATTGCTTTTAGTTGCCTCTTCCTGGTCACAAAGTTATGGCAGTGTTGCAAAATATATGGTCTTGACCGGCTAAGCCAGACTCTTATTAGACAGAAGGAAAAAGTAGAGGGATAGGAAAGATGATAAATAAGGTCGGGAAGGAAAAGGGTACATGGGGAGTGAGGAAGGAAGAGAGAGAGAGAGTCTCTCATCCCGAATGGTGTCAGATGGATGCCACAGAGTCGGTGGAGGTGACCGTGTCATCTGGCTCCTTCTCTCTCTGTCCTGGTGTGGTCAGGACACCTCAGGATCAGCATTACGAAGCCCTGGGGTCCCAGGATACAGTGGAGGTAGCAGCCATGATGGTGAAGCTCGCCCCAGTAGCCAATCCTCCCTCCTCCTGTTTCTTTCTTTAAGGAACCCAAAAGGGAGTGATGGATGGAATAGCCCATTCCCTCACCCCCACCCCTTTTTTTTTTTTTTTTTTTTTGCCACCTATTAGGCATAATATCCAACATACAAATTTTGGTTCACTCATTTTTGATCTCTCACTGTCTTGTTTACCAAGCATGATCTTAACACAGTCCTTGAATTATATCAGTAGGCCTTTTTGTTTGGACTACTACAAACTTTGTCTTCCTTTGTTACCTTTTTCCCATCAGCACTTTTTGTTATAGGTTATTTTGACATCTTATGAACCTACACTCACTTTTGACAGTTGAGTTCACAATTAGGGTAAATCTGTAAGCCCAGTTAGTACACCACCACCTCCTGGTAATTTCCCAACCTCTTCTTGATTCTCAAGCTGTGTCATTCTGCCAACCACATGAAGGGGCTCCGTGGAACGCTGGTAGATCAGAGCCCCGCACAAGGAACATTGTACTGGACAATCAGCACAGTAAACAAGTAGTTTGACCTTGTTAGCCTCACAACATACCCCACTATGTAGTGCTGACTGTAAAAGACTGGATCATCTTAGCAGTGTAGTCACTGAATGGGTATGAAACAGGGAAACTGAAAAAAGATTGCTAACCTTCTAATCTTGACATCATCTTGAGAAAAGGATGTAACATATTCTTAGGGATTTTCCTTTAAAGTTTTTCTTTTCCCTTTCTTGTTTTGAAACTGCCAACATAAAAGCAATGGTGAGAGCTTAATCCTTCTACTCTTTCATGGGTTCTACTTTCTGCTTTATTCTGGACAGAAGTATAGTCAAAGTTTTATCTAGATATTTACAAATACTAAATGTATTTATTATATGGTATAGAACATTGAAGGCCAATAATTAAGTTTGGAAAATACATAGCAGGGTGGTTTATTATACACTTATGAGTTGTAGCACTGTATTATGTTGGCTTAACACCCTTGCAAATAATTACATAAACTCTGAATTAAGGACAAGTTCTGCAGAAGTGCATGTTTATGGGCAAGTGGGGGTCTGCAAATGAATGTACTTAAGAGCTTGTGTAAATCTTGACTTTCATGTGTATGTCTGGGGAGTTTGTATATCTAAAGTTGGCATGTACAAAACTCTTCATGTGCTGTTAAGGACTAAACAGAGATCTTGTGTACAATAGCCTTTTTTACTTAGCTTCCCACTGTTGCTATCGCTGATGGCAATGGCAAGACCTCCTTTGAGCAAGGTTTAGAGAAATATTTTTTGAAACCTCCGTGACTTCTCTACACTAGCTCTCTTACTGTTGCTGTAGCTTCGCTGGTGGAAGTGCCAATGGGACATTTTAAGGGAAAAAAAGACTAGAGTAGATGCAACCCAATGTCTAGCCATACTATACCTGTGATTCTGGCGTCACTGAGTGGCACAATTGGATCAACTGGTTATAAGTATCATGATTGGTTTTATGTCCTCAGGAAAGCTTTTCTGCCATCACAACTGTGTTGTCCCTGTCCGCTACTATCCCTCCACATGCGTGGTATTTAGCTGGGTTTATTTTGAGTGCATTCTGGGCAGCTGTTCCATATTTCCTCACATAAGATGAACAATCTTCCTCACACAAGATGAACAGTCTTGCTCGCCTCTTACCAGTTAGGGGCATGAAAAAATGTTGCTGTGTCAACAGGGCATAAGAGATTTAAAAATCTGTATCCAAATTTTACAGCTCAGGACCATTTCTCAGCATCTCTTTTGCACAATTCCACAGCACTTGTTAATGCAGCAGAAGCAGAGTAGCTTAATAGAAAGGATCATTAAAAGAAGCTAGTTATTTAAAGTGGTGGAATTTTTTTCCCTAGAATTGTACTCGTTTATGTTTTCAAAGCTTTTTTATATGCAGTGTAGCATTAATGAGACAAACATGTTTGGAGGGTGGGTGCATATTGCTGGCAGACGTCAGCTGCATAGATTTACATTACATGTTATTCGCAAACCCAGAATTATTTCCCTTTATTTGTGCATTTTTTTTATTGCAGAGAGGTTGTATCTGTCTCCCAGGAGTCTACAGTTAACAATATCCAGCAAATAAATTCTTCACCAGAATATTCAGATTTTTAAAATGTGTATAGTCTTTCTCCTCAACCCACAGGTGAAGTTCTGAACCTGTTATTTCAAGGAGACCTCATTTCCTTTTTGAAGTAGTTAAAGGATGGCTACTTTCTTAGATTTCACTAAAATGGTTTATTCAAATGCATAATTGCAGGGTTTTGTTAAGGGAATGAGAGTGATAAAGTATTTCCCTCTCCAATGGAATACCCTTCCCCAGATTTATGTGGTTTATCAGTGAGGAGCTATCATTTGGTGTTCACAAGTAGTTTATAATTCTTTCTGAGTTGGACAAGTTTTTTGTAAGCTTTGATTCTTTCTGCGACAAAACACTGATATCGTCCTTACCAAAGCAATATTTTTCAAGGCTTAGCTTTGCCAGTGCCAAGTACGTCTATAAAGCAAATACTATTGCTAAACTACCAGGGGCTGTGAAAGCCTAGTGTGACTTTAGAAAAGGCTTTAAGAACTTTTATGTTTGTTCATGGTACACTTTCAGACTTTTGAGCTTCATTAACCTCATACAACTGGAAACTGAGGCTCCAATTCCTTTTGACTTTGAAACAACAAAAATTAAGTCCAAAATGCAGTCTGCATGCAGCAAAAAAGAAAACAATCCTGAATGTGTTTTCAGCCCAGTGAAAAGTTCCGTGAGACCCAGATCTGTAACCAGTTTAACACAAGCTTGACCTGCACAGACTGCCAGCTGATTGACTGGACTAAGTGTTAAGCCGCCATTCAGAGAGAGACAAATTTCAGTGCTCAGTGTAGGAAGCATTATTATGTGTGTGTTAAGTGATTTGGTCCACACAAAAAGATTTATACTATGCCATGCAGTCAATAATATCTCTAGCATGGGATTTTCAAAATCCCTGAGTGTTGGCCAACTCTGTTGTTACTGATGTTGGGTAAAACTCCCATTGACGTAAGTGGGAGGAGAGTTAGGCCGGTGCTGAGCATTTTTGAAAATCTCGCTTAGAATGCACACCAGATACATTTTGAACTATGTGAGAATGAATGTTGGGTGAGCTGAGAGTAACACAATTTGGAGCATTTCCAAAGACTTAGGGAGATATCTTTGAAAACTATGGGAAACAAGGTTTTACTTCATTTACCAAAGCTACTGAATGCTGGACTTATTTCAGTTCCACATAAAAATTGAATAAACATTGTCAAATTGTTTAAATATTTCCTTGTAAATTCATATGTGTTATTTATAGTTGTTGTTTCATTTGGAATGAAGACAGAGTTAAGAGATTAATACAAACAGTGCACTACTAAAATCGGGCAATTAATTGGCAAAAAGCCACATACTATAAAAGGTCAGATTGTCCCATTTTTCTTAAAATACATAAGTTCTGTAACTGTAAATTATTTATAGCACAACGTGATAAGTAGCTAAAATCTGACTCCAGATCGTCACTTCAATTGCTTTTATATAAAGTAGTATTGCATATATCCCTTTGTACTGCATTACCATCCATTGAAAAATGCTGAATCCTGGATATGTGGCTTTGACACCTACCAAGAAATAGTGAGATTTTTGCATGGTTTCTGTGGAACCGGCTAGGTAGGTGCTGTATATTCCTGCAGTTAGCCTGAATTCACCATACTTCTTCACTGAGTTCCTGATATTTGTGTGGATGAGAACTGAATGCCACTTCTGAAAATCTAGTGAGGTTTACTTTTGTGAATTGCATATTACACTGAAATATTCCAGACATAATCTTCACTCATTAAATTCACATAGAATCCACTGAATGACCTTTCCATATGCTATTTGACTTGTACATTGAAGTCTCCCCTTTTTAAAATCTTATTTATATCCAGTTAGAATTAGAAAAGAGTTATATAGTTACTTCACCCATTTCGAGTTTGTATGTGAAAACAGCTGTTGCTTTTCCTAATAAAGTTATGCTAAGGCAAATTGTGTTTTAAAGCAATTTGATTATGCTGTTCGCAGTGCCCATTCTAGGTTCCTATAACATCAGTTTATCAACAGACATCTTCAAAAATGTCTGGGGAGCCTGTACTGTACCCCAGGATTTACTGCGGATGTCAGGGCCACATCCTGTGTTAGTACTAAACAATCTTCAAAAGGGTGGGATCTGGCCTGACCCTGTGCCCAGCCAATGTCAGGAAAAAGTCTGTTCTGACTGCCAGTGGATGTTAGTGGCAGTGTGTGGCAGGGGCTAGTAACTCCTAAAGCCTTCTGTGTTTGCGAGTGAACCCTAGGAGACTGTGAATAGTCCAGTCCAGTTTCATTGTCCAAGCAGACTTAAATGCAAAACAGAAACATCAGAAAAGATGCAGAATAAAGTGGATTTTTAAATTCTTCAGCCTGAAGCTTGTAAATTCCCAAAGGTATATGGCTCTGTAACTCTGTGATTTGTTCTATTATTCCTGGGTGTATGTATTCGTAAAATAAAGCCAAACAACAATAAGGATGACATTTCAGGCAGCAAAAGTAAGGAATTTATGATACATATGGTAGTTACTGCAATTTTACGTCAAATGTGTATTTTATGCCTGTTTTTCTTGATAAGATTCATTTGACTTTTTTTTTTCCAGACCTAAAGATTATCGAAAGATGTAAAACAGAACTGAAAGAGGAACTGCTATCTTTACTGCAAAAGTTGAGTTCCAGAATCACATTAACTTGGAAGACTATATGCCTCTTAATCATCCATTCTTTGTAGAGAACGAATTTTTTCAGGTACATGGAAAATTTGTTTGGGGAAGATCAATCATATTCAGTATATTAAAAACAGAGCTAAAATTGATAATTATTTCTGACATTACCTGTTCCAGAATGTATTGTATTATCTGGCCTTTGATGTTGAATGTTAATAAAATGATTATTTTTATTTCTCTCCATAGAATTTCAGTTATCTTTCTGCCTCTAAAGGAAACACACTGTTTACTGACATTTAAGCTATCTCACACTAAAAGCTGCAGAACTTTGTGTCTCCTTTTCTCAAGGAATAATAGCAATGAATAATTATGGACATTTCACTCCCATGAACTGTATAGTAACTGTAATTATCTGATAGATAAGCTGATGTTTTATTCACACACATTTTATGATGTAATAGAATGCAAAGTTCAGTTTTAAGAAAAACCAAAAAAATTATTTCAGAACCCCTTTAATACTTGCATAGCCTTTTTTGGATCTTCAGGAACTTTTGACTTGTGCTGTATAAGCAAGCCATTTGTCACTTCTCCATGTTTATTTAGAACTAAACATTTTTAAACTAAGTGCACGTAAAACTGTATTGTGACATCTTTTATGCCCAGTTCTTCAGAAAACCTTTTACAGATTCTGCAGACATGCCAAATGGTAATCAAGAGAGATTTTGCTGAATGTGGTCCTAAGTGAACATGAAGTTTCCAATGGAAACTTTCCATAGCATTGTATTAATATTAGCATCAACTTAACCTAAAAGTTAATCAATACTGTAAGCTGTGCACTTAGTTTTAAGACATTTAAGTAACATACAAACAGAAGGGCGACTTCTCTTCCTTTTACTAGCCTAGAAGTTCCCAAATTATAATTCATAGACCACAGTTGGTCTCCTATGCACTTTCCAGTAGTCTCCAAGGAGCTGGATGGTGACCTGGTGCTGGTTCTTCTTCTTTATTTCCACCTACTAATGTGCATTAAATGACAACTCAATACTACTTTTCCAGTACTCCTGCTATTCATTCTAGGGGGAGGTTATGTGATTTCAAATGGGAGGGTGTGATGGATTATACAAACACCTCCTGGCACAACCTTGGGTTAATAAATTATTGTGGGTTCAGTCTGTCCTGCCCTGCCACATCTGAGAGATGTCAGACTCATGGGCAGAAGCTTAAAAAAGGGAGAGAACCACAGATGGAGGAAGACCAGAGAGGAGAGCCTGCTTCCAGTCCTCAGCTCCTGAAGAGCTAGCTGAAGGCAAGATCTTCTCAGGCAACCAGTGGCCCCCTCCCTGAAGGAAGGGAAGGCCTGACTCTGAACCCCTACTGGGGGACTCCTATTCTAGTCTAGCGTCTACCCCTGGTTAGGACCACAGTTTACTAGGGACCCTCTGAAGAAAGAGCCCTACCACACCCTTGGGACAGCTCATGCATTCATTTTGTGTTGACAATCAGGACTATCTGAGACACAGCCAGGGAACTGATCCTCCTATGACCGGACCAGTATAGCAGAATACCTGAGCACTGCAAACCAGATGTTGGGTGAGTGCCCTGCGGAAGGAACAGTATGACAGAGGGGTGGTGTCTATGTGACCATTTCTGCCTTAAAATAAATGTTGCTACTCTGAAAAATTGGAGAAACTCTGCACCCGGTCACAAATTTCAGTGCAATCTTTTGGCCATAGCTCAACACTTAGCTACAGAAATGTACATCTTTGGCTGTGCCTGATCTTAAAATATTCTTGGCTAGGTAACTGGCTGCTCTCTGAGGAAGGGCAAGTCTGGATGGCAACTCAACACCAGGATGACTTCAGTCAAGAAAGAACCCATTGGAAAAATCCAGCATCGGACACCACCTGTGAAAACCAAATAAATTACATAGACTCATAGACTCATAGGTCAGAAGGGACCAATATGATCATCT
>ML675601.1:110130779-110245751 GCA_007922155.1 Mesoclemmys tuberculata | reverse complement strand
TATGTGGTTATCTTACTGGAAAGAGCACTGGGAGATGAATGGGGATGGACCTACTCATGAGCACAAATACTTGGGTAAATTAGGGCCTAATTTTGGCCCAAAGGTTTTTGAGACTGTACAGTAAAAATATACAACTTTATTGTTCACTAAAAGCCAGTTATTCCCTTCCCCTTATCTTGGTGAGCTAAGAGGACAAATCCTAGGCCACAAGCAGAGACTGAATGTCCTTAATTGGATAAGTATGAACACACACTGACCTTTTTCAGGGGAAGGAAGACAAGCTGTGCTGAACAATAACCCTGGTGTCAGCTGCTTCATATTTGCCATGCAATCTCTTAAACCCAGCACACAGGCATTAAGGAAGCATAACCATAGACAAAACATATTCCAAATCTATCAGTCATGGATAAGAATTACAAATTGGAGTAATTATTAAATTAGAATGCTGTTACAGTGCTTAGCATAAACAGAGCCCTGGTCCATGATTAGCCACTACTGCAATGCAAATAATCTTATTTCTGAGAGGTTTGTAAATAGTCTGGGGTGCTAGTTCCTATTCGTATTCCACTGTGGGTTCCCAGTTGCCTGGAGATGGAGAATTTTTGAAAGCAGTGTCCATTGGTACATGTCCTTGCTAACTTCATGCCTCAAACAAATAGATAAAAGGCCAGGATGGACCAAGTGCCTCTCCTTAAGTACTGCTTGTCAGTCACCCATAGTGCAATATATAGGGACCCAGCCCACAAAGAAGAGGAGAAAGTTAATTACCTTATAATGCCTGCAGGTTCTTTGAGATGTGTGGTCCCTAGCTGTATTCCACTACCCGCTCTCCATCCTCTCTGCTTTGGCTCATCTTTCAATTAGGAAACTGGAGAAGGAACTGGAGAGGTGGTCAATCTGCCCCACTCGTGCTCACCTTGTGCCCTCCACCAAGGAGAGAAAGGGCACATGTGTGGACTCACAGACAGCTTTCAGAATTCTCAGCTCTGGGCACATGGAGAGTATGAGTGCCCACAGATCAGGACCACACACCTCCACTTACCTTCAGGTAAGTAACCTTCTCTTTTTAATCCTACGAAACGTTTTATCACTAAGATTAACAGCATGGTTGCTTGCCCTGCTCAGAGCTCTGATTTGAGTTATATTTGCTTTTTTACATTTATCTGCATTTCTATAGATTCAAGTATAGTATTGGGTGAACTGATGTGTGTCTTGACTGGCTGTTTTATACCATTATGTAATGACCAAGTTGGTTTGCAGGTACTGATTCCAGTCCTTTGCTGCTAGCCTGGAACCATATACAATATCCAGGGTCCACATGCTGTATAGTCAATCTATATTTCACATTCTGTCTTCTGATTTATATTTAATCTTCTACTAGTAGTTTTTAAGTAATTTAGAAACTTAAATTTAATTTAAGTAATACAAATTTAACTTCAATTGTGTGCATCTTTATATTAAAAGAACAAAACAAACAAATGTCCCGTCCTCCTTCTTTCGTCATTATGATACGCATTGAAGCCTAAAATAAATCCCTTAGGTGTTGTAATAGAAGAGTAGCCATCTTTGTGTTTGCACTCTGCCATCTGAAGTTTAGTCCAAATTTTGGGGGTTAAAAATCAACAAAATGGAATGTGAACTTATAAAAGTTTGCAACTTTTATTTGCATACAAAATAATTGAAATAGCGTCACAATAAATTATCAGCACGTTCACATGGAACTTTGTGTATTTTTTAATAGATGCTGTGAAAAAAAATCAAATTAACCATAAGACTTCTTTGTGAAAGGATGTAACAGCCAGGTTTAAGGAAATCTAATGAATATGCAATTTCTTCAATGGTGAATTTAAGTAAGATTACTCTGCTAGGAAAGTGATTTATCAAAATATTAATGGAAAAAATCATATGGAGAAACATGGACAGCAAGCTACTAGTGAATTAACTTTTCTGAATTACCTTAATCACAGCAGTTATTGTGATGCAATTTTTTTAGATACAGTTTGAATAGTGTATCAACAGTACACATCAGTCTCAAAGGTTAAAAATTACTTTTTAATCTTCTTCTAGAACCAACCCACTAAAATACTAATAGTTTCTGGCATGCAATATAATTACCATTATTTGTTCTGTTGAAGTGGTTGTGTACAATTTTTTTCCCCTTTAACATATGTGCCTGTAACCATTTTCCATGATGATAATTTAGGCAACTGGACACAAGCCTAAAATATATGCACATAAATTTTCACTTTTAACAGTTCCTTAAGAGTTCTTTTTAATTGCCCTCTTGTGCACAGGAGAGTTCACACTTCTTTTTGATATTTTCCTTGTGAAGCGACTAATTCCAGGAGATATCGCTTCGATGGCTTCCATCTCTTCCCGAACAGGAGTAAACTCTGGTTGAGCAAGACGAGGTTCTGGATAAGAGGACTGGGGATATTGGGCTGGCTGGGGATAGGACCCATGAACTACATACTGCTGTTGCTCACCATCATAAAGTTCCTCTGGGTCATAGATTTGGTAGGAGCTATGTGGCAATTGCACTATGGGGATGTCTTGATCAGTTGCATCACCGTATCCACCTTAACCCACCACCACCGAGAGTATTCATATGGTTAGCACAAAAGGAGGGGAGCAGAAAATTAAAGTAACAATTAGGAAATTGGAATATTACATCTCTTTAAATGCAATACCTTTAATTCATGAAAACATTTAACACAATTAATAAGCAGGAGAGATTGGAAACAAACCTACCACTCGACAGCCAAGTTAGTTGGAAACCATCACCAAAAATTGACACAAGTGCAATTACACCATTCTGCTTATTCTATATTACACCAATTTGTCTGCTTTACCAGATTCCAGTTATGTCCTAGAATCTATGATTAATGGAAAAGGACAGGCAAATTTTAACTTTAACAGGACAAGGAAGCTAAGTGCATATACAGCAGCTAACAAAGTTCGTTAGTGGTGGTCAATATTGTTGATGGAAAGTATAGGGCAGTTCAGTATCCATTTCTGACCTTCAGCCAAATGAAAGGAAAAATGCAACCAGAATGAGCCTTTCACCTTCTGGAGTGGAAGCCATTGTAAGGGATTGGCCCTTAAAATAGGAAATGAACAATAGAGGGTTGGGGTAGTGAGGAGAAAAGGATGGGAAGAGACGAACAACAAAAACATACAGATCAGTAAAACATACAGACTAAACTGTCTTACGTATTACATTTGTAGTGACTAATACCTTGCTAAAGCAGAGAATTAAAGTCCAGTAACATAATTGTGTCACAATTCCTGTTAATTTCCTTCCATTGTCTCTATATACTATAATGGAAAACATTACAGGACAGGCTCCCTAAATGTTACAGAAGGGATTTTAGAAAAGATCCTGATTTATGGATTATGTTTCATTGGTTAATGATGAGCACATGCATCCTTCTTTCAGGTTATGGTAGTTTTCATTTAGTAGAGTTCATGCTTTCATGCTATATAGAAGCACATGAATGAGGAAACTAGGTAATATGTTTAAAAGACTACAAATGTAAAACTCCACTGTCACAAGCTTTGGAAAGTGGAGATTCAACGAAGAAAACATTTAGTTGACATATACTGGACTCATACAATCTGACAATGCCACAAACACATACATGACAATATCGATACACGTCATTCATGGGATATGCCTTCTGAGTCTGATGTAAATTTTCTTGTTTCCTACTCTAAGGTTACACTCTTCTCTCAGGGTAAATCCAGAAATTAGGGCAGAACTGGACCCATAGGTTTCGGTATGACATTTTAATGTAAGGTTCTATCAAAGGCCTCCATCTTACTTTGGCTGTTGCTAAAAGTACTCCTCTTCCTTTTCACCCACCCCATCTACCAAGCTGACTCCTGAAGGATGGATGAAAATTATTTGCACTGAAGAAATGTACTCACCTCCCACATCAAACCCAGCACAAGAAGAAGGATCACAGTAACCAGGTTGGCCAGAAGGACCCTGTGGACCAGGGACACCTGTACGGCCAGCTGGGCCTCGTGGCCCAGGGGATCCTGGTGGCCCGGGGCTGCCAGTTCGACTTTCACCCGAAGGTCCTGCATAAAGTACATGCATGAAAGAAATAATGTGCATCCTTATAAAAGCACTGCATTTAGAACATCCTAGCACTGTAAGCACATGCTAGGATACCATGGCTTTGAAGGTGCAGTAAATACCCAAAAACAGCTTCACTAAAGGGACTCCTGGGAACTTGTTAAAACTCCTCCAGCAAACTGGGGGAGTGTTGGGTGATTTCCCTACTTCTGATGAAACTCACGTCTCTGGCTACTGCTAAATCATCCCCACAGGAGACAGTTTTTTTATCCTGAAAGTTTCTTGCAATACTTCGGATGAGCAAACATTCTGCATTGAGAGCACGGCAGATAGCATCATGTGTCAGGTATCTCCCCAAGGAAGATAGCCCCAGTTCCCTAAAAGGCTGTTACCCTTACCTCCTCCATTTTGTGTTACACACATGGTACACTGGACCTTGCAGGCAATATACGCAGGGGGCGGAAATCCTGGCCCTACTGAAGGCAACCTATTTTTTTCCATTGACTTCAGTGGGGGCCAGGATTTCACCCTGTGTATTTTTCTAGGAAGTATAAACCCTTCCAGCAGTTACATTATGTTTCAATAAAAAAACAAATGCAGATGCTCCTCTGGCCATCAGTCCCCCCTCCCTCCGCAAAAATATGTGCCCTTCGGACAAGCAGTTTATCACAGGCAAAGGGAGAATGTGTGCGACTTACACACTGTCATGTTGTGATGCTGGGTTGCAACATTGTGAGGCAGGCACTGTAAGCTTGAGGTGCCCAAAATAGGTTTGGGGCACTAAATGTCCTGCTCCCTTAGCCTGCAAGGTGCTAGACAGATCCATGAAAATCTCAGCTGGCTGCAAATACTGGGATGTTTTACAGCTGTGTGTTAATGTAAGTGCTCTGAAGAGAGAACTTTACCTGCAGGCCCTGGTAGGCCTCTGGGCCCTTGCGTTCCAACACCTGGGTTGCCTCTTTCTCCCTTCTCACCTGGTAAGCCTATTGAAATATTAACAGTCAGAACAACAGCTTGAACAAACCTGGATCTTTCTTAACCAGTTGTGTGTCTCAGTCATCTTTCCATACACTGATGTTTGGTAGGTGGGATGTTTAAAGGGTAGGATGGGAAATGAGTTGTTCCTGTTGCTCCCTCCTGCTACAGCCTCCCAAAGGGGTCACAACACACCTAGGAACTTTGTAGGTCCTGCTTCCATTATGGCTCCCACGGGGGAGAAAGAAAGGAAGCAGAGGCCACACTGCCCAGGAGGTTCAGCGGAAAAGCTGCAGTAGGGGAACAGCAAAGGTAGCTTTTCACATCCCTACTTCCAGCCTACACCAAGGCAGCGTCTGGCATAAATTACGAGTTGGCCCCAGCTGGCCCACAACAGCCAGATCACCTTGTGCTTCACCAACTCCATGCCCCTACTGCAAGGGCTGCCAGAAGGTTCTACACCACCCTTGTACTGGCCGGATTCCTCGGGGTGGGGGGCACTGCAACCCCTTTAAGAGCAAGGGAAAGGAGCTATAGGGAGGGACAGAATCTGGTCCCAAGAACAGGTAATCAGGCTCAGTCTGTGAGGTCACCAGTTTCATGCAGCTCTGATGTTCTTCCCGCCTAGCAGGTGGGTTAGGTTCCCCTTACAAACATGGATGAACTGCCCCTGAAAAAGACAAGTCAGTATCCAACCTATGTCATAGGAGACCACATATTCAATAGGCTAGAAAAAGCCCTACATTAATATACTTTACATCTTCTGAATGTCACCTATGGCTTTCTATCATGTACTTGCTATAAAGCATCTATCCCAACATAAGACAGGCCATATTAGGTCTGACCAATGGTCCATCTAGCTCAATATCCTGTCTTCTGACAATGGCCAATGCCAGGTGCGTCAGAACAAGCAATTAGCAAGTAATCCATCCCCTGTGGTCCACTCCAGCTTCTGGCAATCAGCATCTAGGGACACCCAGAGTATAGGGGCTGCATCCCTGACCGTCTTGGCTAATAGCCATTGATGGACCTATTTTTCAGGAACTTATCTAATTCTTTTTTGAATCCCCATTATACTTCACAACATCCCCTGGCAAAAAGGTTCACAGGTTGACTGCATTGTGTGAGGTACTTCCTTCTGTTTGTTTTAAACCTGCTGCCTATTAAATTCATTGGGAGACCCCTGGTTCTGGTGTTTATGTGAAGGAGTAAATGATATTTCCTTATTCACTTTCTCCACACCATCCATGATTTTCTAGACCTCTATCATATTTCCCCCTTAATCATCTCTTTTCCAAGCTGAACAGACTCTGTCTTCTTAATCTCTCCTTAGATGGAAATTGTTCTATAGCCCTAATAATTCTTGTTGCTCTTTGTACCTTTTCCATTTCTAATATATCTTTTCAGAGATGGGGCAACCAGAACCGCACACAGTATTCAAGATATGGATGTACCATGCATTTACATAGTGGCATTATGCTATTTTTCTGTTTTATCTATCCTTTTTCTAATGGTTCTTAACACTTTTTTTTAGCTTTTTTGATTGCCACTGCACAGTCAGCAGATATTTTTAGAGAACTATCCAGAGCTCTTTCTTGAGTGGTAACAGCTAATTTAGACTCCATCATTTTGTAAGTATAGTTGAATTATATTTTCCAAATGCATTACTTTGCATTTATCAACACTGAATTTCAGCTACCATTTTGTTGTTTTGTACTTTTCTGAGATCCCTTTCTAACTTCACAATCTGCTCTGGACGTAATTATCTTAAGTAATTTTGTATTATCTGCAAACTTTTCCATCTCACATTTTACCCCTTTTTCCAGATCATTATCAATATGTTGAACAGCACTGGTCCTAGTACAGCTCCCTGGGGAACACCACTGTTTACCATTCTGAAAACTGATCATTTATTCCTACCCTTTGTTTTGTGTCTTTTAACCAGTTACTGATCCAGGAGAGGACCTTCCCTATTATCCCATAACTGTTTAGTTTGCCTAAGACTTTGATAAGGGACCTTGTCAAAGGCTTTCTGAATGTCCAGGTACCCTATATTCTTTGGATCACCATGGTTCATATGTTTGATGGCCCCACAAAGAATTATAATAGATGGTGAGGCAAGGTTTCCCTTTACAAAAGCCACGTTGACTCTTCCCAAACAAATCGCTTTCATTTATGTCTGATAATTCTGTTCTTTATTATAGTTTCAACCAACTTGCCTGGTACTGAATTTAGGTTTACAGGCCTGCAATTGCCAGAGTCACCCCTGGAGCCTTTTTTAAAAATTGGCCTAATTAACTATCCTCCCTATCATCTGGTACAGAAGCTTATTTAAATGACGGGTTACATTCCATAGGTAGTAGCTTTGCAATTTCATATTTGAGTTCCTTCAGATCTCTTGGGTGAATGCCATCTGGTCATGGTGACTTATTACCATTTAATTTATCAATTTGTTCCAAAGCCTCCTCTCCTGACACCTCAGTTTGGCACAGTTCCTCAAATTTGTTACCTAAATAAGAATTGCTCAGGTGTTGGAATCTCCCTCACATCCTCTACAGTGAAGACCAATGCAAAAAATTCAAATGGTGTCAAAGCAAAAGAGGCAACAAAATTAGAAATACAGGAATTTGCATTTGTGTATGCTTGGAAGCTCCAAAAAAGCATGTTTGATTCAAATGGTTCAAAGCCATAAAATCCAAGCTGATTGAGGAGACTTTCTCCCTCAATTCCAGAACACTGCACTAGTAATTTTACTGACCAATTCACCCCTTCTACACTTTCATAATCAAAATCAATAGTTTTGCACCTTCATAAAATTAAACTGAGCAGAGAACAGCAGTACTTATTTATAACATGGCAGTTTACACACTTCTGATGGAAAACAAATATATGAGAATGCCATCTTTAAAACTGGCCCCTGAAAAGAGTTGCTTTCCCCAAGTCTGTTAAAATAAGGGTATATGGAAAAGCAATATAGACAGTTACCTATCCAATGGATGGATGAGGGGTCCTTTTGATGGCTGCATGTGCAATGCAAGATGAGGGAAAATGACAAGAGAAAAGTCTTTTACAGTTACATTATTTTTAATTCTTAAGTAGTTAATATTTAAATATTATTTAGCTCTTATATAGAACTCTCCATCAAGGGAGATCAAAACACTTCACAAATCATAAAATCATAGGATTGGAAGGGGCCTTGAGGGGTCATCTAGTCTAATGACCTGCACTCATAGCAGGACCAAGAATTATCTAGACCAGTGGTTCCCAAACTTTTCTCTGCCATGGCACACCTTGATACCATTTAATTATTTTGAGGGACACCACCATATAGTCTCCAAATGAACTCATGGATATTCATGAGCCAACTCAGAACTCAAGTAGTTTTTCAAGAAATTCCATGGCACACCTGCCATGGCACATTGGTTGGGAAACACTGATCTAGACCATCCCTAACAATTGTTTGTCAAACATGCTCTTAAAAATTTCCAATGATGGAGATTCCACAACCTCCCTAGGCAATTTATTCCAGTGCTTAACCATCCCGACAGTCAGGAAGCTTTTTCTAATATCCAGCCTAAACCGCCCTTGCTGCAATTTAAGCCCATTGCTTCTTGTCCTGTCCTCAGAGGTTAAGGAGAACAATGTTTCTCCCTCCTCCTGGAAACAACCTTTTATGTTCTTGAAAACTGTTATGTCCCCCTCAGTTTTCTCTAAACTAAACAAATCCATTTTTTTCAGCCTTCCCTCATAGGTCATGTTTTCTAGACCTTTAATCATTTCTATTGCTCTTCTCTGGACTTTCTCCAATTTATCCACATCGTTCCTGAAATGTGGCGCCCAGAAGCGGACACAATACTCCAGCTGAGGCTTAATCAGTGCAGTAGAGTGAAAGAATAACTTCTCGTATCTTGCTTATAACACTCCTACTAATACATCCCAGAACAATGTTTGCTTTTCTACCACAGTGTTACATTGTTGACACATATTTAGCTTGTGATCCACTGTGACCGCCAGATCCCTTTCTGCAGTACTCTTTCCTAGGGAATCATATACCATTTTGTATGTGTGCAACTGATTGTTCCTTCCTAAGTGGAGAACTTTACATTTGCCCTTATTGAATTTAATCCTATTTACCTCAGACCAGTTCTCCAGTTTGTCTAGATCATTCTGAATTATAATCCTAGCCTCCAAAGCACTTGCAACCCCTGCCATCTTGGTATCATCTGCAAACTATATAAGTGTACTCTCTCTGCCATTATCTAAATTATTGATTAAGATACTGAACAGAACCAGACCCAGAACTGATCCCTGCAGGACCACACTCAATATGCCCTAGCAGCTTCACGGTGAACCACTGTTTTCCAGCCAGTCATGCACCTACCTTATAGTAGCTCCATCGAGGTTGTATTTCTCTAGTTTGTTTATGAAAAGGTTATGTGAGACAGTATCAAAAGCCTTACTAAAATCAAAATGTACGACATGATCTACTGTGCCGCCCTTCACAAGGCTTGTTACCCTGCCAAAGAAAGCTATTAGGTTGGTTGATTTGACGCAATTTGTTCTTGACAAATCCATGCTGACTTATCACTTTATTAAGTTATTATTATTTAAGTTACTTATCACTTTATTATCTTTTAGGTGTTTGCAAACTGATTAATTAATTATTTGCTCACTTATTTTTCCAGATGCTGAAGTTAAGCTGACTGGTCTGTAATTCCCCAGGTTGTCCTTATTTCCCTTTTTATAGATTTGCACTATTTGCCATTTTCCAGTCCACTGGAATCCCTCCCGTCTTTCATGACTTTTCAAAGATAATCACTAATGGCTCGCATATCTCCTCAGTCTGCTCCTTGAGTATTCTAGGATGTAGTTCATCAGGCCCTGGTGACTTAATGACATCTAACTTGTTCTTTCCCTATTTTAGCTTCACACCTTACCTCATTTTCACTGGCATTCACGTTAGACATCCAATCGCTACTAACCTTTTCGCAAACTGAAACAAGAAAGTCTTTTAGTACTTCTGCCATTTCCACATTTTCTGTTATTGTTTTCCTCCTTCTCGTTGAGTGACAGGCCTACTCTGTCTTTGGTTTTCCTCTTGCTTCTAATGTATTTGTAGAAAGTTTTCTTGTTAGCATTTATGTCTCTAGCTAGTTTAATCTCATTTTGTGTTTTGGCCTTTCTAATTTTGTCCTCACATAACTTGTGTTATTTGCTTATATTCATATTTTGTAATTTGACCTAGTTTCCACTTTTTGTAGGGTTTTTATTTATTTATTTTTGTGTGTTTCAGATCATTGAAGATCTCCTAGTTAAGCCAGAGTGGTCTCTTGCCATACTTCCTATCTTTCCTATAGTGGGATAGTTTGCTTTTGTGCCCTTTATGTCTCTTTGAAAAACTGCTAACTTTCTTGAACTGTTTTCCGCCTTCGACTTGCTTCCCATGGGATCTTACCTACCAACTGCCTGAGTTTGCTAAAGTCTGACTTCTTGAAATCCATTATCTTTATTGTGTTGTTTTCCTTCTTGCCATTTCTTAGAATCATGAATTCTACCATTTCATGATCACTTTCACCCAAGCTGCCTTCCACTTTCAAAGTCTCATCTTGATCAGCTTCAATTAACAAGGGTGTTAAGTAACATCTTATTTCATAGGTGGGAAAACTGAAGCACAAAAAGAGACCCGAACTAAGTCAGTGAAAGAAATGGGAATAGCAACTGGGTCTGTTGATTTCTGGTATCCTGTCCACTGACCTATAATGCCTTATTCAAACTTCCAGGAAAGCAGAAGCAACAAGATTGACACTGTCAATAAAGACTTGAATTTATCTCCAGTTAGCATCATTAAATTGCTTGTTTCAGGGTTCGTTGCACACACCTTAGACGAAAGGTAAGACAATGCAGATCAAGAAGAAATGCACAGTGCCCTCAGTCACTCCACAGCTTCCATTTCAAGTGCAACACCCCAACATCCGCTGGGTGATATTTGCATTCTCTGGGTTATCATATCATTGCTCTGTAGCTGACACACATTTTTCTCTTGCTTCCAGCATATATTCAGCAACACAGAGCATGGCCCCTTGGTCTAGATCCACAAATGGAACTTAGGGGACCCAGCACTGCAACACATAATGCTTTAGGCACTCTGCTGCCTAGTGGAACCCTTAGCACAGAGTTAGGCACTTAGGCTCCTTGTACAGCACATGGAGAGCATTAGGCACCTAAGAATGGGATTCACACAAGCCTAAGCCCTGCCCCTCAAAGAGAGTTGGGCACCTAAGTCTGGGGCAGAGGGAGGCATCTCCTTTTCAGGATTCCCAGCCATGAATTGCTGTGACCCTAACAACCTCTCAATGCCAACTGGCATTCTGTTCTGTAACAGTAGCCCCTGATAGGCCTGACAAACTCACTACATCCAAGACATTGCTGTCATACTATTTATCTAGAAGGAGGGTCATGTAAGATCTTAAAGCAAAGGCAGAATCATACTGGTCATTAATATCATTGTGAAATGTGTGTACTCATGATCTTTTTAAAAGTTATGGCTATGTGCTGACAGAATGCCCTTACAGTTTGTATCCAGGTATTAGTCCCAGTGAAAAACTGGTTTCCTGCCAGACCTACTGAAATGGTCTATCTATTGAAATGTAAATCGAGAATTGGCTCATTCACAATCACGTCTGAGCTAAATGCAGGGGGAGGATTGTGAGACTTAACAGGAGGAGAAAAGCAGGGTGAAATGAGTTTTCTCTGAGGGTGCACTTCACAGGTTTATTGGTCTATAACTGGGGGACAGAGATTGTATCTGTTACCCTGCACCTGAGGATGTAATCAGGCAGTGTGATTACATTAATGAAAATCGGATTCCCAACCTGACCTGGTTGGAAACACTGTAAGAAAGTTTTAGGGGAGAGTCAGAAACTATTTTAGACAAGAATTTTAGTCTGTTTTAATAAAATTAAGTGTAGACTTTCAGAAGCATGTTATACTTTTTGTTTTATATGTGACTATTTTTGTTTCTATTCTCCTTAATGGGTAGCTCTTAAATCTTAATTTTTGATGAACATATGATTGTTTCACTATAAATACATCTTTGTGCGGAGTTGTACCAATTAAGCTATGTTTATACTGTTCCCTTGGAAACAGCAAATCTGATAACTTAGTGATTTACAGGGGCTGGATGCTTTCACATGGGCTCGGGGTGTACCAGTTAACCTGCAAGACAAAGGAAGGGTAGAGCTCTGAGATTGTTTGGTGACTAATAGACTGATGGTGTCAGAGAACTGACAACTAGTTACTCACAAAAAGGTCTCTCTCTGAAGCAGGTAGGTAACAGGGTGACTTTCAATCCTGGGCACCCCAAGACAGTCACAATCCTCTCATAGAGTTAGGCCTGAAATCCTTTCTACAAAATAAAATAAATAAATGAGGATGCAGCAGCCCCTCTTATAACTGTTAGCCCAGTGGTTAGAGCTCTCACACACAAGTTCAAATCTCTCTCTACCAGATGTGGGATGCATTTGAACCCAAGTCTCATCTTCTAAGTGAGTGCCCTAGCCATGGGCTATAGGGGTACCCAGGGAGAGGTCTCTCTCAATCTCTCCTGTTGAAACTGTTCTACTTTGCACTACTTGTATTGTCATTTTGTGCAAAGCCTTATGCTAGGTAGGTGTGGCACTGCCTAGTTTGATGATCCCCCTGGGGTTTAGGGCACCAGGGCCAAGATAGCTGTGCATGTGCCCAGCAGCAGAAATGTAGGCACTTTAGGGATTTTTCCAGTAGAAATGTCGGCTCAGTGAGTGTAGGCACCAGCTGAGCAGGAAATAGGTTCTAAATTTTGGATTTATGTGCCTAAATCCCTTTAGAGATCTAGCCCTTTATGTTTCACCCATGAATTTATGGAAGTCAAAATCTTTTAATAACTCACCACCATTAAAAATTAAGTTCTTCTTTTTAGCTGTGCGCAGTGGTTAAATTCAATGCCTGTGGTCATCTGGCCACATGATGGCTGTAATGCAGTGCAGTTCCTTCTAAGTCTGGGGGTAACATTAGACTAAGGCCTATGTCAGAAAGTGTTAAATGTGTTACCAGATGTTCCTTTTATCATTTTAAGAATGTTGCCAGAGTACATCCCAATCCCTCCAGCCCTGACCTTGAGATTGTAATTCACACCTCTATAACAGCTAGGTTTGATTACTGTAATTCTTCATTTCCTGACTTGCCTGCCAAGTGTGTCAGCAGACTCTCATAGCAAACTCAGCAGCCAGGATTCTGACCACTTCGCATGTAACTCCTACTCTGAGGTCCTCACACTGGCTTCCATGTTCACCTTTAAAGTATTGCTCTTCTTATGACCAGGGGCTGGGTTCTGTTTTGCTTATTTAATACTCTTCCATTGGCTTACTAAAATCCTCAGAGTAGGAGTTAGCATTTATCCTATTGTTTAAAGTCATAAATGGACAGAGGTAAAATTTTCAAAAGTGCCTAACTCCTATGTTCAAAAGTTACTCAGGTCCTTAGGATCCCCAATCCTATTGAAAGGCAATGGGACTTAAATTCCTAATTCACACAGGCACTTTTGAAAATTTTAGCCCAACATGCTTTCTGCTCTTCTTAGCAAAGTAACATATTGCCTGCTGATCTCAGAGCTGCTGAAGTTTTATCCTTTTTTTATATCTGAGCAAAAGACTTCTCTTTGAAATCTAGCATGTAATTTGCCATTTCATTGTGAAATGCTGAGACACCTTGTATAAATGGTTTTATTGTACACTATATATGGGAATAGTCCCAGATTGAGGAGATATGCTACAGCCCACACACTAATTCCTGTGGAAGCCTGCCCACCGAAGCTTGCTAAACAATATTTATGTAATCAGGGGATGAAATCCTCCTGCTTTTAAAAATGAATTCTTCACGCCAACTTTTAGCATCTCAAATGCAAAATATTTTGTAGGTGTTACTGTGACAGTTGATGTGCCATATAGCTGCAGAAAAGGGGACTGAACCCTCCATTGCACTCTTAGCTTTGCTGTGGGTATTGTAACAAGGCAAATACATTTAAACTGCCATAGCAGTACATGGGAGAGACAAGATGGTGAGGCAATATCTTTTATTTGACCAGCTTCTGTTGATAAGAGAGATACTTTTTCAAGCTTATAGAGTGCTCTTCTTCAGGTCTGGGAAAGATACTCAAGAGTGCCACAGCTAAATACAAGGTGGAACAGATTGTTTAACATCTTTTCTAAGAGATCATTCAACATGCAGTGGCCCATTAACTTTGCAGTCATAATTTTCACATTCAACAACAAACACTTTGTCCAAATCATGGGAACACCCGTGAGTACTTGGATGGCTCCTCACCATGCCAACCTCATAATGGGCCACATTGAGAAAGCATTTCTGGACAAAAAAAACCATTAAACCAATGATATACCTGAGATACATCAATGATATTTTTATTCTGTGGACTGATGACCTAACCGCCCTCATAGATTTCCATCACATCTTCAATAACCACCACCCAGCCATCAAACTCTCTCTAGAACACTCCCACACCAGCATCAATTTCCTGGACACCATGATTTACTTCAACAGCAGAACCGTAAATATATATACAAGAAACCCACAGATCACCACACTTACGTTCACAGATCCAGTGACCACCCCAAACACAAATAAATCTGTCGTTATCTACAGCCAGGCATTCAGATACAACAGAATATGTTCCAAGGAAAATGTCCAGAATACACACCTTAACACACTTTAAATTACCTTCACCAAACAAGGTGTCATGCGGACTGGATTGGGGGAGGGAGGCATTTGTGTTATTTGACCTTAATGTGTCAAAATCATAGCGATTCATGTAAGACACGCCATGTCAGGTACTGTTAGAAAGGTTATGATATGCTGAATAAGATGATAATATTTGTGTTCATGTGTGATATGTGTGAGGAAAGTTATGGAGATCTTTGATATCCTGTATTTCAAACTGTGCTGTAAAAGACACACTCCAGACAGAGAGGCCACAGGACAATAGCCCGCTTAATGGCCCATCAAGACCTTAACAAAAGCCAAAGGCCTAGGAAGAAACTAAAGGCATACCTGAAGAGTTACCAGGATTGGCCCATGTGACTATGGACTCCATTTTGGTTCCTGTAAAGTTCCACAAGCCACATGGCCAGTAACAGAGGGTATATAAGATCAAACCACAGAAACCATTTTGTCTTTGTCTTTTGTCTTGTTCCTTGTTCCTGTCCAGCTGCGGACACACCTCTGGATCAACACACTTTGCAACTGAACTGAAGGACTTAGACCCATCCAGGTACTGGATGTATACCAGAGGAACTATACAACTCCACAATTGTTCTAGAAACCTGATGTATATGGACTTTTAAATCATTTGTATCTATCTGATTGCTTTAAGCCTTTAACACTTCTCTTATTGTTTGTTTTTCTTTTATTAATAAACCTTTAGTTTTAGTTACTAAAGGATTGGCTGGCAGCGTGGTATTTTGGGTAAGATCCAAACTTATAGTGAACTGGTACTGTGGCTGATCCTTTGGGATCAGAGGGAATCTTTTAGTAAAGAGCATAGAGTTAAAACAACTGGTCTCTTTACTGGACCTAGTGTCAGTTTGGGAGCCAGAGACTGAAATGCAGTAAAGGGGGCTGTGTGTATTTGCACAGTGGCTTCTTGATAACCAGTGTGGGGGAATCAGAAGCACTGTTTGTGGCTGGTTGGGAAGTCTGACTGCGGTGTCACCCACCAGTGCTGGGAGAATTCGCTCTCCTTTTGCAGCCTGCCCTGACCCTGGCATTATCAGTGGGCTACCCTGGGCACGGACGGGTTACACAAGGACACTCCACTAGAGAAGTAGATCGCATGATGGAATGTGCCACCCAAATACCCCGAGAAATCCTGCTTCAATACAGAAAAAAAAACAAAACCCAACCCTCCAACATTACACCTCTAGTTGTTGCCTACCGATCCACACTGGAACCCATACAGGGTGTCATGAAATCATTACAACCCATGCTTGATGGGGACCACATCTTGAAAGAAATCGTTCCTGAACTCACTCTTCTGCCTTGAAACAACACTCCAGCATCTCCAAGCTCATCATCAGAAGCAAGCTCCCCATAGACCAGGACACACAACCTCAAAAGCCATACCAGACTCTACCATAACAACAGATGCAAAACCTGCAGACATATCTCCACTGCTATGATGATCAACCCGTCTTTCAAGATCCATGGGCCTTACACATGCCTATCCAATATGTGGTGTATCTCATCCTGTGCACTAATCACCCCAAAAAAACAGCTACGTATATGAAACCAGATCATCACTATGGTCTCAAAAGAACAAACATAAAATGATAAAAAACAAAAACACTTTTCATAAAATGATCACTCCGTATCTGACCTTTTGAAAGTCCTTGTCCTCAAAAGAAACCTGCACAACACTTTCAAAAGACAAACCTGGGAGCTTAAATTCATAACTTTGCTAGACATTAAATATACTGGTCTCAATAAAGACACTAGATTTATGGTTTATTACAACAGTCTGTAACACACTAACTCTCCTTTTTTGTCCTATGACTACAAAGGTGTTAACAGGCTACTTCACCTTGAATGCTCTGTTAGAATATGCGTTAACTAGTTATAGTAAACAATCTGTTCCACTTTGTATTTATTTAGCTCTGACACTCTGAGTACCTTACCTCATCTAAAGAAGAGCTCTGTGTAGCTCAAAAGCTTGTTTCTTTAATCAAGAGAAGTTGGCACAATGAAAGATATTACCTCATCTACCTTGCCTTTAATATCCTGGGACCAACACAGCTACAACAGCACTGCAAACAATAGTAATACATGTTTGTGCTGGGAATAAATGCTGGCACATGCATTAGGCAAAATCTGCATGAGTACACTACTTTGTTCATGAAAACTGCAAAAGCTTGGCTTGCAGTAAACATCTGGAATCTATGTGGATGTTTAGTATAAGCATCATTTTAAGCTTACTCTAAGCCAGCAATAAAATGGTACTTCAGACAACAACCGCCACAAGAGCTTTCAAACCACAATCCTTCCCACGCTCAGTTATTATTCCTTCACATACACGCATACTGTTCCCAGATGAAATATCAGTAAGAAATGGCAAATTCAGAACATGTCTATTCAAATTGAGAAAAAACATACCCTGTGGGTAAACCTCAAACAGTTCACCTAGTCTCATACAAAGGGCTTTTTATTTTTACCTGTAGAGGTAAAAATAAGGATTTTGACAAACACGGGATGAGTTTGTTTTCCCACATTGTTGTAAATACGCTTAAAAAAAGACTTGGTAAAACTGCAATAAGATTGTATCTACTCATTTCTTGCTCCAGGAGTCAAACCCCTTCTTAACTACTCAGAAACAAGGACATTAACCATAGGCCACATGCTAAATAAGTATAGAGTCAAAAGATAAGTCAAAGAGCTAGTGAAAAGAAAACTTCCAATCGCTGGTGAGAATCATTGTTATTTTTGCAAATCCAAAAGTCATATAAAGTATTCAGAAAAATCCACTAGCACAGCAAAATCCTGATGAACAACACGAGATTGGATGGCAGATGGGATTGATAACAGGATACCGCCCCTTTCATTTTTAAGTCACTGGTCCAAATTCATCCCAATTTAGCAGTGACAGAGTCATTACCTTCAAATGACTTCTTAGGAACAGCAACAGAGTGGTCACCATCAGAAAGTCATCATTTGCCATCAATAAAGGAGTTACCACAGTTATTTCCCATTCAGTAAGTAGGAAAATGCTTCAGCATGTCAGGTAACACTCTGTGGTGTGCGCTAGGAAAAGAATATTCTTAACAGAGTCCGAGTGTGAAATAAGTCACTGTAATCTCAGTCCACTTCCTGGTGTTCCCATTGAAATAAGTAACCATCATGTCTGGCACTGGGACATCGAGAACGGAGTCTGTACAGCGACTGAACTACCCCTTCTACTTGAGGTGGTCTTTCTTACACAGCAAGAAATGAGTCCTACATTGGCCAGGGGATGTACTAGTTCATACTTCTGAGCCAGCTGGGCACTACACACACAAGGTGGCTCAAGGGGAGGTGTCTGATATAGGTTGAGTGATGCCTGCCCCCTCCCTGCCAAAAAAAAAAGCCAGACTAACCCCATGGGCAGTAGGACTCCGTGGGAGCAAGGGAAGAAGCTTCTGCCCTGCTGCGGCTGTCACAGCTTCTGTCCCACTCCCAGCTCCTTTGCCCTCCACCAATCCTGCCTGTACCACATATAGCTCCTCACTACCCCCAGAACCTCGTCTCCCCCAAAGCTGAGCAGAAGCCAGGGTGGGCTTGAGAGGCAGGTGAGAGACACCCCCGAGCTCCACTGCACACTAACTCTGGCTACCTGCTCTTGTCACCATCTAGCAAACACAACTCAAAACCAGCCATAGATTCTTGTTGTGACCCAAAGGACTTGGGCTCCTGGTAAGAACCAAGGATGGACTTTGAGCCCCAGAGAATAAAAAGACTGAGGAACACTGTACTAGCTGAACACATAGGTCTTTTTCGTCTCTAATTTTTATGATCATCAGTAACATGCAGTATATTTTCTGTTTTAGATAGAGGCGTATGCTCCCCAGAATTACTCATCTGGCACCATTCACGAGCATTAAATTAATTTCAGATGAAAAAATAAAACACAATAAAATGCTGCTAAAAGCATGAAAAAGAAGGCACATGGTGCATCAAGACTGGTTGGGGGTTTTCCACCACAGAACTATACATTGTGAATTGTTAAACAACAAATGCAAACAAAGCTTCAAGGCCGAGCCGAGAAGATGGCTTTGATTCCATTTAGCCCCGCAATATGTAACGACCCAGGAGAGTTAAGCTAGTTCAGTCTGGAAGTGGAGAAATTATCATTGGCTGCTTCTCTGCAGGTGGGACTGGGAAGGAAGTGAAGACTGGGAGCATATCAGAGCTCTCCATTCAGCAATCAGCTTTACAGCCATAAAACTGGTCTTTTTAAATTTTTATTGGCTTTCCACAGAAAGCTTTTTCTTGTTTGTGGATTAGATCAATCTCTTTTGGGTGCAGGGTCTGTGAACTTCTAGGGCCCAGATAGATCAGAAGACAATGGCTGTTTCTGCTAAATAAAACCTTAGCTACAGCAGTTAATCATCAGGCTGAAATTAATTTCATTGGGAAATAAAACATTTTAATGCAAATTTCCCTAGCTTCTGATGAGCTCTTCCCACCCCTTCCAATGATTTACTGCATGGATAACTGCCCTAAAACACATACTCACCCAAAAGAAAATATCGAATTATTTTGATTTTCTTCATAGAACGTTTGGTCCCAGTCCTTAAAGCAATCTAGTTTTATTCAGTAGGCACACTGAGATACTATCAACTACTGGCACTCATCACATTTAGTAAAAACCTATGAGGAGCTCCAGATGACTAATAACTGTTGTTGACAATGTGGCTAATAGAGCCTTGTTTTACTTCCAAATCCAAATTAACAAAAGCTCCCTCCCAAAGTGTATCTTCTACAGCTGCAGCTGTTGCATCCACAGCAATAATGAATGTGAGGGCCTCATTCCTGGGCACTATTTTGTCATCACAAACTATTACTTTAAGCTTCTAGGTTCTCCATCATTTCTGTACTAGTTGTATTGCCTGTGCTGCTTCTTGCAGATTCATTTTACAATCAACAATGCTAATTGTCTCTTGTTTTGTTAATATAAAAGTGCTTAACCCCTATGCAATTTCTGCCTACTCTAAGAAACTGGTTAATCTGTGCAAAGATTTATAGTAGGGAGGCAACTTTCCGGCAGCCCACATTTGTTTTCTCTCAGTCATCCAGTTTCAGTCAGTCCCTTGTTTGTTTCATCTTCCCATCTCTCTCCATTCTTGTCCCCTGCCCCCTCTTTCCTGACTCCTTGAACAATGTCTGTCTTTGTACAGCTTGACCACAGAAATCCCTTGCTGACAAGCTAGCCCTCTAAATCTTGCCTCCTCTTACATTACAGTCATTAGAATTATGGCCTTGAGGGCTTAGAGACTTGGGGGGAGAAAGGGTGGCAAGTTCAAAGGTCACTCAAAAGTGTCTCCTCATAATAGTATAATATTAGTTTTCTGGCTACTGAACAGGACATCTGACCTATTAAGTTCCAGGATATGATCAGCCATTGGACCAAATTTTTTAAAATGCCACTTACTAATTATTGTAATAATAAGAACAATGATACTTCACTTTTCAGTAATGCCTTCCCTGTGCGGATCTCAAAGCATTTCATAGACACTGACTGATTTAGTCTCACAGCACCATTGTGAGGCTATTGATATTATTTATAAAGTACATAAGGCATGCCAGGTATCTCACATATAAGAAAAAAGTCAGGTCTCAGCTCCACAGAGTTTGCTATTTAATTAGACAAAACAGGCCAAGAAGAGGGCAAAGGGACATCATATAAATATAGGTAAAAGGATGGTGGGGAAATTGGGCAAGTGGCTCATTAATTGCACAATTTCATTTAATTTTTTGTTGTTTCTTCCACCCTGCCCCCATTATATTTTCCTCATTACCATCTGACCCTGATCCTGCCCTCCCTTCTCAAACTGTACTCTCCTTTCCCATCTCATCAACATGTCTTTATGATATCATAATTCAGAAACCTTTAGTCCAATTCATTTCAAATTTAGTAAGAAAATTCTGTCTCTTCCCCAGAACTAACCTACCTGTTTTGAAGCTGATATTCTTTGTCTATATGTTCCAGAGGGGCAGCCATGTTAGTCTGTATACAACAAAAACGAGAGGCCTGTAGCACCTTAAAGACTAACAAATTTCTGTGGGCGTAAGCTTTCGTGGGTTGCAGCCCACGATAGCTTATGCCCACAGAAACTTGTTAGTCTTTAAGGTGCTACTGGGCTCTTGTTTTTTCTTTGTCTATAGAATTCTTCATTTGCAGGGTGGGAGGGCAAAAATCAGATTTGTAAAGGAAACACATTTGCAGCTGTACAACTTTCACAACCCCAGAATTCTGCAAAACCTCTTACACCATGTGCATCTTCACATGATATTAGTCTTTAGCAGGGGTTGCATCAATCCCAGATGTGATTCTCTCCAGTCACACTGTAAAGGCAGTCTCCATTTTTTTCAGTATAACCTAAACATTGCGGCTTGGAACCAACTTTTAACTATAGAGAAAACTATTGTTCACATGATAAAATGTAACTCAAATAAGTATAGTAATCACACAATAGCAACATGGTGATACATATTACTGTATATTCTAAGTATTCAGCCCACCTCTTTCTCCTGGTCTTCCTGGCTGGCCAGGGTTGCCTGGAAATCCAGATATACCTGGTGCTCCTTGTTCACCCTGCGGCCCCGGAGGTCCTTGTCGACCTGGCTCACCAGGAGGTCCTGGGATAGTTCGTGTTGAGACGGACTGACTTGGAATCTGGTTCAGAATTGAATTATATCTGGCCATGTGACCTGTGGAGAGTGGGGGGAAGATTCAGCAAATTCAGGACACAGTGGAGAATCTGGCCCAAGTGTGTTTGAAGGGGGCAGGTTGGTAAAAAGGATGCTGGAAGGCTCTCATCCTAAGGGGGAGATGTTAAGACTGTGGTCTGTGATGTATGCTAGTTATGGTGATGGTAAAGTGTGTATTTGTGGATGGAGAAGTATAGTGTGTACACTCTTAGGTAGCCTAGGGTATACACTGTTAGAAGGTAGATATGGTTTGGTGACCCAGTGGATATGCTATAAGACGGTAGGTAGTGTGTGGTGGTCTAGGGAATTTAGGAGAGTAAAGAGTTAAAAGTTGGACAAATGGTCAGGCCTAAGCTACAGGGAACAGGGTCATGGCACAGGCCAACCTTGTTTCTGTTAATTGGTGTGAATTCTAGTTAGAGTCTGTTATCTCTCTTCTTTTCCTCTCTTCCTGGCCATCTGTGCCGGGGATGAGGCTAACAAAATAACTATTCCCCCTCCTGTGCAAGGCCTTTGGTGGAAAGAAAGCATTATCTTTTCCCCCCCGGGTATACCTTTACTTCAAAGAATGTTAGTGTAAAATTAATAGGTTTTAAAGTGATGTGCCTGCCCTCTATATGGTAATCCTGTAAATAACAAACTGGGGTGAGTATAACTGTATTCATCATATAGTTGTTAATATTCATTTTATAGGTGTCGATGTAACCAAATAAGGGTCTATAGGGAGTTGCTGGAAATGTATATATTTACATACTGTTATGGATAAAATAATTTAAAGTAACCCCCTTGTTGCTCACTTGCGGCGTTGAGGTGGAACAAGCAGGCAATAAAGGGTTCTGTCTCCCCAGTCCGCCCCAGGGACAATCTGTTTGATTATTTCTAACAGGGAATACACTGTGAGATGGGAGGTACCATTGAGTGGCTTTTAATTTTCTTACCAGCTACAGATCTATTCTCTAGCTGTAGAAACTGCCACCTAAAATTCGAACATAAGAGATACTAGTCTTCTTACCTTGGATGAGCTGTTCACACACCTGATGAGCAACTGCACGCACCATTGCCTGGGACTGAACGTCACCCTGGATAACAACAACACCATAGTAACACATTGCTCCTATGGCACTTTTGTCTTGAATGTGCTCAGAGCACCCATGGGAGGTATGTCTTTATTGTCCCCCTGGTTACAGAGGGGGAAATGAGGCAGAGACTCTCTTGGACTTGCCCAAGGATGTTGGTGACAGTTTGTAAATAAGAAGGTCCTGTTTCCCAATCCTGTTTTCAGACAATAAACAAAAGGCTGGGGATGGTAACCACAGAAGAAGATCATGGGATATGCTCACTGGTACATACACATCATGTTAATTTCTTTTAACATTTTATTAAAATTTGGAGAGAAGGATGGAGATCAGATGAAGAAGAAAAGTTTGTCAGATTAGATCTAAACTCACCCACAGCTATGAGTGGAGTGAAAGTCAATTATTATGGGGGTTTTATGGGGCTGAAGTGTACTTGTGGCAGTTGGATATGGCAACAGAGTACTTACCCGCTCACCTCTTTCTCCCTTTGCACCAGGAGCGCCCTGTGAAAAGATTGAACACACAGTTAATTCTCAGCTCTCTGTAGCTCTAAGTACTATATGTTTGAATCGCCAAATATTAGAGTATTACAGTAAAAGAAAGGAAAATAAACAACTCAGTTTTAGAACACTATATAACCCTAGTGAAGGGATGGCGATGATCTCTTAAACATGCTCTTTCCTTTTCAATGCCCAGCAGTAGGTATTTCTCCTCTCAGCGACTGAATAGCAGGTGGTTACTTTTCCCAGCTTTTTTCATTGTGCCTCATTTCTGACCCTTGAGGGTCAGACTCATCCTTCTGAGTGGCTGCAAGTGCTGTTTCTTTCTCAAGGCTAGCATAGCCAGAAGGAAAACAATGCATTATGGAAACATAGAGTGGCTTCTGTTCCCTTGCTGCTAAGTTTACCTTCCTCCTCACAGTGGATTGTCTTGCCTGGGGTGTCTCTAAAACAGCACTGAAGCCAAGAACAGTGTGGACTGAAATCAGCTGCACAGGTAGAAATTTACCTGCTTTTGAACCTGGCCACTATATAAATTTCTGGTGGGTGCAATCCTGATTTTCAGCCATTTTTGACCTCTCCAGTTTGTTTTGCAATATCGATAAGAGTTCAAGCACTGAGAGAGTTTGGCCTCACATGTCTTCTAGGCATATCTGCACTTATGAAAATGTAGACCAATTTCTGGAGCATGTTCCCATATCTGGAACTGGAGCACTGACAATAATAAGTTTCATATATTTCACCAACTCTCTTCATTGGGCACTTAATTATTATGCTGGTAGAGTATGATGAAGAAAGTGTTAGTCTTATCTTTGCTTATATTTTATCATCAGTCACTATATTTCCATTTAGCCATGTATTTCAAATGCTTCTGCTAGTATAAATCACCAAAATGGACTGGATGTTTGAAAAAAAATCTAAAATTATTTAGTTATTCTACAAATGAAGCCAGATATGCAGTTGGACAATGTCAGATTCAATACTTTCTAGAACATAAGATTATTACATCCATCATGATATATGATTTTAAGCAGACTACATAAGTAAACAAAATGTTAAAATGTTAAATTGGTAATTTATGAATTCAAAATATTCAGATGAATAGTTATACTGAAAAGGCCAACTGAAAAACTCCAAAACTGTCACTAGTGTGGAATTTATACCCTCATTTTATATATTATTTTTTACTTCAACTATTTTCTTTGACCTATAAAAAAATAGTTGACATTTGAATGGCAGAAAAATTTAGCATCAGATCCTGAACAGAATCAATGGCAAAGCTTTCTGTAGTTGAAGCTGGTAATTACATTTTAAAAGTGGGCCTGGTTCTGATGTCATTTACACCTTTGTAAATCAGGGGTATACTCACTGAATTTAACAGTGTTACACTGGTGGAAAACCAGTATAAATAAGATCAGAATCAGGCCATTTTCAAAAAGTGCCACCTTTGTGGAAAGTTAATATAGCAGCACATTTTATTTTCCTTAGCGTAATTTGAAATGGAAAGAAAATTAAACAGCTACATTCAAAATATGAATTCATATGCTGTATGCTTTTAATCTTTAGGAACAAAGTCTTTTCTTCATGCATATATTTCTGCCCAACATTTTAAGTCAGACCAAAAGCAAAACAAAAACTAAATTAAAACAACAATGGGATGTTTCGTTTAGTCATTCATTGCAATCAGTGTGAGGGCTTCATGATCAAATGGACCACAATTCTGGGTATTGGGTAGCTCTTTAAAGGATAATAGCAAAGTTAGAAACTAAATAGCACAGCACTGCTAATATATAAGGATTATGTTATCTTACTTACAGGTGGTCCAACACCACCTTGTGGCCCAGTATTTCCCATAACACCTGGAACACCAGGAGCTCCAGGAATTCCCTAAATAGAAAGAGAGAGAGTGAATAATTACTAAGTGTAATGTCCAACATCAACGAGTTTTTGTTGACAAATACATGTAAACACAATTTTTATACTATCTGGTGAGCATCCCAGTTCCACAATGGTGCATTGGTAATTTGAAAAATGAGAAGACTATGCACAGTACACTACATTAGATTTTTGCTGCTAAATTTTGTCCTTTATCAAGTCTATAGATTCACTTTGATGTCCATAATAGTGGAAGCCAGAAGATGAAGTGTTTATTTTCATTGTTTTCTTTTTTTAACCTACCCTTAAAATATATAGACATTTGAATTAATAATCCTTATTAAAAATCAGAGAAAGGGCCAATTTATAAATTCAGAGAAATTGTGAATTAAGGCTGGCATCAGATTTCCTCCTTTTTCAATTCCTCGAGGAATTGAAACATGGACTATATTTAAAACTAAACACTGTTTGGCGAATCCATGCAATAGGCACAAGAAGGTGAATTAAGAATGAAACTATAGCTGTTCTTGATGAGCTTTACACAGTGATGAATATTCATGAATGTAATGCATTAGCTGATGTCAGCAAAGTGCTGCAAATGGATAAAGAGGTCAGTGCTAAGCAGCATTCAAGGAATTGAAGTATTTAAGAAAGAATCCTCCCCACACCAGACTGCTGAGCAGCTATGGAGCAACTCTGTGGAAGCTACTGCAGCCTGATGCTCTGGAAGCACTGAAGGATTTCCACAGCAGTGGATCCTTTGGCCTTGTCTCTCTCCAGGCCCATGCATGCCCCACCACACCCCTGCATATACAGTACAACCACATCTGTTCTGCTATCAGGGCACTTCCTTGTGGCTGTAGCATCAGGGGCCAGATTTGCACCCATATGAATTCTGAGATCTTATTTCACAAATGGGTTAGGTTCATTGCCTCTATCCTTGTGGATTCTCATCTGGTGGGCTGGCCAGTCTGTAAGATTGCTGTGCACTTGTGCTAGTCAGCTGATCGCTGCACTGACCTGGAGACGGATGAATATTTTACAGTTTGCGCACGCCTTGTGACTCGATTTATTTTTAATAACAGTTAAGCATGTAAGCTTTGTAAGTCACAACACAATCGTAGCACCAACTCACAATTTCCTTGCTTATGTCAAACTTAAAATCTTTTGAGTTCTTTCAACTGTTTTTTCCCCCCTCTTGTAGGATCACCACCTAGTAATGATGTTAGTGCGGTAGCCAAGGGATGGAGGTTAAAAACCCCAGGAAGTTCAAAAGGAAATGTCCACCTGCAAATATTTTACTTTCTTATCATTAACTTATAAATAATAGATTGTCTTGTGTCCTGATTCTGGCCAGTTCCAATAAAGTAAAAGCCCTTGTACATTTTTCAATGTCACAAGCATTCAAATGAGGAAATCAAAACATATATTGTGAATGTCTAAGGTACATGCAAGATTCCTTCCACAAAGATCTTCTATCCTATTCAGTGTTAACTGCAAGAACTTTAGGGTCAAATTTTGCCACCCTTGCTCATAATGTGTAGTACAGGCAGACTTTCTCTGGGCTGTGTCTGCTAGCTCCCTAGACACCTTCAAGGAACAGTGGGCACTGTCTGGGGTTCTCTGCTTGGTGTCCCCTTCAGGTACCCTAAGTTTGACACACTGACCCCCACATACATTCCTATTTTTGCATTAGTTGTCCCCTGTAATTAGTTGCATCCTGGGTTCAGTAGCTCCTCCCCTTAGACTGATGGAGGGGCCTTCAGCTGTGAGCAGAAGCACACCCACCCACTTATGAGAACACAATAGGACCTTACCCACTAATTTCATCTGCCCGACTTGCAAAGAAGGTATTACACTACATGAGTAAGGCTGGCAGAATCTGGCAATTAAAGAATACTTAAAACCATCACAGACAAATTGGCGCACAATCCTCTATAGCCCAGCTACAAATCGTACTTATACATGTATCACTCATAAATAATGTGTCTTCCAGAGGCAGATTTATAACACTAAGGAAAATCTTCTGTCCTCAGATGAATATATACAGCTCCCACTGAAGTCAGCTGAGGGCAGACTCTGGCTTCTCAGTTCTCTCAATTATTTGTGAAATGTTTGAATACATTCTACAGATCTTCAGCTGCATGACCGGGGACATTGAATATGGTGGTTCACATCAGTGAACTAGTCCAGATTGGAACTTCCCTCAAGACTAGTGTCTGAGCCTTATTTCAATGCCAAGGGGTATCAGTCCACCTTACACAATGCAGCTACTTGACTTACCACAAGATGGCAGCATATTTATTGAGTGACTCAATCTCCCTTTGCCATGGGGGCGTCATTATCTCTCAAGGTAAGAATCCAAAGAGTTAGCATAGCACGGTCAGCTATCTGCCAATCCTGTGATTAATCAGAATTCTAATCTCCAGTGCCATTGGCTATTTAGCCTCAACTGGCACAGACAGCAATCTATAAGCTTGAAAAGCACTCAACACATATAGTAATAAACCCTGTATAAACAGTGCTTACCACTGGCCCAGGAGGACCCTGGGGCCCTGTGGGTCCATCTTTGCCAGGCAGACCCTAGGGAAGAGGAACACATGCAAATTAATCAGCAAGCTTCTTAGAAAAGTTTTACTCTCCAAGTCCATTTAATTTCTTCTAGAAGGCAACTTACTTTTCATTTTGTTATTAAAAGATTTTGTGTAAAAAAACCAAACAAACCAAAAAATAACAAAACCCATGCACCCATATTTCCATAATTCACCCCATCCAGCAGAGGCCCAGATATAATTCAAGTCTCATCTAGAACAATGCTCACATGGGATGAAGTGGTACATAAGCCTTGTGCTGGTGCTCTGCAAAGGGGCAAATTTCACCTCTAATGTTTCTATAAATAGGTGGATGAGAACGATTGCTTAAAATTCACAGAAGAGCACTCGGAAAACTCTTACTAGAATTACCTGAGATGGGTCCCTCTCCTACAAAACTCTTCTTTACATATGTAAGTTGTTATTCATGTGACTATACCCATTGACTTCAAGATGAAGAACGATTATCTGAAGGGAAGTTTCATTACCCAGAAATAGTTCACAATTTTACTGGACACCACAGAGGCCCTGATTCAGGAAGCTACTTAATGAGACTTCATTGGGCATACTCACGTGCCTGAAGTGACACACTTGTTTAAGAACCTTCCTGAATCAGAGCCAAAGATTAATGATTACCCACATATTAGAAAGCAAACTACTCATGACAGAAAGAGAGTAGAAGACAAAAGGATACTTATGCATATTAACCAGGAAAAACATTTTTCATTAAACATACTTTAAATCATAACCCCAATCCACTGTTCTGATCACTGGGTCCAGAACCAGTATTTGAAAAATGTACTGATTCTAAAAGCATTTATACTTGTCCACCAAAAGGCTTCCAACCCTGACAAGTTACATGATATTGTAACCAACCTCAAAGAATAAATCACATCATTCTGGTTTTCTTCTTTCCCTCTCCCCCCCCCAACTTAAATTCTAGCAATGGATTTAGCAATGGATACATAATAAACTACTAGATTTAATGCTTTAGCATTTGGAAACTGTGATTCCAAGCTGTTTCTATATGGTATAAACCACTGGTTTGAAAATGTTATCTTCTTTGTAACTGGGAAAGATTCTCTACTCTATACTCTAAGGGTGTTCAGGTGTCAAAATAAGTATGTGTCATATAACTTATCCATATTATATCATCTATCCACACTGTGGATAAGAGATACTTTCCTGTTACACAGCATATCAGGATAATTTCTAAAGCTTCAGGCTCCCTATAAGCCCTTCAATTATGACAAGAACAGAAGAATAAAAAAAGAATGGCGATGTTACAGTGAAATAAATGCCAGTCCACCTGAATCCACTTTTAAAGTATATGTACATAATACATATATAAATTTAGTTCCTTTCAAATCAATCAGCAAATTGAGAAGTTTGCTCAGTCCATGAACCTGCAAATTCTAAAGACACGACAAACTCTACCCATGAATAAACTGTGAAATGAAATCAAACCTAAAAATCGACAAATACAACTGGTGTTTCTGAGCTTAATGTGGGTAGTAGCCATTTTGCTAAAAAATGTTTTGTTTTTACTAAAGTTTAGAAAAATGTATGCTAGACAGAGCCTTCATTTGTGACACTCGCAGTATGGAAGCCTCTTACAAAATAATGTAATGCAGAATACCTGTTTGTTTTCATATTGGTTTACCTCTCAGGAAAACTGATGCTTTGATATTTAAACAAACTGTTTAATTTTTTAAGAAATAAGTGAGAGAAAATCTGGCCCTATTAACTTCAATGGGGCCAGAATTTCATCCAGAATATTTTGTGTATAACTTTTTAATTGGTAGTAAAGTAGGATGGAAATTTGTTTAGCTGTTCTCTTACAGAGCCTGATCTAACTTCCACTGAAGTCAATGGAAGTCATTCCACTGACTTCCAAGGAGCTGGATTGGACTCAGAGAGTCTACTAGTGTAAAAACTGCCACACTTCCCTTCCCACCCCACCAGTAAAATGGCAGGAACAAACAGTAAGCTTAGAAATGCTGGTTTTTCTTTAAATGTAAAGTTTTTAATTACACTTTATTTATTTCCTGCTGAGCAGTACTTTTTACTCTTGGCTGCTGGAGAATGTCTCCTTGCATATCCTTAGGGTGCATTTCTCTTGGCACTGTTTCTGAATCTCTTGGCCATTTAAAATAGTCTCCACTGTATTTGTTAATTTATAAATGGCAATTTTCATACCTAAGTCAAACTGAAGTCTGCCTCCAGGAGCAGTATGGTAGTAAATGTTCTTTGTACTAACCCAGAAGTAAAAGATATACACCAGTGTTTGTTTATGCTACTATGAGGGTTAGTAGTTTTTCCAATTATCTGATAGCAGATATGTATTTTAGACTAATTTGGAACCTATGTAGTAGTATGAGGTGGCGGTTAATGGGAGGAAATGGAAGAAAGAAAGGAAATGTATTGCTTTTGGCTGCTTATGCCATTAATTTTGGGTGTGTAAAGTAAAGTAGTGTGTGGGCTTACAGAATGGTATTCAGAATAGTAAAACATTATCACACTGTGCATTGTTTCATTTATTGAGTTCTCTTCTGATGGCATAACCCAAACTCTGCATAGTGTCATCTTTTGGAATTATGTGGAAATATGATACTATGCCTCTGATGTGGTCATATTCAGTAAACCTAAGAGCCAAGAGTTCCTGAATTTGCTCCATATACTCCCATGTCCAGGAGCCAGATGTTTCAGACTTATAGGAAAGCTGAATCCGCACTAAATGCCAGGATTTGAAAACTACCCCCAAATGTACAGAAGTTTAGATTTGAAAACTAACCAAAACTTTCCACCATTATTTTGTAGGACTGGTTTAATTCAGGACATATTCTGCTACTGAGCTCAACTACATGAATGGGCAATCAATATCAGCCATATATCTTGGGGTAAATCCTGCATTAGGAATTAAATTTTAAATTTTAAATTTAAATTAGAATTTTTTTTGGCCCTCTGCAGAAAAGTGATTTTTCACTCAAAAGACCAATCACGGAGACCTGAATGCAGGAAATATGCTCACTGAAATTAATGAACCCATCGTGCAGTATTTACTCATGCAAAACCACTGAGTGTGTCCGAGAAAAGGCTGCAGGATAGGCTCTAATAGGAGGCTTATCTGAATAAACACAACAGAATCAAGCCCAAATCCTGTACACTTGGGGCTTCAAATAATTCTTTTAGCCAGATCAAAAGCTCAAAAAGTAGTGTTGTCCCCGCCCAAATTTCACCACTATAAAGGAATTTTTAAGTTATTTTGCATTAGTTCTTTCACTTGTGCTAATTTATAGTAACTGTGGCAAGTATACAACTATCCAGTTAATTCCCTAAACTACTACAGACTACCTCAGTTACATCAATCTGCAGATGTGAGGTAGTTCACAAAAGGGTTGTGTTGTTCTTGGATCACAGCAAATTATTTCTGACTAAATAAAGCTAACTTGGGAAAAGACTAGTGAAGTGATTTCTGGAATCCTTCGCTGCTCAGAATACACATCCTTTATTCACTGCAATGGCAGTGTTTGGAAGCTTACAGTATGAGCCAAGCTAGACTAGTTCTGCTTTTCAGCACTTAAACACAGTCCATTTAATATCCCACACCCCCTTTCTAGTACTGTAGGTGAGAGGGAATTTATTTGTGTCATCCCCTCTAAGAGCTGATATGCAGCAAGTTTCCCTTTTATTTTTCAAAGTTTAAAACTCAGAAGACCCTGTATGGTCTACTTTACTAACCACTTAAATGTTTTTCTCCATTGTTTATAATATGCTGATAAAATTCTTGTCTTGAAAATAAAATTCCCTTCCTTACTAATCTGGTCCTTTTCTGTTCCACACATGGAGATGAGCAGGAGAAATGCTGGCCACCATGGCCAGGAGAAAGTGCTAAGGACTAGACTCACCCTGCCCTCTTGGTTAAATGATGAGCTCCAAGGCTACCAGCCTATCTGCTAAATCCTCCTTGATTGCAACTCCAAGACAGCATGCTGTTCTTGTCCCTCCACCCAGGTGAAGTTGGTGTGTAGGGAGAGTTCTCAGGGAAGACAAGAGGGGAGTGAGCATGGGAAAGCCATACCCTGGAACAATGAGAGGTGACCAAGTCAGACATCTGTGGGTAGAGAATAGCTCAAATGAGCTGGGGAATCTGAGGACAGAGTGATGGAGGCACAATTCCTCCCCCAATATGTGCATGCAGGAAAGACGTACCTACTGCACCATCCCTTAGAACGGTACTTTATGGTCCTCTCTCCACAGCTGGCTAGCTCTGCCCCCTTGAGGGTGGCTTGTATCTCTCAGGAGAGAATGAGGACTGTAAATATGACTGGCCCTTGTGTGGAGGCCTTGAGGCATTGGGGAACATGGGAAAAGAAAGCACTTCTCCTCCTTTGCCTGGGCACCTGCACAAGGGCCAGTTACAATCTAGCTCTTGCGTTCATGTCCCTAGCAGCAAGGGAAGAACTGAAAGGACAGGAGAGTACAATGAAGAATTATTTGGGCCAGATGTTTTTTGGAGAAGTGAGGCATGCCAGCCAGCATCCGGATCTCAATTCAAGCATAGTGTCCTGCACAATGCAACCTGGCCCCTTTGTGCATGGTGTAGCTGTGTCCAGAAGAGTCAGTGTAAAAGCACAAATTGCCCATTTTAGTACAATCACTCTAGTATGGCAATTGTGGGGGGAGAGATGAACAGGAAGAAGGTTCTTGAATATTTTCATAGAGACCACATCACCAAGAACAAAACAGGCAGAAACTAGTTTTATTTGCCAACGTCTTATTTCTTCATTTATAATGGGAGAAGTATGGTTAGCCAGGGGGAGGTTCTTAGTACGGATCTGAAATTTAGATTTAGTCCAGGTTTAAATTTGTTTAAAAATCTATCATGGATACTTAGAGTTTGTTTTATTAACAGAGAACAGAACCTTAACTCTGTTTCAACCTTTAAATTGAATTTTCATCTCATCTCACAGCATGGGCATTCCATTACAAAATTGATTTCTGTTTGTATTTTAGACACCTGTTTAAGAGATATACTATGATTTCTCCTTTTTAAAGGAAACTACTGAAAGTTATGAAAAGGAAAGGGATATTGCATATAATTAAAAAAACCAGAGGAAATTTAATGAAAATTAAAATAGTGCAGAAAGGGAAGAAAATCAGAGACCCTTATCAATAGATTTTAATAATGAGTAAAAGCTCTGAGTATTAGGAGGTAAGACAAAGGAAAAAGGAAACTCGGAAATAAAAGTGAACTGGGAGGGGGAAAAATCTATCTGCAGTTTAAGGATGTTTTAAAATTATCATGTTACCTATGATTCATCAAAGTGCTTAGTTATGTGCTTAAATCCCTAGTAACATTAGTGGAATTTTTCAAGTGCTTTGATGAATCAGGTCCATTATGCCTCAAGCATTTCAATTAATAATAAACATTAAAAAGAAAGTGATGGCCAAGCTAAGAACAACACAGAAAACATCAATTCTAATATAATTTTTGTTTTATAGTAATGGCTGCAAAATAGTTTCAGAGCTTGGCTTACAGAAGGAAGCTTGACAAAAAGAACATTATACAAAAAGGTAGTTTATGTCTTTGCAGTTTTCCAGTTCCCCTTTGCTATTGCTTCAAAGTTACATTTGTCAGAATTACAGCAAACTTCATTGCAGATGAGCTTTCCCTGCAGACAGACTGTGAAGTGAAGTCATTGGGCTGGAATCTCCACTCTTTCACATTAGTTTTATGCCAATGTAACCCCACTGGAATCAATGGAGTTACATCAGCATAAACTAATGCAACAGAGTGGAGAATCAAGCCCATTATTCTGTGCATATAGCATCATAGCCTGTTGCCATAGAAATCACTGTAGCATGACAATGTAGCAGAAATACCCAATGATAGGCCTGATTCTGTAAGATCACCAGAGCTTCCTGTGAAATATTGAACACGCTTAACTGAAGAACAATCATCTAGTTCATTAGCTCAAAAGCAGGAGAAACTAAACACAGGAAATAATTATGATCATAAAGAATTATGATTATAAAACTGAGAATTTAACTTCCCACTCTTATTATAGACCACATATGGGCCACCTCCAGAATAAGACTTCCATGCCTTTCCCCTGACTTAATCAAAGCCTTTGTGTACACTATCCTTTTTTCTCAAAGATATCCCACTGTGGCTACACTACCAGTTCAGCTCCAAAGATGGTAGCACTAGTCTAAGAACTGCTGTCTGATGCAGCAGGGATTTAACCAGGTATCTCTGGTGATAAAAGTATAAGCAGCTACAGCTTGTGCTAAAAAACAATGCTGGCTACGTGGGGCTGTAACATCTCTAGGGATTGGGCTGTAATATCTTTAGGGATTGGGCACAGAAAAGAACCTGTAACACATTCTCTAGTGGGTTACACAGACAAGTCAGTGGAAGCCACTGACATTTTTATCACCCTGTCACCTAGACTTGATCTGAGCAAGGCTAAACAAAGTAGTGACAAGAACAAAGTGGCCACGGGAGCCTTATGCTAATACCCTCCTCACTATTGAAATTGTAGCTGAGTCAGTAGTAATAGGGAGAAGTATAGGGGGCAAAGGCCAGTGAGACATAGTCAAAGGGAAGGTGCTAAGAGAAGCCATCAAATGGTGAGGTATTAGAAAGACGGAGAGGTATGCAGTATACAACATAGGAAAAGGAAGACACTTAGAATAAGATTGAAAAGAGGGCAGCTGATACAGTGTCTGGGTATCTAACATAATACAGCAACATTACTGATCTCGTATGTTTGACTTGTAATTTAGTTGTAAACTTGGAATCATTTAGATCAAAATGTTGTTTTTGAGCTGAACAGAACTCACCGTAAATCTTATTCTTCAAAAATTCCCTTTTTTTCTTAATTTCAGAGGGAAACCACCTATAGCCCCAAATACTACACTGACTTCCATGGAACAGCTCACATGCTTAAAGTTAAGTGTGCTTAAGTGTTTGCAGGACTGGTGTGGGGATCTGCACCACTGTACAGATACTGAAATAATGGGGCTCAGCTCAATGTCAGAAGTCCAAAAAATGAAGAGAAAGCTCCACAATTTTCTGAAGTTGCGAAGCTTCATAGCCATTTTCAAGAACAGCTCCTAAATATTCAGAAGAGGTTGTAAATCTTGTTTAACGGAAATTATAAGTGCTTGACCTGAAAGTTGTACTAAACTATTAATAATCAGGTGTAGATTCTTTTCCAATATGTGGCTTCGGTGTACTTAGTAGCATGAAACAAAAAACTGATCAGCTGCTGCTATATCAGTCTAATTTGTAGAGGTTTCCAAAGACACAGGTGAAAGTACCTGGAGATTTAACCAAATAAGTTAATACTAAGATCCATATCTTGGTTCCTAGCCAGAAGGAAAATATCCCTGAGAGTCTCACCACAAGCAAAAGAGAAAGTTGACTAAATCTTTCTATTATTATTTAGTTCATTCTTATTTTAACAACATTCGCCTATTCACCACGTTCTTTTACCCACGTTACATTTTTAAACATCCAAGCAAATTGAGGCAGATTAAGAGTACTGAACACAGAAGACCTCTATTTGTCCCAAACAAATACATCAGAAATAGTACAGGCTTCCTTATTGCCCTGCCACATTCCTCAACCCTGTTCTGGAGGACAATAAGGAATCCCAGTTCTGTTCTTTGCTTCTCTCCTGAGACAACCAACAAAGGTGCTAGGTAGTGCCAGTTGTAATAATGGCAGTGTTTGTGACACGGACACCTATGTACTAGATTGCTGTGTCACTGGACTCACTGTAAATTAAGCTAATAATAATTTTGATTTCCCCACTCTACTGGCATCAGTGCACAAGAACTATTAGGTATAAATCTGAAACAATTATATAAATAGATCTTTGTTACCATTATTATGCAACAGAGTGCAACTGTACCAGATCTGCTATTGCTATAAAAACACATAAGACACACTTCCAGCCCTGCACAACATACAATCGAAGAAGTGAAAGACCAGATTAAGGGAATGAGAAAAATGATATGACCAAGGTTTTCAGAGTGCTGATTGGAACATGCTTCCTACTTACTAACTTCTTGTTGTTCTGAAAGTTAAACACACTACATTTTTATCCTGTCTCCACAATGTAATTTTTATTTCTCTCTCAGAAGTCCTCAAATTTAATTCCAGTGTTTATCTTATGTATCTAGCTGTGCAGTTATAGAACCCTCATCACCTTAATATATGACCTCCTTCCTCCCAAAACTCAACCCCTTCCAACCACATACAAGAGGAGATCATTTGCAGGCAAATAAAATTCAATAGTTAGCTGATGATTTTGTCTGCTAGTTGTGTGTAGATGTTGCAAGAGTGGGTCTTCAGAACATACACAGAATGTAAGTTGTTATAAATGACATTATAAATCAACTTGCACAGAAAGTGGCTGTCACAGTTGCAAGGTTAACTCCACCCCTCCTGTTCTTCCTTGAGGGCACTCACTTAAGGTTTTTAGGTTTATACAATTTGTGGATGACACCAAACTGGGTGGGGTTACAAACACTTCGGAGGACAGGACTAGAATTCAAAATAACCTTGACAAATTGGAAAATTGGTCTGAATTCAACAAGATACAATTCAGTAAAGACAAGTGCAAAGTACTTCAATTAGTTAGACCAAATCAAATGCACAGCTACAAAATGGGGGGCATAACTGGCTTGGCAGACTGCTGAAAAGGATCTGGGTGTTATAGTGAATCACAAATGGAATATGCATCAACAACGTGATGCAGTTACAAAAAAAGCTAATATTCTGGGGCACACTAGTAAGCGTGGTATGTAAGGCATGGGAGGCAATTGTCCTATTCTATTCGTCACAGGCGAGGCCTCAGCTGGAATTTTGTGTCCAGTTCTAGGCACCACACTTAAGGAAAGATGTGAACAAACTGGAGAGAGAACAGAGGAGAGCAACAAAATGGTAAAAGGTTTACAATATCTTACCTATGAGGAAAAGTTAAAAAAAAACTGGTCATAATCAGTCCTCAGAAAAGACGACTGAGGGGACATTTTATAACAGTTTTCAAATATGTTAAGAGCTGTTATAAAGAGGACTGATCCATTCTCCATACCCACTGAATATAGGACAAGGATAGTCTTAATCTGCAGCAAAGAAGATCTAGGTTAGTTATTAGGAAAACCTTTCCAGCTATAAGGTTAGATAAGCTCTGGAATGGGCTTCCAAGGGAGGTTGTGGAATCTCCATAATTTTTTAAAGAACAGATTGGACAAATACTTGTCAGGGATGGTCTAGGTTTGCTTGGCACTGCCTCAGTGCAGGGGACAGGAATTGATGACTTCACATGGTCCCTTCCAAATCTACATTTCTACAATTCTGGTTCCCAACCATCAGCTCGCTTGAGGCAGAGACCTGCTTCTTTCTCCCTTCAGACCAGGAGTTTAGGCTTGCAGTCCCTCTGCACCTCACTGTGATTTTCTGGCAGGTTTGAACAGGGTTCAGTACCTGTGGTTAACTCTTTCTTTTTCCAGGGGCTATAATAGTGTATAGCAGTTACCAATTAGTCCTCATGATGCAAACTGCATTTATTCTTAGGGCAAAAGCATTGCAGAGGAAACATTAAAAAACTATAGAAGAACCTACATGCATGCCAAAAGGTTACCCGAGGTCACTCCCCAACACTGCCATAGGGCTCTGGTAGGAATCAGTCTTTCATACCACATAACAGGGATTTGCCCCTGTGGTTATAAATTCCTATCTGTTTATAAATCAGGAACCAGACTCCAACTGGACAGTTCAGCTTTTTCTTTAAACAGCTTGGACCTTTCATCTCCAGTCTAGGAATACATAATCACAAGTGAAGGACACTTCCTCAGGGCACAGCTCAGTTTTTGCATAACCGGGGTTGTGTAATTTATATGAACCACTCCCCACGGATTCCCCAGGAATACCAACCATGAGAGTCCATGCCTCTCTGGCACATTTCAATATAGTCGTTTGCACTCCTTACACTTCCCAGGTCTCTCCTGTCCCAGTGCCATCACTAATGGAATGGAAACTCTTCATATGAGAAATCTGTTTGTTTCACCTTACCCTTTGACCTTGAGTTCCATCCCGTCCTGGTGATCCCGATGCTCCTGGGACACCCTGTGCATAATAAGAGGGCAAAAGATCAGAGTGGCAGCAATCCTACACAATACAGTGCAACCACCTTTATCTGACATGACATCAAAAGCCCTGGGATAAATGGGGCTTCAGATACTCAACAGAGTGACTCATGGTGGGGCTATATCTATGATTCAGTTAAGGTGGAGTTTCAGTGAAATAAACAGGGCGTTTTTCTATGCAAATGCAATTAACCTTTATACTTTTACATTATTTAAAAGCAAATAATGTCAACAGATGCCATCATTGCATCACTCCAGTTTTATGCCAGTATAACTCAATTGAGGTTAAATCAGATCCTTAAACTAAATCACTATTTCCCTCTCTCTCTTTTGGCTTTTATAATGGCATGCATTACCATATTGTCTGAACTCAGTGCAGTAATAGCCAAGGGGCAAACCCTTGATCAAGCATCCAGCCCAAATAAATGAGCTATGCCTGGCAAAGTTCCACAGAGTTCAGATGAAATCTTCCATTTCCTCCAACAGGCTGCTAAGAGGCATTGGAGTTGATCCTAGACCATTACTGCAGCCATAGGCATACAAAGGATCCAGAAGGCTGGAGAGATTGCTTTAGGAGGAAAGATTATGAGAGCTAAGTATCTAGCAGCACTAGAAGTTGGGGAACCTGGTAACAGCTGACAAATATTTGAAGCATGTAATCACCAAGGATGGAAAAGATTTATCTTGGTTGGCTGGTACAAGAGATTATAATCACAAGTAATATGATAAAACTAAGACATGAAAAATTTAGGCTGAATATAAGGAAAATTGACTTCAGCAGGAGCTGAGGGTGCTCAGCTTCTTGCAAGATGGTAAAAAAATAATCCTATCAAATGCCTGATTTTTAAATGGCGATTAAAAGACACTCCCTTTATGTGCTTGCTAATCATTGCAACTGCAATATTACAGGTTCAGATGAGGACATATAGATATCCACCTACCACAGTTCTGTAAATAAGGTAGTCAGATAACTACTTGCTCACAATTGCTTTCATAAAATTGCACCTCAGATTATTTGTGGGCACCAAAAAAGAGGCTAACTCTTTAAAATTAGGCCCTAAGTGATTTGCCCCTGGGCACACAATAAACCAGGGACTGCACCATGCGTAGATCTCAGAGGTTCCTGATTCTAAACCCCTGGCATGTTCCATTAGATTACAGTGTCCATCAATATCTGCCCTGTCCAATACAAGGATGGCAATTCCACAGTCAAAAATATCTACTAGATGCTGCATTAGAGTAACAATATAGGGAATACCTGTTGGCCAGGGAGACCAAGATTCCCCTTCTCTCCTTTTTCCCCTGGAGTTCCCTGGGGATCAATAATCACACATAGTTAAACACATAAATGGCTACATTCCTCCTATTTTAAATTATTTCTTTCAAAACAATGTGCAAAAAAATTATCTGAGATTCGTTTTTCCTACTAAAGAATATCTTAAAATTGTATCTGTGGTACTGGTTTGTAAAAATGTAAATTCAATCTTTAGAGACATCAAAAATAAAAGAAAAACTCTGATTCAAAAAAGACTTTCTGATTATCTTGACAAAGCAATAACCTTTATTTACAAAGTGGAAACACATTCTTTTCCCTGTGAGTGAATTTGCTTCTCTTTGACACTCAGAGAAATTTCCTACAGAGATGAAATCAACAGTTTTACAGAAACTAAACAGGTTTCTATAGACATGACAAATAAAAAAGAATATCCTCTCTTACAGAATGTTTTTAACCAGTCAATAAACTTACACAGCAAGAATATAATTCTCTATTGAATTCCATAGAAAGGATTGGAAATTATTCCTAAAACCTAAATCCTTGATTATTTCTCTGTTAAAGTAATCAAGGATATATAGGTGCCACCAAGTGGTCAGGTGGGGGCATGGCAGGCTTTTTCCCTTTTAGGTACTCTCCCTTTTATGGCCACTCTGAGCCTGCAAAGATCTTGTCCTTTCAGTGACTCAGACCAAGGCTGGTTCTAAACCAAAGGGTACTCCCCTCTCCCATTTGTTAAACTTTTTAATACCTTATTTTTTATTGCATTTGTAGCCCATTTCACGACTTTGATGCATGATCTGTATGCATGATTTATCCCTCTCATATAAGATGATAAATTTGCATGCTAGGAATCTGTAAATCTATTTATTTATGCCACATATAAGCAAATAAAAAAAATTGTTTCCTCTTAGCTTATAGAAATGTTTTAATTTTAAGAATAACTGAAATGTACTAACATCAAGAAACTGGACTGTGTACCAACATTGGGTGGATAAGCATGAAATAGGGTTACAGTAGGTGACGGCTTTTGAACATTTTACTTCAAGCACTCTATTTTGCTTTTTGTCACTAACAACTAAATCAGCACTCCAAGCCCGGTGGTCCCCAAACCTGGCACCTTATGTGGTTGCCTGCCCCTAAATCTGTCCCTGATTCAACTCTCTGGCCAGGTCACATGTTCAACTCTGCCTCTTTCGGTGTATATGTAAAGGGTCCAACAAGGTAGCCTTCTGGATTAGGCAAGGGATCTTGGGCTTCCCCTTAGCTTAGGGTCTCATGGTCAGACCTTCTATCTTCAGGGCTTTTCCTCAACTAGATTCCCCATGCCAAGGAGAGGCTTCTATAGCAGCCCCTCCTTAGGGGCTGCTAGGGGAACCTGGGCTGACCCTCTCCAGTGGGTTCTGATCCAGGGATCAGTGGCAAGCAGCTAAGTCATGCCCCCCAGATTGCTATGGGTCTGTCTCTCTGCACCATTTCCTACTAGTCTGCTCTCCTCAGAACAGAGAAAGTAAAGACCTCAAAGAACTGAAATCAAAGCAAAAACCTCCAACATACACAGAGTCACAGATCCATCCTTTGCTGGCTTGGTAAAATCACTACATCCAGGCTTCAGGCAGCAAGATCTCCAGCCCAGGAGCTCAGAGCATGTAGATCAGCCCACCTCCCCTGGCTGCAAGCGACTGAGCTACTCTGCTTCCCTTTTAAGCTCCTCCTCCAGCCTGTGCAAGCTTTTCAGGTACAGCAGGGTAGACCATCTGGGCCCAAAGCAGTTGTTTAGCCCCTTGCCTTCCAGTGTGGCGTGGGGTTTGTACAGCCCAACACAAGGTATTAAAATAATTTATATTGAAACCTGTTTAATTATATTACTGCTGTTGAATTTGATAGGTTGCTTAAAAAATTCTGTAGAAAGAATATTGCATATTATATTGTAATATATTATATTGTAAATCTATTACATTTATTTAGTTATTTCTACAAGAAAAGGTGCTGGGCTGATAGTCCTCGAGGCCTATGTATATCCATCCACATTACATTTATTATTATATATTATCTCACATTATTATGTATCATTATCCATCCCAAGTAGGATTGGCAAAATTACATTTTTAAAATAATTGTCAGATTATATTGATGTTTAATTTTAAGCATTTTTTTCTATTTAAATTTTCAGTTACACAAAATTAGGGGTTTCAAGCTGCTTTTAAAAAAACTTGATCTATTTAAATGTTCACAACAGCAGGAAATGATCAGAAGGTCAGACAATAGGGGGGCCAGACAATCATCATCTAATGACAGTCAACACAGAGCTTCAAAAAGTTAAAAACCACAAATAGCCAGCATCACATGTCAAACTGTACACAGTAAATATCCTTAAATCAAACTCTAATGAGTTCTCCAGCATCATCTTTCTTACTTTGCCTGTCTGTAAATTTCAATTATTATAGATGGAAATATTTTTCATCAGTTTATGTGAAATCAGCATTTACTGATAAAAATCTAATCCTTGTAAGCCTATTTATAAGACAGCACGGGCATTGGTGGTGTAGGTTTCTTGCACTGCTGATGTGTCTCAACATTGGTATTGAAGAACCAGCCCTAAGATAGCATTTCAGGCTCAGGCCTTTTAATTCACTCCCCGGCCTCTCTGATGAGGCTGCCAACAAAAAGACCATTTAATTTAGGTGATGGAAGTGGTTTTGGTATGTGAACATCTCTCCACTAGGAATTAGACTGAGATCATCAAAGTCACAGAAAATCAAACAAAAAAATTACTGTGTTTTAAGCAACCCTGTCACACGCTCCAGCTCACAGCATTTAGAAAAATCTTTTATCTAGATTTGGGTTCAAACCAAAAACTTATGGTCCAAACTCTCTTGAGATTTAGTGAACTCCAGATCCAAATACTTTATGTGAATGTTGGAGCCAGGGGTGCTGGAACAATTTTTAATGGTGGAGGTGCTGAGAGCCATTGAACCAAAGTGTAAACCCTTTATAAAATGGAAACCACTTCAAGCCAGGGGTTGTGGCAGCACACCAAGCACCCCTACTTCAAGCACCTGTGGTTGGAGCCAACCCCTAGTCCTAGTATGGTTTAAACCCAAATCCATGATCCAGACACCTCAGACTTTGCTGAAGTTCAGATCAGGATCTGGACTTTGCAGTTCAGTCCTAGCTCTAGTTTTATCTAATCTTTTGGTACAACCTAATTCATTGGTTGTGGCAAACTCTTGTGACAAAAGAAAGACCACAGTTGTTCAATTAGGACTTACTGGAAGCCCTTGAATAGAAAGTCCACTTGGCCCTTGAGGTCCTGGAGGCCCTTGGGGTCCTGGAGCACCAACTTCACCACGAGGTCCATCTGATCCCTACGACAACAATAGGAAAAACCATAAAAACCATAAATTAAACTCCTATTGTATATATGAAGGGAGTGTCTGTTTGCAATATATTCAGCAGCACCTAAAATAAGAGTTAATACTGTTAGCAGGACAATAAGGCTCCTATTTACAAAAGCCAGAATCTTTTAGGCATCAAAAAGCCACAGATATATGCAAACAGCAGAAGCACAATGCATTGTACTGCCCCTCACCCAGAAACAAACATGACGTGTAACTGGTATGGTCTAGGAGACCTCACACTGTTTACCCAACAAACACCAATGGCATTTGGCTACACTCTTTCTCCAAGAACAGTACAGACATTCTAGATTTAAGTTCATACAAAAAAAAATCTAGATTTAGACACAAACAGACAAAAACCAAAAGAAGGTGCATATTATAATTGCGTAATGGTGGCAGATTACCTTTGGACCTTGATCACCACGATAACCTTTTGGGCCTCTGACCCCCGGACCACCCTGTAAGCACATGAATAGTATTAGCTGAAAAGTAAATCCCACAAAAAATAAACAGTTCTTTCTTATTCCTGAATCATATAGATTATCCTCTTTTTGTAGGCACTGATTCAGAAAAGCAATCCTATTCAGGGAAATACCTAGGTGTGTGCTTAAGTCCCACTGAAGTCATTGGGGTTTAAGCACTTGCTTAATAGCAGTCCTGTCTAGGGATGGACTAGAGCTTAGGAAAGTACTTAAACCTGTATCATGACCTATAATGCAGAAGAATCAAAATATTGCTGCAGGCAGTGACATGGCTGGATAGACAGGTACATTTTTTCCTATTGTTAAAATATTCTGCACATCTGCTCTTTCCAATATCATCACACCGTTAAAGGCTGACTTTCCAAAGATTCTAATATTCTGATCAGACAAAACTTGTGTGACCCATTGTGTTTGCTATGGTTCAACTTCAGAGCCATCCACTGACAGACCAGTCTTTTCTCGCTCCCCGTTTCTCCATTTTTGTTTCTTCACTAACACCTGCATCTTTAATCATTTGTTAACTAACTGTAGCCTAAACCTTCTTTTGTTAGCAATATTTTATGGGATAGTGGAAGTGTGCATGTCTAAGAATGACTGCCTTGAATGTGTTTCTGATATATCAGCAAGACGTGTCTTGCCCTCTTGGATGATATGAATGAAATATTTATTTTTAAAGTTTTTAAAGAAATACTTTAATAAAATTTTCATTGATCGTCTCCCTCTTCCTCACCCTTATAATGTTTATTTTCTTAAAGTGTGAGCATTCCAGGGCAGGGCCCATCTCTAAAGAATCTAGTACAACTAGACATCATTCCTCATCTGGGTGTGGGGAGGTGCTACAATAATATCAAATAGCTAATAAAACAATATAGCAAATAGAACTAACAAAGTCTAATATTTACTTTGAGGAGCAAGAAATCAATGTTCTCTGACACACAAAGTCAGTATATGTATTATTATGCATAAAATTACATTACAGATATGTTAAGGTTGCAAATATCAAGCACTCCTAAGATAAGAAATGCCATGATTAAAGCTGGCTGTGCAACCTTAATTCAATCTCCTTGTGTGTATACACCATAATAATCTTTAATTACATGATCACATACTATTTTCCCACCCCCATCCTCCTCAGCTCCAAGTCTCCCCAGCTCTACCCTCACCAGCTCCATATCTCAGTCTCAGCCCCCTCCCCGCCAGCTCCTCATCCCAATCTTTTCCTGCTGCTCCCCCTCAGGCTGGTTCCTCACAATATGCCTTTCAATCAAGCTGCCTTCTCCTCCAAGCTGCCTGGGCACCAGCAGGTAAGTCATTGAAAGCACAGGAGAGACAGTCTCTCTGCTCTCAGGTCCTGTACCCAGTGCCAGAGTGGCTTCTAGAAGGAGCAGTTTCATGGATAGTCCTGGTCAGCCCCTGAAGCCTGGTGATGGGTCACATTCAGCCATAGAAGGAATCTTCAGCAAATTTCTCTGCCAAGCTCTAGCAAGTCTCTAAATAGCTTGTGTGAACTGAGATTTTCAGAGGCTCACGATTAGATTAAATTTGGGTGAATTTTCACAGGAACAGCAAAAGGCATATCCCGCACTACAGAGCAAAACCCTTATCAAAGCTCAAGTCCTTGCTCTAAAGAATGGAGATGCTAGAATTTCTCAATGAGCCAGTTGTAATATTTTTTAACATGGTCAAGACAATATACTTTCCCCTAACCTCATTCTGAGAAATAGATTAAATGTTTCTGGAAGATTAGGTTTTTGTGATCTCAGATATCAGTATATTTTCTACATAGTATTAACAACAATATCCTTATCAACCTAAATGCATACAAAAAATGTCATGGGAAACATTTTTTATCATGCTGCAAGAATTGATCAAAACTAGCCACATTCATTTGCATTTTCACTTTCCTGATTATCCAGGTGCCTTTTTCCTAGGACATTAATTTAATTCATGTACATAGGAAATTAAATTTCAAAACACTGTTGATTGCTGTCTAAATTAAAACAAGACAATGGAATTGTTTCTTCCATTGTGGCAGGATATAATTTTTTTGTTTGAGTGAGATCTGTTATCTCCAGTTAAATAGTAATATAAGAAAGAAGGCTTCCTGTGTGTTCTTCTTCAAGGTTGAACAATAAATAGCAGGGACTTAAAGCTTACACACATGAGATCTTTACTAAAGTTAATACTTTATTTCCTGCACGTCTATATTTTTTCTTCATTATGGGCTAATTGATTAGAGACCCAACTTCAACAGATGATTAAATAAATAATCTGCCTCTGGAGATAATTGTGAGAAATCACTAGAAGTATTTAAGAATAGGTTAAACATCAGGAGAAACAAAATATATTAAAATCATGATCCAGGCAAAGCTATTTGGATTAGATGATCCAGGAGATCATATGATTCTATGAAAAGTGGAGTTTTTTAAAAAATTATTTACATCCTGAGGAGAAAGAAGCAAGCATCCAATACAGAAAGGATGTGGACAAATTGGAGAAAATCCAGTAGAAGGCAACAAAAATAATTAGAGGGCTGAGGCACACAACTTAGGAGGAGAAGCTGAGAGAACTGGTCTTATTTAGTCTGCAAAAGAGAAAAGTGAGGGGGGATTTGATAGCCGCCTTCAGCTATCTGGAAGGGGGTTCCAAAGAGGATGAAGGTAGGGTGTTCTCAGTGGTGGCAGTTGGCAGAACAAGGAGCAATCGTCTTAAATTGCATGGGGGCGTGTCTAGATTGGATATTAGGAAAAGCTTTTTCACTAGGAGGGTGGTGAAGCACTGGAATGCGTTACCTAGGAGGTAGTGGAATCTCAAGTCTTAGAGGTTTTTAAGGCCTGGCTTGAGAAAGCCCTGGCTGAGATGATTTAGTTGGGGTTGGTCCTGCTTTAAGTAGGGGGTTGGACTAGATGATCTCCTGAGGTCCCTTCCAACCCTAATCTTCTATGATTCTATGAATACTATAAAAGAAAATGTACTTTATTAATGAAAGCATTACAACTTCATTATACACCTTATTTGTATTTCTTAGCCCTTTAGTGCATAGTAACAATTCCCTGTTGTATAATGTTTTTATTAGCTTATATAATGCCCATTTTTCCACATTTGAGTGTTGGGGTATAAAATATTAGAAACATCCAAAGAAACATGATAACCCACAATAGGCAGCACCTTGATCACCAACAATACTGCAATATAGAACCTATCAAACAAATAAATATAAGGAGGGGTTACCCACCATGTAGTAACTTGTGGTTTTTGAGATGTGCTGTCTCTATGTATAGTATACTTCAGGTTCTGCATGTATTCCATGTGCTCAGAACTGGAGATTTTTCCCTACCAGTGTCCTTGTGGTCCATGCATGTGCCCCTACTCTGCTTGTGCTCCATGCTGATGGAATAAAGGGGGGCTCCCTTCTCTAGTTCTCACTAGTTCTCAGTAAGGGGAAACCAGGCAGTGGGAAGGAGTGGCAGGGGTGGTGGTGGTAGTACACTACACATAGGAACAACACCTCTGGAAGAACTCAAGTTACTACAAGGTAACTCCTCCTTTTTCAAGCAAATGTTCCTCAATATAGTGCACTTCAGGTGATTCACAAGCAGTCTCTTTATCAGGAAGCAGGGGGACTGGAATACTATGATACAATAGATTCCAGAACTACCCTGCATAGAGAGGCTTAAGAAGCACCTGCTTGCATCAGTGCATAGCATTTAGTGAAAGTGTGAGCTGAATTCCAAGCTGTTGCTCTACACGTGGTAGCAATAGGAACGTCTCTAAGGGAAGTTACCAAAGTTGCGTGAACTCCAGTTGAATGAGTTCTTCCACCACTCTCAAGCGAGATATTTTTCATCTCATAGCAAAGTCGGATGCATCCTGGAATCCATTTTAACTGTCACAGTTCAGGGCAACTGCACCTGTCTTCCTTCTTCTCCACCATCACCTCTCTCCTGCTTCTGACCAGGGTTTTTCCAGGCTGCACAGTTCCCTGCCTACACTGGGATATCCCCAGCAACCCAGCAACTTCCATGCTTCACTTTCTCTTTGAAGGCTATAAACAGCTGTAATTACCCGCAGTCACAAGTTACCACACAGCTCTCTATAAGCAAGCACATTTATTGTTCTTGTGAAAATGTTACAGAGAAAACATATTAAGAACCATAAAAGAACTAGAGGTCACCCCAACTCCAACCTCAGGGTCTGGTAGGTGTCAGTCCTTCAGAAAACACCACTGGGTTTTCCCAGTGGTTAAAAGTTCATAACTAGTTTCAGATTCAGAAGGATAATCATCATGAATAGTTCAGTCTTTCCATTATGTAGCTTGGGCCTTTGATCTTCAGATTCTGGGAACAGGTAATGAAAAAACAATGCTCCTCTCTGCAGACTACAATTTCAAAAGGTTGGGTTTTTGCATAACCAGAGGTGGGAAATTTGCATTCGCCTCCCTCTAGAGATTCCCTAAACAAACCAGTTGGCCCTTTTTGTCCTAAAAGTTCATTCTTGTCTGGCACATTGTTCAGTACAGTCCTTTGAAGCTCATAACACTTCCCCAGATTCTCATCACATCTCTCCCCTACTGAGAGGTTACATACAATCCCAGCTCACAATAATACATAAACTATGCATTTAATACAATGGACTCCAAAGATACTTAAACTGAATTCAATACACTTTTTCAAGGATATTGCAGAAAATTGCCACACCTGTCCCACATATGTTCTGCAGATGAGACAAAGAGTCTAGTGGACATTTGGAAAGGTTTCACTCTGCGAAGGTAGAAGGCAAGATTCCACTGGGGAGAAAAGAAAGTGTGCAGGACAAAGAATGACTTGTTGCAGGACAATCAAAAAGGATGTTGCCATCATGGAGTCATCTTACGATAGAGTCAAACATCTTGCTCTGGATAGACAGCAATGGGAAAAATGGGTTTGCCTTATGTGCCACTAGGCACAGGAGATTCTCAGTCTAAGTAAGTTGCTGGGTTTTCTTTTTACTTCAGGTGTTTAAATATTCAACCATTGCAATGTGGCTTGGGAATCGTTCAAGAAGTATAGGGACTCATTCATCTCCGCACTGAATAAAGCATCACACTGAAACAGAAGGTTCTCCACCATCATTTGAACCTCCTTCAGGATTCCCAAGGAGGAGATCCAGGACAACTGTTGTGGCCATTGATCATGATGTCTTGTCTGACACATCTAGGGCAGTCTGAAGTGCCAATCTCATTACAAGCTTTTCTTGATCAGTCAGGGTCTGGAACTGTTCTCTAACATCCTGAAGCTGGCCAGCTTGTCATAGATGGTAAAATCATATTAGGCCATCAAAGCTTGATAGTTTGCAACTTGCAACTGCAGGGATGCTGAGGAATACACCCTCCTTCCAAAGAGGTCAAGCCTCTTTGCGTCTTTTTCATGCAGCATAGACCTGGGTTGTCTTTTCTGCAATGCTCGGTGGCTGCTGGCTGGTACCAACAAATTGGGAGGTGATAAAAAAAATAAATAGTCCAACCTTTTTACAGGTACAACATATCTCTTCTCAGCCTGCTTGGATACTGGTGAGATTGTGGCGGGTGTCTGCCAGTGAGCCCTGGTGGGCTCAAAGATGATCTCATTAATAAGAAGCACTATCCAATGTGGGTCTGAACGATGCAAAATGTCCAGCAGTTTGTGTGGTCCTTCCTGGACCTCTTCCAGAGGAAACTGAAATGACTCTGCCACTCTTTAAGTAAGTCTTGGAGGGCCTTCAGGCATGTTGTGGAAGCTGGAATCTTGTCTGATGAAGAAGAGAACAATGTCGCAGACATAGATTTCTCCTGCTTCTGTTGTTATTCTTTCTCATGCTGCAGAAACTGCGATTCCTAAGGCGGCTGACGAAGCTCCTCTTCTACCCTGGGAACTCTAGACACGTTTGGGTCCCTTGTGCAACAAGATGGTTGTACTGGGTGGTAATCCCATGGGTCTTCTGGGGCCCAGTATTGCCACAGCTAGATCTCATCACCCTTCAGTACTGGGCCTCAGCAGGCATGGTACCAATGACTATAGGGGTGACATTCCCTCATACAGGAGTAGTAAGAAACCCTGGAGACTCCCGATGTTCTGTCCAGGTTCCACCCCCCCTCAAGCAGTGCCTCAGGGCAGAGTCTGGTACTGGGTGTTTGTCATAGTCTTCTTCTGACTCTGAGGAATCTGATCACAGATCCATAGAGGGAGTCCTCAGTATCAGAGGAGACAGTGGTGACCTGCCTCTACTTGTTGATAGTAACAGACAGTCTGGTTTGATCCCTACTTGTGGCTGGGGATGGGTATCATAACAAAATCAGGACAGGCTAAAGTTCTGATGCTGGACTTGGGGTCTGGAGCAAAGAGGTTTTCATAACTCGGGTCATTGAAGTAGAGGATGCTAGATCTGGCAATAGTGACTAGGATTTTGGTGCCAAAGAAGCAGTCCCATTACTGGAGTGTTTTACAGTTTTCCCTTTTGAAGTCTTGATCTTGAGCTTCTCAGTACCATATGGCCCTGCTCCAGAACACAAAAGATTGCTGATGACTTGGTTTAGGACTTTCCTTCATACCTGGAAGGCTGCAATTCCTTCTTCCTCATAACACTGTCCTCACTTACAAACTTGAAGTTGGACTGAGAACATTCCCGCACTACCAATTAGGGCCTGATTCTACAAGTCTTCCACATTCAAACCTCTCACTGGACTTCAGATAAATTTTTGCACATGAGGCAACTGGAGAACTGGGACTTAATGTCTACTCAAAATTACTTATCCATCTCTTTATTTTCATGCAATTTCTCTGCTAGAGAAGAGAAGGCAAGACAAGTGTATTAATTACATGCCTCCACTGAAACAGAATTTCTGAAATATCTGTCTATATGCAGCTATTTGGAGAGGACTTGGCAAACAACATGCTTGAGAGATTTCAGCAAAGGTAAGGGCCTTTCCTTTCGAGTATCTAAGGCAAATAGTGAGGCTTAACATGGACTATTTTTCGTTCACCAACCAATACAAAGCAAATTTCAACAGCATATAGCTCAAAGGAACAGATCAGGATGTTTTCCTAGCCTACTGTAAGAGAATGTCAGCAAAAGTCTGCTCTTACTGATGGTTTTAATGGAGCTTCTGCCTCCAAATCTTCCTCTTTTGATGTTGCTGTAATAATTGAGGGGACTCACAGACTTACTTTTTTAAATGCCAAACTAAAAATTATTTCATTCACAAGATGCAAAATGACTGGGTCACTTGTTCATTAAAAACATAGATACCACTGTCATAAGCATCTTAAAATATTATACATGAGACATATAGGAAAGAAAATGATAAAGAATACAAAAGAAATAGACTAACAATGACAATAAAATAAAGTAAATTAAAATGGATTACTTTAGATAAACCACTAATCAGAGTTATTCTAAAGAACTGGATTATTGAAAGGAAACCGTTTACCCCAGATTTATCCTGTACTGTGTTCTCAGTCTGGTTCACTCTAAAAATACACGTAGCACTACAATTTTGATTCACTAGTCACCATAATAGGCACATTTTATATATGTAAAAAAATAAGAAAGGAAGAAAAATGCCTATCACAGTTGAATACAAGCATGTTTCTTAAAGTTCAGGGACGATATTCAACCATGGAGTCACAGCAGGGATTAATTTGATCCTAGAAGTATAGCTGGAATTGATTCCACTTGAATGCAAAAATCCCATCAGGTGAAAGGTGTTTCTTGAAAAATCCTGCCCTTAGATAATTACAGCCCGTAGGGGCTAGTCCAGCAGTCCTTTCACACATGACTCCCACTGACACCACTGAAGGACTAAAGGATAAAAATCATATTATCCTTAAAATAGTGAGAATTTTAACTGGATTCCTTTATCCATCTGCTATGAACTCCGGCTGCCCAGGCACTGAAAACGTGTTCAAGAACAGTTCATTCTTGTAAAAGGATTAACCCCCAAGATGCTGCCAGGATAAGTGTCTGCTTGGATCTGCTCTGTGTGTTTCTAAAGTGCAAGTTAGGTCTGTGTATTGTCTAGTCTGATTTAATGATTTTCCTTCATGAGTCAACATTCTTTGCTTAATCATAACAGCTCTTTCTCCCTTCTCCTTTTTCTCTGTCCCTTTATTACTTGATTACGTACTATTTATATCTCTCTCTGTTCACATAAATGTTTTCATGAAGACCCAAACCTCAGATATTCTTAAGCAATTTACTTGAAAATCTCTGTGTAAACTTAGTGAGAGCCCTAAGAAGCTAATTATACTGCAGGTTTAAAAGAAAAACCACACCCAACTGTTGTGTAAAATTGTTAATTTAGGGACACTGGTAAAAAAAACAACACCACATCATTGCAAACAAGAATTACAATTTTTAAACTGCTAAAAATAAATCATCGGAGGCCATATTGAAGCATTTACCACTGGCCTGAGTAAGGGGCACTGAAGAGTTTAAGGAGACATAAGAATGACCACATTGGGTCAGGCCAATGGTCCATTTAGCCCAGTATCCTGTCTTCTGACAGTGGCCAATGCCAGATGCTTCAGAGGGAATGAATAGAACAGGTTATCATCAAGTGACATTGTACCACTATCTCTCTCTGAGCTGATTAACACAAGGCAGACTGTATGTTGAACCATCTTTTAGAAATACATCCAGCCTGCTTTGTGAGATGATGTGGAAGGAGGGTGGGGCCATGTACCCCATTTGTGACCCTGTGTGCTCCAGCAGCCCCACATTCCTCTAAGCAGAGAGACCGTAAAAGTGATTGGCTCTAATGCAGGCCATGAAAGGTGGGAAAGGCTTCATTCATCTTCCTGCCTCAGATCCTTTGCATCCTCCTAAGGGCCAGGCACAATCTGGCCTTTAGTTCATACACATATTGTTACTGATCAAGTGCTTCAGAAACCTAGAGTCCACGATATATTTAAACATGTATACTATAAAGCATTCAGATAACACTATGGTGGTTTTAAAAGAGTGGCAAGCAGATGGCATTTGCATATCTCTTGACTCTGGAAACAGAAACCAAAGTTTCAAGAAATTGACATATTATTATTTAGTAGTAGTAATACTGTAGTGCCTAGGAGCCCAATCATGGATCAGGACCTTAGTGTGCTAGGTGCTATAAAGACAGAGAAAAAAAGCAGTGCATCCTATTGTCTTGCGAATGGATAATGCCATAAGATTTTGGTTCACTTATCGGGTTAGTTTTTTAAAACATACTACCTAAGGTCTTTACTAGTTAAGTGGAGTGAATATTTATCTCTCTGCCAGCTGTGATTTAACTGTAATGGTTAGAACTGTACAGGATGTCTCTTTCCCCCCAACAAAAGACTGAAGAGTGGAGTATCTGGTACATCTGTGTATAAACATGAATAAAATCTTACCGGTGGTCCAGGAGGTCCAAGTGGTCCTTTGCTAAATTCAGAACAGGAACAAGCATGAGGAAGAGATGGGCAACTTTCCTCATCTCTCTGAGGAGAGAACAAAATAGTAAGTCTGCATTCAAAACATAGATTAAATAGCTGAGAATTTATAGATCAAGACACAATAAATATTGAAGGAGAGATTCAAAAGCCCCTACGTGATTTAGGAGATTGCGTCACTGACTTTCAATGGGACTCATACTTCTAAAACCATTAGGTCCTTTTGAAAATCCTATCCATTGATTTCATGAGGAAGACTGCAAAAGTATTTGGTCTTGATGTAAGAAAAACAAGGACAATGATAGTTTAGAAAGGAATTCTTACCAAGGCAGGAAGTTCACAGCATTTGTCTCTATTGGCCCAGGCGGTCGTACAAAGAATGTCAAACATCTGTAACTGGAACTGTTTAAAAATAAGAATAAAGTACAATGTGTCTGTTAGAAGTTCAATGAAAAGAAGAGCCATCACAAGGAAAGGGATCATTACAGGGCCAATTGAACAGGGCACGCAGGAGACTGATGACATTCACTGTGAATGTATGTAAAGCAGCAGGTCACAAACATACCAGCTTTAATTTAAAGGTGGGAGAGTGGGATGACCTCCCCATCCAAAATACCAACCATTAATAGGAACCAGCATGGGCTTAAAAGGCATGATGCTAGACAACCAAGGGATAACTCTTATCTCCCATCCCTGTCGCTGAATTCCTGATTCAGCCCTACTCTGTATCCCACCACCCTCCCCTGTCCAGGGGGAATGAGGGTACAATCAAGGACGAGCTCAATCTGTGAAAACTAAATACTTCCTCTTGCCTCACAGGTCCTGTGCTCAGATTTACCCTGAAACTTGGCCCCCTGAAGCCTCTTACTTGCATGGAACACCCATCACAATTTGTGACATTAATTAGTGACATTTATTATCACTTCCAGTTTTGTTTCATTTTTTAAATAAACTCTTTTTAATCCTTATTATGCCCATCTACCAGGGCTTCCTCCATGAGGAAAGCAAAAACACCACCAGACACCTTACCAAACGTGCCCAGAGGGAAAAATTCCTTCCTGATCTGCCAGAATGATTGGGTTAAACCTTTAGCAAGCCTGGAAACCCAGCTCTGAGAGTTACCCCACCTATATGGAGAAGAGGGTGAGGCTGTTTTCAGAAGCAAGAATGGCTGCTGTGTGTCCAAAAGTGCTTAACACATGAAGTGGGTGGGTTTGGTGGAGCCATTTGGCTTCCTCACACCCCCAATTGGCCAATGGGTGGCTAAAGGAGGTGAAGCTCTGCTCCACTCTCCCCACCCAAGCCCCACTCTACAGTGTTATGGGTAGGGAAATAGGAGAAAGGAAGAAGAACCTGGTGATAGAGAGCACCCTGCCCTACAACCTGGTCCCCAGAGGGTGGCCATTCCCCTGCCAGTCTAATCAAACACCTAAGCCATTGAGTTAAGATGGGAAGGAGCAATCTTAAATGGGCTTGCACACCGGGATATAGCTTAAATGTAGGAGTTTGCCAAAGTGACTTCTTACTACGGTACAGAAAATGCTGACTCAATATATATCTCATGGACTGTGTAAAATGACAAAGACACCAGAAAAATATACCACAGAAAGTAAAAACTAGAAACTGAATGAAAACCCTCCCTTAAATGCAAAGATAGATCTCAGAATGATTCCCCCTAAAGATTATTCTATTTCTCGTCACCAACAAATCCTGTTTTTTTTTTCTTGCCTTGTTTGATCAAACAGTAATGGAAAACAGAAAGGGTCCCAATGGCACAGACACGTCACACTGCATCACCAGTAATGAATCAGTTTAAAGACTGACAAGTAACATTTTCCATAAAAATTACAATCCTTGTCTAGATACAATGGTCTAAAAATAGACAATTCCTTTCACTACTTCCGAAGAGCCCTGTTTTGTTGGCATTTGCCCATGGGGGTGACCTGGCACATCTAATTGGTCCTCCTGATCTCACATGGGTAGGGTGGCTCTTAGCAGACTTTCACATGAATAGCCCCAAGGACTTCAACAAAAATACTCACCTCAGTAAAGTTAAGTGTGTGTTTAAGTGTTTGCTGGATTGGGACCTAAATTTTAAAATTGAAATCCTGTTATATGTAGCAGAAATTCTGTGTTACCGCTACCATGCTAATTTCTATCAGACACATTTTTAAAGGTTCCACTGACATTGTTTTAGTGCCAGCATGGATGGAGTCAAACAATGTTTTCTTTATGAATGGAAAGAAATACTTAAAACTGAATCATACCTACAGGTACTAAAATGAACTCTGAGTGTATAAAACATATTCCTCTACATATGCATTCACACACTTTCATTTTCTCCAGATTAAATAATCCATAGATCCACAGCGATAAAATATTTTGTTGTAAAATAAGAAGCAAATAAAAACAGTTCCCTGAATTGCTTTATTATGTTCATGTAAATCCTGAAAGAGTCAGTATTCTGATTTTAAAATGTTATGTATGTGGGTTGATTCTTCTGATTCAAGCTAAATTATTAAATTGAGCTTTCTTTGCTGTTACACATTTATTCATAGCTTTCTGCATTCATAGCATTTTAGCTTCCTAAAGTTCCGATCCTGCACACAGAACCATGCAGACAAAAGGGTCTGCTTGTGCTGATCTCAGTGCAGGATTGCAGCCTGAAGTTCTTTCAGATCAGATAGTCCCACTGCAATTATCTTTTTACAATTCATATACACTGACACTTAAAGAATAAATACAGTATAGCAGTTACAGGGTGTTAGGTGAACTCTAAACAAACAACAGGCTAGGGCCAAAATGAATAGTCCAGTTCACTCGTTCCCACTGGAGAGCTCAATTATATGACCTACAGCAAACTAAACTCCAATATGCTAGGCTAAGAGCTGGTCACAGAAACTTCAATAGAACCATATTCTGTAGAAATACACAGTTTTATCAAAGTGCTTTGAAAAATTGGGTCAGTTTCACTGGAATTTTATTTAATGAAAAAACAGGGGAAAGGGACTGACAAGATGTTTTCTGATATTTTCAGAATAGTTTGACATTTTGTTTTGAATTTTTTTAATTTTGTATTATATTGTATATTATATAATATATTTTTGAAAGATGAAATTACAACATAACATTTAGGTTTTGCTGAAAGAAAATGTTTTGATCAACCCGAAACTAAACTGCTTTGGAATTTCCTTTGTGGGGAATTTTAAAACTTTCATTTTTGTTCCAATTTGGAATGAAACCAAATTCTGAAACCTCAAAATCTTTTGCAAAATGGACCTAACCAGCCCTAACCAGACATTCTCATTGCTCATGCACAAAGTTTTTCTACTGTAGTTACTGTATCTGTAACTTATACAGTCAATTAATCTTGGCTCTCCTTCAGTAATACTGACATTGTTTATTTTAATGGTCAGAGTTCCCGAGTATTTAACAATTTGCTATTTTTTAGGACTTGGCTCAAAAGCTGACAGGGTTAGTTTAGCCCTCCTGATACCGGAATGGACTCTGTTAAAATAGTGCCACCATTTTCTTCTTATTGGCAAAGGAAAACAAAGTATCATTAATTCATTATGGGTGGAATTTTCAAAAGCGTTTAAGTGACTTTGGAACATAAGTTCCATCAACTCTCAATGGAACTTATGCTCCAAAATGAGTCACTTTAAAAAATTCTACCCTATATTTATATTCATAAAACCTAGTTCCTTCACTTAAGGAGCAGCTTCAGTATTACTAGGCACTTACATAGCATCCATTGCCATAGAAACATTTATGAGGTTCTCCTCGCTACACCCTCAGGAGGTGAGGAAGTATTATTATCCCCATTTTACAATGAGGAACTGAGGCAGAGCAAGACTATGGCTCAGATCAAAGGTATTTAGATGCCTCACTCCCATTAATTTAAACTGAAATGTGAGTGAGGTATCTAAATACTTTTGATCTAGATTTAAGGATTATCCAGTCTTCTGAGTCCCAGTCCAGTGCCTTTAACCACAAGACCAGCATTCCTCTCATAATGGGACTGCTCATAAAACTGCTACTCAGCATGAATAAGAGGGTCAGACCTGGATCTTTTAAGACTGGTGATTGGACATTTTCTTGCTGTTGTCTATAAGGGCATATAAACACACACACACACAAGGAACCAATTAGATAGTATTACTAAAAAAGGAGTTATGTCTTGATCTGCATGATTGCAATCTTACGTAAGTTGCCATGTTGTCCATTTGAACACGACATTTTTCAGTGAGTGGGTAGCTTGTTAAATGACTTATCTTTTACAGATTTCTAGATTCCAGCAAAAACCACCATTTCTTTCCATTTTCCCTTACAAAGACCTCTTTAATTCCAAGCTTGTCTGAGTTTGCCTTTGTCTATTACTATTGGAATGTGGCCACAAAGGTTGCTCTGTTAAATGGTCTTTAGAGGTGGGCTATTCAGTCATCATAATCTGAGGCCTAAAGACTCTGGGTTTTTTTCCACAGAAATATATTCTTCACAAATATATTTTTGACTGGACCACGTTTTAAAATACAATCAGAAGTGATACATTTTAAATGTGAACCACAGTCCCATTCAAACCAAGCCTTGGGGTTCAAGGTCAAGACAGTTCAAAGAGAATGTGCTGAGTTAACTACACAGCTGATAAGTTGATATACCTCCCCATCCCACAAACTTTCCCCTCCAACAACGAAACCTACCCTGAAAAGCCATGGTACCATTCCTGAAGAGAAGACATCAAATGTAAGAAGGAGAGAGTCCCATGACTTGTTGGAAGGCAATGGCAGCTGAGAGAGGGTTTGAGAAGGATCACAGTTCTTTGGGGGAGGTGAGATGAGGTGAATTTATCTTGTAGACTCTAGTTTGCCAAACTCAAACCTTTAGGCAAACCTAACAGGCTGGGTCACTTCTAATTACTACAACCAAACAATAGGGTTCATTTATCAAAAACCTTTGGTAACCAAATCCCATAGGTTTGCACAAATTGTAATACAACACTGGAAACAGGCATGTATCCATACACCTGGCATCCACAGGAAACTCATGTAACTATTCATCCATATCCTAGCAATGTTGGTATGTTTGCCCCGCATGTTGATTTCTGAGGTGGCTGTTTACAAGAATCAGATGAGAAGTAACTTATGTTATTTCATGTGAAGTTTCCCAAGGAAAGAAAGAATTTCACATCGTTCTGAATGTCAGAAACCTTACAGCTGTGATTGTGCAAGTCAGAGATAGTGCAGTTCTGTCCGGTTACAATTTAGGTAATTTCTTATTAATATTTTCTTTTATTAAAAATACCTTCTCTAGCTGAAATCCAACCATAGGAAACAAATGGTGAAATCTTAACTCTATTGAAGCCACTGGTAAAACTCATTGATTCAATAGAGCCAGAACCTCACCCAAAGGGACTGTCTATATTAGAAGATTTGGACAGATAAGGATAATACTTACATACATCAATTATTTAAAAATGGCTCCTTCCTCTTTTTCACCAGGTCAGTAAAACAATTAATTTGTAAGGGAGAGAAGCAAATTTAAATATCCATAAACATCTGCTTAATTTAAATTGTGATGAGAACCTAACAACCACGAACATTCAGCTTCTGGACTCCCTACTGTCACCCTTAATGAACAAGTGTTAATATCAATAATTATTAATTGAAAACATGCAAGTACTCTGCATATAGGTTAAGGTTGGCATGGGGCAAAACCCTAGTGGGACCCAGACTCAGAGGGCCAGATCTTCATCATCATCAGTTTGCCTACACAGCAGGGTCTGTTGTGACAGTTCCCTATGGCTCTACCAATGGCTTTGTTCCATTTGCATCTGATGCTAGCAGATAAGCCATCACCGATTTGTTGCAACCAGGTTAGCCGTGGGCCACCGGATAATCTCTTCCAGTTTAGGGGTGGCTGGTGACCAGAGCGTACATTCAGGGCACATTTAATCACTCCGTAGGCTGGGACGGAGCTGTCCATGCGAGCCACACAATATAGTAGCGACTGATGATGGCAGATGATGTCTTTGATGCTGGGGAGATCTTCAGACAACATAAATCAGAGGAGTCCCACTGGCACCAAGGCAACTATGCCGATTCACACCAGCTGAGGATCAGGTCCAGAACTGGAAAGCTAATTAAAAGTCAGACTGGCCTGCCTTTGGATTAAAATGCCTAGTTGAACTTGGTCTGTTCTTAGTAGAAGGACTGTACTTGATTCTGTACTTGTATCTGATTTGAGACTTTCACAATTTTATGTCAGCATAGAGTGGATCTATTCACTCCCTCCGCCTCAGAGCACAAAGCCCCAGAAGGACCCCTTCCGACCAGCCACATGGGCTGAGAGAAGGAGCAGTAACACCTCCACGGGGAAGAACTACCCCCACCCTGAGATTCTGCAGACCCCAATTACACCTTCCCAGACTTGGGTTCTGTTAACTCCAAAGTGCAAGAGGGTGTTGGGGAAGAATCTTTACTAGGGTTTCTGGACTCTGTGAGCTGTTTTGTGGCATAAGGAGCTTGATTACTGGCTGTGGGAAAACAAGATCCCTGAGGAAAGGGTCTGGTGATGTGTAATATCCAGGAGCAGTCCTGGATTACATGGTGTCAGAGAACGTTCTCCATAATGGAGCAAAAGAATGTCTGTACTCGTGCACCTGACATGAGCAGGGACCCATCCCTTCCCCCTGAACAGCAGCAGAGACAGTGGGAGAGTGCCCATAGCTCTGGTAGCCACTCAGCTCTGTATTGGGTAGGCACCATAAGGGGAGGAAGAAGTGAGAGGAGGGAAGAACCCAATCTGCTTCTTCAGTCTCTGGAAGATCATTTATATTTTTAAGTATTTGAATGTTTAATATTTTTTAAAGCAGCTAGAAATGCTGGGAGAGGTACCCATGGAGACAGCCTGTGTAAAATCAACGGGAAGCAAGCCTAGGGACAGCCAACTGCTAAAGGGCCACAGGAGATTATACACACAGGGAATTTCAGAATAATCACAGAAAATCATGTTTAAATGATTTAGGACCAACAAATTATGCATATCGTTAACTATGTAATGAGGGCTATTTGGGGCAGTACCTTGCACTGGGGGACTCAGTTCTAAGAGTGTGCGAGCAAAATCCTAGTTGTGGAGATCATTTAGCTACAATAATCAGAAAGGATTTTCCTAAATTGAGGCTTATAAACAGAATATCTATAACATTCTAACGGTTGTACCCTAGCTGAACTCACCCTGGTTTTGCTAAAAACACAAACTGTGGATATTGCACACCGAACCTTAAGAATTTTATTATGGTCTAAAGAATTGCTTTTGTTTCACTTACTGGTGCAGAGTTGTCCCTTTGTCCTCTGGATCGGACCATTCTTCCCAGCACTTCTATCCCATCAGAAGTAACATTCCCTGCTGCATTAATTGTCTTCTCACCCACTTGCTTGCAGTCAATAATAATTTTGGCCATAGTCTTGCTGATAACGACATGCAACTAGGCAAAAATCAAGATATTTAAATACACAGAGAGGAAGCCAAGGACATATAGGTTACCAGATACAATGAGCATTTTTTCAATGGCCTGATGTGATATTAACTAGTGAAACTAAGCAAATAATCCATAACAGAGAATCCATTCAATGAATTAAGCCTCTTTTTCTGCCTATGGAATAATTGGTAAGAATATCTCCTCAAATTTATTCAGTGGGGGAGAAATTCACCCCTGTGCAACCACACAAGGATTATTCACCATCTGGGCCCACTGAGCTCTTGAGTTATGTGCTACTTAGTGATGCACAGGCCTTGTGGAGCCTGCTGCATAGAACTGTCTTTCGCCCACAATGTTTTGCAGAGACTTACAAAAGACAAATGGACTCTCCCAAAAATAGTAGTAAAATGTACTAAATAATTTGGACAACATATCAGACAAAATCAGTGTGAAAGTTTTACATTAAAGATCAAAATCCCCTATTGATTCACAGACTAGGAAAAATCCCCTATTGATTCACAGACAGGGAGCAGCAGCCACGCCTCCCTACCCTACCACAAGGGCTGTACTAGCTTTTAACCTGCTGTCCAACAGTAATGGGCCTTGAGATAGGAGGGCAATACCCAGCTCAGGACTGCTCCAGTCACAACCCGTCTTACATCTACACACACACACACACACACACAACCCACCCTGTGGCACCATCTGTGCCAGGAGCTTTTTGAGGGGAAAAGAGGTGCAAAGAACTGGCAGAGAAGTGGGACTCTCTGTGCTTGGGGTATCATCTGGGAGAGAGGGGCAGTAACCATACAACAACTTTGTGGCCATTTTGCTCAGGCCCAGTTGGTACAAAATGATTACAAGGCACCCACGAACTGGGTCCCTTGTGCCTTTCAAACATAACTAAGCTAGGAGAATCAGCCAAGGTGCGGCAAGATATGCCGTGTTTTTGCCTAATGAAAGATTTGATCCCCAGGAATAAAAGTGAATAATTAAAGGGATTTCTTTAAGATGGGGTTGTACTGCACATAGGAGTAATCTGTTGTGTGTGTCTTCATTTACAGTCTTCTTAGGAAAACAGTAATTATTAGAACTTAGCCAGAGCACCAAGGCTTCCACCATTATTCTTGTGAAAGTGCCATAAGAGCTTTAATGTCTATGAAAGGATCACCACTGTGCATCTCATAAGAAATATATGGTCAGAAATGGCCAATTATTTTTTACAGAAATTTTTCACACACACACACACTTTTAGCTTTTTTCAGTAAAATTTTTCAGTTTTCAAATGAAAAGCCATTTATTGTCTAAATCACTTTTCAACGGAAAAATCTTGACCAACTGTAAAATATAGGCAGAAACAGAAGTGAACAGATGTAATGAAGAATGAAATCATTGCCAATATTATCAGCATCTCCAATAAAAAAAATTCTGTACATATATGAACCTATAATTGCCAAATTGTTCTATTAACAGAGTTTGGTAGTTGATTTACAAGCTATAAAATACATTCCCTTTTGTCAGTGATTTAAAGTAAGCAAGAAAACCTCAAAATGTGAAAAAAGGAATTTCAAAACCTTTGTTTTGTATGCCTAAAATCCATCTGTCTGTTAGCATAACTAACCTTATGGAAACTTCCATAGAATATTTTCTTTATTTCAGGGCCTTCAAAAGTAACAGTTTGAAAATCTCCTTTGTAGTCATAGTTAAAGAAAATCAGGGTTTTACCATCATCTGTACAATGAGAGAGAGATAGACAATAATTCTCGATGTGAGAGGAAAAAACAGATGCATTATTATTAGTAAGAGCCAACACTGGTCTTAGTAACATAGACGACAAAACTTTCAAGACAGTCCCTTCCCTAAAAATCTTAGTATACAGAATTATTATTTGTATTTTAGGTTCCCCAAATTGAAAATCATGCAGTTATTTATTCTGTCTAAGGCAAGAAAAAGCTGTATTGTTAGTACTTCCTAAATCAATACTTTTCACTTACAATGAATAGAACCTCTAGATACAGCATATTTGCAGCTGCATTATTATGTAGCCACTCTAGTCAGTTGGAATTCTTGATTAGAAGTAGCTTTAGAATTACACCTGTGGGATAAGTCTTCTCCAGGACTGGGGTTTTCAAAAGAACCTAAAAGTGTTAGGTGTAGAGATGTGCAGAAGATGAGAATTTTATTTTGCAAAAAAGATTTTGAAATCTGGCTTTGTTCTGAATTGGAATGGAAACTGAAATTTTTGAAATTCCCAATAAAAGAAATGTAAAAAAAAATTGTCTCAAGTTGATCAAAATATTTTGGACCAATTTTAATTTTTTTAAAATTTTGTATTATATTATAATATAATAAAGAACAATACAAAAATTAGAAATGTTTCAAAATAAAAAATCAAAATGCTTCACTCTGAAAATGTCAAAACATAGGAAAGTGACGGTTTGTTTTGACATTGTCAGAACTTTCTTCCCCTGCTTATTTTCCAAACAATATTCATGCAAAACGGATGCTATTTTGCAAAGAGTTTTGAGTTTGATGGAATTGCATATTGTGATGAAATACAGTTCTGTCAAAGTTTTTCCAGGCAGCTCTAGTTAGGTGCCCAACTCCCACTGAAATTATGGGTCATTTATGAAAAATGGGAGTTGGGCACCCAACTCCCTTAGGGTTCTTTGAAAAACCCATTCCAACAGTCCTTTAGATATACCCCAGATGAAAGGCTGCAACCAGAACTCTGTGACCAGATTATATCCAATATCCGCACTGATTTCAGCCTAGTCTATCATAGAAGATGGTTTGAGTTGATTTTCAAAAAGCACTAAATGCTCAGCACATTCTGGTAGCTGCTATTATAAGGTCCAAGTGTCTATGAAGTCATGAAAGCATTCTTGTTTTGTATTTATAGCAAAATCCAAGAGCTGGTTACTTCTTGACTATAATCTTAACTGTGAATATAAAATCAGCATACACAACAAGGAATGCTACAGTGTCTTTCATGATCATACATGGTTTCTAACTTTCATACATTCATGCTGTATTTGATCGTCAATTGTGCCACTTGGCTATATATTAGTTAGACCCCTAAGGTACGTCTACACTATAACTAGACAGCCACAGCTGGTCCTTGTCAGTTGTCTCATGCTAAGGGGCTCGGGCTAAGGGGCTGTTTAATTGCAGTGTAGATGTTTGGGCTTGGCCTGGAGCCTGGGCTCTAGGACCCTGTGTGGTGGGAGGGTCCCAGAACATCGACACTGAAATTAAACAACCCCTTAGCCTGAGTCAGCTGGCATGGGCCAGCCATGGGTGTCTAATTGCAGTATAGACATACCCTAAGAGATCTGGCTTCAATTCCCTGCTCCACTACAGATTTCCTATGTAATTGGGAGTCACTTGAGCCCAGATTTTTAAAGCTATGTAAGTATTGCAATGCCTAACTGATTTAGGAGCCTAAATCTGATTTTCAAAAGGGATTTAGAGATTAAGTGTCCTAAATGCCTACATCCCTTTTGAAAAATGAGATTTAGGCTCCTAAATTAGCTAAGCATTGCAACGCTAAGCCCAGCAATGCCTAACTATCTTTAAGAGCTTGGGCCTTATTTTTTCTAAGAAAGAATTTCTACTTTCCAATATTTGGGATTTGCCCCTGTACTATGGTGATGGGAGTCATATATAAATAATTAAACAATAATAATGCCTAGCTCTATTCATCAGTAGGTCTCAAATCACTTTACATCATTATCCCGGTTTTACATATGGGGAAACTGAGGCACAGAGAATTGAAGTGACTTGCCCAAAGTCACCAGCAGGCCAGTGGCAGAGTCTGGTTTCCAAGTCCCAGTCCATTACTCTGTCCACTAGGGAACATTGCCTTGAGAAATATTCTGATCTCATCGGTATACATCAAACAATAATTCTATTACATCTGTCATCCAATGACAACTGAAGTCAGTGTGCATTTTCAAAGTAAATGGGTAAGATTCAAATCTCAGTTACATCCTTGTAAATCAACAGTTATTCCAGATTTATACCAGTAACTGAGATCCAAATCTGACCGACTGAAAATCCATTACAGATCCGCAGCTGCAAAATGTTGAAAATTATTTTATTAATATATTCATTAATTAAACCGTCATAAAAGCTTAGTTTCAGCATTATTTAATCACACACCCCAAGAGGTGTGGAGAGTATGCCATAACATAAAAAATACCTACTGTCCAAAATAACTCCAACAAGTGGCTCATAGTCTTCATTTAAAATCTCCCACAGAGCAAATGGCTCCTGGGGTGTGTCAGGAAGTATACGGAAGAGAAAAGTAATGGTGTAGTCTGAAGGCAGCCCCTCAGGGTGCAAGTATCTGTATCAGAAAGAATATTCTGTGAACTGAAGTAATCACAGTAAAGCTGATTTAAAAGCATTCTTTGTTACTTTGGACTTGTCTTTTGAAATCAAGGACATGAAGCAATATGAGACAGGCATCATTACACTTAGCAGAATCTACTCAACCATGATATACGACAGAACAAAGCTAACCTTGGGATTTTTCCAAATATTTTAATTATAAACTTGATGGTGCTTTACATTTTTGAAGTGATAATCTCTATTTTACTGTGTTATTTTAATTAAAAACTGCAGCTAAAAAAGAATTTAATTTTAGAAACTGATGGCCTAATCTTGAGTTCAGTGGGAGATAAAGGTGCTTGGGATCAAGACATGAATTATATTAAAAGCTACATTAAAAAAATGCATCCACTTGTGAGATTTTTTAATAATCTTAAATTTAGTATGTGATGAAAACAAATGACTTACAAGACGCATTATAATAATCCTTTCACTTCTAGTTAAACCACCTTAAAACCATTGGTCGATAAGAAACTAACTGGTGAAAATAGAGTTTTGGGAACCTTAGAATTATGTTTAAGATATAATTTATAAATATAGATGCCAACATTTTAAAGAGTCGTCAAAATGGACTTTACATATAAAAATGAAATCTAGTGATAGCTTGAAATAGGCAGATTTTTTTGGTGAATAGTTTATTTGCCAAAAAAGTGCATTCATCTGTCAAAGAAAATTATTTGTGAATTCGGGTAGAATTTGGCAAATAGTTTCAGCTGACTAAAAAGTAAAAACATTCAAAGAAGCTGAAATGGTTCATTTTGACATTTTTGAAAGGAAATGTTTTGATGTCTTGTTTTGAAATGATATTTCATTTCTAAATTCAGCTTGTTTTTTAAAAAAATTAAAAAGGGTAAAACTCGCCCAAAAAGTAACAAAACAAAACAAAAACAAAAATGTCATTTGATGTTTAACCCAAAATAATTTTTTTAAAATTTTTTTTTAAATAAGTTTTTAGTTTAATTGAGAAAACTTTTTAGTTTAATTGAGAAAACCCCCCAAAATTCAGTTTGGTTAAGCCACAATGAATTTTCTTTTGGCTTTTTCAGTTTGGCCATCAAACCAAAAAATCAGTTATTCAGTCAGCTCTTCTGATAGCCTCCCAGAATTTATTCAGAAGAGTAGGGAATTTCATAATATAAGAGAAGTTTGTTATTTTATTTCATTTCCTAAAGTTTGTGTTTGTTATTCTACAATCCAAGCTTTTAAGCAAGCTCTGTTTGACAAATCTTGAGCTCATACAGTATGACTAAAGAAAAATGAGAAGTCCAAGATTACTGCACTAACTGGATATATTTTGGAAATATGCATTATTTGCCTGATTTGTATAATACATATAAATGCATAAAACTAAATTATGTGGGGAAAAAGTTACTGATAAGCCTAACTTCTCATTGACCCCAGTGCTACACTGGAAATGGTGTGTTTTTGGTACTGTACTTATTTTTGGAAGAAATAGCATAAAATTGCATTGACTAATCATTATAATCTATACAACTCACATATGGGATGCATTAATACATTCTCTCTGCCTATGTGCGTGAACAATTCTTAGGCAAAGTCTTGCTCTTGGATCCACTCCCTGAAGCCCTTACTAGCAATATGTTTTCTATTGTGAATTCAGTACTCAAACCTCAGCTGAAGTGGGAAATGGTGAAGACTGACATAAATACAGATTTTATGAGAGACCAGGTCAAGGTAAAAGATGAATTTTGTGCTTTGGGTAGATTTACATATAAGGGAAAGGAAGACAATAAAACAATGGGGGCCTAGAGTCTCTTGAAGTTTTCTGGCTTGGAAAGCAAATTTCATTCTGGGTTCAGGAGAGTGATAGTAAAGTTAGAGATAAGAGACAAAGGACCCTTTTGTCAGGAGGACAGCTTTGGTCTTCAAAGTATTCAGTGTAGGAAGTTACAGCACTGGTGGAAATAGATAGAGTCAAAAAAGGCTGGCAGATGAGAAATACAAGTTCAAACACTGAGTGGAAGGTGAATGTACAGTAGAACAGAGTAAAAGTGATGATTGAGGATGAAGTTAACAATGTGGTATCCTCAGGAAGAAAATATATTCAGAACTGCATAGGGTCAACACAACAGAACCTTACAGCATTCCAAATCGGGGAAGGGGTAGTAGAGCTGAAGCCCAGAGGGCAGTGCAGTGGAGAATCAGGCTTTTGCATGCAGTGCCCAGAGAGGAGGGAGACATCCATAATATTCAGTCTCACAGCGAGATCAGTGGACGTGTGGGGGTGGAGGGGGGGACGGTATCTCTGAGACATACCTGTAAGGAGTCCTTAACAACAGAGAAAGATAATCTCAGTACTGTGCAAAGGGTTGAAAACACAGTGAAGCAGTCAGGAAGGTTGTGCTGGTGAGGTAGTCAGAGAAGTAAGAGAAGAGCATATAGAGAAACAGAACAGATGATAAAGCAAAACAAAAATGACAGAGGGCAGAAGCACGAATCGCTAATCAACCAACCCCTATGCAACCGCACCCCCCCCCCCCAAACACACACACACAAACCAAAACATGGGGAAAGACATGAATAAGAAAGTTTCCAGGAGTATAATCTCAACTGTGAAAAAACAAGATAATCTCAGACAAACACTGAGAAGGTATCTTATATAAAAATTAAAAACTATTTCCCTGCAGAAAGACTGTTGTTCTTCTGTACTTATTTCAGACCAATAAATGCTTTTATTTAATTTCTGCAGGGTGTAATTCAATAACTGGCACCCAGGTATAAAAGCAAATCCATTCCTTTCTTCTGCTGCTGTCTTGCTCATCCAATGTGTCTGTATGGGGGGCTGGATGCTGAGGAGCCATGGAGCATGTATAGCACAAGAAGCAGGGCACAGGTGGGTTAAGGGAAGGTCAAAAGATCCTCCCATCACCCTTCTTATGAAGGATGGAGCTAATAAATACTCCAAGGGTGATTTTTCACCTCCATCTGTGTACCTCTCCACAGGACCTGGTCCTAGTTCTCAAATTTTGTGGTAGGCCTTGGATTTAAACCCAGGGGGCAGACTCTAATACCCTTCCTCAGAGTGGGTAGTACTTTTCATGAGAAGTCCCACTGAAAAACAGTGGGATTATTCATAGAGTTAAGTAACATTGAACATAAATAAATTATCACAATCTGGCCCTAAGTTTGCATATGCAAAATTGATAATCATCATAGTGACACCTTTCTGAAAGTGGCTCATGTTTGAAGCTAAAAATTGCTACTGTGCTCACTTCTCTTTGCAGTGTAAGTTTGGAGTGGAGTTAGTTCAGGGCTTGGGTCTCCATGAAACACTCTTGCTATTCACTGTTAAAACACATACTGATATAACAAGTTGGCCTCCATGTTCTTCTGCCATGGAAATGCTAAGTCTGAAATGAGTGGTGTCCTGCCCTGGACATTAAAAGCATTTACATATTAATACTTACTTGGTAGGCTGGGAAACTAAGGCATCTTTATGCAGTCTGTAACATGGGTAAGCATTAAAAGTACCAGGCTCCATAGAAACTCCTTCCACTGTTGAAAACTCCTTTTCAACCAAACCAAACATTTCCATCATTTTAAATCCTGGAAAGCATAAAAAATACAAAACAGATCACTTTAAATTCATTATTTTAAGAGACAAATTGAGCTACACAGAGGAGCTTCCTATCCCTATGTGGTTAACAGCTGTTATTATAAAGGAAAGTAATTTATTATCTAAAAGCACGCATCTCAATAAATAAAAATGAGTCCATAAATGCAGAATCTATGACCACAATACTGTACCTGCTAAACTGTTGCCATCTGTGTATACCAATGGGCAGGCTGGAAAAAAATTAAAAATACATTTAACTCAGAAGAGCAGTCAATATTTCAAAATAACTGTTATATTTCTTCCTTTAAAGAGAAAACTCAAGTAATCTCTCCCTGGGAAGGTCTGCTGGTGAATCAATAAACATTGAGGTCTATATATCTAGTTCTAGGTATCTGTGAGGCAAACCCACAGCTAGGCCAGGTTGCTCACTTAGTTACGGCTCATCCCTCCAGCAGAGTCTGCAGTGATTCAACTCTCAGGCATGCTGCAGCATCCTGTCCCTGGGCAGGGACCTGATCAGATGACCCCAGAGCACAGGTGTTTCGCTCTTACTGCCAGAGCCATAAATTAATCTGTGCAAGAGCACTACTTGGCTAGGCACCCTCCTGCTGTCTCATGGTGTTACAAACTCTCTAGGCTTTCGGACTGCCCTCAGTCCTGTCCCTGTTCCTTGTCCAAGCCTTGCTCTGGCGTTGTCCATTCCCTATTTTAAGTGTGCTCCAGCCCTGATCCTGACCTGCTCTGGATCGACTCCAACCCAGCTTCGACCTTCAGCCTGCTTCCAAACTCTGAATACAATCCTGACTTGCCTATGGACTCTGGTCCTGACTGTGACCCACAGCCTGTCCCCAGATCCTAGTTTCAGGATTGCCCTCGGTCTGCTCCTGATTGTATGTCTGAATTCAACCACTGCTCCAACCACCAGGCCTGATGGACTAGAACTCTAGAGCCTGACAACATCCCATGTGGCACCAGTAGGTGTTCCAGGCTGACACCTGAAAACGGAAGCACCCCAAATTAAAGGGCACTTCTGAAAATGTAGGCCTCAATAACCAATAAATGATATTGCTGCAAAAGTCCTCGTCTATTGATACATCATATTGAAACTGCAACCATCAATAAATAGATTTTAAAGGTTAGAAAAGGGTGCACAGGAATCAAGGAAAGCAACATTGTTGGGTACCAAGTTCTGGCAGATCACAGCTCTATATGAAAGTACATTTCCCTACCACAGAATATTCATGTCAGCTACATACAGGCCATTTTCCGGGCATGTATATAATGGAACATAATGAGGGTGTGTATGTATGGAAAGGTGGATCATGCCCTCTGACCACTAGGCCCTGGCCTAGAAAGTTCCTCCTTTCCTCTAGTCATAGAAGGTTAGAGAATAACATCCCCATGGCTTTGGAGGGGTGCCAGAATTACAGCAGGAAAATCCTTCTCCACCCTTCCCCTTTAGGCTATAACTTTTCCAGTCTGTGAGCTATATACATACTAGAATTTGACCCTGTGGAATACATTTTACAGATGCTGTTTAAGTAAAAAATGTTTAGCCAACACTAATCACAGACTAGGTTAAAGGTCTGTATAAAATAAAAAGTTAGTTAAAATTTGTAGATCCAAAATCTGCTCTCATTTACCCTGCTGTAAATTCAGAGCAACTTCTTTGGGGTCAATGGAGTTACTCTGGGTTTACACCAGTATAACAGATGTCCCTAAATGATTGCAACCAAAACCCAATTTGCCATGTACAGCAATAATGTTGTAGCAATGATATCTGCAGAGATATTAGAAAACTCTGTATTTTTAATGCAATAGAAATAGAATTTTTGTAATAGAAAACTGAATTATATAAAATAAACTCCTTATTTAGACGGTAATTAATGTTGCATAGTTACAAATACAAATCAAAATGGCTAACTTGCTGATGCAGTTTCACAGACAAAAGTGATCAGCTCATCTTCAATCTTCTCAAAGGCATCAAAATCATCCACAAAGAAGACATGTCTTTCACTAGGCTTGCTGCCAATGTTAACTAATTCTGAATAATCAGCATCCGCCACACCAATAGCAAAAATGCTGAAACCTAGAAAAGAAGAGGGAATATTCTTGTGAGTTGTTCATCTGAAGAGTGGAAATCAAATACAAACATAACATTTGCTTTGGCTCCTTTCCTGGCTAAATGTAAAAGTGGAAACATTGATAATTTTTCTACAATACGTAACAAGAATTCATACATGTACCCAAGTAAGGTCAATACACTCAGAACTTCGAAAAGAAATCTTTGTTACATTTTTCCTTTGCCTAGGTAAGCATATGCTTAAGTACAATTCTCTGACTTCAATGGGATTTAAGCAAGATCTTAAAGTTAAACACATGCTTGAGTGTTTTGCTGAACAGAGACAGGATTTGTCATGTTTAAAGTTAAGCATGTGTTTAAATGCTTTGCTGAACTGATGCCTAAATACAGTTCAACAACAACAGATACGTTACAAAAACAAAGGAAATTAATTTGGGTGCTTTGTTTCTTGTATAGATTTAATTCTATGCAATGTAATTGGAGTTTTAAAGCTGCAGATGTCTAACACTGGGACTGCACAGGTTAAACAGTCAGCAAGCTGGGTGAGCTGTAAGCAATCCTAAGGACATATCAAGAGTATTGCAATGGTAAACAGGGCAATTCCTTGTTGATAGTTCTCAAATCTATGTTAAGTAGACTAGAATCTTTAACCTGTTTGCATTTATGGTTAGAGAATCAAAGGGTAAGTGCTAAATGTATCTATGTTTACCTGCATTCTATCAGAAATCTAACAATGTGATCAAATTAGCTTGTAAGAGGTTAAATCCTGATCCTGTCTCATAATGCTTCATTACTGTATTCTATTGACTCAGAGTTCAAAAAGGAATATTAACATTTAGATGGAGCTTTTGGAGTAATAATGTTATGATCCTCATTTCTCCTTGTAATTGCACATAGCAAACCACCTGTGAAACATCCGGGTAATTTGAATGGCTATTGCTAAGGGTATTATCTTCAGGGTGACCCATTGTCTGAGAATCACAGACTATTAGAGTCTGCTTTCATCAAAATCCACCAGGTGAAGCTGCCCAGCAGCTTAACAGCCTGTTTCAGATATAAATACAGATTCATGGGATTGATCCACAGTTCTGTACTTTCTGGATGCTAACAGGGGGCTGTTCCAGATGCAAGTCAGATCTCTCCAAGCTCACTTGGGAAAACCTTGACGAATTTATGGAAAGACTCTATCAGACTTTAGATCTAAGCTGTAATGGGATTCTAACCTTTTGAATTAATTCCAGAAAGACTTTTATAAATCCGCAGCCTTGCCATCTCTACTATGAAATTGACCTAAGGACTTTACACTTGTATGTATATTGATCTCTTAACCACATATAACTCTTCTGTCTTTTTCCTTTTATTAATAAATCTTAGATTTAGTTAATAAGGATTAGCTGTAAGCATGTATCAGGGTAAGATCTGAAATATTCACTGACATGGTGGGCAATGTATCCAGTCCTTTGGGACTCATAGGAATTTAAGTATGGTGAATAAGGTTTTCAGTAGCTCCTCACTATATCAGACTTAGCTGTCTAGATGGGAACTAAGGACTGCACTGCCTAAAGGGGACTGTATTTGGCTTCTTGTAAACCTGTGTGGTACTGCAAGAGCTCTTTTGTTACTGGCTTGGTGAATCTAATTATAGAATAAACCACCAGTTTTGAGGATTTTCTGCCCTATTTCTTGCAGTGTGTCCTGAGCGAGGCACTCTCATTGTGGCCCATCCAGGCACCACTGCCACATTCCAGTGTAACTGGAGTTTTAAAGCTTCAGATGTCTCACTCTTTTAAGGATGAATATACTGGTTTATTTTCATTTCCGATTAATCAGCAATTAACCTGACCAGCTGAGCCTGCTTCACAGCTTCTGCTCACGGGATGGATTTGATCTATGAATCTGATCTTGATGATGTAAATGGAAGGGGAATCCGGTCTGTACGTTTGAGGAGCAGCAAGCTGTAAATATGCACCAGAATTATTTCTTGACATTTTCCCTTCCATGTTATGACTATGAAAACGACCCGTCTGTATTGTTCTGAACACTGGGAATCAACATACTGTTCTTAGATAGCCTGGCCCACCACCGACTCTAGTCAATGGGGCTTTCCACTGACTTCAGTAGGCTTTGAATGAGGCCCACATAGTTACCTAACATTTTCCATGGCCAGTAGAAGGGCTTTCATAGTAGAGGACTCCAATCTCTGAAACTCATTCCTTTCATGGATACACCAGACTTTCACTATAACAACTCTTATTATTTGTTTTACAATAGAACCTACAGGCCCAAACCAATATCAGGACTCCTTTGTGGTAGACACAGTCCACATGCATAGTTAAAGACCATTCATGCTCCAACCAGTTTACGATCTAAACAGACAACAAAGGCACAGAGGGATTAAATGGTTTGCCCAAGGTCACATAGCACAGCTAGCAACAGAGCTCAGGTCTCCTGACTCCATTCCAGTGCCATATCCAACAGACCACATTGTCTCTCTGGAGAGCTCCAGCACACAATACAGGACATATCCAGTTGATCAATCCTTTGAAACAGTTTGCTTTAGTTTAACTGGAGATTCTTATTTATTTTTGTTATAGATTTAGAATTTTTGTTGCCAATCATCTCAATTTAAAAACTGGTGTTCTTTATTCTGTAATATTATTTTTTATTACGTGAGGTGCTGTGCTCAGTCATGGCTTCAGTGTAAATGCATGAAAAATAAATATAGCATAATTAATCTCTTATGAGTCAATATCTGACATTCAAATGATGCAAGTGAACAACTCAATGAAGCGATCATATTTTGTGAGCCACAAAAGCCAGTTACTAGACATAACCCTGTAAATGCCAAAGTTAAAATTAAATAGTATGTGCATACTTCTTATTGAACCAACAGCCATCATATATGCTTACTTCTATTATTCAGCCCATTCGTAACCCAAGCACCTCCTTTGTTCTTTTCCTCACTTTTCCCTAGCACTTTGGGGAAGGGACCATGTGTATATGTTCTGTGCTGTGCCAAGCACACTTTGGGGCTTAGTACAAATACTAAACAACAATAGTTATAATGTTAATAATCTAATTATTGTGCTTAGAAACCATGGTTATGAGCACTAGTATAAACCCTGAGGTAGGTAGTATAAAAACTTTTAAAGAGAGTTATTGTAAGATGAGCAGCAGATTAGAAGCAGCACAAGAGTCTAGCAAATGTGCTTCATAAGAGCTCCTGTCTGGAAGAAAAATATAGTTTGGACTGCTTCTAACAGTGAAATTATCTATTGTGGATGACAAGGTGGACCCATAGGCCCTTGCCCTGAAAACATGTGAGCAAGTAAGTAGTCTGCATGATTTAAAAAACATGCACAAATTGAGCCAATTATACTAATAACGACAAATAAATTATATAAAATGCTAGTCATGCCTTAGAGGAATTCAGAATTTCCCACTGTGTGATGTCTGTTTTATGTCTGACTTGGTTTAGATTTGTAAACCCTTCTGGGGCAGGAATTATCCATATCTTGTGTGTGGGCTTAAACAGCGATGGTGATGATGGAGGAGCAGAAAAAACTGAAAATGCAAACATTTCTTAATGTATGTATTACCGTCTAGTTGCATCTCTCTGGAGACTTTGTTCACATCATCCTGTGATCGTCCATCAGTAATGACCACCAAAACCTTAGGGATACCCCTCCTTGTGCCTGAATCAGTGGTAAACAAGATCTCCTGTGCATGCTTAATTGCTTTGCCTGAAACAGAAGAAATCCACTATGAAAAGAATCTGGTTCATACTCGCTTTTCTATTAATGCATTATATGCTGATAAAAGAACCAAGTCCCATATAAATTATTAGGTCAAGATTTTCAAAAGCATTTTTCTAAAGCCATGTTTAGTCATCTAAATAGGTAGCCTGATATTGAAAAGAGCTGAGCACCCAGCAGCAAATTCTGATTTCAGTGAGAGTTGGTGGGTTCTTGGCACTTTTGAAAATCAGACCACTTATATAGGTGCATAAATACAGACTTAGGAACCTAATTTTGACCCTGGATTTTGAAAGTCTCAGCTGTTGACATTTAACTTGTTAGGTTTAAAAGGATATGGGTCAAGTCCTCTGTCCTAAACCAAGCTGAAGAAAATAGAGTTTGTTGGGATGGGGCAGGTCCTATGGCAGTCAGAGGAGACAAAGTTCCCTCCCCCCCAATGATGCAGGGCAGCACCCAAGTATCATCGTTCCAAAAATGCCAGTGCAGAATTTTCTGGGGAAAATGGAAATGTGTAATTGTGGTCACAGAAGATGGTCCATGCAGTGCAAGTAACTGCATGAAATTTTTGTGAAGCCTATGCAAATAAACCCTGAGGTCCATCTAACCCTTCCAGTACTCAAGCTGAATTTCCTCCTCCTCAGAAAGCTATTCTGAGGGCTAAACACAAGTATACTTAGTACTAGTTATCAGTCTGTCTTCTCCCATCACAAGTATGTGAAACCCTCCTCTGAGACTTACCTCTCCCCTCTCAGAACAAAACAGACCACACCCCTTCCTCCCCCATCCGCCAAAACTCCCTGCAAACCCCTGCCCAACTTCCTTCTCCAGGACGGAGTCTTTCACTTTTCCACCTGCCAGTATGAATCCACATTACTGCCCATTCCACCTACCCCAGTCCGTGCAGTGATTTGCCTTTGACAGACTCATCTCCCTTCACTGGTCCCCAGTCCTATAGCTGGATTAAGGCCCAGAAGTGGGGAGGTGCATCACATGGATAGCCCAAACAGGAAATCACCAGGGCTTTCTGGCTATGATGATGTGATAGTTTTCATCCCTACTACAGACTGTCTTCATCCCCACTCTTCTTGCATGAATGTCACATGGTCTTACCCTGACAAACCACTTTGCAAATGGAGAGGTAACTGTTCAGAGAATGGTCATAAGAAACGGTTTCACAGCCTGCAACCTCTCTCACCTGTTTTGGTGTTTCCTCCTTTGTAAGCTATTTGTTGAATGGCTTCAAGAAGAGTCTCTTTTGTTTTGTACACATTCAGTTTAAATTCTGTTCTGGGATCATCACTGAACTGAGCTATTGAAACCTGTATACAGAAAATGTGCTAGTTAGTAAACACTTCTCTATGTTTAACAAGGGCACATGAACAAGTTCATTTAAAATAAGAATAGTTTGGATCTTTGCTCCCTCCTAACTTGAAGTCTTTTTTAATTATGTAGTGAAATCTTAATATATAATAAAGTTTAATTTTGCTCTCTGCAGCTTTGGCTGCTGAATATCACTTTCTGGTTTCATTGGGTAGTAGACAGGATGGGAAAGTATTTCCCACCTTAGCAAAAGCATTCCCTATTCAGCCCCAAGGCATAATCTTATACATAGTTGGTCACATACAAACAGTTATTCCCACACAGAGTTCACTCAGAAATAATTGTACATGAGTAACTGTGAGATTGGGACTGAAATTTAGGAAGTGCTAGAAATAACATGAGAATCTATTCTTGAGTTATTTCCTCTCCCAAATAGGTTGCTATATGAGCCCTAACTAACTTAAATTAAGCATGTGTGTAAATTTCTGTGGGATTGGGGACTATAATTGCAAAATTTTTTTTTTTTTGTATTGATGGTGAATAAGAAATTAAGACGAAGCAGGGACTAAGTATTTCTCTGTGTTTGGAAAGTGTCTAACACCTTTTGGGTGCTTTTGCAACCTAAATATTAAAGAACAACAACAAAATTAATAGGGCATAATTTAAAAGAGTGAAACAGCTGTGCTTTTAAAGAGGTTATAAAAACTCTTCCTGAGCACAGTGTTTATCATCTTTTTCTGTGCAAATACTTTAAAAACATGACTCTGGTAATTATTGTAAACATTGTGCTTTATTTTATTTCACATTTATGCTTAGTCTAGGGCAGATGAATTAAAAAGCCAAGAAAATTAAAAAATAAGCGTACAATTTTTAATGTCAGTGAAAAAAACCTATTGTTTTTAAAGGACTAGGGTGAAAATAAACACCATGCAGAGGAGCAGCACAAAGACTAACTAATACTTAAATCCCATTGTGAGGACTTATTGGAGACTTGAATGGTTCTTAGGCATGTCCTGTCTCTCTGGTGATTCTCACCCTATGGAATATATAAATAAGATACTGCAAATGAACTCCTGCCAGAACTGTTTATATTTTCAAAAGAAGTCTGAAACAATGTCAGCTACACTTTGATTGGTTTGATTCTAGACACTAAATATACTTGTTCGGTTATGCTCTCTGTCTTTGTGTTAGTTACCTGAGTTCCATCAGGACCAATTCTGTCCAAAGCTCCAACAGTGCTATACAGGAATCTAATTATTTTATTGAAATTGTCATCTCCAATACTCCAGGACCCATCCACTAAGAACACCAGGTCAGCCTTGGCAGCTTTGCAAACTGAGAAACAACACATATTTTGGAAGTTACTTTTTTGGTCCCTGATGACATCTTTGTTCATACTCACTAAGGCCTCAGTCCAGCAATCAGATCTGCAGGCATGGACACCCAAGCACGTGCAGGATCAATAGGGATTTGAAAGGGATGAAGCATCTACACTAGCAGATGTGATTACACATCGGGGTTTAAGGTCTTAAAGGTTCTCAAACTTTTTGCTAAACATTTAATTTTAAAAATAATATAGCACAAACATTTCCACAACCCAAGAAGCCTGATTGGACATACCAAGCAGTTGCACAAAGTAGCAGGATGAGGAATCCTTCATTGTCAGGCTGTGGAGCTGCTCTGCAGAAGCTCCTCCAGCTGGCAGACTGGAGTAAGCTCCAAAACTCTTTATGCTCCCCCTCCAGGGGAGTACCTTACATCCCCTTACAGCCCAGAGTGGGCATGCAGAATAGACAACAGTCTGGCCCTGAAATCTCCCATCCCACAGCCACCCACCCCTGCATCATGTTATGCAGAAGTCACCATGGAGCTGAGCTCCATCTCACAGAGGAGTTACACGCTCCCCACAAGGCTCCTAGGAATCTCCTGTCAAATTTGCATAGCAATTGTTTAGGGCAAGAAAGTGGGCATAAATTGAGGTTGCGTCTGAACATTTTTTACCTCAAGGAAGAAATTCACTTAAGTGCAATGGATCAGAAGAGGAAGATGCATAAATGTGACAATCCTTGCTGCTTTCACCTGAGGTTTACTCATTTTGGGGGTATATTTGCTGCTGCACAGTTCTATTAAGTACATAAGACCCCTTTCTTCCTGTATCTAGGGATGAGTTCCTCAGCTGATTTAAATTGGCATAGCTCCACTGATTTCAAGTTGAGGATCTGGCTCTAAGCCTCCAGGAAGAAGGCACTCTGAATAAAAACATTTATGAAGCTAGGTCTATACTGACGGCGGAAAATTCGCCACCGTCAGATCGATTTCTCTGGATCGACTGAGTGGTCAGTAAAGACCCGCTCAGTCGATCCAGAAATTGACCTATGAAAACCACCTCCGAAAGTGGACACCCCGCAGAACAGAAGCAGCGGAGTCGACATAAGTTATGCAAGTTTTTACGCCACTTGTGTATCTCCCGTTGACTGCCGCCAAATCTTGGAGGTAAGTATAGACCAGCCTGAGACTCTATATGAGACTCAGGGGAGTTTATAGGAGATTTATAAGCCAACAGAAGCCCTTATTTAAAGATGAGAATTGTGAGTATAGTAATTTCACATCACCAATGCCTTCTGCATTACCATATGTGGATGGACTAGAAAAATCATGCTGTTTTATAAGTAACAACTATTAGGTCAGTGTTTTTCAATGTGTGGTCCACAGATCCATAGAGTCTGCAGACTACATCTAAGATTTCCAAAGGGGTCCACATCTCCATTCAAAATATCTTAGGGGTTCATTGAAAGCCACTGTGCGAGGCTGATCTCCAGTCAAATGTATCTGTTTCTTCTACCGCAACATATTTAAAATGTGCTAATGATTTACCAGTTGTATGTTTTGCATAAACTCACCAAAAAACCACCTAAACAATAAAACACAATTGGGAGGCAGTCCCTCAATGCATGTAAATCAGCCCAAATCCATTAACTTCCATAGATCTACATTGATTTACACCCATTGGGAATCCGGCCCCGGAAATTATAATTGTGGTCAAAACCAGAAAATTCTAGATGAGCAAAAACTATTTTAAATCCATAAGCATAGCTCTTGTTTACCTTCTTTTGCAGGAGGGATTGTAGGCAATGGAGCTGTTGTTGAAGGAGAGGTCGGTGCTTGAGTTGGAAATGGTACTAGAAATTAAGAGAACAGAATACGAAGAAGAAATCTTATCTGAAGACATCTACACACATCATTTAATTATTTCAGGTAGGGCATTTTTTCCTTTTGGTTTGTTTGCAGATATATACTTACTTAGTTATACAATCCAAAGGCTAGGTTGTGTGTGTGTGCGCGTATGCATGTGATGTCTACCTCTACTGCTTGGCAGCCAAAGAGAACAGATTTAGTACTGCAGCTACCAACTAAGGGCTAAATTATAACTTTGCCACAAGCCCCATGTATGATGCAGTCTGTTGTCATGCTGTCTCAGAAGTAGCCCAGGAAGCAGACTGGGACCCAGACAATTTTCCCTGTTCAAGGGGACATATCTTGTGCTGACCCTAGACTTGGTGCAGCGTCCATGCTCTGCTGTGCCAGGTATCATTCCCCTTTCCTTTCCTGACTGCTTGCCCAAGAGGGGAAGGTACAACTCCTCAAAGACTACTTTCCCCAGCATCCTGCTATATGCAATACTGATAGCCAGCACTGGAAAATAAGGAGGTGCCTTCCAACTCCTTACAGTACCAGGGCAGGCATGCAGAAAAGAAAAAGTCTGACCCTGAAGGAACTCTCCCTTAGTTCAACTGGTAGAGGTTGGTGTTTTTTCAGCTGGAGAACAGATTTGTAGCCTAGGGGCATGCACGGGTGTGTGTGTAACATCGGAGTTATTGTACCCGTTGCTGCCTGCAGCGCATGATTTGTTACAAAGGCACAAGCAATCTTGGAGAATTGGCTTCCTTGTCTCCTACTTCACATAAAGACGAGTCTCTGAATGGCATTCACCAAGAAATGAGACTGAACAAATTATCAGCTACTCACAGCTCTGCTGGAGTTGTGACAGTGATTGAATTCAAAAGCTTTGTTAGTAAATTTAATATAGTTTTAGGCTGAGTCCACAGAGGTAACATGTACATGCTTGATTTTCACATTTATGACTGGGAAAAAGTTCCCAACCTTGTCAGACAACATTCTTTCCGGTATTCTTAACATGATTAATGCCGGGAGCCACACATGGTGTAGTTAAATGTTGTTCCTTGACAGAAAAGTGTATTTGATGTTCACCACAATGTATACATTGTATTTATGGTTACAGATGATGAGAATAGCTGCATATAACCATCTTTCAGAAAGGATTCCCAGAAAGACTGGCAAATAAAAGGATTTGAACCCCACAGTTACATCTACTGGGCCCAATCTCATCCATTGAGATCAATAGGGGGATTTTCATTGACGGCAAAAGGAAAAGGTTAGGTCTAAGTCTATGAATCACCGAAGGGGTAAACTATGCCTTGTTCGTGCATGAATTCAAGGGGAGACTTCAGAGGGCCAAGCACAATTGCAGTCTCTGCACTAAGAGGAATGCAGGGGCTGCTCCCTCCTAGGGTCCATGGGACACAAGCACACAAAATGGGACCCAGAGCAGTTCGGTTCTTTATTTGACATCTTTAGCCTTCCATGTGATAACTTGACTTTGGAGAAAGGGTTTAATGTTACAGTCTACTTGAGGTAATGCAGGGGAAGCATGTGGACCAGCTGAATTGCCCCTGATACTCCCAAAATCCCAGACTCCAGGGCACCAGGCCCCCAGAAAACCTTGCGCAGTTCTCCCTCTCATACTGTTCATCACACTCAATTAACTTCTAATGGAAAATGGGCCTGGACAATGTAGTGGAGGTGGAGGAATGGATTCTGGGAAGGGTCTTCCTGGGTAGAAGCCAAGAGGAAGACTGGTTGTGGCATGGGTTAAACTGAAAGGGGAGGTGATAAAAAGTGTCTGCTGGGGGATTGTGGCAATACGAATGATGGGGAAGGGCAGGGAACAGCACTTAGGTGAGTAGTTAAACTAAATACACTGAAAATAGGAAAGACTGGATTGGAGATGAGATAGGGAGAAGAAAGAATGGAAGCTAGAAAACATGTTCCATTTTCTTCCTTTCATCCTTTGTTTAGTCTCACTACATTGTAAGCTCATCAGAGCTGGGACCTGTCTTCTTATATGTTTGTGAGGCATCTAGCTCACTTTATACCCCTTGAGGAATAACAATTTTCAAAAATACCCTGATGACTTATGAACCCAAGTCCCATTGACTTTCAACCAGTTAGGCGCTTTTGAAAATTTTTCCCAACAGCAACATAAAAATATGAATATTTCACTAGCTCCCTTTATTTTGTGCCCTTGGATTTTCTTTGCTATCCATGTTTTGAAATCCTTTTCAGAGATTCATTGATTATACATCCAGAAAGGACGATTTGTGAATTGGACTAAAACATCACCCCGCTGTTTTGTCAGACGGCTGCCTTTGCCACACCATTCCTGTGTGTGGTTATTGGCTCCCCGGAGAAATGCACAGCAATGTCTGAGAATGCTTTGGAGGAAGCAACCCTTTGTGTACTACCAGGGGAAGAACAATTGAAAACCCCAACAAAAAAGAAAGAAAAAAACAACCCTTTATCACCTCTGTGGTCAACGTACATTGGTTTCAGCCTCTTGCCCCCTACTGGGACAACCAAATGTTATCCTAAGGTGGCTGAACTGTAATAGGCTTCACTTACATGTTGTTTCCATGATGCTTACACCAGGCCCTTCTATCTCCTGTAGCTGCGCATAGACACTGATTTTATACTCTGTGCCAGGAATGAGCTCAAAGAAGCAATGTCTAGGTGTCCCTCCACCAATGGTTACTTCTTTCTTTTTCCCATCTGGAAATATAAAAGGAACTATTAGAACAGAATTTTATTTATCATTTTACTGAATAAATGTGTCATATAAAGGCCTGAAACTAGAAGGGAATGTGATAGCAAATGAAGTGGTTATAAGAACTCCCTATTTATTAACCATTTTGAACCACACACTGCCTCTAGTCTGGATGAAATTCATCCCTGTTTGGAGACCTACCAAAAAGCCTAGGCACCTTTTAATGTTCACCACTCACAATAATGTTTAGGTAGGATTCAAGTGGTGCCTCTGTAAATTCACCTACTGTGCATTAAAGCCCTGATCCAAATTCCATTGAAGTTAATGGGAATACTCACATTGACTTCAATGGGCTTTGGCATAGATGCCAGTGAGAGCTGTGCTGTATTTTGGAATCAGATTTTATTCCCAGTTTGTGCACCCTGCATTCTGGACTTGCAGCGTGTTCATTAATAGCAGGAAGGACCTAACCAATAACCTCTTTAACTGATTAAGGATCAATATTTATTGGGTTCTGAATGGAATTCTGTCTAATTCTCAACTTGAAGAAAGAATCACTATCTGGACAATGGAGGAAGCATGGGCACTGAAAACAGGGTGATGGATATTTTATTACTTAAAATAAATCTTTCAATGGAAGTAAGCATCCATAACTATAAAGAGCGCTACAGGGAAATGAGAGAGACTCTACTTCACATTCTGTACAGTATTTATTAAATGTGCCAATAGGTCCCATTTGTTGCCAAGTAAAAACCATTTTATGTATATCAGATTGCTATTACCATTACATTACTGTGAAGATAATTGACAGCTGGTTGAATGATATGCAGAACAAGCTGGACAATGAAAGTGCTTCATGACACATGTTAATAAGGAGCTATTTGAACCGCTCTTTTGTTTGTTCTCAAATTGAGGCTCTCAGACTAGGTTAAAGATATGTCTGGCAGTCCTACATAACAATGAATAGGCACTGAGGAAGCTGGATTTAGGCTAGCTCCCACATAAGAAGGAAATTTGCACTGCCTCGTGCCAACAAAGATCTTTGCTTTAAAACAGCTTGTCGGTATTTTAGATCTTCAGATAAACCTTATCTGAATCCATCAATTGTACAAGAGAGGGTCATTATTTTACAATCAAATTAGCATCTGCTGTTCACAATATCTTTCCTTAGCATTTCAAGGGTGTCATTCTCTGCCAGCTGATTGTTTTTCACCATAACAAGAGAGTGAGTTTCTAAAGGGGATAAGCAAACTAGCTTGCATACAGTTAGAGCCTCCTCTCCCCTACTCCTTGAACCTCATCTGGATACAGGTAAAGCACATTGAGCTTTCCCCATACCTCCTTCCTTCAACAGGCATGGACGTCTACATTTATCAGATCTAAGTGGACAGGAGGTCCACTCTCCCTTCTGGATTTTTATGAAGTTAACTGTTCTGCTTCCCATCCCCCTTCTTTTGGGAATCGTCCTATTCACCCATTCCCACACAATCCAATGGGCTGGAAGCAGCAGATAAGGAACCTAGAGGAGTATTTCTAGGTCTTTTTGCTACAGGATGGGAGGCTGAATGATGCCAAGCGGGGGACTTAGCTGGGATCTCAAAAACAGTTGGTCTGGAGAGACAAGATGGAGAAGGATATGCAGCTGCAACCAGAAGATGTGGGATGGGGGAAAAGGAGCAGTATCTGGTCTAGTGGCTCTCCCACTAGATATGAGGCAACATGAAGTAAAGGGGTGAGCTGGAGCCTGTGTAGTTACAGACACTATCACAGGGTCACGTGGAAGAGGACTGTGCAGCTTTGAGGGGGCAGGGCTTTAAATGGCTCAGATAATGTGGGTAACTATCCAAGCTTTTACCTTAAGGGAAATCTAACTCCAAATCTTTTGTGGTTCATTCATTTCTAGTTCCTGTGTAGTTCTGCTCTCCTCCACTTATTTTAAATGCTGCCATTCAATTACTTTTATAATTTTACTGTTTATAGGAGTGAATGTTTTGTTTGCAAACTTCATTTAGGTCCAGTCCTGTGGTCCTTCTACAAGCAGACCTCCTAGTGACTATTAAGTAGCGTGGATATAGAACGATGTTCTAACTTACCGACAAGAGATTCTATATCTATTCTGTATGCAGTAGCATGTCTGTGAACTTGCCACTGGGCACAAATACTAGTCATGCGCACTTGATATGCATCCAGATTAGTCACGCCCAAGTACACTGCAATTAAATATAAAAACAAATAAAGTCACTCCTACTATAAAAATGTCAGGACACAAGAAAATGCTGCAATATAATTATCCAAAAATCAGAAGAAGTAGTGAAAAAAGTGAGTGAGCACTTTTATTACTGAATTTTCAAGAAATAATTGTAATACAAAAACCTGCACCAAAATAATCTAAAGAACATTTACTAAAGGACAGGAAGCAGAAAGAAGGGATCTGCATCCTGAGTCCACAGATCTGGAATTTGAGAAGGGTCAATAAACATTGTTAATAATTCACTTAATTAATAATTCACTTCATGAATTAATGAAGCAAAAATATAATTGATATAACAACACTTTTGTCAAAGCTGAATTTATGGTTAAGGTTTCCATGATTTAAAGCCTAATTCAAATGATTTGCAAGGATTGCCTGATCTGAAAAAAGGAAACAGACTTTCATTAGGCAAATGTATAGTTACTAGATTTGAATGATAATAAATAATATCTGCTTTATGACCTGTTTTGTGTTAACATCCTGCAGAAAACATTTTAAAGCTCAATACTGTCAGATGAAAAAAACTTTTCTTTTCAGCAAACAACTAGCTCAAAATATGTAGAAGAGGAAAAGAATTCCATGTGAGAATTCATTCAGAGGGTTGTGTGAAGCTCAAGTTACATGGGAAAAATGGTCTGTAGAGAACTGAACAGCATGAAGTCATTCTTACATGTTTTGGCAATTCCTGCTAGGGCATCACTGAAGCCTGTTGAATATGAAGCAAATACTTTAACATTGTACTCCATTCCACTGAACAGATTTAGAATGAGAATAGTGGTAATATCATCTCCCACGAAGGTCTCTAATGCTGGTCCGGGGACTGAAAAAAATAGAATATTTTGTAATTAAAGGAACTAGCAGGCAATTAAAAAAATCATAATCTGCAGTCAAAAATATGGTTTATTCCTAAACACACTGCTTTATTATTACTTGCTTAGCCCCAGTGGTGCACTCAGTGCTATACACAAAATTGAAGACACCCCCTAACCAGAGCAGCTTATAGTCCAGACAGATTGAGACATGGAAGATAGACACATGGAAGCCAATGCACACTGGGGAATCCAATGGTGGCATTCATCTAGGGCTCAACATTGGCACTTGCTAAGCCCCCTTTGTGCTTCTCCAGTGGCGCATAGGGGACAGCTGAAGATTCCCTTGGCTTGGAGGCATAACAGGATCTGGAGGGGACTGGGCATCCCCACCAGCAAAAATAAGCACCTACAGAGCTACTGCAAACCTGCATAATTAAAAGCAGCTCTGAGACTGCTCTAAATCAGGGGTTCTCAAGCTGGGGGTTCTGACACCTCAGGGAGTCACAAGGTTATTATGTGTGGGGGGGTCGTGAGCTGTCATCCCACATGCCTGCCGGTAAGGGTGGCATGGCATGGCATGGGTGGAGTCATCACTTGGGGGGGATAACACGGGGGGGTCATCACAGCCTGAAATATTTTCAAAGGGGGTCCCAACAAAAAAAAGTTTGAGAACCCCTGCTCTAAACAATGCTAGGAACAGAAACAGTGTAGGACACCAGGACAAAGAGCTGTGAACAGCTTCATTACCACTTCTATCTTAAGCATACTCACTGCTTACTGGATGCAGTTTAGGATACAGCTTAGAATTCAGCCCTTGTTTTTCAGAGGGATTTGTATGAGGGGCGGGGTGGTTTAGCTAGCTGTTAATTAAATCTAAAGTTAGTTATCCTACATATCTATAGTTCAGTGTCCAAACATTAATGCATCCAAAAGTACAGAGCACTTAGATTTAGGCCCAATTTTTCTATGTATCTGAAAGTGTCTCTCTATAGGCTCTCAGGTTTCTATTTGCAATCAGTTACAGTTTTTTGATCTCAGTATGACTTTTAGCAATAGATGTGAAAACTGACAGAGCAAAAATAGAAGACAAAACAACCAATTTTGAAAACCCACCATTGATAGGTTTGTAGACGATCCTGTAGCCCATCGTTGGTGATGGAGGAGCATCCCAGCTAATACGCACTCGATTATACCACTCATCTGAGACCCTTAAATTTCTGGGGGCAGAAAGAGGCACTAAAAGGAAAACAAACTGTGAGCTCTTACCATCTCTTACCATCACTTATGTAAAAGATAGATGTGCCAGATGATAACCCAATACACATAACTAGTTCTGTCCCCAGATACACAGGTACAACTCCAAAAATCCAGAGGAACCACATCCATGTATCTGAGGGAGGAACTCGGCCTGTTCCATCCCCGGCATTATGCCAGTGAATTAAAAAGCAGAGCCTCTAAAAGAGTTATATAGCAAGGACTACTTTGTATTGTTGTGTCTATCAAATATGTATTGTAATTTCAAATTAATGCACTGTCTTAATGTACCCTTCACTCCCCCCCCCGAATATAGGATTAAAAGGGAATTTAGTGATAATTGTTGATATTGGATATTTAGTGATTAGTGTGAATACTACTAAGACATGGTATGCTTGATTTGTAGATTAATAAGGTTTAGTGTTTAAGGCTTTTTATAGAGATATTAGTTGAATATAAAATTTAAATGAATTATAATATATTATATTTATTAAGTTTGGAGAGTTAAGCAGTTATTTAGAAAGCTGTATACAGGAATGGCTTTTTTAGGGTTTTGTTAGGGAGTTAGAGGCTTTTGGTTTGATTGGCAGTATTTTTTCCAGAGTTAGGTGTTGATGGAGTGTGGTTTTTTGTTTAAGTAGTGATTTTTAATATTTTAATAAATAATTTTTATTTATTTATTTTTATTCTTTATTATATATATATTAATTATTCATATTGTTTTTTATTTTTAATTGTATTTTATTTTTATTATGATAATTGGAGTTGTTAAAATATTTGGTGATAGCAGGGGTGGTATAAAATATGTTTTTTGGCAATGTAAAAGTGTGTTTTTAAACATTTAAGGATAACATTGTTTTTATTATTGTTATTTATGTGCAGCTGCAAGCATATATGCTGTGTATTTTGTTTTATTATGTGTTGTGGTATGGAGAAAAACAAGGTTACTTACCAGTAACTGCTGTTCTTTGACATGTGTTGCTCATGTCCATTCCATTATAGGTGTGTGCAAGCCTCCATGCACAGCTACTGGAACTTTTTTTCCCCCTTAGGAGATCCTGTAGGGCCAGCTCGGTGCCCCCTGGAGCCCCAAGCACATGCCTTGGTATATGATGCGCTGCTGGCCTTATGCTGCCTCAGTCCCTTCTTTCCATCAACCCCAACAGCAGGGACGGGGGGCTGGGCCATGGAATGGACATGAGCAACACATCTTGAAGAACAGCAGTTACTTGTAAGTAACCTTGTTTTCTTCTTCGAGTCATTGCTCACGTCCATTCTATTTTATTGGTTTTGTTGAGAATTATATGAGTTGATTGTTACTATATTTAATTTGTTATTTGGATATGTAGTGGTTATTTTGTAAGTAAATAAATTTAAAAGGGTTGAGGCAAAGTTTTGATATATTATAATAATTTTTTTTAATTTAGGATGGCTATATATAGTATAATTAATAATGATTTAAAATATTAAAAATAGGCATTTTAAAGGATGCATTATGGGTTATAGGCTTTGTTGTTTTTGTTTATAATTTAGGTATTGATTTTTATGTTTTGAGTTGTAAAGATTGAAATTAATATAATGTGGGTTTTTTATTTTTTATTTGTATTTGATATATAGTGGGATTGATTTTATTTATTATGAATATAGGTTTTATTTATTGTGGGTTTAAAGCATGTGTAAAATTTTTATATAGTATTTGATTTTTAATTGGTTATTATTGGAATATTTTTATTGTGTGGTTAAACTGGTGATTTAAAAAATATTTGTAGTAAGTATATTGGTTATTTGTTGATGTATGTGTGTAATATTTTGTAGTAATTGTAATACATATTGATTAGCTAATAATTTGGGTTGGAGTTTATTTGGAGGATTATTTGTTTATTAGTGTTTTAAGGATTTTATTTTATATTTTGTTATAATTTTAAAGGGGGAATATTTATGGGTTGTTTTTGTTACTTTTAGAGTTATGAGTACTAATGGTAATTTGGTATTTTGATTTTTGTTTTGAGTATTGAGGTTTTTTTTAAAGAATTTTAAAGTCTGATTAGTGCATTTTATTATTTTTGAGTTTTGAAGATGGTATGGTATATGTTATTTTGGTTTTATACCTAAGGTCTATTTTAAAATTTTTTTAATAAAATGAGGATTATTATTGTTAATTTTTGGGAGTTTTTATTTGGAGAAGATGTGATTCATTAGTATTTTTGTTGTAGTATGAGTAGTGCTCTATACAGTGGGAAAGGTTTTTTTTGTTTTGTTTGTATTAAATTATTTTGTTATTTTCTTGGAATAATTTATATTGTTTTTTTATTTTTTGTTTGTTTATAAGTAAATTATCTGAATGTTTGTTTGTTTGTTTATTAATTATTGTAGTAGTTGTATGCTAGTATTATTTTTTGTAAGGCTGCTAAATGTATAATGGGTATAGATTTTTTTTTTTAATTAGATTTTGTGCAGCAGCTATTGGGGTGATTGGTGCTGGTTATTTTGAATTTGTTTGTGGGTTTGTTTGTTTTGTTTGCTTTATTGTTATTTTAATTTTTTATGGGCAGCTATTTTTAGCAGCTAGATTGGAGTTTGATGTTGCAGTTTGCCTTTTTATAATGTTTTAATTTTTTTAGTATGATAAACGAGTTTATTATTTAAGCTATGCATGTTTTTTATATAGATATTTAATTTAAGTATGTTTGTATAGTTTAGAGTTTGAGGCTATAATTACAAATATATTTTTTTTGACTAGGGGAAATTTTTATGTTTTTGTTTTAATATTAACTTTAGTATTGGATTTTTTGATACAATTGCGCTTTTTAAAATTAATTTGGAAGCCTGCTTGTTTAATTAGGGAGATTACTTTATTAAGCAAATGCAGCTCACCTTTTTGGGTTAGTTTAAATGAGAACATTTTTTATATAAGAGATAATATTTATTGGTGTTGTGCATTTATTTTATAATTTAATAATATGGGTGTGGCAGATTATGGGGGAGCAGTGTAGCCCCTGTGGAACATGGGTGAATGTGAGTTGATGGGTTTTGCAGGTAAAAGCAAACTTATACTAGCAGTTAGAATGCAATAGAATAGTAAAGAATGCATTTGATACATTTAATATTGAAAATTATTTAGTTTTTATATTTATTGTAGTTATTATTGTTGGTAACTTGGCTATTATAGGGGTTGTTTTGAGTGTATATGTATTTAAAGTTTTGTAATTTATTGTAAATTGCCAGGTTTTTATGTTTTCTTTATGGACTGGTTATATGGAGGAGTTATTTATGCTATTAGTTTTTATCAATATTTTTTGTTGCAAGAAAACAGTAATTGTAGGTAACCATTTTTTTAAAGCTTTTTGGGGGTATTTGTACTGTTTTGGGATGATGGATTAGGTTTTATAATAAGAACACTGGCATTTCTTTGGCTATAATTTAATTTATTTTTGGTTCATGCCTGTGGGTGTGCTTATATTATGTTAGTAACATTTATGGGATACTCTTTTAATGCAATTGAGAGTGGCTTTGGTGCTTTAAGATATGCCACTCTGTGCATGGCTGCAACAATTTTAGGAATTTTTAATTTAATTTACAATATTTAATTAGCTAAATTAACAATAGTTTGATTTTAAGCATACAATTTTTTAAAAATGTTGCTGGTGATTTTTTTTTTCAATTTGATTGTTGTAGGAACTAAGTGATTATTAATTAATGAAATAGTGGTATTAGTATTTATAAGCATATGCTGTTTGAACACTTTTTGTTAAAATGTATTTAAATAGTGGGCTGTTTTTTATTTATTAGATAATAAAGGTGCTGCATGTATTAGGGGACTTGGGGACATCTGGCTCCCCTATGCTTTTGAGGGTTTCCCCTCAGGAGGTGGGGTTGGTTATTGAATTTTATTAGCACTTTTTTTTTGGCATGTGACACTTTTTTATTTATTTTATTTTATTTTAATAAATTAGGTCATCCAGCTGCTTATTGGATTTGCTTTTAATTAGAACTTTAGGGGCATATTGGAGAGCTTGATTTTACAGTACTTAGTGCAGGGGGTTGATTTTTTTATGGCCTTGTCCTTGGCTGCGCTTTTTGTTAATTTTTTTAGGGACTAAATCATCTTTTTTGTTTCTTTGATTTTGAAAGGTGATTTGAGCAGCCATATGTTTTTTTGTTTGTGTAGCAGTTTTTGTGTGTGTGTGTGTTTATTAGAGAAGGTTTGGCTTATTAGTAAATGAGCTTGCTGAACTTTTTGTAACAGGGCTTTTTATTTTATAGCTGTTAAATTTAGAGTATTTAAAGCAACTTTTATTAGCGGATGTAGTTTTTTTATGAATGAATTGGAAAGTTTGTGTTTATAAGGTTTTGATTTTTTTTTATGCTTTATAGCTTGCTATAGGATTTTTTATGTTGTAAATAAGCATGAGAGCGTTTCCCTAGGGCTTGCTGCTTTAAACGAAAGTGCACTTTAATGTGCTTGCCAGGATTTATTACTTTAAAAAAATATAAATAAAGTAATTTATTTAGAAATGTATGAAGTAATATACTTTATCTTTCATGTATATATTTCCTTTCTACTCAAAGTATCCGAAGGTGCTTTACAAATTTGGGCTCTGACTTTGCAAACACTTATGCACTTTCTTAACTGAACTCAATGGAACTATACATATACTTAAAGTTACATATGTAAGTAAGTGTTTGCAAGATTGCGGATTGAAAGTGATAAAAAAATTATGCACAAAGATAATTTCATCCACCATTGAAATACAGCCACCTATCAAGTGGAATACGTCAGCTGTTTAGCAGAACCTGGTAGGTCTATCATTTTCCATTTTAACTTCAGGTTGAATTTGGTTAGACAGAATGTAATGACCTGTGTTGGTATGTTGACTAGAACTAACATAATAATTATTTTGAAAAGTTCAACAAGATTTTAATAATGACAAATGGTTAGGAATTTTTTTTTTAAATATCTCATCCAAAAGAAATCTTTCCAACAGCATAATGACTTGGATATTGATTTGGCATTAACTAAAAATAGTTGAATGTCACCTGTGGCATTGTCAACATCACTTTCTAAAGAACTTGGGTTTTCCTTGGTGGACTCCCATACCAAGAACGGACCAGCCTTGCTCCCACTGAGTTTCTGCTATCTGACAGTGTCACAGCACAAGACATAATCAAACTTCTCTTGATTAAAAACAGTCAGATGTTTATCAGTCAATGCAGTGGGCCTAGTATAAAAGTCTTGATTCACACATTTCTCTATTTTTAAACTGAACCCATATTTTAACTTAAACTCAAACATTACTCAATCCTTTCTGCCTACCTAGAAACAGAATATTTGTACTTACAGGTTTTGCCAGGAGCTGAGACACTGACTCCTTCCCCATCAGAATAGATGGGAGTGACAGTAACTTTGTATACGGTATCTGAGAGCAGTGGGTGAAGAAGAAGATTGTTTTGTCTTCCAGGTACCATTACCTGGTTGGTTAGAACATCAGAAACAAACAAAGTTGATTATTAGCTTCTTAAATCCTTTTCTAAACAAATATGATCTCTGCCATCATATACCTCTCCCGCTTCTGAACAGCAGTTTATTCCTAATGAACTGGTTTACATTTTAAATATGTTTGTGATGCTCTATTGCTGACAACATTTACTCTCCCTAAGTAATCAACATACCTGTTCACTATACATATCTAAAATAATAATGTACAAAGAGAACATGCATAGTTCATATCTGCATGTATGAATTATCACTCTGTACTAAATCTATGAGCCAATACAACTTTAAAATATTCTTTAGATCAGTTACAGTAACTGCATGGTTACTATCCAAAGAATGGTTTCACTATAGAGGGTGGAGGGATCTGTATATTTTTACTTACTCTTGGTCTGAAAGGGATTGCCCAACATTGTACCTGTTAACAAAGGCTTAGTGTTTCTTTAGAAGTAAATTTGGCCTATTGCTCTGATTTGAGCAGGTAACTGGTCTGTTAGCACCTCACCCTAAATTATGCTCAGATGAGCCTTTATCACTAAGTCCAGTTTGTCCGGATGTTAAGACTGGCTGGAGAGCCTAAAGGGACTGTCCATGACTCTAGAGTAAGGTTAATATAATGATCCAGGAATTCACATTTGTTCCTGGCTTGGTGAAATCTAATTATAGAATATATCAGTTTGAGAGGGTCTGCTCTGTTTTCTGGCACTCACAATTGTGAGCCACTCCAGATTGTGTGATATAGCGATTATTAAAGACAGGCCATGGGGATTTTTTGTCTTCCTCTGCAGCAGAGACCATCGGAGCTGGTGGATTCTCAGTATCTTGAAGTATTTCAACCATGATTTAAGGACTTCAATAACTCAGTCATCGGTAGGGGTCTATTACAGGAATAGGTGAGTGAGGTTCTGTGGCTTTCATTGTGCAGGAGATGAGACTAGATCATCATAATGATCCCTTCTGACCTTAAAGTCTATGAGATGTGATGATTATCTGTTCTGTTCAATCCCTCTGAAGCACCTGGCATTGGCCACTGTCAGAAGACAGCACACAGAGGCTAGACAGACCATTGGTCTGACCCAGTATGGCCGTTCTTATGTTCATTGACATCAATGGGACTACTCATGTGTTTAAAATTAGACATGCAATTAAATATCTTCCTCAATCAATGCCTCTAACATGTGCTAAACTTTAAGCATGATTTTAAGTAATTCCTTATTCCCTGACACACTTAAGCACATGTTTTAATTTTACTTCAGTGGGACTAAAACACTTACTTAAATGCTTTGCTGAATTGGAACCAAAATACTAGGTCCTGCAGCTTTACCATTTACTTGTATGGGCATGTAATCCAGCTCAAAATTCATAAATCTTTTTTAATAGCTAGAGTTTTAATACCTCTACTAAAATTTTCTTCTAATTTCTTTTTAAAATAATAACCAATTTTTGAGTATTAAAAATACACACATCTATGTTATCTAATTGGTTTGCTCTATGCTTTCACTGACCTGAAAAAAGTAAATCTGGGATTTGAATTTAAGAAACCTGTGGCTATTATTAGATGAAACAAAAGAATATTGCCCATTATGCTGTATATTTTTGCTACTGTCTTGTACTGTAGTATCATATACTCTATGTATATCTATAAAGCTTTTTGTACAGCCCCACAAGGAACCACTATATAAAAAAGGTTCACTTTAATATTATTTTGACGTCAAACAGATAGCTACAAAGTAATTTTCTACCAGAGGCTCATAAAAGATGGATGAAACTGAAAAGACACACTAACATGATTCATATCTCAGTAGAAAAGATATTCAAGTAATTCCTTTCTTCGCCCTTCTTATTGATATAGTCTTTAAAGAAAAATAAAATAAAAAAACAAAAAATGCAGACTGCAGGAAAAATGAAAGAATATCCAGTATGTCCAATACAATTTCCCATTGACCTAAATAGGAGTGAGCTGTGTGACTGAGAACTCCATCAGATTATAAAAAGTGAGTGAAAGAAGCTCGTATATGAAATAACACTTTTACATTGTGAAGTAATTATTTGGAAGCAGAAACTTGAATTACACATTTTGCTCTATTTGTTGTGGGTTAAGCCCAAATTTAATACTTGACTTCAGTGGGAAACAGGTGTACATTATTGACAGGGCCAGATTTAGACCTTATACGCCCCTAGGCACAGCATCTTCAGCACCCCCTGCTGTCCACAGCTGACCTTTGTGTTTTCTGTGGGGGTGGGGAAGAGGGGGTGGGGACTAGCTCCAGGCAAGGGAAACATGCTCTCCCCTGGACTACAGCTTTCAGCCTGGCCAGGGGGTAGGACCTCAGGGGAAGAGGAGGAGCAGGGCTGTGCAGCCTCAGGAAAGAAAAGGAGAAGCAGGGGGCAGGACCAGAGCTCTGGCATTTGTGCAGGGCCCCCAAATTGGCCAGGATCCCTGGGCATGGGCTTCGTCGGCTCTTGCAGCAATTCACCACTCTTTAGATGCCCCTAGAATGCAGGTGCCTCTAGGCAAGTGCCTACTGTGCCTAACTGCAAATCCAGCCCTGATTATTGACAAACCCAAGTGTTCAAAAATCATTAGTCAAGCCCCCCCAATATTATGAAACTGGCTCAAAAGTTATGAGATTTTAAAAATAAATGTGGGTTCTTTCTGTATTCTGGTGTTTGAACCTTTAGTGTTCACTCTTTCAAGGTTTTTCCCATAACCATGAGGGTTAGAAACTTACATTCCATTAAAAATTAAAGGTCAAAATCTCTTGTATTCATATGACTCCAGGAAATGAGGCTTTAAGAAAAATACCAAATATTGCAAGACTTGGAGTTGATAACACTAGGTGTAAAGCACATCTTAAAATTAGACCATTCTTACTGAGATGTCCAACAGAGGTTCAGATGTGCCTATCCTAAGCACCCAAGTCTGAAAGTGTTATCTTTAATATGATCCCAATCAATGAGTATTGTGACAAACTCTGCAGTAATTTATGAACACTGTACATAAACCTGATTATTGGGATGTTTTTATATGAATGCGTTGGTTTAGCTTAATAGGGAACTGCTGAGGAGAAAAGGCTGGAACGAATGGCTCGAGTTTAGCCACTTTTCCGCAAATCTTTGAGGGTTGTTAAGGAACAATGCCAGGACAGGCAAAGGCCCAGGAACACAGGAGATCAAAACAACTCTGGCAGTTTTAAAAAAGGGACTGGAGAAAGAGAGAGAGATATAGTTGTTCAGGGGAGCCAGATGAAGACACAGACACCCACTAGGTACCTGAAGAAGTTAAGCCTGTAGGCTTACCATGAGGGGACAGGAAGACCTTAGGTAAGATAGACATGAGTGCAGACTGTCTGCAGTTTAACACTCCTTTTTCTCTATAAGCCTTGCCCCTGCTGCAAAATGAACAATACTTGGCATTTCAAAAGGCTGTTTTGGCTTTATGCCAGTCACAGGTGTCAGGAACCGAGCTGCCTCTGGGCCTGGTTGCCTAGCAACCCAATGAGCTCAGCTGGGCCCAATAAACCCTCACGAAGTGACTGTGCTCACAGATTGCTCAGAAGGGCCAACAGATCATCATTTATGCCCTGTAGCAAAAATAGCACAGTGGCTGCTCAGTCTTCCACACCCACAGCTACTCCAGACCTGCTTCCTGTCTCACCCTTGCACCAGGCCTTGCCTACTCTGCTCTGTCCGTAGTCCCTGCCTACCTCTGAACTCCAGATTACTTACTCCTGGCTCTGGCCACTGGCCTGTCTCCTGACCACGTCTCTGGTTCTGCCCTCTGATTCTCCTCTGACCATTAGGCCAAACTCCTGCTCCAACCACTAGGTTGTCCTGCCTACATGTCCAAAAGGGAAGAACTGCAGGTCCCTGAACTCAATCAAGACTGCTGGGTGAGCACAATTAGTACACATGTAGCCCAGGGCCCAGCCTCAGAGCGAGAGAACTGCACAATTCCACCCCAGAAGAGGTGAAAGCCTGAGGTCTGAGAGGGTGCACTCAGAGACAAGAAAGGAGACAGGAGCAGCTAGTCCAGCAGTCATGTTACAAAGATTGAGGCCTGTCATAGCGCAATCAAGAATAGTAGCAGTTAAGCATCAATTAACCTAGAAGTTTAACCCAAACTTTAAAGTCCAGTGTCTTAGTCAGTTAGGCCCTGATCCTCCATTTGACAGTGCACAGGTGGATTGCTACACTGCATGGAGCCCCATTAGCTTGAACGGGGTTCTGCACAGACACAGTAGTCTGCCTGCATTGCGTCAATTGCAGGATTAGAGACCCAGAGTCCAAATCCGCAGCCATGCCGTACACAGATCGTCTACTGACTGATGTAGGATAGGTGCGGGATCAGACTTTTGGTTAATATTATCCAAGCTTTCAGAGATCCTATTTAACTATACAAACCAAAAAAATTAGAGAGACCATTCTTACCACTTCCTCAGCACGATCCCCTTTACTGGTGAGGTAGGTCACTCTGAACTGGTGAACGCTGTCATCTGAAATGTCCCATTTCACTCTCAAGCTTGATGTGGCTTCACCCTCTATAACAAGGTTTCTGATTCCTGCTCGAAAAACTAAAGAACAAAACAAAAATAACTCAAAAGAATGTTTCACAGATCCGATTTAAAACATCTCTTTTGAAGTGTGTCACTCTATAACATTTTGTATTGTCACTAAACAACAACAGGCCCCAACCCATTTCTACTGAAATAATTTTGGGGGTTTACCATGGAGTTCAATAGGAGCAGAATTGAGCGCAAAAATGCTACCAGGAATGAATGGATACTGATCTTAAGGAGCAATAAATATTATATAAATGCCCCCCATTGTTTCATTTATTTATATGACTCCTATCCTTGGCTCTCTAGGAGTTTTGGAATAATTAAGCCTGTACAAAAGTTCAGTTTGCTATAGAAAACATTATGATAGACAGGAAGCCTGTAGATACTTGGAAGCAAAGTGTCTGATTCAAGAAAACAATGAGCTCTGTTAGATCTGGTTTGTGTGTGGGGCCTAAAACACTTTAGCGTACATTTTATTGACATTCATTTCTATTACCTGCTGTTGTGGGTCTGGAGGTCACAATGCTACTCGTAGCAGTGCTGGTAGACACTGTGGTGGTCCTTGCAACTGAAAAATAATACTCTATTCATTAACATTTCAGAAAGACCTGGAAGCCATTCGTGTATTCTTTTAATGCCAGTTATGGAAATATTATTTGCTATTTATAACTATGACCCTGATTCTACATATCCTTATACACCCACTCAATTTGAAGTAAATGAGTAATTTCCCTGAAGTCAATAAAACTACTGACATGCTTAAAACTATGCTTAAAACTGAGCATGTGCCTAAGTGTTTGCAGGTTCACTATTTATTTCCACAGATGCATATATAAATATTACTGTAAAATAAACGTAAGTATTATCTCTCTTGCTTCTAATTTAACTAGGACATACATATCACTTTCACTGTTTCATTCTCTTAAGAATATTTTCTTATTAACTGAATTGAGTGTTCTTGAAAGATGCTGAATAGACATTCCTGAAGTCTGAAATCTTCTAATAATGCAAAGGACAGGTGGCAGCAATGCAAGCTTAACCATACAACACTTCCAAATGTGCCCCAATACTGAGCTGTTAGGACTCAGATTCACCCAATAATCTCTGCATCAAGCCCATTGTGATGCTGGCAGGCCAGGTGCTAGCTCTTGCCAAGGCTGCAGACATTAGCTAAGAACTGACAAACTCATAGCTGGAGTCGAGACCAGTTCATTTATGTGTTAGTGCTGCTCAACACAGGTGTTAGTCTTATAAGAATGTCTTTCGTGTTTAGACTATAGAATGTTTCTAAGTTGCTGCATGCATTAATCTTATTTAGGATGCCTGTATTGCATGCTATAAAGAAATATGTAAGCTTTGCTTTATAACTTAGACCAAACATTTTTAATCAAAATCAGATGGGCCATCAAGGAACAACACAATACAAAGGATCGGTTAATGAACCTGTTGCACCTTGGAAACGCTACATGCAAGGAAGCTCTTCCTATGGACTTGGAGGCTGAAGAAAAGAAATAAAACAAACCAAAATTTTCCATCTTTTTGCTGTTTGAACTCTCACAGGGCCAGAGGTACCAAACCAAAGGCAGAGATTCCCAAGGTCTACCTTCTGGGTCCGCCCCAAAAGACACTTTGAACTGACAGATCACTACTACGCTGCCTTAAGATTTAGATTGCAACTCATTTGTGTATATGCTTGCTTGCTTTAACCTGTAAATAACTCATTTCTTTTTCCTAGTTAACAAAACCTTTAGATATTTTATTACAGCATTGTCTTTGGTGTACCAGTTGATCTGGGGTAAGACACTGGTTTCTTGGGACTGAAAGCAACCTGAATATTGTGTGAGTTTTGGTTTATCACAAAGTCCAGTTTGTCTGGGTGGGAAGATAGACTGGAAAGTCTAAGGACTGGTGAGACTGTTATAGTGACTCCATGGTAAGACTGTTATAGTGATCCAGGAGTTCACATTTGTTACTGGCGTGGCAAAATCTAAATTACAGAACATGCCACGGGTTTGGGATGTATGCCCTGTTTTTGATAGTCTGCCCTGAGGTAGGCACTCACAGTTATGAGCCGCTCCAGACAGCGTGACACCTTTAATTTCTGTTTGAACAATAGAAAGACATCCAGAAAGGCAATGATTTAAAGACTTCTTCCCTTGCTAAATAGTTTCAATAGTTAATTACCCTCACTGTTAAAAATCTGCATTTTATTTCTGGTCTGAATTTGTCTAGCTTCAGGTTCCAAATGCCACTAGAATCACCCTGAGAGTGGTAAGAGGGTAGGCCAGATTTCATGCCCATTCTTATCTTTGATCTGTCTGCTGAAATAATTGCCAGCAAAGGTAACAAATTACATTGTGGTTGCTCTACATAGTATAGTCATAGCCATGTCAGTCCCAGAACATTAGAGAGACAGACAAGCTTTCAAACCCCACAGAGCTAAACATAATAACAGCAGTACTGAAGCGAGGACTCCTTGCATGGGAATGGACTTCTTGCATAAATAATGGCAGCAGGATCAAGCCAAAGTTTACTAGATATACATGTATGCCTTGATTTGAGTCAAATAGATTTTCCTGTTTACAGCTGGAAATACAGTTTCACTTACTTAACCAAGTCACTGCCCCAAAAAGAAAAGAAAATGTGTGTGAAAGTCTAAAAATGTTATCTGATGATTTTTTGTATTTTCTTAATAGGCAAAAGAAACAAAAAGGATCCACACCAATTCACACCTTACCACATGTAATGCAACACTATCCTATGCTAGTTTCCAGGAGTAATTCATAGTGATATCACGTTTATGCAGTTGGTCAAAAAAATAAATCATCTTGTCCTCTAATAAATCTGTTTTATCTGCCAGAAAAAAAGTGCAAGTTCCTTTACTCTTCTTTCCTAAGGGCTTTATTTAGCATAAAACCCCCACATCCTCCCACTGAAATCACAGAAGACTGATTTCTTAGAAACAATACACACTGGCCTCTGAATATACATTTTTCATGTTCAGAGATGTCTGCTGCAAAGAAAAGGGGCTTTGTTAAGATGAACGTAATTTAGAGACTCTGCATGATTCTGCAGGCCTAAAAATAGCTTGTACATTGCCCCAGAAGTACAGTTTTTAAACTTTCAGAATAAACCCATTTTAGAGATGGGTAAGAAAGGGAAGTCCTAATTCGACACAAGGGTGGTCAAGTAAAAGAAAGAGAGACTGAAGTAGAGGAAGATGGAAAAGATAGACAGAGACAGATCAGGAAAGAAAGAAAGAAATGGAGACAGACAGAGACAGACAGATGGAGGCTGTCAGGGCAATGTTCACATTTCAGAATGGAAGTCTAGTTGATATTTTTTTTCAGGTACAGAAAAGTACACCTAAATATAGATTTAGTATAGGTGCTGGTTTGATTCAGCAATTCATCTCAGTTCAGCAAAGCACTTTTAAGTTAAGCATGTCCTCCTTTGCTGCACAGGGATGGACTTGAACATGTGCTTAAATGTCTACATGTAGTAGAGACTTGAAACACCCAAAATGGAAATGTTGGCCACAATGTCCACTCTAAGCCAACATGTTAGTTTTGTATGTTTTCTTCCAACTTCAGTGACAGTTGCACAGGCACTGATGTAAACATACAGGGCCAGATCTTGAGCTGGTGTAAATCACTGCAACTCCACTGACTTCAATTACATTAAAAATGTGTGGATGAGAAAGATATACATTAAATGTCAAATATTTCCAATTATGCTTTTCAAAAGTGTTTAAATGAAAATATTTTCATTCCAAAACTAAATCTAATATGGCTTCTAATTAAGTATCCTGCCTCCAGACTAAATATTGACACCTAGGACCAAAGAATATTAAATAATCTCTGAGCCAAAGATGTGTAGCCAGATACAATCTAATATTACCTAAACTGGGAGTGCAGCCAAAACTTCTTTCCAGGCTGGATGCCATCTACCACACAATATTAAATAAAAGCACAAAATATGTCTCTCCAAAGCCTTGATGATAAATCACTGTATTTTTCAGTAGTAGAAGCTACCCAATGGACAAGCTATATTTTAAACATAAACTTCATACATTATACTTAAAAGCATATAAAGCTCTTTAAAATGACACAATCATTAGTTTTTGTCTTACGTGTAGTTCCAAGAACAGCAACAGCATCACTTTCACTTTCACCACTGTAAACTGCCACCAAAGAAACTTCATACTCCGTGTTGGATAACAAACCCTCAACAACATGCGAGTCCTTGTCTCCATGTAAGACAACCTAAAAAACAGAGCAACATCTAGAGAGATCGTTTCTCCTTTTTTACTGTCATATCAGATTAATTTTTTTAAAACTTTATTGAATTATAGGAAAGAGAGAATTTCAGCATCTAAAATATAGTCAGATGTACCAAACGACTCACTAATCATTTGTTCAGTCCATAGATCAAGATTAGAGTTATTCTCCTTCCAGTTTTATTGTTCTGCCATGTAACTTCATACTGTGACCCACACAAATAACATTAGCTTACAGTTAAGGTTGATCAAGTTCCTTTCATTTAAAAGCAATCGCTAAAACTCAAGGAACTGACCCTCAGGAGGCTTAGCTCAAATATCATAATACCCAAACACATTAGTCAACTCAGCAGCCTTTTGACACAGACCCTTTTGAATCCAAAGAACAACCGCCCACAATGCACACATCCAGTTCCTCGAAGCTTCATTAATCTCAGAATTTTAGCTCTAACCCCTGCAAAGTGAAGGTAATTTACAGTACACATACTTGTAGTCGAAAAGCCAAGAACGTGTTATTACAGACTGAGAAAATATCAAGTCAGAGTCAAGATTGTGAATTTGAGGAATGGAGTGGTTTGTAGGATGGAACTGAAAGGTAGTTTTTATTGCTGAGCTGAAGACTATGAGAGTGTGTCTGGATATGATGAGTGTGGCTGGGAAAGCAAGGATTGTCTTAAATGATGATTTCCTTTATTTTGAGTGATAGCATTGGCCGGAAAAGCATTTGAGCAACATTAACTATATGACAAAGTTTTTGTGTGGGGATTTCCCTGTTTCTTAATGTTTACAAATAAAATAGGGTAGATCGGTGGCTGGTGGAGGATGCAGGGGGACCGTGAGATGGAGAAGGGTGCACAAGGGGAAATGAGGAGTGGTTCTGGTAAACTGGGTTGGCAAGAGGGTTTGCAAGGTATGTTTAGGCCACACTGAAAATATTTATATGACTTTATCTGAGGCAACACTGGCAGGCTATTAGGGATGGACACCCATCTTATCATTTGAAAAGAAACAAAAAACTAACCCAATAATGAGAACCAAGCAAAGCAGGAAGCTCTTTATTCAGCACACAGTGGTTTTGGAGCACTCAGTCAGTTTAAGTAGCGCAGTATACTTTCTTCTGTGCGTAAAGACATGCTGCAGTGTGAATGTTACTTAATAAACAAAGAGGCTCAGGTCCAGGAAAAATTTGCTGTGGTGGCTAGTGGCCTACAGAAGCATCATAGATTTCCTGGGCTCTGCAGAAATGGAGACTGTTGCCAGTTCACTGGGAGATGGGTCTGGTCTTCTGCAGCGACAGGATGCTGAAATAGCACCCTCCACAACACACTTTTTGGCACAAATATTTTTGGGCAAAATTCAGACACAAGTCTGAGTGAGTCTACTTGGAGTCTAAACTGGTGTAACTTCCAGCTCCCTGATAGCACCCCAATATGTATGTCAAATCATCTTAGACACCCATGACCCACATGGACTTACTAACTTACATATGACTCACAACACTTACCAATGTGTAATTTACACCACCCTTACACACGTGTAAGCACACACACGGGACCATTGAGCCTAAAAGAACCTCAGCAGTCTATGTTGGTGTAACTAACAAATCAAAGAGTCAGAAGAGGGGAATGTAACAAGAAAATCAATCAACATGAGAGTATAATATTGGGCACCCCCTACTCTAACATACACATACAAAGCTACACTTGGACATGCACATTTTAAAATTTTATTTCAGCTCTTTGGGTAAATTACACCAGCCTAGTTTCTGTTACAGATTGGCAGAGTTGGTGTAAGTAGGCCTAATTTACAAAACCTTACGCATCTCTCTCTGAATTTGGCTCCATGACTCTACCCAGTTAAATGGTAACATCTCTCAGGACGATGGTGGGCGTGCCGTATTACTGCATGCCTGATAAGGCAGCTGGGGAAGAAGTTTAAAGATGCAGCAGCCTGGAGATATTGTGCTGTCCATGGCCTGACCCTATTACAGAGGTCAACTGAGGAGAACAAGAAAGGAGCCTGGGTATTTTTAATATTTTAAAATATAAAAATATCGGCGCACTCTAGCATTTTCCAGTAAATGAACCGTTCTGCCTGATGGGAGGGGCCCCCAGAACCACACATATTTCATGATAATTTTATACATCTATAGTAATACAAAATGATTTAAAAAATAATACAAGGACAATAAAAAGCCTCATTCCAAAACACACACCAAACAAAGAGACTCCTTGGCAACCACATTTTCAGGGAATGTGCTTGAAATGAACATAGTAAAAAGCCAGTCCAGGAAAAGGGGAATTTTAACCCATCTCATAGGCAGGGAAATTCCAGCAGATGACAGGCTTAACAAATAACTCTCTTGCAAATTCCTTTTTTGCTTTCTAACTCTCCAAATTCATCTCAACATCTGTATGAGCGTCTCCTGCCAGGTGTGGGAAGACAGAAATAGGGCTAGCCTATTTTTCAGAAAAGCCTGAGGTTCACCACACTAGTAGAACTGAGTCCTATTCACACTGCTTCTTCTCTGCTCCAGATCAGGAAGAAATGTTGCACAAAACCCAAATCTGGCAACGCTTCCTCCTTCCTTGCAGATGGCCTTGTGCACAGGGCGATGGTTTAGGGATGTTCTCCCCCTCCACAAGGGAGTCACCAGCAGATAAAAGACAGGAATGGGAACAGGCTGGCACAGAGGATCATATCAGTGAGTAGAAAAATATGGGGACAAAGGATAAATGAGAAAAGAGGAAGTGGTAAGAGTCTGGGCAAACAGTGAATAGGGAAAATGTGATGGAGAGAGAATGGGACCAAAAGTTGTGAAAGATATAGATAGATAAAGGTTAAAAATATGAACAGAAAGGATAAATAAAGAAAAAATGTTGAAATAGAGAACAAACCAAAACATTTCAAAAGGATAAAAACCATTTAAAAACGTTGCTCAAGGAACAGCACAGCCATAGGAAAGAGATGCATGATGATCTAGAGGTAAAAGTAGAGCACAGGGAGAGAAAAGGGAAAGAGGAGAAACAAATAAAGGATGCTGCTGTAATTTATTAATATTTTAATGGTGTGTAAACTTTCTTAAATGTTTCGAATCTATGGTTTGACAGGAGGTTTTTCTGTTTTCAGTTTACTAAACAAATCCAGAACATGTTCTCCTTCTTTTGCTGGGTAAGTCACCCCCCAGCTCCCGTGGAGCAATCATTTTGTTCTTCCTTTATTTTTTTCACTGGAAAGAGAAAGAATTTGAGTGTCCCAAGAATTAAGAGTAGCAGAGAATGGCAAAGTAGATTGCATGGTGATAGATGCATTAGAAATTAGATAGCTAATTTCCATGAGTTTTCTTCTCACAGGGCCTATCCATAAAGAAAGGCTGAAACATTGGTTCAGTTTAATTTTGGAGGGCTTCATGATAAGCCAGGCTGTACTCTGAATAAGTCAAGCTGCCACACATCAGATCACTGGAATTTGCTTTGCTTAGTTGGCAATATATTTTCTGCATCTTTGGGTCTCTCAGGGTGGAACGTATTCCCTTTTCCATTTGTGAAGTATCCATACCAGGCCTTGGGAGAGTCAAAAAAAACCTCACCTCTTCAGGTGCACCCCCATTCAGTGGGATCCATGCCAATCTGTAAAGAGAAATATCAGAGGACATGGGCTTCCAATTGACTCTAAAACGATCTGTTGAGACTTCATCTATTTCCAAATACTGTGGAGCTGGAACTTTTTCTGCAAAACAATGTTATGCAAAAGAAAAAGAAGAGTAAATTAAAATTTGTAAAACTCTTAAAGCTATACAAAATGATGATGTTCAACAAGCCCTTTGTGGGCTGTAATACCTTGGTCTCCTTTCAGTTGTTAGGTTGAGTGTGAAGGTGCGTGGTGGTGTTGGTGGCCTGTGATATACAGGAAGTCAGACTAGATGATCTAGTGAGTCTGTTATCAATTATATTACAAGAGAGCCTAGAAGGCCCAACCAAGATCAAGATGTTTTTGTGCTAGGTATCATACATACACAACACAGTTCCAGCCCCCAAATGGCTCACAGTCCAAATAGGTAGGGCAGGCAAAGAGTAGGGAGAAAGGAAAAATTTACTGGTATTACTGTTTTATAAAAACATTACTTTGCACAGAAAAACTGTACTTACGGTACATGTACATAGCAACAAAACAAAAATCCCCACAGCAATGAGACGTCTGGGTTGCCAGACTTGGCCTGGCACTGCAGAGTTAAAAATACCTATGTACATGTCCAAGCTCAGGCAGGAACCTGAGCTCTGAACCTGCGATGGTTGAGAGTCTCAGAACCCAGGCACCAGCCCAAGACAGAATATCTAGGCTGCTATTTTTAGTTGACTCAGGCTCTAAGACCCAATGCTGTGAGGTTTTTTTTGGTTTTTTTTTTTTTGCTGTGTAGACATACCCTTAGTTAACAGTGCCAGCAACACTAGATTTTCTTGCCCTCTAAATTGATTCCTGATAGTACTGCTGTTTAGAGACCACATTTCTTTATCACAGCACAGTGGAGAGAGCACACAAATCTGTGGAAGAGTAAAATCTGCCCCATGGCTGACAGTGGGAGCCACAGCCATCCAGAGATGACAGCCTGAGGGGAGCCCCTTCTCTTGGAGCCCCTGCAAGGAGAAGCTTCCTTTGCTGTCAGCCAGATCCCGGGCCTCCCGCTGTCAGCCAGTGCCCAGGACTCCCACTGTCAGCCAGCCCCCGGGGTTCCCGCTGTACTAGAAAGGTAAGTTTCTAGCTTGCCTGATTGCAGAGGGAATGTTGAAAATGGGACCTGAGAGCATGTTAAAGGCTCAGAAACTGGAAGAGAAATAAAGAGAACCCACATTTCATTTAAAAAAATCCTCATGATTTTCAAGCCAATCTCATGATTTTCCAATGGCAAGGGTTGGCAACACTGTATAATCTTGATAGAGTATAACCTGACAACAGAGATACTATTTGCCTACATTTTAGTGGGATAATGCTCCCAAAATGTCAAAATGAATAAAAAGCAAAAACATCCCAATATTTTGAAGTTGGAGAGCATTACCGGTCTTGCTTTCCAGAAAATTAAATGAATATTAAAGATGATCTTGGAAAGCCTTAAAAAATGCAGTTAGACTTACTTGTGGTAAAGCTGCCAGTCAGCGGCTCAGATTGTCCTTCATCATAGATGGAAAAAATGGCAACGGTATATTCTGTAAGGGATTTCAACCTTTCCAGGGTGTATGTTGAAACGCGATCAACTTCCACCTGAAGAATGCATAATTTGTAATAGATACTGGTCATGTGCTAGGAATACAGGAAACAAAACTCCTTTACATTATCAGTGTCTGCAACTCGGCTGGCTAGTAATGACAGAGAATGCCATGCAACTATGGAAAGAACCAAAAATTATGTGAAAAATTCACATAACAAATGAAGGTAAAGTCAAGGTAATCAAAACCTATTAAAAATGTGATAGTCTAGCTTATAACAAACAAGAGGTAGGAAACTGGAGGAAGGGAGAATTAGAGAAGCCACAAGTATAAAGATATTTCTGACAAATGAGCACTTTATGTTTAATATTTGTCATAAAAAGATGTTTGGAGTGTTTTTATAGCTGTGTTGGTTCTAGGATATTAGAGAGACAAGGTGATTGAGGTAATTTATTTTATGGGACCAGCTTCTGTTGGTGAAAGCTTGTCTCTTTCACCAACAGAAGTTGGTCCAAAAAAAGATATTACTTCACCCCCTTGTCTCTAATAAAAAATGATGACAGTTTTCTTTGGTCTTTAGCCAGAGTACATTTAACATGGCATATAGGGGACATAAACCCCAGAAAGCTGCATAAGCTGGCCCTGTATGAGGCCAGACTAATCAGTGTCATGTCACACCAGAGTACAAAGGATATGACACAAAACCAAAGCAAACTGGAAAGAATATGTCACCTATTTTATGAGCAAGAATAATAGCAGAATAACTAATAGGTGGAGAAAAAACTACATATCACCACACATTACCAATTATGCTCTCACCATGCAAAGTATGCATATTATATTACTATGTATCTGAGATGTTTCTACACCATGGTGATGAATGTATACAGACATTAAAAGACCTTAGAGATGCCCAGATTATAAATAAACTACAGAATGGGGTTAAGTGAAGCTTAATTTATTGACAAATGTTAAAAGACATGGAAAACTACTCATAACTTTGCCACCCATGAGTTACATTGTCTTCCAAACGTGCAGATAACCTGTCTCAATTTAATATAGATATTTATCCTATCTGTAAGAAAGAACTGATAACTCTCAATAGTCAAAGCCACAGGCTAATGTCAGAAGGTTTTATACGATATCTTATGTGTACAGGATCTGGTTTGTTTATATGATTGGTCCCATTTACTATAATTATTTTATTTAAACATTTTTAATATATTTTGTCTGATTTTTGTATTTAAGATGTTTCATTCCATTTAGAGAGGCTGCTAACGGTACTTATGTGGGTAAAAACTAAAAGGAAAGCTCTTCAGATTACAATGCAGATGTCAGATTGAAAGATTTATATATGTTCCAAGCACAAGGTGTGAAAATTATAAGGAAATCTCTTGTTACAGCTTGAAAGATGTGATTTGGTTACAGAAATTACACTTAAAAATAGGAATATGGTGTATTATTAGCTGCTTACCTCATTGGTTTCTGTCCCATCAGTCTTAACATACATAATACGATAACCATTTACTTTTTCAGAAGCAGGATCCCATGTTATCCTGGAAGTGCTGTGTCCAGTGTCTGAAAATCTCAAGTTCTTTGGTGGACTTAAAGGCACTTGAAAAAGAAATAGTTAACAGTCATGAAAATACTTCTGTCTTTTATTTTATCTATAAAGCACATTCTGTCTTGACAGTGAACATCAAACACTTCTGATTTTAAAATTATACTATTATGCAATATGACTGACAATCTTTTTTCTATAACCCCTTAGACCGCCATTCAGGAAAGTACTTAAGCACATATTTAAATTTAAACAGCTGTGTAGTGCCATTGATTTCAATGGGTCTATACATGTGCTTAAAATTAAGTATGTGATTAACTGCTTTGCTGAGTCATAGGCTAAAGCACTGGCAGGTATAAAACCCATCATCAGTGTTGAATATTGCAATGAAAAGAAATAGATGGGAGGATCCTGCCTATTTGCTGGATAGTGGAGCTGGAGTTTATGCTGTACAACATTTTCCCCACATATACATTTGGATTTGCACATTGATTTGTGTTAACTATATCTGTGCTCCATGTGTTTGCTTTCCACAGATATTCCAAAAAATAAATGTGTTGACATGTGCTGTAATGGAAATGGCATCTTTTAAGTGAATATATGGCAATTTTAAAAGTCATCTAATCAAGAAAGAGACAATGCTGGTTAATGTATATAGCTAACCACAAAGGGAATTGCAAGTGTTAAATGCAAATATACCATAAAATTTCATATATAGAGAATATTTGACCTCAATATTCATTTTTCACATATATTTATGCTAGTGATGCTTAAACTCCCAGATATTTGCAGAAAGTGAAAACAAAAGGATTGCAGATATGGTCATTTCAAATGATCAGTGAAAATATTTCCATTATTTGTTCAGCTGTAGTTAACACCAAATTTTATTTCACAAATCCATTACCTTCACATTTTCCTAATCCAAGTTCAGCAGAACGGTAAATGCACACTGTAGATGTTCATAGAAAAACTTATTTTGGAAGTTTCAGGACTGACAAAAACCTGTTTGTTTTTTGAAGACCTTAATCAAGGGGAAAAGGTTTCTAAGATGAGAAGTGTTAAGTGAATTCAGAATTTCTCTTCAGCATGTGAGAAAGTTAGGCTACAGCCTTCCATAATTCTAATGGAACATTTGATCAGAGGTTTCTGAAGTTCTTGGGCAGAAGGAGCTGAAAAGGTCTATAGAGCTGCTAACTGTTTGATGCTTACTACATTTGTCCCTGATTGCATATGACATGCCTCTGTTGGCAAAATTATATTTGGATGCAGCGTTCTCCAAGCAGTTATGGCCTTCTTCATATTAAATACTGGTTGACTGGTGTAAAAAGGTGGAAGAGGGGACTATGCTAAACATACAGTCACAGTCTGCTTCCTAGTTTCCCGTATCTGTGGGAAGTCGCAGGTACTATTGCCTATTTCTGGGTCCCATTCTGCCCCATGTGTTGAAGTGTTCAGGGAGCAGGCATACAGTACTATTCGGATCCAATAGAGCAAAGAGAGAACAGACATTGGCCTGCCTGGCACTTGCTACTTATTAAAAACACATCGCCCATCATAAATGTGGGTGCGCGCCAACTCTTAGCTCTGCAGGAGGCTCCTCCTGCGCCTTTTTCTGAAAGGGGTTATGGCATACACAGGTGTTGCCGTCTTCTCCTTCTCTCCTAGATATAGCAGGTTTCAGCTGTGAGATGCTGTTCTGGGTGATGGGGAGCCTCATACTTCCCATTGAACTTTGGCAGGTTCTGACCCTTAATTAGCAACTCAATACCTGCACTGGCTAAAGACCACTATGGTGCTAGTGTTGAGAGCTAGCAGTACCTGTGGCTGAAAGGAAAAATAAGTGACAGGGACCATGCTCCCTGAAGCCCCCATTTCAACAAACTGTTATAAATGTGAGCTGTTGTAAACTGAAAAAAAACCAGAAAGACCTACAGGAAGTTATATCTGGGGACATATGTGCTCTTTTTAATTCCATCAACCAATCTCCCACTCACAAGGGAAAAAACAATGATGGTTCAAGAGCGGCCACCTGACCACTCACAGAGCACTTCCTGGTGCCTCAGGTATTATTAATCCTGGATCTCTTTGGTTTGCACTTCTCCGTCACGATGCAAGTGAACTTCACTCTCTTATAAGAGGATTTTTCCATCTCCTCCATCTTGTCACGGCACTATTCCCGTCCATCTACCAGTTCTAGATTGTACAGTTGTCTGTGAAGAACCATGTGCCCTATGGACTATGGTAATACATAAATAATAACTAAATATATTAATTGAAGAAGAAAAATAAATAGCAGATATTAATAATGTCCTCACAACAAAAGAAGCCTAAGCTGATCATTACTTTTTATTTAAAGGTGGACAGTCAGAATCTGGTATCAAGTGTCAGACTGAGAGCAGCCCTTCCATGGGAACCAATGGGAAAGCAAGACGCCTTCCTTCCCACTTGTGCGGCTGCACAAGGACTGCTCACAATAGCAGTTCCTGTGAGCTAGGAAGAGCAGGTGCTGTTCCTTACTGGACCCTTTGGGGAACAAGATAATAAAAGGGGGAGGGGAAAAAGGGAGGGAGAAGCAGTAGCCAGAACCACAGTCTAGCCCTAGCTAACAACAACAATATATGGCCAGGTTCCACCATTCTCACTCATGCTGCGTAGTTCCTTCCCATGCAATTAGTTCCACTGAAATCAATGGAGCTGTCAGCAGCACAAGACACTACCCAATGTGAGTAAAGTTGTTAGAATCTGGTCCATGGAACACATGCTCTTTGGTGGAGAATTATATACCTGGTCCTGTAATATACAGTACCCTGTATAAATTAAGTAGCAGCAACAGGAAACTGTACAATTCATCCAAACCGTAATGCACAGTATGATCATCTCTGTTACTCCTCTGTACAGATTTTTAAAATCGGAGATCTATTTTCATACATACAAAAACCTCCTGGAGTTTTATTAATGATGTATAGTGAATACAGATGTATACCACCTACGTGTTGTTTCTTGTCCTGTCAGGGGATCACTAGCTTCTTCTCCAAACATTGCATAAACTGTGACTGTATATTCTGTGTTAGGCAATAATCCATCCAGTTCAACATCCGTCAAGTCCTCTCCAATTTTCATCTAAAGGTAATATGAATAATAGACACATTATTTCTAAACTAGCTCAGGAGGCGAAAACAATAAGCCAGTGGTGTTTTTGCAGAGGAGAAAAGTCTATTCAATAGAGACAGAGCATATTTTTATAAAGCTGGTGAATGCCATAACATTGAATAAAAGTAAAAGGCTACATTATGCTCATTTAGGCTCCAACTGAGCAGAGCACTTGACTGTAGGCGTACAATTAATCCTTTTAGAGTCAATGGTGCTTCGAGTTAGGCATGTGCTCAAGTGCCTTGTTCAACAGGAGCTTCTGTCCACTGTAGTTAAACAGAGAATAATAAGGTCAAATCTTGCCCTGTGTTGACTCAAAGAAGCTGATCAGCTGTACCTGAACACAGAACTTGGCTCAGTGTGAACAGTTTTGTTGTTGCATAGAGCAATGAAATACCTAAAATTGTCTAAAAGGCCTAAGGAAATGCCTAACATGAAGGTGGAGGGGATATAAAATGACCAGCCACACAAACAACATGATAGACCTCTGATGTAGCAGAAAAAATGACCCTCAGTCTCTCTTTAAAAAGCATCTATGCCTAAGAGACTGTTGACTGAGATTCCAGTTCAGTGGAAACTAATCACCTCAAAATGATTCGTCAAGTGAGAATATTGTAGAGAGGGGAAAGGACTCTGATTTATTAATCAGAAGCCTGTCTACAGGCTGAGGCTTGGATTTGCTTTTTGCTATTTCAGGTGTATACCATTTTCCCCTTGAGCTCCTTCAGTAGGTGCCACATTAACAGGGGCTGATTTATTTATTTATTGAAAAAAAAAATCTTTCAACAGGGAGAGGCTCAGTTTTACTGATGTCGGCTAGCTTTCAATGAGGCCCCGTTTTCAAGAGGGCTACATGATCATAGCTACTCATTTTGCAAAGAACACAAGTCTATGGGAGCTCTCAGTGGCTTCCTACACTCCTTCCAGAATGGTGCATGCACTTGCACGCTGTCAATGTTCTTGCGTGGATAGAGTCCTTATATAAAAATACTCTTAATTTCACATGGAGTGTAAAACTATTTTTAATCTTAGCCCTAAAATTGCACTGGTACTATATTAGCTGTTTCCAAAAATCCAGTCATATTTCTAGGGACAACATAGTATTCTGCCTAAAATTTTATCTACTCCAGAATTGAAATGTTCCTAACTTTCTCATTCTTGTTCTACCTAAAGTTACTCACATTTAAAATGAATCGTTTTATCCTTCCTAAAACTAACAAAAAACAAAACAAAAAACCTTTGATGTTTATTAAAAATGAAAGTTAGAATTAAAACCAAACGTAGAAATGTCACAATTACTCATTTAAATTGATTCACTTTCAAAAGTCCAACTATAATAAAAAAGATTAAATTTCATGATCTTCTAAATCTATTTTTCAGAAAGATCACATCATTTGTGTGTGAGGGGTAGCTTGTGTTGGATTATTTTTCTGTTTGTTTGTGTTTGTGCCTTCATGCTATGATATAATATTGGTTCATGAATCATTCCAAGAGACTTCCTTTAATTTGGCTATAACTTGTGGCATTTCTTGTGTACTAACGAGGACAAATGTGAAAAATGCTGAAGATTTAAAGTAACTACTTGGCATTATGTTTCCACAGAAAGTGAGTAATATGTATGGTACTTAAACAGCTAGGAAACAGGCAAGATTTGAAGTGAAGGGCCATCTGACATTTTGTTCTTTAAACATACTGTTTCTGAATAGCTAGAATCTGAATGAAAGCTAAATACATCACCTCTTTTTCATCTGCTGCCAGTCCCTCTGTGAGGGGGGCATATAGGATCATATACCCAGTGGCACCTGCTACTCCACTCCACTTTGCTCTCATGCTGCTCTGTGACACATCATACAATTGCAGATTTGACGCCATGGGCAAAGGAACTACAACACAAAGAGCCACACATTTTTCAATTGCATCTAAAAAAACTGGCTTGTTTTCATTTCATAAAATTTTGTTTGATTATAGGAAGCACAAAGGAATACAGTGGGGTAAAGGCATGGAAATAGCATTTGACATAATGACAAAGAGCAAGAAAAAGATCTCAGAACTAGCGAGACGGGGAAAAGCTCTGTCTGTAGGTCATCTATCTAACCCCCCAGCCAGGGCTGGATTGTTCTTACAGAGCATTTCTCATACTTTGCCCCAGTCAGTTTAACAGATGTAGTTAGACCAAAGTGCTCCATGAAGATCCCCTCCCTCCCCGCCACTCTTCTAGATCTACATGGGGGTAAGAATTGGCAGTGGAGGGTGGATAGGGTCACCACTAGGAGTAAGTCACAGAGGCAGCCACATGGACACTGAATTTTTAGGGTTAACTTCTGCCTGGCAATAACCTCTTCACCCCCTCTGTCCTGAGCCACAGTGTGATCAGTCGGGTGATCAGACAGAAAGTGTAACTAATCAGGACTGGGGTTGAGGGCAATAGGAGCCTGTATAAGAAAAAGCCTCCAATATCGGGAGTGTCCCTATAAAATCGGGACATCTGGTCACCCTATGTAGGAGGTATGTTCATGGTGATGGGGCAAGGTTAGGAGGCGTACCAGAGGGCTGGACTGTGCCTAGGGTTGTGTTCTAACTATATGGGGGGGTTGCCTTAATTAGCCGTGCTGCCCAGATCTAGGGGAGTTAGTAAATGTAAAGGCCACAGTGTCTGGCAAGTGGTACCGCACATCAGTCAGGAGTGTGTGACTAAGTAGGTTGAGCTAAGGCCTTAAAAGAGATGAAAATGTTTATATTAAAATTATGGCAGTGCCATGGAGCACAACTCTAATCTGAGTCTCTTTTTAAAATGAAAGTTCCCTTTCACTCTTCGGAATAGCTCTTTATTTTTGCATGTATCTGACTGCCCCATTTGTTCCTCTGGCAGGAAGATATCCCAGTGCCTCTCTGCCGCTATTCACAGCAGCACTAGATCCTGCAGCAGTGGCTTTAGAGCGTGGATCCTTAGTGTCCAGTTGCTGCTGCAGCATAACAATTCAGGAGAAGTAAATGGGAACTTTGGGAGTTCACCTCCTCCAACATGCTTCCTTCAGAGCCAGCATATAAACTAAGAGTGACCTGGTGCTTGTGCTGAAGGAGTCCTGTCCTGTTAGGGCCATCTATAGGATGTCAAAGGATCTACATGGACCATGCTTTATTGAAGAGGAAGGTTCAACTGTGGGCCTCTCACACAAGAACAGAAGAGGTTGCACAGTTGCCATCCCCACTCATTCTATCTCACTCTAGGAGGCTTTGACTTACAGCTTCCCCTTTCCCCCTCCACCCTCCATGAGGTGAAAGTGTTTAATGCTTCTGGAGAATTCTCGATAGCAATAAACTCTGCTTCTATCCTGAGATATGGAAAATAAGATTTCTGTGATGCTATCAGCCCCTGCAAGTTCAGAGAAGTGTCTCAAGTGTTACTCTCATTCTAATGTTATATCTTCTTAGCCCAATAACAAGGTTTCATTGTGGTTATATATTTAGCATGTAAACAATTATAGTTGTGGAAGAAGACAGGAGAACAATCACTGTGGATTTCTACACACTGCAAAGTTCTGTGAAATTGAGGTGGGGAGAAGAGAGAGAGATTTTCATCCTTCAGTTCTGCCATACTCTAAACAACAGTCTTTCTCCAACTTTATTGAACCCCGCACCAGCAGTCCCAGCCACGTTTTTGCCATCTAGGACTCATTCTTCAGACCCTCTTCTCCTCCTGCCTCCATTTCTCTCTCTGCATAGGATCTCACCAATTTCTTCCAAGAGAAAATTGACAAAATACACCATGACCTTCCCCCTCCCCTCAGCTTGCCTTCTCCCCCCTTCTCTTCTTACAATTCTCTTCTCCTTCTTCCTGATACAGAATCAAAAGTTTCTCATCTACTCTCCTCCTCTAACCCTCCACCCCTGCCCCAGTTGATCCCATCTCATTGCAGCTCCTGATCTCCCTCATGCTCATTCTGATTCCCCTCAGACCCTTCTTAATCTCTCACTCTCCTCAGACTCTTTCCCCTCACAAAACTGGCAAACTCTAGTCTCTCCCATCTTAAGAACTCACCCTTGACGCCAGTTGCCTCTCCAGCTACCATCCCATCTCCCTTTCATCTCTAAGATCATTCAATACACTGTTTAGAATCACTAACTGGAGTTCTTGTCCTCCACTTCTGTCCTACACCCTCTTCAATCAGAGCACATATGAATAATGGAGGTTCAGTGACTCAGAAGGGCACATAGAACATGTGATCCCTGACTCCATGTTTGAGACAGTAACTTTTCATGGACATGAAGAGGAGGGTATAAATTGGAGACTGTAACATCTTCTCCTTGACTCTTTCCTGCTCCACATCTCTGGGCTGCGATTTCTAACAAGGGAAGCTTTGAACAATGGACTGAGGACCCTCAATCTTTTGGGGGAACCAGGGAGACTTATTGCAGACTTTAGCATCACTGCTATTATCCTGAAATCTGAATTATATAAAATCATCTGTAATGTACATGATTCATTTTAACCTTTTAATAGTGCTCTTCTCTTTTGATTTATATATATATATAAATATATATATATTAAAACTTTAGTTTTAGTTACTAAAGGATTGGCTAGCTGTGTGGTTTTTTGGTGAAATCCTAAAGTATATATTGACCTGGGGTGAGAGGCTGGTCCTTTGGGACTGTAAGAACCTAATATATGTAATTTCCAGTTTTAATAATCATTTATCACAGAAGTCTGATTTGTCTGGATGGTGCATGAGAGGCTTAAGGGCCTGAAGAGGACTGTCTGTGGCTTCACAATAACTACTATAGTATTTTGGAAGCTCACATTCATTACTGGTTTGGTGAAATCTTATGACAGTGTACACCACCAGTCTGGGGTATATGCCCTGTGTTCTGGCAGTCTGACCTGAGAATGGTGATCTTAGCTGTGTCCCATGCCAGGCAGAGTGACAAACCCATCTCCTTTTGTTCATACTAAAAATCTCAGCCTGTCTCTCTAATATCTCCTCATGGATGTTTTGCCGTCAGCTCAAGATCAACATGGCTAAATCAGAGTCTCCAATTTTCTTTCCCAACACCCAACAAGACCTCTTATATACCTCTTTTTTTTACCACTATGGACAACACCACCATCCTGCCTGTCACTCATGCCCATGATCTGAGTATCATCTTCAGCTTGGACTTCTCTCTAGGTTCTCCGATCCCAGCTATGTCTAAATCTTGAAGATTCTTTCTACATAACATTTCTAAGATATGGCCTCTCTTATCCATCCACACAGCCAAAACGCTTTGTCAGGCTCTCCTCATCTCACATATCAATTACTGCAATATCCTTCTCTCTGACCTTGACAAATAAATCTTGCCTTACTCATATCCATTCAGAATGCTGCTGCTAAGGTCATTTTCCACACCTGTTGTTTTAACCATGTCATCTCTTTCTTTGACTCCCTCCGCTAGCTCCACCTTCTTTATCAAACATAAGCTACTTGTCTTCACTTTCAAGCCTTTCATGCCCTATCCTCACTCTCACTACCATCTCTCATTCACTATTGAGCCATCGACTCCTGCCTG
>ML675601.1:109993255-110130379 GCA_007922155.1 Mesoclemmys tuberculata | reverse complement strand
TGATGTAGGGAAATACAATTATCACAGAAGGGAAACTGAGGCACAGAGCATCTGAGTCACTTCCCCAGGGAACATAGGAAATCTGTGGCAGAGGAGGAAATTAAATACTGATCTTCACATCTCAGATGGTCCCCATCCACTGAACCATCCTTCATCTCTTAAACAACTGAGGCCAAAAAGTGGAAATAAGGCTATATGCATTACATTTAGATCCAGCTGCAACTCCAAATTGTTCCAAAGTCCAGGAGTGTTGTGATTTAAAAGCTTCGTTTTGCATGAAAGAAAGTTCAGTCCAGCTCTGAATACAAACTTCCCCAATTGTTGGGTGCATTTGGACCCAACTCTTTAGTTCAGGCCCAAATCTAATAAATAAATGTAGGACAACGGTAGTATAAAGAGCTGAAGAGAAAAGACTTGATTCTGCATCCTTTGCTCACACTGAGCAGTGCTTACTCACCCAACACTCAGTATTACTGAGTCAGGTCCATAAGAAATTGAGTTAGGGTACTTACGTGTCGTTTCAGTGCCACGGAGGCCCTCACTAGCAGAATTTATATATATAGCAAACACAGCTATCTGATATTCAGTTAGAGACATCAGATTTTTCAGAACTGCTGTTGATGCACTTCCATCCACCACTACCTGTTTGGGGGGAAAATTCAATGAAATAAGTATCAAATAAATTCAATTTATTACTATCTAATCCAACTATTTTATCTGATAATCTTATCTGTCATATTTCTAAGATATATCTTTGGCATGATGCATAAATGTTAACAGAGCTATGTTTAATACAGGAAAATGACATTTATCATCTTAGTACAGTAGCCAGGAAACAGAATGGCAAACATATGCATAATGAGGAGTCTTAAGGAGATAAAAAGCAGACCTTTGGATTAAAGGAGCTATTACAAACATAACATTATGGAAACTATGAATAGTGTGTAATGGACACTCTGATATACTTATTATGTAATTCAAAATTACACACAACCGCACAAAAAGTTCCCCAAAATAAAACAAAATATCTTCAAAAAATAAAACATGTATCTAACCTCACCCTTTAATCATATTACTTTTGTTACCTTAACTCTACTTTCCACCCTTCCCTATCTGTTCTGAAATTTGTCTGCAGTGGCCTTGTTTTTATACCTACCTCCAAAGTGCCTAGTGAATTGTTGGTGCTACGCAAATAATAAATATCCATCTGGCCCCATTACTGATCAGTTTTAGCCAGATTCCCAACTCTACAACTGTGAGGGTTCCTAAATGAGTTATGTTTCCAAAGCTCAGAGTCGACTTCTAATCAGCTTCTGCCTCTTTTTGGTCCTGTATCTTTTGGAATAGCATCATACAGAGTTGGTCCAACAAGGAAAACAGATGTGTAAATAAAAACACAGCTTAAATATTGGATAATGAACAATTTAATTTAATCACAGATTTAGGGTATGTTTACACAGCCGGAGATAACAAGCCTCCAAGCCTGATTTAACAGACTCCGTTTCGTGGACTTTTGCTACCGTGCTAAAAATAGTTGTATACACATTGCAGCGGGGGATGAAGCTCAGGCTGTGAAGTGGGCCTAAGAGCCTATGCTCCAGCCTGAACTACAATTTAAAAAGTCCTGTCTGCTCAGCTGCTTTTAACACAGTAGCGCTAGCCCCACAAGCCCAAGTCTGTCGACCCAGGCTCAGAGACTTGCTACCACTAGCTGTTGCAGATGTATCCTTAAAGGGAAGCAGCATTAGGCCTCTGATCAAGGGCTGTCATTCCTAACTGGTGAATTCTTTCTATTTGTCTTTACCAGAAGTTTTCTCAATCATGAACCTGATAGGATTTTCCCCTCCATTACCTCCTCCGGTTGTCCTCCTCTAGTGGGATAGTATACAACTCTGTATTTTTCCACCTTGCCTGGTGCATGAGTCCAGTTAACACGGAAACCTCTGGCTGTTATCTCAGATGTGACCAAATTTGTGGGAGCTCCAAGAGTGTCAACAAATGTTCCTACATATGATACAATATAAAGAAATTACTTTTACCGCTCTAAAATAATTATTCGTTTTGCTCTCATTGCTGAATTCCCAAAGATCTCTCATCATTAACTGAATTAATTAGAGATGACATGTTTATTTAGGTAGTTTTCAGTATGACTAAATAAACAAGAATTAATAATACATACACAATTCTCAACAGGACTAGGCATCCATTATATGGACAACTTTACATGCAACACACACGTAGGTTTCAGTACAAATGCTGTTACAATTGTAAAGGTTCCCTCAAGCTTTCCTGGCCTTCTATGTGTTCACTTTCTCCCCAGGTGCTTCCAAACACCCTCTACTCAAATTCCCAAAATCGCCTCGATAGCTATGAACCTTCTACAGAACTCAGTAGAAGAACCTGCCCCTTGGCAGGTCTGCTGGTGGGGTGATATCTGACAGGACACCTTGGAGCTACACTAGGCAGCCATCTTCACTTTCACCCATCCACAGAGATGCTTCATTGGCTCATGAGCCCTTCAATGGCCATCTCTTCCAATCCACTGCTTCTCCCACAACCAGGTCATGGCCAATCACAGATCCCTCTACCCTCTGTTTAATTCTTAAGGGTCCTAGGAGGGAGAATAGACAAGCCTACTAATGCACATCTTTTCAGTACATAGCTGCAGATGAATTTGCAATGCAATCTTCCTGACATACACACTTTATAAGCTCAGGGAAATGCATCTGGCATTTTTATCGAAAGCATACGATTTTCACAGAGTCACAACTCAGTCAATTCAAATACATTTTTCTGGAATAATTCAAAAACATACTTTGTCAAGGAGGGCTATTTCTCTGACAAATTTTAACATCCTATTCCTAGCATTTGCAGTTGCTCAAAAGGTACCGAGACCAGCAGAATTTTGTGTAATAGTAATTTTCTCACCACCACCACCACCTTTCCTTGTACTCCAAAATACTGAGTGTTTTTTCCCCTCAGATATTAAAAAAGAAAAAGAAAAAACTTCAACTTCATGTAGAGACCAAGCCTTGGAAATTTCCCATTGAAAGGGGAAAATTATGAGACTAAAAAATAAGGGTTAAAATGATTAGCTTTATTCCTGCTCCTGCTAGAATTCATCCCAAAACCTGTCCATTAAAAGATATCCTCTTTTTACCTGTTCACTGGTGATAGCTACTACAGATTGAATGCACTCTTTTGTATTTTTCCATAATATTCCACTATATTATTATACATTCCACTATAATAACAAAAGACAAACTACTGTAATGGAACTAAGCAAAAGCTAAAAGATATTAACATCAGCATGAAATGTGCATTAGAAAGATACCTTCTCTGATAATGCAGTATCCTGGTAGGAAAATATATGTAGAAAGAGTAAAATGTCAGAAACCAGTTCAAAACTGTCCATATTTTAAAATCAGATTTGCTGGTATAATATCAAGATCAAACAAAGCCACGTCATGTTGTTTCTTATTTACCTTTGATTTCCTTTTCCTGTTCCTCCACTCTTGAACACACTGTTCTTGTAAGACTTTCTACAATAGTGTTCATGAAGTTAAAGTCAGCAACATTGTACACATGAGTACTGTCTGGTTCAGAGGCAATCTCCTTGAGTTCATTTATATCTGCATTCTTCACACCTTACAGTGGAGAGATAAAATAGGAAAATGTCTGCACGGTCTGCAACAAAAGAAATCGGTCGTCTTTCCTCGTTTCATTTGAATTCAGTGTGCTTTGATCAGGCCTGCAGTCAAGGTGTGAATTACAGGTAGTAATTAATCACAAAGGTTAATTTCCACTACTACAGGTGTTACTGGCATCTTTGCAGTATTCTGATAACTAGCATATACTTACACAGCTAAAATGCCGGTTATATTAACAGGGAGTAGGAGGATATGGAAAAAGGTTTAAATTTTCCAAAGTATTTTTGATGATGCTTAATCTACATAAAAATGTGATAAAGACCCTTATAAATTAGATAGATAGAATAGATCAGACACTTATAATAAATTCAATGCGATAAATAGATAAGTCAGAATACATACCAATAGCAAACAGTTCAACACCAGCATCACGTAGATTTTTGGAAGGTGGGATGACATCATCTTGGGATTTTCCATCTGTGATCAATATACCAATTTTGGACACATCTGATCTTGCACCTGCTTCAGGCTTAAAGCTGTTCTCCAAAATAAAAGTTAAGGCAAGACCTAAAACAAAAGAAATATTTTAAAATGGCTTGGCTAATAAAATTGACTATATAACACTGATACTTATTGAATTTATTTTTAAAGTTTAGCTTTCTAGTTAAAGTAAAGAATGCTAACAAACCTCCTACTGAATGATAAATTACAAAAGAGAAGAAATTTTCATTTGAAAAATGTAAGGTTCCAAGCATGCAGTTTAAATTATAGACTCAGACTCTCCGGACAGAAGGGACCAATACGATCATCTAATTTGACTTCCTATACAATGTAGGCCACAGACCCTCACCCACCCAGTTCTGTAATAAACCTCTAACCCAGTGGTTCCCAAACTTTTCTCTTCCATGACACACCTTGATACCATTTAATTATTTTGAGGCACACCACCATATAGTCTCCAAATGAACTCATGGTTATTCATGAGCCAACTCAGAACTCAAGTAGTTTTTCAAGAAATTCCGTGGCACACCTGCTCAGGCCTGACGGGAAACACTGCTCTAAGCTATGACTGAGTTATTAAAGTCCTCAAATCATTGCTTAAAGACTTTAAGGTACAGAGAATCCACTAGCAAGTGAGCTGTGCCCCATGCTACACAGAAGGTGAAACCCCCCCAGAGCCTTTTCCAGTCCATCCTAGGGGAAAATTCCCTCTTGACCCCAAATATGGTGATCAGTTAAACCCTGAACATGTGGGCAAGACTCACCAGACAGACACCCAAGAAAGAATTCTCTGTAACAACTCAGAACCCACCCCATCTAACATCCCTTCACAGGCCATTAGCATATCTACCACCAGTAGTCAAAGATTAGTCAATTGCCAAACCAGGCTGCCCCATCATACCATCCCCTCCATAAATTTATCAAGCTCAGTTTTGAAGCCAGCTAGGTTTTTTGCCCCCACTGCTCCCCTTGGAAGGCTATTCCAGAATTTCACTCCTCTGATGGTTAGAAACCTGCACCTAATTTCAAGTTTAAACTTCCTGAAGGCCAGTTTATATCCATTAGTTCTTGGGTCCACATTGGCGCTGAACTTGAAAAATTCCTCTCCCTCCCTGGGTATTTATCTGTCTGATGTATTTATAGAGAGCATTCATCTCCCTCCTCAACTTTCTTTTGATTAGGCTAAACAAGCCAAGTTCTTTGAGTCTGCTCTCATAAGGCAGGTTTTCCATTCCACGGATCATTTTAGTAGCCCTTCTCTGCACCTATTCCAGTTTCAATTAATCTTTCTTAAACATGGGGGACCAGAATTGCACACAGTATTCCAGATGAGGTCTCACCAGTGCCCTGTATAATGGTACTAACTCATCCCTATTTCTACTGGAAATACCTCGTCTGATGCATCCAAGCACCGCATTAGCTTTTTTCACAGCCACATCACATTGGTGGCTCATAGTCATCCTATGATGAATCAATAAGCCCAGGTCCTTCTCTTCCTCTGTCACTTCCAACTGATCCTTCCCCAGCTTCTGGCAGAAATTCTTGTTATTAGTGGCTAAATGTATGACCTTGCACTTTCCACTATTAAATTTCATCCTATTTCTATTACTCCAGTTTACAAGGTCATCCAGATCTTCCTGTATGATATCCCGATCTTTCTATGTATTGGCAATATCTCTCAACTTTGTGTCAACCACAAACCTTAATCACAAATTCCCACTTTTTCTGCTAAGGTCAATAATAAAAAGGTTAACTAAGATTGGTCCCAAGACTGATCTCATAGACTCATAGGTCAGAAGGGACCAATATGATCATCTAGTCTGACCTCCCGCACAAGGCAGGCCACAAAAACCCTACCCATACACATTTATAACAACCCCGAACCCATGACTGAGTTATTGAAATCCTCAAAAGTGAGATTTGAAGACCTCAAGCTGCAGGGAATCCACCAGCAAGCAACTCATGCCCCATGCTGCAGAGGAAGGCGAAAAACCTCCGTGGCCCCTGCCAATCCACCCCGGAGGAAAATTCCTTCCCGACCCCAAATATGGCGATCAGCTAAACCCTGAGCATGTGGGCAAGACTCACCAGCCAGCACCCAAAAAAGATTTCTCTGCAGTAACTCAGTTCCCAGTTCTCTGAGGAACTCCACTAGTAACCTCTCTCCAGCCTGACAGTTCAGCTTTTAGTATGACCCTTGTAGTCTCCCCTTTAACTGGTTCCTTATACACTTTTCAATTTTCATATTAATCCCCATCATTTCCAATTTAACCAATAATTCCCCATGTGGAACTGTATCAAATGCTTTACTGAAATCTAGCTAAACTAGAACCACTGCATTTCCTTTGTCTAAAAAATCTGTTATCTTCCCCAAAAAAAGAGATCATGTTGGTCTGGCATGATCTACCATTTGTAAAGCCATTTGTATTTTATCCCAAATACCATTAACCTCAATCTCCTAACTACTTTCTCTTTCAAAATTTTTTCCAAGACCTTGCATGCTACTGAGGTCAAACTAACAGTCCTGTAGTCACCCAGATCACTTTTTTCCCTTTCTTAAAAGTATTAACTATGTTAGCAATTCTCCACTCATACTGTGCAGCCCCTGAGTTTACAGATTTATTAAAAATCTTCGCTAATGGGCTTGCAATTTCATATGCTAATTTCTTTAATATTCTTGGATGGAGATAATCCAGCTTCCCCCCTCCCCCACCCACACACCCCGATTTAGTCCTATTAAGCTGTTCAAGTTTTGCTTCTATCTTGGATGTGGTAATTTCTACCTCCATATCCTCATTCCCATTTGGCACCCTACCACTATCCCCAAGATCATCATTAGTCTCATTAAAAACTGAGGGAAAGTATTTATTTAGATATTCGGCCATGCCTAGATTATCCTTAACCTCCATCCCATCCTCAGTGTTTAGCGGTTCCACTTCTTCTTTCTTTGTTTTCTTCCTATTTATATGGCTATAGAACCTTTTACTATTGGTTTTAATTCCCTTTGCAAGGTCCAACTCTACTTGACTTTTAGCCTCTCTCACTTTATCTCTACATGTTCTGACCTCTAAGAGGTAGCCTTCCTTGCTGATGCCTCCCATTTTCCACTCCTTGTAGGTTTTCTGTTATCTCTTAATCACCTGTCCGAGATGCTTACTCATCCAGCTTGGTCTATGGACACTTGCCTATGGATTTTTTCTCTCTCCTTGGGATGCAGGTTTCAAATAGTCCCTGCAACTTTGACTTGAAGTAATACCCAGTCTTCTCCACCTTTAGATCCATGAGTTCTTCAGTCTAGTCCACTTCCCCAACTAATTCCCTTAATTTTTTTAAGTTAGCCCTTTTGAAGTCAAAGATCCTAGCCATAGATCTATTTTTGTTTATCCTTACATTTAGTTTGAACTGAATTAGCTCATGGTTGCTCGAACCAAGGTTGTCCCCTACAACCAGTTCTTCTATGAGGTCCTCACTACTCACCAATACCAAATCTAAAATGGCATCCCCTTTTGTTGGTTCAGTAACTATTTGGTGAAGGAATCCATTAGCTATCACATCCAGGAAAATCTGGGCCCTATTATTACTACGAGCACTTGTCCTGCAGTCTATTACAGGCAGGGTGAGAATGTGTTCAGCAGCCTTCCAATCAATAATATTATTTTAAACAGAGAATAGAAATTTGTTTAAATCTAAACTGATCTAGCACGTGCTGAAGTTATTTGCTGAACTGATATTTCAAAGAGTAATATAACACTTCTGTTTCACACACATTTTTAGAAATGCTGGTCAAATTACAGATAATATTTCAGTAGTGAAACTTCCTTTAGTTGGTTTGTCAGCAGGAATTACTGAAACAGGAAATCAGATTGCTAATCTCAGGCCTGAATTTGAAAAACCTCCCAGGAGTGGCTTTTCTAGTCCACTGAACAAGGGACAGATCTTGAACAGTTTTCATTGCCCTGAGTTCCCACCAAAGTCCCTGGGAGCTGACTATGCAGTTTTATGGGAGAGATTCACCTCAATGCAGAAGTCCTACCCTAATCCCATTCTCCACTTATGCCATTAAAATAGGTGCAAACTTGGAAAAACCTAATTGCCAAGTATAATCTTTTATTTTAAAGCTTCTTACACTCACAAGCTGAGGAAAAGCTTGAATTAAGCTAATGGAGAATGTAACATCGAGAACTGATTATTACTGATGTCAGGGAGACAATTTAGGGCTTTAATTTGGAAGTTATAATTAAGCCATATGAAAAGAGATTAAGCAAAAGCCACTAAAACTAACTTCCTTTATCATCAGAATATAATAATCATAGTGGATTTGTTACTTGCTTCTTGATACTGCTATTAGGCATCTGATCAGTTATGGTCACATAGCATATCCCTTCTGTTACCAGTCCAACCATAATCAATCCTTCCACCAAAAAAATGGCTGGTGGAGGAGAAAAGGGAAAATTTATAAGTCTCTCTGGAAAAAAATAATTTGGCAATAAATTACTTAATACCATGCCTGAGTCTTTCAGTCCATCATCCTCCAGACAAGAGAGCCAGGACTATCAAGTTGCACTGATGCTATCAGATTCCTTTCCAGATAATATATATTTTACTGTGTTGACAAGTATCCCACAGCTGTCCATCACTAAATTTTCAAAGTGCCATGCAGGGTTTCAACACCCTGAGAGTTAATGAGAGTCTAAAATTTTCTTTGAAAATTTACCACTGCTAATACTCAGCTGTTAAAACAACACACTTTCCTTCACCAACTGAATGAGGTTTTGTGTACAAACAGTATGAATGGCTTTTACTGCTGTATCCTCTCTCCTGAACGTAAAAGTGAACTTTCTTTGTTTTTAGTATGGGCAGACAGATCATGCACATAGATACATGGCCTGACCCAAAGTTCACTGAAGACATGAAGATTTTCATTGACTATAGCTGCTCCAGATCAAGCCATTTGGCAAACTTCAAAAATAAACAGCACATTCGCCCAACAGAAAAACCCCCGACTACTCTGTACTAATACAGCATGGCATATTTTGCAGCATGTGACTAATGCAAAAATACATACTGTACCTGTTAATGTATTCCCTCCCTTATATGGTAGATTACGGACCGCATCCAAAACTGCATCCTTTGTTTTAAAGGCATTCAGATGCCATTCAATTCGAGGATCCCCGCTGTACTGAGCAAGACCTAGTGAACCAGAAATAAATCCATTTCATGAGATTTGTTTTTTCAAGTATAGATATAGCAGGCTATCAGTACTCTGCTATCATAACAGGGCTCTTTTGAACTCTTTAATCTAAAGAATTTAGTACTCCCAAAGCCATTCTGAATGCCAACTCCACTATGTATTTTCTAGGCTTTTCTTTCAAGTGCTAAGAAGTTTAAGAAAGAGGTCATATGCATTCTTTTTTCAAGCTTTAGTAAGATTCCAAGAATTCATTTTATGAAAGAGAACAATTTTTTTAAATGCGTCTTTGAACAGGCTAAAATGTAAGTGGCAAAAGAGCAATAATATATTGTTCAAATCAGTTTTAAATGTGAGAGAAACGTCTGATGGCACTTTCTTCATATCAAAATTACACTGTATAAGCCTGATCCAATGCTGACTGAAGTCAATTGGAGTCTTTCTGTTCACCTCAAAAGGTGCTGGATTAGAACCTAACGGAGATGGCTGTATGTCATCTCAGAAAGGGACACCATGAATGACTGCTTCTTGGAGCAGCTAGTCCTGGAACCCACAAGGGAAGAGAGAATTCTTAATTTAGTCCTATAGGGAGCACAGGACCTGGCTGAATATAGCTGAACCAATCATTAATAGTGAACATAATGTAATTAAATTTAACAGCTTTGTAGAAGCAAAAGTGCCAAAGAAACGTACCACAATAGCATTTAAGTTCAAAAATTGAACCAAAACAAAAAGAACCCAGTAAGAGGACCAAAAAAATACCATCATGGCTAGACAACAGAGTAAAAGAGGCAGTTACAATTTTTAAAGGATGCCTTTTGCCTGTAAGTCAAGTCCTACTGAGGAAAATAGAAAGGAGCATAAACTCTGGCAAATCAAGAATAAAAGTAAAATAGGGCAGGTCAAGAAAGAATTTGAAGAGCAACTAGCTAAAGACACAAAAACTAACAGTAAAAAAAAAATTAAGTACATCAGAAGCAGGAAGCCTGACAAACTATCAGTGCTGCCACTGGATGCTTCAGGTGCTAAAGGAGCACTCAAGGAAGATAAGGCTGTTGTGGTGAACCTACGTGAATTCTTTGCATTGGTCTTCACTGCAGAGGCTGTGAGGGAGATCCACACACTCTTGCCATTATTTTTAGGTGACAAATCTGAGGTACTGTCCCAGACTGAGGTGTTAATATAAGAGGTTTTGGAACAAATTGATAAATTAAACACTAATTAGTCACCAGGGCCAGAGGGTATTCACTCAAGAGTTCTGAAGGAACTCAAATATGAAATTGTAGAATTAACAACTACGGGATGTAATGTATTATTTAAATCAGCCTCTAAACCAGACGACTAGAGGGATAGCTAATGTAATGCTGATTTTATAAAAGGCTAAAGAGTCAACCCTGGCAATTACAGGGCAGTCAGCCTAACTTCAGTACCAGGCAAATTGGTTCAAACTATAGTAAGGAAGAGAATTATTAGACACAAATGCAATATACTGGGGAAGAGTCAACTTGACTTTTGTAAAGGGATATCATGCCTCACCAATATATTAGAATTCTTTGGTGGGGTCAATAAGTATGTGGATAAGAGTGATCCAGACGGTATAATGTACTTGGACTTTCAGAAAGTCCCTCACCAACGGACCTTAAGTCAACTAAGCTGTCATGGGATAAGAGGGAAGGTTGTCTTATGAATCAGTAACTGGTTAACAGATAGAAAACAAAGGATAGGAATAAATGGTCAGTTTTCACAATGGAGAGAGGTAAATAGCAGGGTCTGCCAAGGATCTGTACTGGTCAGCATATTTATAAATGATCTGGAAAAGCAGGGGAACAGTGAGGTGGCAAAATTTGCAGATGATATAAAATTATTCAAGAAAGCCAAATCCAAAGCTGACTGTGAAGACATGCAAAGGGATCTCACAAAACTAGATGACTGGAGGACAAAATGACAGATGAAATTCAGTGTTGATAAGTGTAGAGTAATGCACATTAGAAAAGAGAATCCCATCTATACATACAAAACTGTCCTGATCTGTTAATTCCTGCTGGCACTGGCCACTGTCAGAAGACAGGATACTGGGCTAGATGGACCATTGGTCTGACCTAGTACGGCTGTTGTGATGTTCTTATGAATATCACAGTTAATCGGAAGAAATATCTTGTGTACAATGTTCGGGTCCAACCTCACAAGCATTTCATACATGTTACTCCCAATGATTTAAATGGAAATTCTGTGTGTACAGTGCATGCAGGATCAGGTCCTAACACTTTTATTGATGACAAATAAAGAGGATGATATATGTTATACAAATAAGTAGGGACTGAGTTCATTTCTATCTTACAAATCAAGGGGTTTTTGTCGTTTTGTTGGGGGGTTTTTTGTTTTAACTCAGCTGTGAACTTAGAGAATTGCAGAATTTTCTTTGGAAACTTTACCTATTCTTGTTTTCTCAGAACCCACATTGAAGGCACCAACCAGATTTTCCAGGAAAAGCCGAACAAGTCTGAAGTTGAATCTGCCAATACTCCACGAGCCATCGATCAGGATCACAATGTCTGCAATTGCTGGAGTTTTACATGTAAACTGACTTTCTGTAAATCATAAAAGGGAAAATAAAATTTAATCACAACAAAATACTATGACAATTTGGGGGATTTTTCCTTCTAACTTTAATACTTAAAGACAATATAGCCTTTTATAGACCTTAAAATGGTGTTGAACAATTATTAAAAATAAATCTATTAATAATATATTGCCAATATGTTCTAGACTCTTATTTGATTGTATAAAATGAATTTTTAGGGGAAAAAAATACTGAATACTTAAAAATACTGTTCCAGAAAAAAAGTGTAAACTGCTAAATTGGAAGAATAGTATCAACAGGTAGCTCATGTTTACATTTTGATTCCTGGGGATATACGCACTGGACTTCTAGACTACAATAGAATGTAGATTGTGTTTACTGCAGAAAACCTACTATGTATGAAGTACGACAGATCACAGAAAATTCTAAAAAGCTGGACCAAGCGGGCAGACCCTCATGTAGTACAGAAGGACCTAGTTCTGTTGAATTCAATGCAGCTGTGCTGATTTGCAGCATCTGAGGATCTGGCCCAGTGTCTCTTGTACAATCAGAAAAGAAAAAAACAGTGTACAAAAACGGAATAAAGTCACAGTAGAGAAAGCTGAACTTTGGAAGCTGTGGAGATGTCTTAATATTTTTGCTGGTTTGGTTAAATTACAGGGAAGATGGAGGAGAGTGGTAATAGGGACAGGCTAACCAAGTTAAGTAGAGCTTAGAGTCACTCCCATGCTAAGCCAACAGGAAGATTTTAAAGTAGCAGACAGAGATAAAACACTTCCTGACAAAGTGGGCCAGACAAATGAAAGAGCAACATTCATGTGTGGAAAGTAGCAGTGAAGCAGCTGAGAGAAGGCAATATAAGGCAGTGGATTAGGAAAAAGAGTGGATGGTTATAACATTACAGAGCTAGGGGAAATCATGGAGAACTTTCATAACCAGAGGAGGGGCTGCACTGGATGCAGAGTTGCAGAGGATGCCTGTGAGGGTGAATTATAGTTACTGATAGTTTGCGTGGCCAAGAGAAGGGAATGAATGGGTTGTTGCCATGCAGGTGTATCAAGGGATTGCTGGATGCCTGGCAGGAGCAATGAATTACCTTTTGCATAGTTGGAAGCAGGAATGTAGCAAACAGCATACAACGGAGAATGAGATGAATGGAGAAATGTTGGGGATACGTGCGTCAGAACTGGCAACATGCATTACAAACTGCCTCAGTGGGTATGTCTACACTTACAGTGGTATGTAGAGTACGTACATCACACATCCAGCTAGCCCAGATAGAAACAGCAGCGTAGACGGTAAGGCATGGCTTAGGTGAGTAGAACACGGTGTCCTACATGCCTGAACCCATAGCGCATATATATATATATATATACACACACACACACACACACACACACACACACACACACACACACACACACACACACACACACACACACACACACACACACCTTACACCACTCTCTACAGGCACAAGCATTGCTTCCCACGGCCACAATGCTATTTTTAGCAGTGTACTGTACCGCTGCCAGAGCCTTTCCCCTCCACAGTGAAAGGCTCTGTCAGCAGGGAAAGGCTCTGCATGGGGGCAGAAGCGGGGATGCTGCTGGAACTTTTCACTGCAGCATGTAGCTACATCTGCACTGCCTGTATTCTACATGCTTCTGTATGTGCAGACATAGCCAATGAGAAACAAACCCGTGTCTTTGCACTTGCAGGAGAGGCTAAGCAGACAGCAAGATGAGTTTTTCACTTGGCCCGATAGGCAATAAGCTCTGATTTGTATCACCAGTTTCCCCAGGAGCCACAAGGTGAACCTGAGATCACAAAAGCTATTCAAACATAAGCATGAGCAGTGCAGAAAGAGGTCTGAGTGGAGCGGGCTACAAATTGCTCAAGTGCAGTGAAAAGGACAGAGTTTTTAAAATTAATAGAGGAGATACAGTGTGAGAAGACTGGATGCACATATCGGCCTTCTCAAATACTCACACAACATTGAATCGGGATTACAAACTGTGGTCAGCAGTTTAAACCACTAACACCAGAACGTTAATGTCACTAGAATGATTATCTTAAATATAAATACAATGTGATGTGCAGAAGGACTAAGAATGGTAGCCACAGTCACAATTTTTTTTAACTGGACAGAACTGATCACGTTGTTTGTTTCAGATTTGATATAACCACAGTAGATGGCAAACACAGTCAATAAAGTTAATGTAATGCACTAAAAGTGTCTTATAAGGATTAGGGTGTTTTTCCTACATACAGTTAGCAATGTAGAATAGGTTATGAACATGTGACAAAAATTCCACTTGTGAAAGTGCCATAACAAAGACTTTGTACTGTAAAACCTGAAATAAAACAGTATTTGAACAAGCAACAATTTTAGTATATAAACACTAGAAATTCAGTACATATCCGGAACATGAGCATAAATTGGAAGAGAATGTCAAACAAAACTCCCAATTCTGCCATTGAAGTAAATGGCAAAGTTTCCATTGACTTCAGTGGGATTAGGATTGACTTTTCATAATTTAACTGCAGCTGTTATCTGCTACCGCATGACATACATATCTTTGCCCAGTTTCCTGTTGATCCATTTGCATTGCTTTCTTTGTCACTAACATGGGTTTCAGTTCTACCATCCTTACATTGCCTAGTACCTTACTTCATGAGTCATTCTATCAGTTTCATTAGGGCTATTGGCAGAGTAAAATGCTACTCAATCCAAGTAAGGATGGCAGGATTGGTCCCTGGGTTTGTATCAAGTAGATGCACTGCAGTACAGATGTGAATTTTTGGTCTGATCCACAAAGGTTTATCTATACAATACAATGAGGATAATAAGATTCGTGTAGCTAAAGTCCCTCTCACCATTTGTAAAAAAGTTAGGTTGATTTTGAAACCATTTGTACCCTATTTCTCATTTCTTATACATGAACAGGTTTTTGAATGGGGCCTTTTCAATCCTCTAGTTATTACTCTGCTAAGAAAATTGTTAAATTTGATTAGGCAAACTCATTTACAGCAGAAAAGAGCAAAGAAAACAAAAACCACTTTCTTTCAATATTTTATTTCCATGTAATCAGATCAGTGTAAATAGCTGTATCAAAACCATCACTTGTAATTTGATCCAAGATTGTACTGAAATGCCACAGACTGTGAAAACATAGTTCACTCTTCATAGCTGGAATGCACTTGTTGGAATCTTTTCTGCATAAAACATTTAGCTTTTGTTACTTCTGCATACCCACTATTTGTACATGTTTTCTCCAGTTGAATTTAATAGAAATTGTAGAAACTTCCCTAAAATGGAATAAACAATAGTGAGACATTAAAAGCAATCCTTACAATTTGATAGGAATACAAACTCAACATCATCCTAGCTTACAGTGTTATTGTGAAGAGATGGTGAGGTGAAATACATTTATTCTTCTCTCTAACCAAACACATGATTCAGTCTAAACCAAAAAACTTCATGATTTTTGGAGGGTTCTGTGCAGAGGGATAAAGAGAGGAAGGGGTTGCACATAGACATAAGCAACTCCACATAGGAAGAGGCTGAACCTCAGAAAAAGTGGTCTAATTTGCGCATAGTTTAGGATGTATTTTGCAGAACCACATGATGTTTTACCTCCATGTGACTTGACACTTTGCTCCTGTATCTGTTTTCAAAAGCCAAAACACAAAGTTCTTTTTCTGCTTGGAGAAGTTAGGGTAATAACTCTTTCTGAGGTGACACTGTCATTTCCTTTCTTATTCCCTGTCGCAGTGGGAAAGTAAAATAATATAGCAGGAAGAGGAGAGATGGAGAGTTTAAGCTGATAGAAGTGATTGAACAGTGTGAATGGAAACGCCAAGCTAGTTTAGCTCATGGGATGAGGACACATGAAAGGAAAGAAATTTGATGACAGATGTGAATGAATGATGGGAATAGAGCAAGGATGAAATATGGAAGTCAGTCCAGCACATTATAATATATATAGGATAACAACATGGATGAGGAGAGAGAGGGAACATAGCAAGGAGAGAGAGATAGAGGATCAGACATGTAACAAACTGTAATTTATTTTAATAAGGGGTTAGAAAAACAGAAGAGATTTAGGTTCCTGTGTGGTATTCAGTCACAAAATCCAGCAATCTCCTAATCCAGCATTCTGACATTATTTCAGCACTACAATGGCAATGTCTTAGTCTTAGCACTGAGATCTGAGTCTAATGTACCCCATACATCAAGGCAGGGACCAACCAGATGCATAAAACATGGCTGACCTTCATCAAACCAAATCTAAACACTGCTTGAATTTGAAGGACTCAAATGTTGGAATGACATCATGTTGTGAGACCAGCTCAACAAGCTTGTCCTTGATCGACAGGAGAAAATGAGACCAGCCTTTTCCCATGCATCTGTCTCAGAAATGCCCTTTAGTCCAAGTAGCAGACATACAAACTCCGTGAACACTTGTTTTTGTTTTCCAAAAGTATGTCCAGACATATATACAATGCCTTAATATTCAAACCACACACAATCAGCAAATTCAATAACCCTTAAAAGAGGGACAAACATAATGGTTATTTAAGGGATAATGCTAGGCTTGAAGTTTTTCCTAAAAGTTGTAGCCAGAAACCCAGAAGCTTGAGTAAGTATATTTATTTGGTGATAACTCTTCTGCTCTGAGTGGGAGCAGCAGACGCTCAACAATTCCTTTTAATCATCCTTCTTCAAAACCAAATGGTACAAAGCCAACCAACTGTACTTTTAAAGCAATCAATGATTTATTTAGCTTACAAAATATTTAGAATTCTCTCTTATATCCTAACAAGAATTACTGAATGTACATTTATTTGAGAGATGGGTTAAAATAAGAAGTGTATTCTGTAACACGTTGCTGGTGTTATCTGGTTGCATAATAGCCCCACTGGCCATTTAATCTTCCCTGTGTGAAGTGCACGAAATTTGAGAAACTCTTTAATGGATTACAGTGATAATTCTATTTCTATTCACTCTTTGGTACTGTATTTGAGCCTGTTGACATTTCAGACGAAACAGCAGTTCTGAGGACTAACAACCCTTCAGCATCGCGGACAATAAATTTTGTTTATATGGACACATTTACTCCTCATTCCAACACAACAAATATACTGTGATTTAAGAGACATGTCTTAAATCATACTCTACAGGAATTAGACATGCCACTCAATCATCATTCAAGGAGTGCTGAGTATCACGTTCTCTCAGCACTGTCGCAAATGGTTACCCCCAGATATCAACACAAAACTTTCTCACTTTAATACGTCATTGAGCCAGAGGAAGAAACATGGGACATATTGTGCCATCAATTTTTCAATGGAACACAGTGGAGGGTTGCATTGAGAGAATGATGTCAGCATATGGTTCTTAAAAGGAAATGTTTTTTAAATATCAGTACATGCACATCACAAGTCCCTAGATCACATTAAATTATTAATATATATAATTAAGTTGCTGGAAACTCTGTGTTTAAACAAAATATATGCGCATGTATGATACAAGCAGACATTTTTAGAATTATTATTAATTTTGGGTGTCATGAATTGATTATGCAATTACAAAACCTTGAGTGACATGCTGCCTTCACTGAAGTCAAAGAAAGAGCTTTGCTATTGACTTCAAGGCAGCCAAGATTTCACCGTTTGTATCAGATCTGCAGAGATGCTGAAGTCTATGGGAGCACTTGATCAGCAAGACTTCTGAAAATCAGGTACAACGTGGCTCACACTGGTGTTTGCAAAGTACTTGAGATCCTGACATGAAAGATGCTATGAGACTGATCTGGCAGCCTCTACACCTATATTTCCACTGAATTCCAAAGAATGATAATAGAGAGGTCCATCTTTATTCATGGACAAAAAAGCAGACAAACAAACTCAAAGAACTGGTAGGTGAGGTCCCATGGAAGGAAAATCTTTGGGGAAAAGGAATACAGGAGAGCTGGCAGTTTCTCAAAGAGGCAATATTAGGCTATGTCTACACTGCAGCACTAATTCGAATTAGCTTAATTCGACTTTCAGCAACCGATTTATAGAAATCGTAGCAGAGTATACACACTTTGCTGCTTGAGATGGTCTCTTGCATTCACACTGGCCAGCCTCAATTCAAATTAGAAAGCAGGGCAATCTGGGTAGCTATCCCACAGTGCAACTAGCCAAAGAGACTGTTGGGATGAGTGTCTTCATCCCAGAATGAAATGCTGCTTCTCCTACCCTTCCCATTTTTCCTTCTAAGCATTCCACTGGATTCCACTGGATGCTTGAGGTGCTAAAGGAGCACTCAAGGAAGACGAGGCTGTTGTGGTGAACCTACATGAATTCTTTGCATTAGTCTTCACTGCAGAGGCTGTGGGGGAGATCCACACACCCAAGCCATTATTTTTAGGTGATAAATCTGAGGAACTTCTCTTCCCCTCCCGCCCAAAGAAACAGGAAAAGGTTTTTAATGCTGTTTCTCCCCCACCCCCGATAGCCATTGTTGCAGAGACATGGCGACAGCTGAGCTCTGCACTGTGATTCTGATTGTGACAAATACAACACAGTTTCTCATGGAGTACCTTAGAAATAGAGCAGGAAGGCGAAGCAGGTACTACACCTATGCCACTGTAGCTGCCCTGCTCCAGGCAATCGAGTGGAACAATTCCCGACTGCTGCAGGCTGTAACATTTCTTCTGCAGTCTGTGGAGCGCAGGTTCTGGTGCAGGGAAACAAGCACAGACTGGTGGGACCGCATTATTATGCGGCTGTGGGATGATGACCAGTGGCTGCAAAACTTTTGTATGCGAAAGGCCACTTTCCTCAGACTGTGCTCAGAGCTGGCACCGTCCCTGAAATGCGTGAACACTCGCTTGAGACAATCTATGATGCTGGAGAAGTGAGTTGCCATCGCTCTCTGGAAGCTGGCAACCCCCGACTGTTACCGCTCGGTTGGGAATCAATTTGGAGTTGGTAAATCTACAGCGGGTGCTGCCATGATTCAAGTGTGCAGTGCCACCGAGAGGCTTCTGCTATGAAGACTAGTGACTTTGGGAAATGTGCAGGACATAGTGAAGGGGTTTGCCACGATGGGGTTCCCAAACTGCGGGCGGGGGCGCGGGGGGCATTGATGGGACTCACATCCCCATTTTATCGCCTGCACACCTGGCAACCAAGTACATAAACTGCAAGGGGTACTTTTCCATGGTCCTGTAGGGGCTTGTGGATCACAGGGGTCATTTCACTGACATAAATGTTGGGTGATCTGGGAAGGTGCATGACACTCGTGTATTTCGTAACTCGGGGCTGTTCTGTAAGATGCAGGCGGCCACTACAACTAACTTATAAGCACCTAGAGGATAACAGGATAATAAGGAAGCTTAAATATAGATTTGTCAAACATGCCAAAACATGCTTAATTTCCTTCTTTGATAGGGTTTGGATCTGCCCCTCCCCATGAGCAGCAGCAGGAGAGTGTCTGGGGGGAAGCTATAGACATGATATATCTTGATTTTAGTAAGGCTTTTGACACAGTCCCATATAACATTCTCACAAGTGTGGTCTGGATGAAATTACTATAATGGGTATGGAAATGGTTGAAAAACCATACTCAAAAGGAGTAGTTATCAATGGTTCGCTGTCAAACTGGGAGGGACTATCTAGTGGGGTCCTGGTTCTAGAACTATTCAATATTTTCATTAATAATTTGGATAATGGAGTGGAAAGTATGTGTATAAAATTTGCAGGAGGGGTTGCACGCACTGTGGAGCATAGGATTAGAATTCAAAATGACCTTGACAAACTGAAGAATTGGTCTGAATATCACATGAAATTCAATAAAGATAAGTGCAAAGTACTTCACTTAAGAAGAAAAAAAATCAAATGCATACGTACAAAATGAGAAATAATTGGCTAGGTGGTAATACTTCTGAAAAGAATCGGGAAGTTACAGTAGACCACAAATTGAATATGAGTCAACAATGTGATGCAGTTGTGAAAAAGGCTCATAACATTCTGGGATGTTTTTTCTGGAGAGTCATATATAAGATCAGGGAAGTAATTGTCCCACTCTACTTGGCACTGGTAGGGCCTCAGCTGGAGCTGTGTCCAATCCTGGGTGCCACACATAAAGAAAGATGTGGACAAATCGGAGAGTGTCCAGAGAACAGCAACAAAAATATAAAAGGTTTAGAAAGCTTGACCTATGAGGAAAGGTTAAAAAACTAGGCACATTGAGTCTGGAGAGACGATGACTAAGGGGGGGCCTGATAAGAGTCTTCAAATATGTTAAGGTTATATATTAGGAAAACTTTCTAAATATAATGGAAGTTAGGCACTGAAATAGGCTTCCCGTGGAGACTGTGGAATATCCATCATTTGAAGTTTTTAAGAACAGATTGAACAAACAGCTGTCAGGGATGTTCTAGGTTCACTTGGTCCCTGCCCCACACAGGGAGCTGGACTTGATGAATTCTCAAGGTCCTTTCCAGCCCTACATTTCTATGATTCTATGAATCCATGCCATATGCTTCCTCCCTTTTGTTGTTATATTAAATATTTATATTATGGTAGTCCATAAAGGCCCCAACTGGGAATGGATCCTCATCATATTAGTTATTGTGCAACCACAGAAAAGAGAGAATCCCTGTCTTGAAGGGCTTGCAATCCAAAGACACATACAGACTAAAATGATGGGATGGGGATAGGAATACTATATACAAGGCAAAGGAGTCTACAGAAGATTTAGTACATTTTTTTAGTTGCATGGATTTCATTTTTTTTAAGTGGAGATAGAATGGGGAGAAAGGAATTAGGAAAGAGGGATAGTCAAAACTTGTCGCTTACTTAACCATGATGAGGGGTTCCTGGCTGAGCCTAACCATGGGTATCTCAGAAGAGGAGAAACACAGTCTCTCTGTTAAAAATGTCTTGGAACCTGCCTAAGTCAAAACCCAACATCTTAGGGCTTGTCCACATGATGAGCGTCAGAGGGCTATAAATTGTAGAGTGGGCTAAAGTTTCGTTCTCTAGCTGTCCCCTTGTAGACCCTGCTGATGTGCTCCAAAAGGTAGCTCATGCATTGATTTAATCCTGTAAGTACTATGTTAATGCACACTAGGAACCTTTTAGAGAGTATCAGCAGGGTCTACACAGGACAGTTACAGCACAAAACTTTAGAGCGCTCTACAATTTGCATCTCTCGGATGCACAATGCTACACGTGTAGACCAGCCCTTAGACAACCGACAAAGAACATGTCATTTGGCAAGGGCGACATATGACACTTCATAACAATGTCTAAGGAATCAGTGTGTCATCTGAATAACAAAGACAGAATCATATTTGTCTCACAGGCCAAAAATAGTTCTGATAAAAGAATCCCAAAAGACAGCCAAAAAGGTATTACACAACAAGAACAAAAGAGCCTTGAAAGAACCTGATCCTGCGTTCCTTGTGCACCCTATACTCGCTCCAAAATCAATGGGTGTTTGGAGCATGCAATAACTGCGGGTCAGGCCCTGAACAAGGTTTTTTAAAATGTGCTTTGCTGTATTCGGTATTTATACCTAAGTTATCTACTTTAGCTGTCACCTAGCTCACAAGAAAATCATTCTCAACAGTTTCTTTGATTGTTCTCTGTCCAATACAAAGTGTCCCAGGTGATAGGATTTGATAGGATTGCCATCAATTATTTCAGACCCCTTGCTCCTACAGTGAGTGCTTATATATATATATAGAAATAGAAATAGAAATAGAAATAAATCAGCAGTTAGATGAGGAAACCATACCAAAGTTATACACTTCTGCACTACCATAGATAATTGTCTGTACAGTAGCACCTACGAACTATAGTCATGCACCAGGACACCATTGTGCAACACAAAAAATCAGTCCCTGCCCACAGAGTTTACAATCTGATTCTGCTCCTTTCTTTCTAGGAGATCTTTGCAGTTTTTCAAGTTTCCCTCATCCGCTATAATAGCCATGAATAATCCACTGAATAACCATGTTTCAGATTTTTTTCCCCACTGTTACATCACCTTGATTTTTTTCAAAGTTTTGTCTGATTTTATTTTCTACCCCTATTTCTAACCTCACTAAGTCCCTGATTATTTTTCTAGCTTCATTCTTGTTTGTAGTACCTCCCCATGTTGTAACGTCTGTGAGCGGAACAGATGAGATATGTGTGATATCATGTTATATCCCCAATAATTAATGAAGGTGTTAAATCAGACTAGCCCTAATCCTAACCTCTTACGTCCTTCACTGGACTCTACCCTCAATTTGATGTCATTTATAACTATCCTTTAGTTAATGATCTTTCATGTTGCCCTAAAACCAAGTGATAATTCTCATACCCAAGGCCATTTGAACTAGATATTTGAGTGCAGACAGTTATTAAAAAGTCCTATAGAATGTAATAGATAATGATCATTGAACCAACCTATAGAATTAAATAGAGAATTATATCTCTCCTATAGAATTATATGGGATGGTTAAACTTTATAGAAAAGACATTCTCTGTTAAACATAGATTTAGAAAATAATGTCTATAGAATCCTACTGATTGCATCATTATTATATTGTATAGGACTTTTCCATAAAGAGAGCATCTATAATAGAGCAGAGACACTAGCAGATGCTAAACCTGAATGTTTTGAACATTGTACTTAGGAAAAGGAGTTCAAAATTACCAATGTTATCATTTGAATTGAGACAGCCAACATTATGGAGACCACAAGTAGCGCTATACTGGCTGTACCCTTGGTGCATAATTTGGCTCATCTTTAGCTGAGTTTTGTAGTGGCATTTAAATATAAAAATGTATTGGCTGTAAAACCATAATATTACATGGTGATCTGTTATCTAACTTTAGCAATAAGGGTTATTTTCTATCATAAAGCAGAAGAGTGGCTAGAGAAAGGGACTGACTGGATGGCAACACTCCATTTCATGAATATCACCGGATGATTTACGCAGCTGCTAGAAGAAAAGCATATTGGGCACCTAAATTTCTGGGCTTTATTCTAAGTTCAGCCCAGTGGCTGGCTCTCTGTGTGGCTTCTGCAAGTCACTAAAGCCAAAATTTTCAAGTTTGCCTACCTAAACCTAGGCACTTTTATAACACACAGGCACCCAAATAACAGTTGCACTCAGAGAGCAGGATAATGGGAACCACCTAAGAACAGTGGGAATGGGGCTACGTGGTGGAAACTCAAAACACAGCATCACAGGTAAAAGCAGCAGTGACCGAGCTGCTCAGGGATGAGAGGTGAACCCACCTGAACATACTTTGACTTACGACTCTCGGATTTTGCTGCTCTCAGAGAGCAAACCGCAAGTGGGATGCAGCAGAAGTGAAAAGGGAGTGGAGCGTTAAAAGGACATTCCTCTATTGGACAATCACACCCTAAGATGGGAAAGTGAGGCAAAAAACTGCTGCCCAAGAAACTGGACAAATGTTTACTTATTGTTTGCATACTTTTGAGTCATTGTTGCAGTGTTTTCCCAAATTAATGCCATGTTTTGTTCTCTTGTTAAAAGTTTTGTTTGGTCATACACAGCCTCAGTGCCATCAAGTAGGGAAGTATTACCTCTTAGAGGTACCCTGGATGGTGTTTAGTTTTCCCAGATTCCTGGATGAGGGCTTAACCTGGATTTGTTTTGTAATGTTAGGAGGAACCCTTATATATTGAACACAGCCCTTGTTGGCGCTGACGTCACCTGACAGAAGAATGACATAATTATTACACCGACAGGCAGAGTGTGTATTTGATTGAGCCAAACTTTGAACATCTGAAGTTTTTTCCTTTCACAAAACCAATCAAATAAAGTTACCCTCACTGAAATATGTTGATACACGATAAATATCTCTAAGTGGCAGTAGCAATAGACAAACAGATACTCCATTACTGCTTGCAACTCACACTTCATTACTACTTCTTTGAAGAATAATGAAAGCTTAATATTATGAAGCTTTTAAGGCAGAAACATCTGCCACACTTTGACAGCACCTGTCTGCCCTCCAGGTATTGAGCTAAACTGGGATATTGAGCTGGAAAGTTCTTAGGGGAGCGGGAAAGATGAGATAAGAGAGGTATTTTACAGGCAAGAGTTGATTTATCCTTCCAGAATGAACTACCATCCCCATCTTCCATTTAAAGTATTCATCACACATCTAATTTAAAACAAAGTTCTAAATATGAGTGTTCAACAAAAGGTGATTTTTCCACGTGCTTCTCATACTAGCTAAATAAAGTTTAAGCAACGGCCTGTTGAGGTTAAATTTGCCTCAAGCTGCTGACTTACAGCAAATGTCTAGATATATGCTGCTATAGGGCCTAATTCTGCACACACTTATGCATATAAAACACTTTATATGCTCTATCATTTTCACGAAATCTACTTGTCTGAGCAAAGTTATTCCTGCAAGTAATTATTCGCAGGATTGTGGCCATGAGCCCATCAGTTTGTAGTATGGAACCATGACACTATTAATGACAATGTAATTCAGAGTCTAGTTAATTAAACTCTTCACTAGCAGATTAGGCATGCGGCAGCAACCGGAAAGTGTCCTCTTCCAGAAGCGGAATCTTAATTTCCAGATAAAATAACTGAGCTCAAGAGAAGAAGTGACATGAAGGAATGAACTGGAACAATTCATGCCAGAGATCCTAACATGAAGATGGGGTCATCCCCTTGCTGACAGACATTTGGCGAAGGAATTAATGGAGGTGCCAGCCCCAAAAATATCCCCATGACACTGAAACAAAATGGGGGTGGGGCTGAGATGGGATTAAGAAGATTCTGACAGGAATTAGACAATAATGAAGAGGCCCCTATCCCCTAGTCCCACATGATCACAATTAAGTGGCATCCACCACCAGAAGAGCCAGACAAGGTCATCCAACTCATGGCACCACACCTCCTCCCAGGTAAAGTTGGGTTTAATAGTCCTAGACTTCAGCTGGTTCCTTACCCCTCTTGCAGCTGTGCATAACTGTCACCTCTCTTGTGCACTAGCCAGCCCCAACAGAATGGCAGAATTACATGGGTAAGTGCCATGAAGATATACAGTCACGTTGCTGTGTAAACAACCATAAAAAGATGGATGCTATCATCCCTCTGACTGATGCCAGAACTCCATTTGATGGAGGCTGGCTTTTAAAAAATTGCTTTTGACCTCTGACAGCAAACGAATGTCTCACCTAAATAGGTTGTCATGGTGATATCTTTCACTGGCAAGAAGGCCCTAGCTATCTTCTGTAGGATGAAGTCCTCAATGAAGAAAATGAAAATGCCTGTTTGCTCAGTAAACAGTATATAAAACTGTGCACGCTGTTAGTTTTGCAATGTCTTATATGCTTAATTATATGCCAAACGTTCTGTTCTTCACTGACAACATAGCTTCTGTTCTTTATCAGTAAATCAACTGTTTTATTACTTTGCATTGGAGACTCTTCTGTTTTAATTCCTGCAAACCCACTCTGACAATACTTCGATATGCAACTAAGTTTGGAAATCTATCTGCGGTGATTGTGTGGCCTTCATTGCTGTAGTATCTGAGAACCTCACAATCTTTCAGTAATTTATTCTCACAGTGCCTCTGTTAGGTAGACAAATGCTACTATCTCCATTTTATGAACGGAGAAAGGAGGCAGAGACTAAGTGATTTACCCAAAGTCTCATAGGAAGTCTATGGCAGTGCTGGGACTTGGACCCTGCTCTCCCAGATCACAGGCTAGTGCTCTAACTACTGGACTGTTTTTCCTCTCTGCACCAGTGCATATGGACAGCATCCTATATATTTATTTAAAGACATTGCTGTAGCGCTAGATTGAAGTATGGATTAAAGCCAAGAGGACTAGAAACACCCTTAACACAAAAAGCTTTTTTAACCTACCATGCCAGTACATAATATGAAGATGTTCACAAATTGCTCTTCGACATACTGTCAGGTTGTAGTATAGAGCCATTCCAGTGTCAAAAAGACTATAATTCAGAATTCACATTAATAATTATACTTAGAGAGAAAATGTACTGTGCAATGTTGACTGGAATTTCCTTTCCTCTGGCAACTGTGTTAATCTATGATATCTGTGTACTAGAGGCTAGACTAGTACATACATTAATTGTCTTTTGCTACATGCATAGGATCTCTCACTAGGGTCCAATCAGCTACAGTATTTATGTCTGGGGAAATGTTAAAACACCAAATAGACACCAAACACCAAATAGAATAGAAAAGAATCCTGTGTCTTCAATGGGAGGAACTAGAGGAACTAGTAGTGTTTTCCTCCTCCAATTTCTATGAAAATGTTGAGGGAAGGAAAATCAAGCAGGCTGCAATGGAGGAAGAGGCAGAAAAAAAATCAGGATTGTTCAAGAGACAAAAAGGTGGTTTACTTGGTCTTACCTCAGGATAAGGGCTGGACTTGATGACTTTGAAGTCCCTTCCGGCCCTACATTGCTATGATTCTATAAAATAATTAGTGCTGTAAAAAGGGCCTTCTGGATCCTGACTGACTCACAATGCAAGAGCCAGAGGGCAAAGCAAGCAGATGGAAATACATTTGAAGCAATCTCTAATTAGCCTCATTAATACAGAGTTAATGAGTCCCGTGAGTTAAAGAGCTCAATAGAAATAAAAAATTAATGGCAACATACTGTGGCAATCTGCCGGCTTCCCCCGATGGGTCTCATACTTTACCTCTCTTCGTGGGCCAGGGCACCCCCAGTTACCCTATCTCCCCTGGCTGCAGAGGAACTTTGTCTCCTGATCTAGGAGGGAACCTTCTCCTCCAGCTGACCCAAGCCTTCTGACAGCTTCATCCTGGTTTGTTCCCCCTCCCCCTCCTTTAGGGGAGGCAGGGATTAAGTACACCTGGCATAACCCTTCATTGGGTCCAGGTGTCTCTAATTGCCCTGCTGTAATCTCCCCTCTGCCTGCCAGATGAAGGGCCTTTAACCCTTTAGGGCCCTCATACCGGCCCTGGGATATGCTTTGGTAGCCTGCTGGCGTGACTTTACCACAATTTGTGACTCAGAACAACATCCGCAGTCACACTTCTTAGAATGAAATGAACAATTTTATGCTTCTGCAGTGTTCACCAGTAGGGGTGAAGGGAGGCATTCCTTCTCATGATGCAATATTACACAATTAAATGCATTAGAGAGGAGTTGCCATGATTTCTACTAGAGCATCTGGCATTGACTATTATTAGTGACAAGAAACTGACCTCAATGGATTATTAATCTATTCTGATGTGGTCATTCCTAACCACCTGTGTGTGAATCTTCTCCTCCTATTTCATCTAGTATCCTTCAAGAGAGATATACTACATCCTTGTTCTGGTGTTAAAGCTAAGAAGAGTGAACATACTTGTTTCTTATCCTAAATTTTTTTTTTTTTTTTGAGCAGAGGAAATGTAGGTGTGTTTCGCAGAACTCCAGTACATCTCCCCCATTTTTTCTAGCACTGTCCATGAAGTGGCAGAGCCAAGTTCAAGCAGAATTGTTACATCCTCTGGAAAGCTTACTGTGATGTAAAAACAAAGGGTTGCACATGATATGCATACCAAGAAATTACAATTTATATCACCCCTCGAAAGCACTTCTACTGAAACGCACACTGCAGCATTGTGCAGAAAGATCACACTGGAAATGTTTTATTATGAAAGAAAAATATTCATCAAAACAATAGAAGTGCTGTTGTGTGGAGAGGCAGACAGACAGACCTGCCTTTTATTCTAAGAGAATTTTTGCTTCAAATTATTGCAGAAAGATTTACAATACCATACGAAGATATATAGTCCAAGAACAATTAATTTGCTCTGGAAATGTAGAGAATTTGCAACCTTTTTAACTGATAAAGAGTAATGGTAATTATTAGACCATTTTACACATGTACTTGACACTTTAGAAAATAAATAAAGGCAGAGTCCCTGCACAGAAGAGTTTACAATCCAGGGATCTGATCGTGAAAGGTGCTAAGCACCTCCCATAAACACAGATGCTGAAATTCAAAGGTTGAAAACTCTCCTCTGTATAGGACTGGGTCCTAAATTAAAAAAACAACAGGAGAAAGGGAATGACGGGGAGGGGACAGGTTCAAAAATGAAAAAAAACAGCCACATGGGAAGTGGCACATACACATCCTAACATTGACATCGCGTGGTTTTCTTTTTCTATAGATCCTACAAATGTCTTTTCGTTTGAGTCAACACTAACAACCAGCCAGAACAGCCAGCCACTCTCCAAGAGACATGTATAATCTTATCTGAATTGCTACCAATATAAATACTTGCTATATGAAAAATCAAATAAATATTATTTGCCCCTCCTTAAAACCTCCTAAATAAACATTCAAAAATAATAAATACATTCAGTGTTCAAGTCTCAGAAACCCCTGACTTAAAATCAAGGAAAAGGACAGAATATCAAAATACTTTCCCACCAAAATCAGGGATTTTTGTTTCATATATTACTTAAACCCCATAACCTACTATAATACCTTGGCCAGAAGAACAAGATGTTTCAAGCTTCCTCCAGTTAGTAAGCTACATTTTTTTCTCCACAGAGAAAATTCTCATCTCCAGGGCACGTTGGATTTCTGTTACACACTGCACACAAAAAACTACATCCAAAGCACATTATTAAGGTTCCAAAGTTTCTCAAAAGTTAGGAAATGCCAGAATTAAGGTTGCCTGTGCAATATGATAGCGTCTTTAGTTATATGTAATTAGCTGCAGGGTTTTAAAAACAAATCATGGACGCATCATGGGTAAGTGTTGGAATCGCAAGGGATGGGCCCAGCTCAGAAGTCGCCCTTCCCACACCAAACTTCTGTGAATTTTCCAACAGTGGGGAACTGGAAGCCGGTATCCCAGTTTCTGCCTCCATGCTGAGGCCACAGCTGCTGGAGGGGGTTATCAGGCCACTCTCATCCCAGGGCAGGGGCAGGGAGGAAGGTGGATCTTATAGTGGGAAGTGTCAGGTAACTCTGATGATATGCGGTGTTACCAGCCCCGCCTATAATTCTACATTCACTGCATGCACAGAGCCCCCATTTAACAATAAGTTTTGCTTATGGAACAAGCAGCAGACAGGCAGTAGGGAGACACTATAGTTTGCACTATAGTAGATTTTTAATAGAGGAATAGAAACAGAAGTAATCTATTTCTCATTCAGCTGAGTGTGAAGATGGCAGAGTGACAAGTTTGCACTCTCCCCTAATACATACTTTAGCGCAACACTCCAACTTTTCATGCTTTTCCAGTGCCAAATGTATGATGAGGCATCAGATGCACTAACATTTGTCAGTGCTGGGGCAGGATGGATTACATTGATTAGTCAGTCTTGTTTTCTTGTGATCTTGTAAAGTTTAACATCAGTCACTATACTAAAATATTCACATTTGCAGTCTGAACATATGCATACTGCACAGAATATTGAGTATATGGCACAAAGCCAAAATCTGTATTCCTTAATTGAGTAAAATTCCCATTGAAGCCAGTGGGAATTTATTAATTGTTCAATTAAGGACTGCAGAATTTGACCTCTATTGAATAAAGAAAAACAAATTTATAAGTAGGAGAGTGCATAAAGGAAGGCAAAATGATTAGTGCACAGTAGAAAAGTGTGATTAAAACTGAAAGATATATAGTGGCTGGGTGGCTATCATAAAGAAATAGTTTGCAGTATATGCAAATATTTTTAAATCATTTTATGAAACTGGTGGGTTTTGTAGTTGGGTTGTCATCATTTTATAAGCAACTCCTGAATAAAATGTGGGCTGGTTTTCCTCTTGTTTATACTGGTGCTGAGAGAAACTTTTTAGCCAAAACCTCTCTTTCCCCCACTGAAAATGAAGATTCAAGTCAATCAAAACATTTCACAAATTTTTGTCAAGTTGGCTGAATTGTTCTGGTAAACTAAAAAAATTCTGAAAAAAAAACCTACACGGTTTGATTTTTTATTCAGAACTACTTTGAGAAATGTACTTCTAATTCTTTTTTTTTTTTAATTTTAAATAAGCACAAAAACTAAAATAAAATGTTTCGTTTGATCGGAGATTACATTTTGGATTGTTTTGGAATGGGCAACTGGAAAAGTCAGTTATTTGCACAGCTATAGTTTACACCACTGTAAATCCTCAATTCAGTACAGCAGTACTATTCAGGACATCATAAAGCATGTGCTTGACTTTAAGCAGATACTCAAGTTCCACTGAAGTTAAACAAGTACTCAAGTGCACTCTTGAACAGGAATTAATTTAAGAACATGCTTAAATGCTTTACTGAATCAGGGCATTAGCCAGGGGGCACTCTACTGAAGGCAATGGGGATAAACGGACGTAAGTGAGAGGAGAATCTGGCCTGCATGTCTTAGTTCCATTCTAATAGGTTGAAAGAAATATCTGAAGTATCCAGAAAAGATTTGTAAAAAGAACAAGGCACAGATGTATCTGAGAATCTGTGAACCGCTGTTTGGACTAAAAAAATAAGAGAAACACTTGTGGAGGATTGTATGAAAAACTGTAAAATACCTAAAGAAGTATAGAATTTATTAACCCATTTTCTTCCACAGAAAGTAACTTTGTGCATGCTCTGCCTGGAGAACTGCTCAGGTACAATTGCTGAAACAGGAGTGTGCTGAAAGAAGCTAAGATTCTGTTAACTTTATTTGGAGAGAGAGGGAGAGAGAGAGAAAGAGGGTTTCTGACACATTAAGGTGAGTGTGAGCAGTCACTGTGTTTAAATCTTACCAAGCCTGGAGAATGAAGCAAGATAATCAGAGACTTGGAAGTGGCTAGCCAGAAAATTTGAGATGGTTTATGGAAACCAAAATACTGTAGTGATTTTTTATGGATGAGCGTTGTATTTTAAAATTAAGTTCTGATCTAGTTATAGTAGTGGATACACATTAATGATAAATCTGGGATGGGACTGTGCTGTGGAGAGGTGGTGGGGCTGAGGGCTCCAGACACATTTGAAAATATTTGTCTGGACAGGAGGAAAAGTCTGTTTTTGCTGAAGAACTGTAATCTAAATTACTGAAACGGCTTGGGAATTATTGCTAATTATTAATATACAGCCATCTAAGGACCGACAGAAAACTAGACAGTAATAGTTTTGGGGTCTCCTGTTCCTCTTTCTGCAACAATTGAAGTGGACAGTTTTTTTCAGGATTCGTGTATTAAAGAGCTCAAACCCGCACTTCTTACTGTGGGACAATTCCCCTTGAAGTCAAAAGACATTTCAATGAATAAGAAACGCAGGATCAGGGGTGAGGTGATGGTCTTGTTGAAGTCAGTGTGAGTTTTCCCACATTTAACTGTGCGCTCCGAGAGCAATCATATCAGTTAAGTATTTTCAGATATAAAATTCAGTGATCAGTTTGCTTTTGTCTCTTTTACAAACTCCATAGGGAAGCTAAGAATAGTTTATAAGAGATTCTAATAGCATACGGCACCTGCTATGTATTCTGCTATCTCACAATGTCAACATTCAGTTCCACCATAGTTTTTCAAAATGTATTATTGTTCGTTAACAGCTTTCATTCAAGATGTTGGGTTGGATTCTCTGCTTCACCAGGTTCACAACCAGTCAGAGATTTGCACTGGAGAACTCAGTCTGTAAGAGGAATCTCTGGGTATGTCTACACTGCAATAAAACAACACGGGTCTGGCTTGCGACAGCTCTTGAGGCTTGGCTTGTGGGGTTATAACATTGTCATGTAGGCATTCAGGAATGGGCTGTGTGTGTGTGTGCGCATTTGTGTGTGTGTGGCGTGAGCGTGCACACGCACTCTCTATATAACATAACTCCCACAAGTTCTTTGAGTCTATATTTTGACTGTTGTATTTAGGGGGTTAATTTTGTTTATTTTACTATCTGGATTTTTAATTTTGGCATGTAGTGATTTATTGCTGGTCCCAGTTCATTTAGTCGTGTTTCAAGTGTTTAATATCAAATGTCTATGCATCTTTTTTTTAAACTTTATTTTACCAGGCTACTTTGTTCTTAAGAATGTTTTAATCTGTCTTTCTCTCCCCAATTTCTCCTTCATTTCTTTTGATCTCTCTCAAATCCAGAAGTATAAACTAAAGAGTCTAGCTATCAGCTCATATAATTTATAACATTCTTTCTGTGCCAATGGAACGTTCTAAATTCACTTCTGTCGACTCTATCTATTTTACTGGAAATGTCATAGTATTCTACATACAAGGTTCTTGCTAAGGCTCTCATCCAACTCCCATTAAAGTCAATTTGCTTGAATCTCCACTACTTTGAATAAAAACTGCACCTGTACAAAGTGAAAGGCTAAACAAGCTTTAAGCCAGTGAAGAATCAAGCCTAATGACATCTTTACATTGACTTGAATGGGGGTTGGACTGGGAACAGGACTGTACAAAATAAACTAAAGAATTAAAATCAGAATCCACAAAAATAGCAACAAACAGTGCAAAAAAGTGAGATACTTCAAAGATTTACTTTGCGCCAGTGCACACCCCAGCTTCACAAAAAACTAAGACAAGACTAAATTTTTCATAGAAAACTTTTGCATTTCTTCTGAACATATGGCACACTTCCATTTTAATTTTCAGTAACAACCATCAGTATGTGCATAGAATGTAAAGACCTTCAGAGAATGAAAGCAAGTTTTGAAGTTAAAAGATTTTATAAATAAAAAGGGCATGAATCATGTCAAGGGGGAGGCAACAGATCACAACTTCTTTGTGCCAGCTTCATCCCCCTTTTATTTATCTACTCTTTCACCATGCTTGGCTGATAGACTTATTTCTGCCTCTATTTCTTGTCTCCCTGAAGTGTGTAGCAGAGCTTCTCCTGAAATCTGGCTGATGCGCCTTCTCCCTCTGTGCCAATTCAACACTTTCTTCAAACATTGCTACAGGCCCAGTTTTTTATCTCTGGCCTTTTTCACCTCTGAAGCCTTTCTAAACAATCACATCTTCCTTCCCTAATTATCTAATTTCCTCCAGTTCAAACATTCTCCCAAATACTAGGTCAGATGGCCTCCATCCATATTACATCAGCAGATGCAGCTTGCAGCATACAGTACTATACAGGATAGTGAATTTCTTTCCAGAAACTTCTTTCCAGAAAACTTCTTTAAATACTGTATTGAATGTGAAGACCTAGTGGCAATTCGGTATGAACAACGCTGTACAAAACCAAATTGTATTAATTTGTATACTATTAAATAATTGCAGGACAGACATACAAGGTATAATCTAAAGCCCATGGAAATCAACTGAAAGATTCCCATTGATTTCAATGACTTTTGGACAAATAACATAGCGCTTGCGTTACCAGTATACTGAAATGGCACTGGAGAACTGAGACACTTGAAACTGTATTTATTACAGAAAGTTTATTTGAGGTCATATCAAGATCTTCTTGCCCCTACTTGTTCTGCATGTTACAGATAACTGCTGATGGAAATAATTGCCTTCAGTTTTAGTTCATAAAGGAGATTTTTTTTTTTTTTTTTTAAGAATTCAGAACCACACACAAAACTGTGTGTTAAATGCAGAACTGATTTTCTTGTACGTACTATATATACTGGAAGTGATTCTGTTGACTAGCACAGTCAAATTACTCTCTAAATTTGTTAAATTTCATTTTGTTAATCTGTAAAGAATATCTCTCTCTCACACACACATCTATACACATGCAAAATATCTAAAATCAAACTTGTGTAACTACACACATAACTACCTGATTTTGCATATAAATGTCTGCCCCGTGCAAATGTTTGCATGCATAAGCCAGACACTTGTACACAAAAAATCAGGTAGTTATGCCAATGGTTACAGAGTTATACATGTTTGATTCTACAGGGCAGTGTAATAAAATATGTCAATTTCATGTCAGTTTCCAAGTATGAAAGTCATATTTAATTCTGCCTTTATATGCTGTATATTTAATAATGAATGGAAATGCGGAAAACAGGCAAGACTATCTGTTTTATGCAAGTTCAAAAGAATACTTTCCATTATTTATCATGCTGTTTAGTTTTAAAACTCTGTTTAATTTTGAAAACTAGAAGAGCAAACTAAAGAAAACTTTCTATTGTAGCTAGTCAAACATCCAGGGTGAAGAAAATTGACTTTTACTTATATTTAATTGCTATAAATGCCATCAGTGCAATTAAATGCTGATAATTATATTGGAAAACAGGAAAAAAAATCATTTATCATCTGTGTTGAGGAAAACAGTATGTAATGGTAGAATTATACATTTAACTGGTTATTAATGTGACATCACAAAAATCATATTTTTTGACAATCTGACCTTCTGCAGATGGAGATGGTTTACTCCCATTTGTACCTTCCTTACCCTTGACCTTGGGTTTACTTGATGTTTCCTTCTTTCTTTCGAGATCTTTAACTACAAAGATAAGAGGAAACGTGTCATACTAGGAAACGTTCAGTTAAACATAATCATATTTCCCCCCATACCAGAATTCTCATGCAACATCTGTACAATTGGCTCAGGCAGCAAATGACAATTGGTTGGTTGTTCTCTAATCTCAGCCTTATGCTTGATGGGTCTCTATCCACATTGTAACATCACCCTAAAAGTTTGGCAAAAGTGACTCCTCGCTCAGGAAAGTTCCCAGCACAGGGACCGGAGTACTAGGACCTAAGTTGCTTCTGCTAACAGAACCCAAGTTGAAGAGAGCTTTTGGTGATGGAAAACCTGCCCAGGGGAAAGGCACAGGAGTACAAACCTCCTGCTCCACCAGCCCAGACAGTTGGCAAAGCTGAGTGGAGAAAGGGAACGGGTCCAGAAGACAGAATTCCTCCCCCATCCCTAGCACATGGTGATTGCATGCCAGCTGCTATATCCTCCCATGAGGGTGCATCTTAGACCCCATACCTTGTCCTGCCTCCTCTCTGCCCCCTTCAGAGCATCATCCACTTCCCCAGGAGTAGGGCAGGTCCATAGCTCAGACTCCAAATGTGCCTAGCCCTAGCATGGGCTAAACAAGTTAAGGGGGGGGTGTGAAATCCATAGCCAGGCAGAATGCAGCCTGTCTAGTGATTCCCAACACTGCATTGAAGGCCAATGGGACTACTATGATCACCAAGAAATACTCTGGCAATATCATTGCTAAAGCCCATGTGAATGCAGTTAACTTTGTGCACAAATTTTCTACAACAAAACCTTTCAGGATTATTTTAGGAAATGAATTGGTGTTAGCATTCATGCAGCCGCCACGGTGGTTAATGATCTAATATGCCATTTCGAATAGCTTCAAGTCACGCCAAGAAAGGGCTGTGTTTTTCCTGTGGCAATGGACATACACTGTGTACTAATAAATAATAGAAAATAAATTCTACTCGGATTAAAGCCTTTAATTTATATGGAGCTGAACTATGACCAGCGTTCACCATTATTTATTTTTGTATTTTTATTACACAGTGCATAGAGGCCCCAACTGAAATCATTGTGCTAGGCATTAACTGATAGTAAGAGAAACTGTCCTTGCCCCAAAGAGCTTACAACATAAACAGACAATGACAGGTGAAGGATAGAGAGGAAATATTATTATCTTTGTTTTGCAGAGGGGGAATGGAGACCAGAGATAATAAGTGATTCACCCACATTCCCCGAGGATGCCTGGAACAGAGCCGGAATTCAACATAGATCTGTTGAGTACCAGTCCAGTACATAAGCACAACACCATCCTTCCAATCCATACAGTGCTGCACAGGGAATAAGGGGGACACGAGCCTCAATTCTTACAAGTGTTGCAAATCCGTGTGTGGGCATTGTGGGCAGAGAAAGGAAGCAGCAGAAATGGGATGCTGGCTACAACATGCCAATACAAATAGTAGATTACTTAACCCAGGAGCAAGATGGGAGAGGTGTGATTCAGAGATGCAATTCTCTCCTTTGTGCGCTCTTGGAGCAGCAAATCCACATTCTACCCTTTACCCAGGGCAGACTGAGACCATGATGAGCTAGGTTACAAGCTAGCCTATGATTAGGGTATGATTGCAATCAAGCTTGGGGTGTAATTTCCAGTTTGGGTAGACATATGTGCGCTAGCTTTGATGGATCTAGAACACTAAAACTAGAAATTCACAGCAGCACAGGCAATGGGATGGGTCAGCCACTCAAGTTAGTACTAGGGTCCCAGGCAGGATTGTATTCAGAGCAAGCAGCCCATACTGCCACCTTCACTGCCATGGCTACACTTCCATTTTTAGCACACTTGCTCAATCAAAATGAATGTGTAGACATACCCTAAGAACTCTGGAATAATTTCTTACCCAGCCAAATCTTGCACTGAAGTGAAAGGGAGTTTTGCGTGAGTTAAAAAATAAAGGGTGGGAGGGAAGAAAGGATTTCATGATTTGGCCAATTGAAAGTGTTGCTCAGCATTTTTGGTCCTTAATCAAGCACCTTGGAGAATTGCCGATTGCTCCATGGCTTTTGAAAATACCCACGCACAGGACTGGTCACCACATGGTGAATACAGCACTAACATGAGAGAATTCTCACTAGAAGGCAGGTGAAAAAAAAAACCCAACAAAGTAATTCTGGCCAAGAGCTGACCATTCTTCTACAGAGACTACCCCTATGGAGTTGAAGACAGTTAAAATTTTGAATCTATAAAACTTTAAAAGCCAAAAAAAAAAAAAGTGTAACATATTTGCATGATGATGAAATGAATGTATTAGTGCCTCTGTCCAATTTCTCTCTTGAAGACAAAAAACTCCATTAGAAGGGCTTTGTTAGTTATTATATACTTTTTTTAAATTATTATTCTACTGTGATTTGTAAGCTATCACACAAGGATTGTGAACCTGACCATGTAAAAGAAAGAACAAGGATAACAAGCTGATCATGTGAAAGAAAATCTAAATTATCCTAAGGATAACAAGCTGTTAAGATTTCTGTAGGCTTGGGGGGATGGGACGACTTTGTACATTAGCTATAACTCAGGGTTTAAAATGCTGATGTGTTCAATGTCCTGCTAGTCCCTCACGATTTTACTCCCCTCCCCAAAAGTGCCCTGGAATAGTTTTATCTTCCATAGATCCAAGAATTAGTCATCACCTTGTCACCGGGGAAGAAAAAGCCATGAAAATGCAACATTAAAAAGGAAGGACTTGCATACACATCATATCTGGTTTCATTCATATAGTGATTACACTGCCAAATGGAATCCAAGGCTGACTACAGCCAATGAAAACATGTTGCAGCTAAAGAAACAATATATTAAATAGAACATATCCTCTGCATTCTAAATCAAGCTGCCAGCTCTGCTTTTCCTGTGGAATACAGCCAATTATTAACAACCACAGCTAATACTTCAGAAGATGGAGTAGCCATTCAATAGGTTTCTCTTTAATGCTAAAGGAACTTGTGTTCTTGTAGGTTTTGCAACCAGTGGTATTTAAAACAGTAAGCATAGACACTGGGAAATGCCTAGAAGGACTTGACATGGATTGTCCATCAAGGAATCAGAAGTCGTTACCATGTGCCGGATAGGATAGGAGGGTGGTCTAGCAATAAAAGCATGGGTTGGCAGACCCATTACACAGGTAACCTGATGCACAAGCATCTCAGATATTTATACTGTTCACAGTGTTTTGTAGGAAGGAGATTTAAGAAAAATTACTTCCTCACCCCCAACCTATCCAGTCTTTCATTCTATAGGCCAAATTTGTCCTGATCTGTCTTTGAGTTACCTGAGGGCTTGTCTACACTTAACATTCTGCACTGCTGTAGCACTTCAGTGAAGACTCTACCTATGCCACTGGGAGGGATTCTCCCATCTGCGTAGGTACTCCACTTCCCCAAGAGGTTGTAGCTAGGTCAATGGGAGAATGGGATGCAGTTGCTACACAGACACTGCATCACGAACATAAGCCTTTACACCTCTCTTGAAGGTGGAGTTATTACATCAGTTTAGTAGGGCACTTACATGTGTGGGAGGAAGGCTGTGGTGTAGACACTGACATAAATTAGATCGACATTTGTTGCCTTATGTTGACCTAACTGTAGCATAGACCAGCCCTTGCATGATGGCAGATAAAGCCAACCTTGTATTACCAGCTGTATTTCTGAAGCCAATAGACTTGCACCTTATTACAGTTGGCTGAAATTCACTTTTTGTTCTCTTTTGATCTAACAACTCATAATATATTCATCTCTGTGGCATCTGAGTACATTACAGTGTATAGATTGAATGGGTATTTGGTAAGAGAGTGCTGTATATGAGATATAATACATGCATACAGATACCTACTTCTGAACTGGCCTTGCGCTGGCTTGCTCTCTTGGTCTTTATTGTATGTAATAATCTGAACAGTATAGCCTTGATCTGGAATAAGACCTTGAACAATTGCTTTGTTTGCACTGTTTTGAAGAGTTAGTTGATTGGTTTTTCCACCTGCAATGAAACAAAAAGAGAAATAATACCAGCAGCATAGTATAAATAGTGAATGCTACAATAGTAAGGTGAACTGTTACATTTTAAACCACTTAAATGCATACTTAAACCACATAAAAATCAAGTCACTTATCACTGGTTGTCTGTTCCAAATCCATCTCTCTTTGGAATGGCACAAAGGGCTAGGATAGGGTCATGGAAAAGCAGAGAGGCATGTGGGCTGACATCCTGGGACCTTATTGGATTTAAACTCTCTCCAAAACCTAACATGAACAACAGGCAAGACCTGGTGTATGTACACATACATGCAAGCACGCACATGCACACATAGATGAAGTGAAGGCCTCCAGGAAATGGAGGTCTTGGAGAGGGGATGAGGGGAACTAGAACACCACACAGGAAATTAAACCATCTGAACTAACTGATACCTGTGTGGGAATCAGTATGTTCAGGAAGCAGTCCAGAGACACATTCCCAGCTGGGAATGGAGCCATGAAATGATAGGCTAGAGGAACAGAACATCATGAGGTAGGCCTAGGCTAGGAGTGAAAGATGGCCAGAAAACCCAGCTGGCACCAGCAATAGTCCAGAGGCTCTGAGGAGATGCATTGCAGTGGATCTGGGAGGCACAGGTAACAGAATGAACAGCTGGTTCTCTGGGAGGAAAGGCTAAGGGGTAGAGAAAAGCAGCTAGCCTAACACCATGAAACCTGGAGAGTGGGAAGAATCTCCCCAGAGAAGCAGAAAATGCATTTGCCAACAGGGACAGCCCCAGAGCGCTGAGGACAGGGGAACACAGAGGCCAGCGGGCCTGGTAAGACAGCCAAGGAGCCCAGCTGAAAGCCACCATCAGGATCACAAGTGGGATGTGGGCAGTCATGTCTAATGGTTAGAACCACAAGGGTGGGCAGAATATTACAGCTGAGTCAAGCCAGGGTCAAGACTCGGAACCCCAAGGCACCCATGAGTATAGTTGAGAGCAGAGCCAAGGGCCAGAGCCAGGGGTGTCAAGGATGGAGAAGGGCAGGAACTGGAATGGGTTGGGTAGGAGCAGGTGCAGGAAGCAGGAGCAGGTGTGGCTGCAACGTGGGATGCATTGAGAAGCAAATGAGCTCTGGCTGCTGGAGGGCAATCAGGCAGCCCCTGCCAGGTTCACTGGTGCCCAGGGAGTTGCTAGGACACCGACCCTGCTGGACCTGGATTCCTGGCACCCACATGGAGAGAAGAGGAAAAGCAATTTGTAGTGAGTGCCCACTACAGGTCTTTTCAAGTGAGACCAAAGCAGAGCAACTGAAACAGGGAGGGGCAGAGTTTATAAGAGCAAGGAGCTGGAGAATGGCAGGTAAGAAAAATCCAAAGCAGGACTTAATCTGGTCAAGCGCACCTCAAGGGGGCAAGAGCCCTAAAAGGTGGTGCTGCAACAGTCAAGACCAGCTGTAGGAGGAGTCAACACAGTAGTTTTGAAGTGCCATGGCTTAAAGGAACAGGAACCAGAAAAAAGCCAACCAGCCTTTAAGGGAAGAGAGTCTTGCACAGGGTTAACTCAGAGAGAAATGGATCATAGCGAAAGGGATACAAACCAATGAGTTTAGACCCATGACCTGAGACCTTAGGAATGAGGTGGGAGGAGCGACACATGGGGCACCAGCTGTGACACAACTAGGCAGATAACTGGGGGGAGGAAGGCAGCAGTCCATAAACTCAAAACCTAAAAAACAATTTTCAGCATGACTGAACTGTGAAGAGTCGGCTGACATTCCTGAGTCTACCATCATCAGTGGCCGGGTGCAAGCCTTGGGCAAATAGTTTGGGATGAATTTCTAACCTTTTAAAATACATAAGTAACAGTCCTCAAAGGACATACTAAAGGAGTTTCTTTTAGTTAAGTTTTATCAAAGCTCTCCTGGCTGACCTCAGAGAAGGACCTGCCAACCATCGTAAAGCACAAACCAAATTCCTCCAGGCCCCTTGTTAAAGGTCTTCTCTGAATGACTGAGATCTTGGAAAGCCTATCCCTATGTACGGACTTCTGCACATTGAATGCAGTCACACAGTATAATTGCCAAGCAACTGATATGGGCAGGAGAGAGTCAGAGGCTTCCATCTAGAGAAAGGGAACTGCAGAATACCTAATGAAGCACTTTAAAGCCAATGGCGAGAGAGGGAAATTTAAAAAAAATCAGATTTACCCTTTGTCACAGTAGAACAAAGACGCTCTGAAGAGTAAACCGGCCTGGTACAATACAGCTGATTTTGGCTGCATCCAGTCCTGTGCAGCTACCCACTGAGAATACCGAGGGCAGGTCTACACTTCCGCTTAAGTTGATCTAATTTACGCCGCTCAGGGGTGTAAAGAAGACATCCCCCGGAGCAATGGAAGTTACAGCGACCTATGCACTGTCCACACTGGTACTATGGCAGTAAGAGAACACTGTTCCATCAGCATAGCTTCCGCCTCTCGTGGAGGTGGAGTAATTATGCTGACGGGTGAGCGCTCTCTCATTGGCATCGAACATCTTCATTGATACCGAAGCTAGTCACGTTTAAATTCCTAACAAAGAACTGTAGATTCAATTGCACCTATGTGGTTTCCTTTCCTAATGTCTTTTGTCTCTTTTGCAACCTGCATTTGTAACAGAATTTTAACTGCCACTAACTATTTTGCCCGCAGCTAAGGTTGGACTCAAGAGTTAATGCTTGCAGAGGTACTACTTGTATTTATGTAGTCAGCCACAACATTCCAGCAGATGGACCCAATCCTGCAAATTTGTATGTACTTTACTCGCATGTGTTCACTCATTAAAGTCATGTATACATGGCTGTAGGATCAGGCCCATAATCTGTCAAATACAACTTCTACGATGCTCTGTGCTTATGTCACTTGTCTTTAAAAACAGCCTTGCCCCACAAATGGATGTCCCAAAACATCCATCCTGTCACCACAGTTTGTCAGCTCTGAGATCTCATTGATCCAAAAAAAGAGAAAGAGGTGTGCTTTTCGGTTATTAGAGGACGGCATAAGACGTTTTAGGAGTTCTTGATTTAATGATGAGTTTTTCATAAACACCTATCCAGTTTAAAACTGCTGGCCTCCAGGCAACAGCAGTATACGTTATTGAAGCAGCACGTTCCTTGACACAGCACTGCAACCTATCTGTAATGAACTGTCTAAAACAAGTCACCATGAGCAAGGATCATTAGAAACCTTTACATCCAGTCCAGTAGCCTGCAGAACAGCAGAGGCATGGTACAGAGCTGCTCAGGGCTTGTGCTCAAAAAAACCTTCCAGCAGCACTCCTTCAGAGCAGGGCTTCTCCACTCCCTCGATTCTGCATGGGGCAGGCAGGATTACTCCAGGCATGGCCAAAGGCAGAGGAGGGGAGGGGCCCAATAATTTGTCCCAAGCATGATCCAATAACCACTAACACAGCACTTGGCAGCTACATGTTGGCATTTAACTACTGCCCCAACCCACATGCAAGCTTTGATTGCAGGGTGGTGAGCAGTAGGGCAAGAGGCACTGGAGTGGTACCAGTGGTGCATCCTACTCAACACTAACCACCGGTGTTCAACACTCCCTTTTCCATCCTCTTGCGTGCCACTGCTAGACTGGGCCTTAATAAAATCTACCACTGCTTTAATTGAATGTACAAAACTACCCATGTTGCAAAGTATTTTGAGGATTAATGTTTATTGGAGTCTCTCTGCCATCAACTGGCTACCAAAGCATATCCACAGTCATGCTATCAAAACTGCTTACATGCTTTTTCCTTCTGCCCTCTGACTCAGCAGCCATTCATTCTGTTGGCATTTAATACCTTTTAGCATAATAGCGGACTGAACGCTTCATGTCACACATTGTAACTTTTGTTGCTCTGTAGCTGTTTTGGCACATTTTGTTTCCTTTTACATGTCGCGTGTCTGCTTATCTTAAGGTTGAAAAGCCTGCCTGGCACAAACAAGTGCAAAAATACGGGGAGGAAAAGGAATCTATTGTTTTCTCATCAAGGAATTGCTACAGCTGTTTTTTTTAAAGACATCACTGTCCAATCTGGAAACTACATTTTATTCTTCAAAGTAGATTATATATAATGAAACAGCAAAGAGCAAATGCAGTTTGTAGACCTCACATTGATAAATTTCAAATGAATACATTATAGTCTACAAGTGATAGTTATTCTAAAATAACTAAGCTATACTTCAGTTCTCTTGGTAATAGGAATAACAGTGTGGTTACATTGTGAAAATTTGTTTCACATTTCTTCAGTACCACAGTTTATAAACAAGCCCCCTATCAGGAAAGAATAACTGTAGGATAAGTGTTACATTTAAGATGACAAACATTGTACACTTTGGGGGAAGATCCTGAACTGGTGTAAATTCTCTTAGCTACATTTACAATTGACCTATAAAAAAATATGCAAGTTGAGGACCTGCCCCTCTGTCTCTTATTCACTTCCCTTGCTATTGCTGCCCAAAACTCCCATTGACATTCACAAACTTCTACTGACTCTTCTTGGGCACTTGCCATTTCCCTGTGTGCTACAAGAAGAATAGAGCAAAGGATGCTCACAGGGACAGGACCGGAGGAGGAGCCCATTACAGGTGATAAAGCATAGGAAGTGTCCGTCAACTGACTCCACCCCATGGATACTCCAGCCATCTGCATCCACACTGGCCTCCAGCTGTGTTGTGGCAAGATGGATCTCCCTCTCTCTTACTGGACAGCCAGACCTCCTGGTTTTCCAGAGCCTGCTCACAGCCCCTCAGCTATGTGGAGTGAGATCAGCCCAAAAGCAACAGGAGGCTGCCCTGCTCCAGATCACCAGGACTCTAATATCACTGGACCCAAAGAAGCCAAAACATGTTTATAGACAAATGTAGATTTTTACCTGAATTTGGAGTGACAAGAAGCTTATATCCAATAAATTGCCCTTTAGGGGCTTTCCATGAAATCTGCACACTGTCATGAGTGACTAGATTATATCTTAGTCTTGTGGGTGGAGCCACTGTAAGGAAAAAATAAAGAGATCTTACTTTAAAGTTAAAAAAAAGTATTTATCATATACATTTTAAAATAAATGTTAAGGAAAATACACAGGCAAACACACGCACGCAAGTTTGACAACACAAAGGATGCAAGTTATTCTAAATGTCACATCAATCAGTTTATTAGTTTGTGAAAATGATATTAATCCCCAAGGTGCCTTATATTCACCAAAGACATAGCCTTTATATTTATAGAAATATCTTAAAAAGAATTATGGACCTTACAAAGGACAGAGACAAATGGTGTTAGATGTTAAGACTCTAGTTTAGCAAGCAAAGCTGGTAATACAAAATGCACTTTGTTAATGTACAGGAACTAAAATTTATCTTCTTGCTTATTTGACAATATACCTTTCCTATCCTCTTATGCCTAATATCATGGGTTTTTCCATTTAAGTCACTCAGGGCCAAATGTTCAAAGGCTTCTGCGGACACAAATGTCCTTCTTGCATGTGTATTCTAGGCTGCAAATTGGAGATGGAAAATAGCAGGATTTTCAAAGGGGGGGGGATTTGTGCAGAGCTGCAAGAATGGACCATGCAAACTGGATGGGTCATGGGCACGACCTCAGTAGTTAATGCACATTCACCCCTGTCAGAAACCACAATTGCCCTGGACCTCTCCAAGGCTGACTTAGATCTACACAAGCTAGTCGAGGTTCAGGCAAAGGCAATCCAGGCACCGCAGGTGAAGCCGGCCTCTACTGGCTTCCAGAGCATCAAATAAAGTTCAAGCCAGTAGAAGCAGTTGGAAAGAATGGCAACATGAGGGGACTACAGAAGAAGGAGGAGGTGGTGTTTTAAGGGTGGGAGGCACCCAGGAACAAGCAAAAATTCTCCATCTGTGTGCTCTGAGGTGAGCAGAGGTGGCTGAAGCAGAGAGGATGAGAAATACTATCAGGGGCTCCAATGGAGTCAGCAAAGCAGCAGCATGCCTGGAATATTTTCCACTGAGTGCTTTTGGGCATACAACAGCAGTTAGCCTACAGGAGTGTTCATTACCTTACTCTAATGTATCGTTAGCATGTGCTATTGTCTTGTAATGAGTTGTAGTGGTGAAGCCCTCTATGTACAACCTGAGTGATGTGCAATTTATGAACATTGTCTTATCAGGAGCCTAGGCAGGGTAACAGCACAGGAGAATCAGCCCCGGCCTACACTACACAGTTAGGTTGACACAAGGCAGCTTACAATGACCTAACTCTGTAAACGTCTACACTGAGATGTCACTCCCGCTGACATAACTCACCCTCTACACCGACTTAACTCCACCTCCACGGGCGAGGTAGCGCTTAGGTCAACGTAGTTAGGTGGACACAGTGTCAGTGTTGACATTACGTTGCTTATGTCGACTGTTGCTGGCATTCAGAACCCATCCCACAATGCCCCGCGCTGACAGTTAAATTGGTCCAAGAGCTCCTGCTGAGGACACACACCCTTGACGCAGAGGGTGTAGTGTGGACATGTAAAAGTAATTTAATTGCTGCGGTGGCTGCACGTCAACATAACTTAAGTCGACATAATTTTGTAGTGTAGACATACCCTCAACAAGAGGAGGAGGCATTTTGCTAACTCAAGGGCAGGGGTATCTGCTACCAAGCTACACTGGTCCATATGGTTTATTCCAACAATTGATTCCGTCCTGCCTATGAAAAACTGAGCACGCATCCCAAGGGGCTCTGCCTTCACAATTCCAGATGGCAGCAGAGGTGGCTTCCTCCTGCGAACACAAATGGTCTCTAGGCCTCCAGGCTCAAGATATGCCACAGCAAACACCACGACTTAAAGATAGCAAATGTCTTTTCTTTCTGTTATTGTCTTTTAAGAAGTTCAGTAATGTTTTAGTCTTTTTTTATCTGTTGCTAGCCCAAACATGTAGTTGCTGGCCCCAATTCATCTAATATTTCTCTTCTCCGGTAGTCTTCCTCTCTGAGATCCACAGACAGGTGTGTCAAGTACCAGAGTCCACAGAAAGAAAGAACGAACGAACTACCCAGACATTCCCTCAGGCCCTGCTAGTTCTCCCATTTCAGTCAATGGAGCTGTGGCAATTTACAACAGCTGAGGCTCTGGCCAAGCATTTTTTGTGGTTCATGGTCACATCATCTACCGATATTCTCCTTTGTTTTATTTTTTTCTGTGTTTGTTTTTTTAACTGAAAAAAGAAAAGTCAGCTAGTATTTTTATGTTGGGTTTGGTTTTTGCACTGTTCAATTGTTTGTTAGTGTTAGCCTCTAACTTATAACATTGTAAAGTGTTATCAAAATGTTAAAGTTTAACGGTAAAACTTTATTTCCTTTCTATTGCGTTGTCCTCAGCTCGTTAGTTAGGGCCTATTTTAGCAGGGTAGACCAGCCTCAGTTATTCTCTGGCTTAAAGAGTGACGAGCAGCAAGGGAATGAGGAATGAGTTTAGTGACATCTCAGCTGCTCTCATGACAGTGGATTTCAAGGGAGGGAAAATCGGAGAGGGAGCTAGGGGCACAGAGACATGGGGCACGGAGACAATGGGTGTCAAATCAGCCTGGCATACTTTTCAAAATCTTTGCACTGAGCATGCATACAAACTATGCGCTCACACAGACAGTGGACATGATCTAGCCAGTCCTAATCTCCAGGCTGCCTGTTCACCTCAATAGGGCTTTAGAAAATAGGCTTTATCAGGTACAGAAGTGTGAACACCTACATGTTCCATTGCACGCACGCACGCACACACACACACACACACACACACACACACACACACACACACACACCTAGTCCTTTGAAAATTTGGCCCTCCCTATTTTGTGATTAATTGATCAAATATGAAATGTTGTGCTGGGCAAGCTACTGCAAGAACATTCAACATGCTATAATTGTAATAAAATAACTGAAGTAATGATAGAAGCTGTGGTAAAAGTTTTAAGAGCCAGAAAGGCTGTAGGTATGGATTACAGTCTTTTATTCATTCTCAAGATTCATAATGATTTATGCATAGCTCAAGGACAGAATCAGTCAATGCCGAATGAACCTAGAGTGATGAATCATGACTAGTAGTTCACAAAAATATGTAATTCCAATTCTTTACTTTTTCTAGACAAGAGGAAATAACCTTTGGAAAAATGGCAGTATTTAGGGCAAAAATGCTGCAAGTTTTCATAGGGGTTCAGTGGCTAAGCAGAGAACTATGATAACCAAGAATGCAAATGCCAGAAAAGTATGTCCTATATGATTGCAAGGGAAAATGAGCTCTGAAATCCCTTTTTCTCATGTGTGACCTAAAGATTAAAAGAGCACTTTCTAACACTGCAGTATAGCTCTGACCTACTTCTAATTAGCCATCACCAAATCAAGTAATCTTTTGGAGCCTCTAAACTAAACACGTCTGACAATAACAAGCAAAGAAGAACATAATCACCAAATGTTTGTGCTTACTAGAAAGCTACGATATGATAGACTACAAGAGTTGTGCCAGAATAGTCTTTACATAACTAGCTGATCTTTGCTAACCACTAATTCTTTTTTGTGTCTAAATGAGAGAGGTGGGAGGAGAGGACATTTCCAGCCAGTAATTAATCATGGGGAGAAAAAAAAAAAGTTGTTCACAAAACAGATATTTAACTTGGTCTTAGTTATGCAAAGACTAGTTTTCTGGCACAGAAAAGTACATATAACTAAGGAAGTTAAATCTAACAGTTGGACAGACAACAAAATATTGATGGGAATTACTACATGGTCACCAACCTGAAGAGGAAATCTTTATTTCTGTGGACTTTATTGCCTGTGGAACAAAATTTCACTTCTTGCAGAAAGAAAAAAATGAATCCAAACGGAGTCAGTTAAGTGATAAAAATCAGTTGTGAGAGCTTGTTAAGGGGTTTTTACAGGAATGAGCAAATGAATGGCCGTCAGCAACATTAAAGCAATCACCCAAAAAGAGACTAAAGACAAGTTCAAGGCTTTCGTTTTTGCAGGTACACAGAAGTCAGCTATTTTTGTTAGTGCTCCAAACACATTATTCTTGAAGGCTAACAGGAAAACTCAGTATTGTAACAGGAGAGCAAAAATTCTCAAGTACATAGCTGTCAAACAAACTGCAAAGTTGAGAATACTAAATGCACCTTCCAGAATCTAATTTTATATTGTTATAAAAATAAAACCTTGATCAAACTGAACAAATTAATATTCCACCCAAATTATCTAGCATATACATTAGCAACAATGGAAATTCTTATAACATGAAGTACAATTGCCATCTTGTACATGTAAAAGCAAATTCTTAAATTAAACACCCCTATCTATTGCATGGATCAATGGGAACTCTAGTGAGAGCAGACATATTTTCCTTAGCTGTGATTATTTGTTAGCCAATGTTGTTTTGCTGTGAATAAACCTTTTATTATTTTAATAGACTGGATAATAACCTAAAATATTTTAAAGTAACTTTATCTGTTGAACAAGAAAAATATATTTCCAAACTAAATGTGTGAGAGTAATTAAATATTGAGTGAAAGCAGAGGGATAATAAAAGATTTGGAAAGCAACTAGTCAATGTATCACATCAAACTGGGAGCTCAGCAAGTGGGAAGGATGAAAACATTAAAATCTGAAAGTTACATTTTAAATGATCAGTGACAAGCAAATAACAACAACTGGATAATTCATGAGCAAGATGATGGAATGACTCAGAAGAAATCAATCTCACTCAGCAGGGTCTGTTTCTCAAAGGATAGCATTCATAACAAGAAAGTAATATAAATTAATATGTGGAAAAGGGATAGTAAACACCCCCCCCCCCCCGTGGGGATCATAGGGTTGGGATAAAACTTCAAATGTGAAACCAGCCTTTCCCAAACATATTCTCTTATTCATCTAAAGAGTCAATTTATAGTCCTTCCCTAAAACACTTGTGCAAATTGGAGCTAACTCCATTCAACCTGCACCTTGTTACAATGTGTTATTTCTTTAATCACTCAAACATAATGTGTTATATTTATTTGTAAATAGTTAGCCAGCTGTTACAAGGATGAGGAAATTAACAGTTTATTGCAAGGGGAAAGAGGAAAAATGTTGTCAACGAAGGTCAAAAAGAGGGATTCAGATGACATGTTACTACTCTAAACATAGCAAAAGAATATTCTCAATTTGTATTGCATGAGCTACAGATCCATATACCCCATTATTCAATAATATGATGGTGTGGCCTACATGGATATGCATTTTCTCAGAACGGCACTTAATTTTAGTGTGCAATTAGTGTCCACTGCTAACATGTGACTAATTAAATTATAAGTTGTTTTTTTTTAAAACAGTGTTTCCGTTTAGGGGATTTAAACATAGCTTCCATTGAGCTTACTTTAAGATGTGTTTGAATCCTCAAAACTGGTTTGAAAATCTTAACCACATGCAGTGACAATCAGGGTCCAGACACCCATAAGGACCCCAAAGAATAAGCAATTGAATCAACTGATTATACACAATATTACTGTACTATAAAAACTGTAATCGAGTACGGAGATTTATAAAAACTGGTGACACAGTGGTCCTGAAAATCATTGTGTGATGGATGTATGGGTTTTGTACAAAGAGTTACATGTGTGTGCTAGAAATATGTTCTTAAAATACGTTTGGAAGGCAGTGCATAAACCCAGCTTGCCCTAGACAAAGAAATGTGGATTTACCCATCTGATTGGCTTGATTGCAAGTAGAGGACAATGCAAGTATATTTACATAGAATGTAAACAAAGCCATCAAGCTAACAAGTATGAGGAGAAGACACTTTGGCAGTCTCTTTGGGAGACAGAATCTGCAATTCAAGATGCCTTTCTGGCTCTTGAGACAGAGACAATGGATTTTGGGATAAGGAAAGCAAAACAACATTTTAGTTATCCATTGCTTAGGGGAACAGCAGCATCCTGTGATCCTGAGAAAGCTGGATCCCCTGGCCAGGAGGACTAGAGATGTCAACAACTTGATGTAATTGAGAAAACTGTAGGCAAAGATTGTAACTAGCTAAAATTAAGTTTTAGTCACAGATAGCATGTTTTATTTTGTTTGCAAATGTCTTTTTTCTATTGCTCAGGATCACTTAAGTCTCTGTTCTTTGTTAATAAACATTCTTAGTTTTACTATAAACCATCTCAGCGCAGTTATATTAAAGTGAAGTGTGAGTCTTCAGCTAACTTAATAGGCTGGTGTATGCCCTCTCTTTGAAGGCAGAAAAGTTAATTTCTGTGAGTGCCCATTGAGAGAGACTGGTTGCTGTGGAGAGATGTCTCTGAGGGAACTGGGATTCATTGATTGTTGCCTGCAAGGCAAGGTTTAGACTGGCAGAGTCTCAAGGAGTTTGCTGGCAATGCAGAGAGGCTGTAACATGGTGGCTTGCAGTTTTGGGAATCCTGAGAAGAACGTCACATATTTATCAAGTGTTAGATATACCGACACATGCACCATCACATGCATCACTTTATTGACTCATTAAGTCACAAGCCTTCTGAAGGCTAAATTCTGTCTAGCATAGGTGCATCGAGCGTTGGGAGGAAAGCACAATACACACTACAGCGAGCATTCCTTGACTTCTGGGAAGTGTGTCTAGTGCACCCAAAGACATTCCATAGCCCCAAGGAGGCATGGTGCCCCAAGAATCTGTCAGCATCAAAGACCATTTGCAGAGTGAACAATGTTGTCAGTATCTGTATCTGTCACACGTGCTCTTCCAGTGACCACAGCCATTTCTGCCACTGTCTTCTGGAGACAGAAAACCTCCAGCCACCTCTGCTTATCCACTGACTGTCTTCATGCATAAACATATAACCCAACACTCCTTCCAGGGGAAAGAGAGGGCCAAATTCTGTTCTGTTATGCCTAGGTGCAACAACTGAAGTCAAGGGGGTTGCACGGGCATAACCAACAGCACAATTTGGTCCTATTTTTTTCATGCTTTCAAAGCGAAGGTTGCTTTGGGAGGAAAACACACTAGGACAGATTTGAGACCTCTGTCAAGACCTCTTAGGATAATTTTTAAGCCTAGCAATACCAACGGTATCTTTTATTAATAATAATACACAAGATATAGACACAATGTATGAATGATCATATTTGGCAACCCAGGACAGCAGGGCCTAGTGAAACCTGTATAATGTAATAATGGTATTGGCTACAGTTCCAACAAAGCAGCAATATGTATTCCATGCAAGTTCAGCATCCCACTACAGAATGATCATTCCCCCCATCATTTGCTTAGAAAGTAGTAACAGCAATTTTATATTTACATTTAAGTAAACAGAACTGATTTTTTCCCTCTAACCATTTTCAGACGTTTTAACTGTACAGATAAATAACAGCAAGCTTCCTCCTAAGACACTACAATTCAGAGAACATGTGAAAATGAGTCAGAAAGAACTAGACCCTGACAATGTTCCCTCTGAAGTCAATGCCAACACTCACCATTGATGTCAATAATGTTGGACTATCCCCTTAGCAAAGGGAAAACAGTACTGTATATGCGAAAGGTGAAACCCACTTCTGCTCATCAGAGTGATCTAATGAAAAAGCACTACTATCTTATATATCAGTTACCTTGACCCTGAGCACGACTGATGAAATGAACTGTGACCACTAAAAAAGCCAAGAGGAACCAGCTCTGTATCTTGTATCGACAAACCTCCATCCTGGATACATGTAGCATCACCAATCCTGAAACAAAGAAGAGAAATATTTATTGAGTCTGTGAATCTAGAACATTCACTTAAATGAAAAATCAACAGTCAAGTCCCAGTCCCATCATGTCAATGGGAATTTTGCCATTGACTTCAAACGAGGCTAGGATTTTACACACAAAGTCTGCTTAGTAACTAGAGCACATTTCACTGGGAAAGGCGGAGGAATTATTTGAGCATTTATTTCACTCTCCAAAGTTGCATTCTGACAAGCGACAGCCAATCTCAAAATCTTGTCAGAAAAAGGGCTGGAGCCTATGAAGTTAAAAGCTGAGGACACTTTTTTTCAAAAGTGCCCCAATTTCAGGTGCAGGCCCCTTTTGAAAGTCTGGGCCCACATGAAAATGTAGCTCATGTTCTTTGTGATGCAGACAGGGAGAATATTGGGAACCGAGACTTACATGAGAACAAAAACATAAAAATAAAATAACCCCGTCTTGTTCCAAAACAGGTTTTAAAAAAAGACAGCATCAAGTGCCCCAATTGAGTATCCCTGTGAACATCAGGCCATGGACCAGTGCTGTCCAGACACAGTATCAAGGCATTTGAGAAAAGGGTTTCATGACCATAAATAGAATAATAACTACAACTTAATATCTGCTTTGCATCCACATAGGATGAGCTCTACTCTGAAAGTGATTCCTTTAACAATAGCATCATAGACAATAACCATGTGACCCATAATTTCCCAAATTTGCACAATTTATAAAGGGAAAAGGTGGATTTTCCTAATTGCCAGGCTTACAAACCCAGCCTAGACTATGAACATCAAGCAAACAGCAGTACCACCAGTACCCTTGACCCATTTGTGGGTGCATTTACTGTTTAACTGAAGTGTGCTCTTCTGGATGGCGTGGTAAAGATTCTACAATCAAAATTGAGCTAATAATTCTGCTGAGCAAGCACAATCCAGCTCACTCTCCCATAGCCCTGAAGAGGCCATTGAACCAATTCTATCTATTCTTAGATCACCTTTATCACTACAGTACTTGGTAATTGGAGCAGAAGATAGTTTTGTCACTAAAGCAAGCAAATACGGCTCAGAAATACACACCGCGAATAGACCATTTTTGTACAGCTACTCTTTATTTTAAAGAGTTGTCATGCTTAGAAAAGACTTGCTTTCAAATACACATAGAAACTACAGGAATTCATCATCTGAACTTGGCCCATGGACAATTTATACTACTACAATTGTTGAATAGTTGCAGCCCCTCTCATAAATGCAAGACATATTATCTTTATAAATGTTTGATAAACACACAATTAAAGGCATGGATTTAGAAACAACTTTGGTATACATGTTCTACTTTGCAACTTCCTCCTCTCTGCTTCCCACTTCACGTCTACATAGTACCACCAATTTAAAAAAAAAAAGGAAAATTTCCTTGTTTTCTGTACTGAGTGGATCACCCCCCCTCAGACTCTCTTGGCTAACTCCCTTTCACATTAAAGCTTCTCACCCTCAGAGCTGTCCTGTGGCCTACCTTTGATTTCATTCTTGACCACTCCTCTTCCTTCCTCAACTCCCTCCCTTTTGCCAACACTTAAGAACACAAGAACAGCCATATTGGATCAGATCAATGGTCCATCTAGCCCAGTATCTTGTCTTCCAACAGCGGCCAATTCAGAGGGAATGAACAGAACAGAGCAATTTACCAAGTGATACATCTCCTGTTATCCAGCCCTAACTTCTGGCAGTTGGAGACTTAGGAACACCCAGAGAATAGGATTGTGTCCTGACCATCTTGTCTTAGGCTGGGTCTACACTAAGGGCGGCAAATTCACCACCATCAGATCGATTGCTCTGGATCACCTGAGCGGACTGTGTAGACCCACTCAGTCGATCCAGCAAGCAATGCAGGAAAACCACCCCATAAGTGGTGTAGATTTCCCTTTGACGCAGCACAGTGTGGATGCTGCGCAGAGCAGATGCTGTGAAGTTGATGGGAGATACGCAAGTGACATAAATCACTTGTGTATCTCCTGTCAACTGGCGCCGAAAGTAATCCCAAAGGTAAGTGTAGACCAGGCCTAACAGCCCTAGGTGGACCTACCCTCTATGAATGTATCTAATTCTTTTTTGAACCGCCATGTTATTTAACTGGCAGTCAATTAACTTGAGTTAGAACAGGACCAAATACTTTGACAAACTAGACAAGTTTTATAGCTTTGATTTGTCCTCTCCATACATCCCAATCTTGCAAACACCTTCTTCAAAAGAGACTGGAGGTAGTGAACTCTATGCCTGTCATACCCTTTGGGCAGCTCCACACACTCTTTTTGTGTTGCCTTAACTCTCTCTCTTTAGAAACAGACACAGTTAAAGCAGCACCCCCTTGGGTATATGCAGCTATGGGGTATAAAGGTTCTTATATCAGCACAGTTTGTTTCCATGATGTAAGGCCACTATAAACACTTACATGCCAGCATGGCTGTGTGACCCTACGGGGTTTTAAAGCAGCGCTAGAACCGTGTGTAGAGCAGCCCTTCGACTGGCAGCTCCCCAGGACAGGGTCACGCTCTGCTCTGCGATTTCTGCAGCACGGGGCCGGCTTGCGGCGCTCAGCAAATAACTAGCTGCCCCAGCCCATCGCTACAAGCAGAGGAAACCCGAGGGCGGTGCAATGCATGTCAGCGGGGCTCGGGCACGGTCTGAGCCGGACAGGTGGGAGGAAACGAAAGGCTGGTTTCCGTGCTCTGCCCGCCCCCGGGACCAGGACAATCAGGGACCGGGACCAGGCCACCCCCAGGAAGCCAGGCGGGCTCTGGCCCGAGGCAAGTGATCCCAGAGCCCGGCCAAGAGCCCGACCTGATCCTGGCCCTTGTGAGTCCAGACAGCGACGTCTGCAGAGGGGCCCGGCTTGCGGAGGGGCTCCCCGCTCTCTGCGGCCGACCCGGCTCCCCCGCGGCCCCGCTGGCCCAGGCAGCCCCGCAGCGCTCCTTGGGGAAGGGCCCGCGGGGCGCCCAGGACAGGGGACGGTGGCACAAGGGGACCGCGAGCGCCCGCGTCTCCCCCTGGCCGGGGACCCCGGGGCGAGCCCCCGGGGCTCGGCTCTCCCGTCCCCCGCCCGCGGCGCAAAGAGGGGGCACCCCCTTCATTCCAGGCGGGGGAGCAACAAAAGCCACGCGTGGGGGGCCGCGGAGTCCGTGTCCTCCCGCAGCCGGCTTTGGGGAGGGGCGCCCCAGCGAGGAGACGGGGCCCGGGGAGAGCCCCCTGTGAGCCGCACACAGGATGCCCCGCTGTGCAGAGGAGCCCATGGATTTTTCTGTCCCCTTTCCACCCCCGCCTCTTCCCCCGCCACGCGTGTACAGCTCCCCTCCAGGCTGGGAAACCATCGGCACCTGGGCTCCCAAGCAGATCCACCGCCCATCATTGACTCTGGCCTGACCTTTCTTTGCCGATGGCCAGCAAAAAGGCTGAATTCTGGACGTGGCCGAGGATTACCGTGGCAGGTAACAGCGGGGGTTGTTACTCTAGTTATTGCACAGGAAAATCAGGGTTTCAAGCATCCGCCTTCCCTCCCCCATGTAAAAGTGGGACAAAATAAAATGCAACAGACCTTTGTAGTCATGAGTGGTTTAGTTGCTGAGTGAGAAGCTGCCTAGGAGAGATCCCTCTTTGTTAATACACACTCCCTCCTTCACTCTATAATTAACTCTGCCTCTTAAAAAGTTTCTTTCCACCCTCCAGCTGCTCGCTCGTTCCTTCACAGTCCTGGATCTGATAAGAAGCAGCAAGGGTAAAGAAACAAGACAGCCAATTATAAAGCAGAAAGTGGAAGAGGAAAAAAAAGGGGGGGGGGGAATGAATAGTCACTGACATCCAACCAACTCCCTCCGCAGCAACCAGCTAAGGATTTCAGTGAATGAATCCCAGCACTGGTGCAGTTCCAGGTGTGTAGTGGAAATCTGAACTGAAGGCAATTTAGCCTTTTTAATTCAATGGAAATGTTAAATGCCCTTGGAGGAATGAGACAGAAAGTGCATTTTCAGGGTGGAGCTCAAGCAACGCTATTTTTTCCCCAGGTGAGGTAGTTTTCCTTGTATCAACTATATGATGCCTCTTCCTTTGTGTTTTGTTGCCTTTCAATTTCCATTTCCTTCCCCCAAAATTACTTATTGGTTTAGATTTAAATAATAATTTTAAAAGAAGCTAATCAAGGCTCTAGGTGCCCGAATACATCATCCGTAATACATTGTTTCCTATAGTATTTGGAATCCAAACGTTCTTGGCACAAGTTATAATAATTTATGTTTAGACAAACACTTATCAAACAGGTCTCCTGTAACACCCCCGTCATGGTCTGTCTAGGGTCCCAATCCTACACACTCTTATGAACAAGTCAATTTGTGGGCAGGAATATTTCCATTGAAACTTTTGGGCTAGCCTTGCTTCACAGGGAAGTTTTTTAAGTCACTCCCTTTAAAAATCAAAGGGGAAATACAGAAATGTGGGGATTTTAGTCTCCTTTTATCCTTTGACTTTCTATTAAATCCTATATAGACTTTTTTTTAGCCATTAGGGTTATTTCTTTGTGCTCTGCTACACTGTGGGATGTGGAATAGTGGCTAATAAATTGTGCCACTTGAGAAAAAAGCCTCCTGCATTATGTGAGCCCTCTAAAGCAAAAGTGTGACAGTGCCCTAGGCTCTAGTCATTGTCCCAAAGAATCACACAGAACATTAACTTCATTCGTCCCTAAATTACTTATGCAACTGAAAAAAAAAGTATCGGGGGTGCGGGTGGGGGAGATGGGCAGGTCTAGTTATCCCTGAAGCCTTTGTAAAGGTGGTGAGAGGAATCAACCCAGTTTATGCTTGGTTGCAGCTTCACGTGCAGTACATAATGAAGCTGAAGCTGATTTGAAGGCACTTCAAGGTGCAGAGTTTGGCTCGCTGTTTTTTTTTTTTTTTTTTTTTTTTTCAAATTCTGGTATCATGCAAAATGCACGAGCACCACCACGTGGCTGCATCCAGCCAGGATCCTGCACTAAGCAGACACTCTACAGAACATCAGAGCAAATCTCAGCCATGATACCAATGACTAAGTATTGGACCAGCCAGTGAACAAATCTACACTTCATTTGTAAGCCATCTGTCTACAGCAGAAATAGTTTTGTTTTTTTTTAAAGAATCCCTTCCACGTGTACAAAGCAGCTCTTTTAAAGGAACACTACCACGTTAGCTTTTTTATTGCAAAACTCCATTGGCTTTATTTATATTAGTCTGTCTTCCTGATTTACACCTGTGTATGTGCAATTCAAACCTGCCCCCCCCTCTTTATTTTTCAAAATTAGTGTTCTTTGTTTCATTGTTTACACTTCATGATGCTCAGTCAGCAAACTGCCCCAGAATAGGTTGTCAGGACAGAACTGGAGGTTTGGGTTCTAGAACTAGCTGAGCATTTACACTATTTAAAAATGTTTTTACTGAAAATTTCCCATGAGAGAAGCCTATCACAACTTAATGGGCCACTGTGGGACACCACGCTACAGACTTTAATTGCCCCTTTATGCCCGTAAAGAAGCTATGTGCAAAAGGGCTCAGCCCATCAGCTTGAATTCAGGAAGAAAGAGAGAAAAATAGCTGACAAGAAAGTTTTTCATTGTTTTTTGCTGTTTGTATTCTCACAGAATAGCAGAGATCCCCAGAATCAACCTGTGTTAGCCCTAAAAGATGTTCAGAGCTGACAGATTATTACAATTCAAATACCTTTTAAACCCATAGACTGTAACTCATTTGTGTATATACATTTGCTTCATTTAACCTTGTAATAATTCTCATTTCTTTCTAATAAAGCCTTAGAAAGTTTACTATTGCACTGGCGACAAGTGTTCTCTTTCATGTGAGATCTAAGGTACAAATTAACCTGGGGTAAGTGACTAATCACTTAGGACTGGAAGCAACCTAAATATTTTGTGATTTTTGGTGTACAGCAACCATCTATCACTAAGTCCAGCTTGCCAGGGTAGCAAGATATACAGGAATGCCCAGGGGGATTGTTTGTGACTCCATGATAAGACTGTTATAGTACTTTAGGACTTGACCTTTCTAACAGGGTTGATGAAATCTGACTATAGAACACACCATTAGTTTGGGGTCTCTTGACAGTCTCCCTGAGGTTGGTGCTCCTGGTTGTGAAGCCCTCCAGACAGCATGACAGGCACCCACCTGGCTTGTGTGACGCCAAGGGTGCAGGCCCCCTGCTCCAATGACTCTTTCATTATTTGTCCATGGTGGTATAGCTTTAACAGGAGAAACTGAGGAAGCCTCCCCCAATAACTCAGCAGTTAGAGCAAGTTCCTGACAGGTGGGAGACACCATTCAAAATCTCTCCCCCACTCTGGCAGAGAAGGGGGAAATTGAACCTGAGGGTCCCACATCCTTGGATCTGAGTGCTCTAACCGCTAGGCTAAAAACTAAGGTGAGCAGCACCACCACCTTTTTCCTCCTCTGGCTGTTGTGTGGAATGAGGCTGGCCCCTAACTTAGTCCTACAAGAAATGTCTTAACCACCTAAGATGCTTGACTTCAGGTGGCAGATTCCCATTTGTGCACCTCTAAGCAGAACCAGGCATCTATCTCCAGGAGGGGAAGGGGCGGGTTTTAGCACAGACCCCTCTTGTCAGCATCTCCCTCTGGATACAGCATCTCCCTCATGCCAGTAGGTGGCTCCCCGCCAAGCATGCTGGCTTTCATGGATCACATTCTCCTCTATGCATTGTAGAGGGAGCCTTGCCTGCCTAGTTTAGGCTTTGTGAAATGCAGTGCTGTTCCTGTGATTTTTTAGGCACCTAAAAGATAGGCGTTGTGACATTCAGTGTGGCAAAGCCCAGGTCCCTTCCTGGATCCCAGCCAAAGTGCCAATGTAGAACGTCATAAAGGATGGAATAACCTCAGAAGTGTGGAAAGGGTTGGATTAAGAATTAATATGATTGAAAAGCTAGTTGTAAGATTGAGCCAAATATTGGATACATTGAAATAATATTCAGCTGAAGGGGCACAGAAGACTAGTAGACAAACTCTGGTGGGTGGGGGAGAGGATTTGCATGATTATAGACTCACCACTTTTTAAAGTGGGGACTTTTTTATTTCTATCAAACAGCCTCCCTGATCTACAGAAAAAAATGAATGTGCTAATGGGCAGTGATGTTCATCTTGAAACTTGTTTATTTTGAATTTTAAAAATGGTAAACAATTTGAAGTAGCCTTCCCTATAATCAGAGGAGCCAAAATTTTCAAAAGTGACTAGTGATTTGGGGCTTCTACTTTAGAGGCCTTAAAAAGGGCTTGGTTTTCAGAAAGTGTTGAGCACCCTCCTTCTAAAAACAGCCCCTTTACGGTCTCTCAAGCTGAGCACTCAAAAATCAGCACCTCAAAAAATCTCTAGTCACTCTTGAAAATTTTGGCCAGGGAGTTTTACTAAGGTTTGTAGAACTAGGCCTAATTGCACAGCTCCAATTAATATTCCTGGGATTTTAATTTTGTATCAAGAGAATATAACACATGCAAAGAGAAAGCTAATGTCTGAAATTAAATTACAGTGCACATTCCTACTTTAAATTTTGGAATTCTGATTAAGAAACATCAGACAGTTCCTAACAACAATCTTCTGAAGTGGGTGTGCCAAGCACTTGTGATAATGACATTATATATGAAGTCGTACACTTGAGGGTGCTTTAGAAATCTATTTTTAGAGTGAGCATGTAAAAGTGATTTCATTTAACCCATCTCAAATCAATAGTAATTCTATTGAAGAACATAATTGTGAGATACCACATTTGATATTTTAGTCTTGCATACAATTTAAGTTTCTCCTCTATAGCTAAGCATTTCTCAGTTATTTTATGCCTTAGAAGCATAATAAAAGGAATCACTTTCATGGGTAATTATTTTTCTGGAGGAATAATTTTTCTATTGCTTTTCTCTGTGCAACAACAGCTGTTTCTCTTCTTTTGTCTGTTAATGTGGCTTTTTACATGCAAGAGGATTTGAGCTAGAAAGTGACTGACTAGTCCAACTCTGTCCTATTATTGGTTGAGATGTTTCTCCGATGAATCACTTCATTTCACTTCCTCGATGAATTTCAGGAGGTCTTTGTCACCCTCAGTACTTTTCAAGTGCTGGATTTATTCATTTGGAGTTCATTACATATGATGAGGTAAGGAGAAGTGATACAGAGAATAAAAGCTAGTATGGTGATGTGGCAACTCAAGGCTGTTAATGTTGATGTATGGTGTCTGATGCTGCTCCTCTGCCTAGGCAAGGAAAATGAGCAAAATTGGGTGCAGATGAGCCAAGGAGGATGGAAAAAGGGGAAGCAATAACTCCATGATATGTCTTTCCTCTTCAGCCCCTGAAGTCCGAGAATGCCTCATATCCCCATGAAATGGTGCGTGGGTTAGCAAGCAACACAGAGTAATGGAGTAAATGCTACTCCTAGCAACACTAGATTCTGCTCTACACATACACAGGGTTTATTGGACAGGCACAGGCAAAGAAGTGAATTGCATTACAGCATTTAAGGGAACTCTGCTACCAGAGAATAGAAGGAGGCCAAACAGAAGGGCTGGCACACCAAAGGGAAGTAGCTTCCTGTCCCTGAGATCTGTGGGATTTAAAGGCTGTGACCTCTGTAGAGGGACTCTGTCAGAAATTCTGTGAGGTGCCTTAGAGAAAACACAATGTTATTTTTTATAAAGACTGAAGGCCTGGCCCTGAAAACACTAACTACTAGCTGTGATGTTGTTATTTACTACCTCTAGTAATCCCACTGACCTCAGAGGCACTACTCATGGTTAGTTAAGTATTACAGACCTGATGTTAAGCCCACTGAAGTCAATGAGAGTCTTTCCACTGGTTGAAGTGAGCTTTGGAATGGGCCTTATACTCAGTAGATCAGGCCCATAACTTTTTCCCTTTGAAAAAGAAAGCTTGTGGGAGCTGGGAGCGATGCCAATACATTCTGTGTAATGTATACACTGAGTTATGACATAAGTCAGAAGAAGTTATTTTAGTACTGCACATGGGACACATCTGGAATGATGCACACATGCCTTTCCAGCTAATGTCTATCTTATGCTATCCTCTGTTACATCGGAGCTAAAGGCAGACTGAGAACTTCGCTCTTGTCCCTGACTTGGGTTAGTAGAGTGGATGCTGTGGTTAGCACTCCCCCATCTGTTTCAATCTCCTTTGACCAATGTTATTGCACTTCTACATATAATAAAACAGATGGTATCTATGCTAAGAACTCACCCAATCACCATCCTTACAGTGCAGCTAATTTGTGTTCAGCAATTTATCTTTAGTTGTGAGGAATCAGTGAGAGAAGGGAGACTGTACAAATGGTGAATTATTTTGACCCCACGGCCACAGTTCTTCAAAGGTTGATTTGCCACTTGTACAACTCAGTACAAACTCCCCAATGCAACCCACACTCCCTAATGAATCAACACAATCACCACACAGCAATACAATTAGCGAACAAAACCCCAAATACACACAACCTCTTACTGCCACAGGCACCCCTCTCAACCATCTGTACCACATAAAATCCCCCAGCACAGCCCCCCCAGACACAAATCATTACATGCAACAGCCCTTTGTGTCCCAAATGTTTCCATTTTCTTTTCTAGATAACTTTAGAGATAAGGGGTTGTTGAACTCTGATGAATCTTGCCATTTATTATAAAGTCCTTCCCTTAAATAGCCAGTATTTTTCAAAAGCATTTCCTTTTTAAAGCACTGAGACATCTATCCGTGCTCAAGCTGCACATTGCTGGGTGCGATGCTTCTGCAGGGTATCCTGGGTTTCGAAGCACCTTGCCACCACCTGGCCTGAGCATGAGAATGTTATCTTTGCATGTTGTGGATCAGCTTCCTGAATACATTAGCCTATGGCAACACAAGGACTATATTCCAGGCCTTACCCTCGCTGTTCAGGTTAGCAATAGGCACACACCAGCAGCCCCTGTTCCACTGAATGCCCACAGAACTCCCAGATTCACTGTTCCCAAAGGATTAGTACACACCAGTGTACATGATTCAACCAGCCTACTTAGACAACACTCAGATATACAGATTGTGAAACCAAGAGTAAGTTTATCATCAAAGAAGAGAGTGAAGTGATAGAAAGCGAGAATTTTGAAAACAAATGGTTAGATATAAAAAAAATCATAACACATTTTCTAGAGCCTAAACTTAACTCACAAAGCATTTATTCCCTTATTGCCTATAAAAGAGTTCACCTCAAGTCCTTTTCCCAATGTTTTTTTTTTTTTTTTTACCAGATTGGCTGAGATCCCCCACCCCCTTTCATAAAATCAATCTTGCTAGAGGCTTGTTCTCACAGGTTGAAGGATAACTGGGGGGGTCATATGCACCCCAGATACAATTCCACAGTTAATTGTCTTATTCTTCAATGGGATAACCCCTGCAGTTTTGTTTTCTTCCTGCAGACCCCACAGTCTATTAAATTAGCATTTTGCTCAGGCTGTAAGTGAGCATCCATTGTGAACCATACAATGCTCAGTTTACACATGACCAGCCAGAGAGAGATAAGAGTCTCTTCACCCATACCTGACAGTAGTATGTGTATCGCCTTTTGGTGACCTGCCTTAACTCTCAGAACTGGAGAATATAGTTTTATCTATACACCTTCTCACATATTTTCTGTCCATATTTATCACAATGATTATGATGACCCATGTGACACATGCATTCAGTGGGGTCTTACATGACTCCTTTTGGTGAACCCAGGGGATCTCTGCATCCCTACATATTGCTATGCCTTCTGTCAGTTGGACCCAAGAGTTTCTTGGGTCGCACCTCCCCTCTTACACTGCTGCAGTAGTGTCAGCCACTGGCTGATCCGTAGATGTCGACTCAGAACCCCTGTTGCCTGAACTGTGAATCTGCCTCTACATTTTTACTACCTTTAATCTGAATAATTTACATATCGTGGTCTCAGAGGGCAATGCACCAACATAGCAGTTTGGAGTCGGTACCTTTTGTTTAGTGTAGCCATACCACCGGAGAATGGTCCATTAGGACCCTGAATTTCCTGTAAAATAAGTAAGGGCTTAGCTGCTAGGCTGCCCATAAAATCCCATAACATTCTTTTTTATGTGACAGAGCAATTCTGTTCGGTGGATGTCAGGTTTTTTTACTTACGAAAACAATGAGGGGAGTCTTGGTTTCTTCCCCTTTTTGCATTACTACCCCTCCTTGACCTGTGTCCAGTGCATCAGTGCACAGTTCCAACATTTTGTCAGATCTGGACTGGCCACAACAGACCTTCCCGACAGAATTTTCTTTACCTCATCAAAGCTTTTCTGACAAGCTGCCATCCTCACTCCCTTTATTCCGTTTTGTCTTTTTGCACAAGTCTGTGATAGCAGTGACAATGCAGCTGAAAGCAACTACAAATCTGGCATCATAGTTAGCCAAGCCTATAAAAGACCAGACTTGTGTTTTTTGCTTTGGGATGCAGGCCAAACAATGAATTCCACCTTTAAGGGATCCAGGGAAATCTGTCTCCTTCCTATCCAATGACCTAGAAAATAGACTGTGCCCAACCCTGTTTTACACTTGGACCCTTTTACTGTGAGCCCTGCATCTTTGAGTCTCTTCAACACAGTTCCCAAGTGGTTTTTATGATCTGACCAGGAATTGCTGAATATCATCAATGCGGGCCCATGAAAAGTCCTCCAACACAGTTAATACTGGATTAACGAGAGTCTGAAATGTGGCTCCTGGATTAATTAATCCAAAAGGAAACTGAAAAAGTCACAAATCAGTAATGAATGAGGGTTTTTATTCCTGCGCTTTGCTGTCTAATGGAATTTGCTAACATATTGTAAGTCTAGGGTGGTCAGGTACTTTGTCTTGCCTAGAGTATCTAATGTATCATCCGTTCTGGGCATAGAGTATGCATCGGGAACTGTGACAGCATTAAGCTTTCTGTAATCAACACAAAACATTATGGCTCCATCCCTTTTGGGAACCATAACACCTGGAGAAACCCAAGGACTGTTTGATCCTTTAAGTATCCCTATGTCCAGCATGCTTTTTATCTCCTTACGAATTTGTTCCTGCATTTTTCCAAACGATCTCATATGCTCTGCTCAGGGCAGGTTGTAGCCCCACAGCATTAATCTTATGGGCTATTTATGAGTTAAACCTGGTCTGCTGGAATATACCCATTGGTGACTGCACCACGCTCCTAACCTCTGCCTTTTCAGCTAGAAACTCTTCAGGCACCTCAATGTAGATATGATACACTATGCAGAGGACGATTTTCAGGCAGCACATCAGCCATAGTGTCACCTCACGAGAGAGCAATGACTTCTCAATTTGTGATACTCCTTTAGCCTGTTTACATCCAGTCTGTGGAGTAAGCTTGCTGCAGGGCCTTTGCGTATCGTAGGTAACAATATTAACCCTTTCCACAACCTCAAAAGGCCCCTCCTACAAGTTCTGCATTTTACAAGAAGGAACACCAGCACTAAATCTCCCACTTCAAATGATCACTTACAGGTACTGAAGTCATACCACTCTTTATGAGCTGCTTGGCTTTTTGTGAAGCTTTGCTGAACTATTCGCATCACAGTCTTTAAGTCTTCCCTAAATTTTTGCACGTATTCAGCTCCCTCTCTGGCCTGATCCACCCTTCCAGGAGTCTTGGATGAGATCAAGGGCCCTCTGACTATCTCCCATTAGGAAGGTTAAATGGGGTGAACCTGTGAACTCTTGCAGCACTTCCCAGTAAGCAAATGACAGACAGAGTAACATCACATGCAAGTCCCTCTCCCTTTCGTTTACAAATATTTTGAAGTTCCATTGAACCTTTCACTGAAACTGTTTGTCTCTGGATAACATGGGGCAGATTTTAATTGCTTACCCCCACACATCTTCCATAACTCAGTAAATAACAGGCATGAAATCTGACCCACAATTTGACAAGACCTCCTTTGGGAAACCTATTCCACTAAATATAGAAAACAGAGCCCCAGCCACTGTTTCAGCCTCTATTACAGCAACTGCCTCTGGGTGTCTGGTGACAAAGTCCACCGTGACTAATAAATATATTTCTTTCCCTTCTGGGGTTGGCAGGATAATAGTTTACTACTATTCTCTGCCAAAAAAGGAACAGAGGCTTCTCCTCCCACCTCAGCTGCCTCCCTCACCCCACAGTCCCTTTTGCTACAGGTTAATTACATCATTCCTAACAAACACAGCAACTGGCAAAGCCATAAGAGCTCCCACTTTTGAAGTACCCCTTAAGCTCTCTCACTCTAATTCAATGCAGGCTAAGGGCACAGGGTTTTAAACTGTCCTACAGCTAGAAGTTGTACCTCCTCCCCTGGGAGCATATCACTCTCCTGAGGCACGTCTCTTCTGTCTGGGGAACTCTGAGCATGAGTGTCCCACCAGCTCTGGCACACTTTACCATTTACCTTTTTATTTAAAAAAAACAACAAAACAAAAACACAAAACAAAACTCTGTCTATCTCCAGGTGGTCAGGCCTGACAAAATTAACCAGAACTCCCTCGACCATCACTTGACTTGAGGGTAACTGCATTAACATGACCAGATGAAGGAGTGAATTTGGAGCCCTCGGACTTGGGGCATTGCCTTTTCATGTGACCAAGGGACCCACATGAGTAACTATAAGCAGGGCCGGAATGAGCTCTTCCCAGATGTCTAGTGATGCAGTGGGAGGAAAGCCTTCAGGAGCAGACCACACTTGCACAGACACCCCTGTTCTGCCTAGGCGTTCAGCAGACAGATTGTTAGGACCATAACAAGGGCCGTCATGATCACGGGTCAGGCTGGGAGTAGCAGAAGGGTTCTTAACTAGGTTCCTGGCCACAGTCAATACCAATCGTCAGAGTCCAGTTTCAAGTTCCAGGTCAGAAGGCAAAATCCAAATTAGGCTGAGGTCAAGGTCAAGAGTTCAGGGGCAGAAATGGTCATGGCAGCTACAGGAGAACCACACTGTTGCTTGGAAGGCCCGTTGGGTTTATATAGGGTGGGGAGCCAATCAGGAGCCCGGAGGCTGCTGCCTGTCAGACCCCATGAGGCAGGACTTCCCATGGACGGTGTCCACAGTGGGCCATGGGCAGTGGAGTACAGTGGTTACAGCTGCTGCTGGGTGGCAGCACCGAGAAGCTAGCTACTGGGCAGCTCTGCAGGCTCTGCTTTTATACCTGCAGAGCTCTGAACAATCGCTTTGGCAAAGCAGGCCTAATTTTGGCTGGTGTTGGGTTTTGAAAGGCAGCTAATGAAATGTTGTTGTTCTTGTTGGGTGAGTAACGAGCCGCAGAACTGTACTTAGCATGCCCTGGCTGAGGGTACCCTAAACCTAGCCTCGCTTGCCAAGCGTTGGTAAGGATGCCAAATCCCCCCTGAAGGTGAGAGGTGGGGTCAGATGTTCCTACCTGCTGGTGTGGGACTCTGCCTAATGAGTCCCAGACGCCATTTGACCCTCCCGTCTCTGTTGTTTAAAGAGAGCTGATTGGACTCAGTGGAGAGTCCTTGTTTCCATTCAGGGGTACTAGAGCAGAAATCATTGAGGAGCAGGTCTACAGGCTAAGCCTTAGAGCTGGTCTGGGGATAGTGTTGCACCAAAAGACAACAAAAAGGCAGTAGCACAGAGGTTTCCCTGTTACCCTGTGAAATCACTAAGAGCTGGGCTAAGAGAGGAAATCTCTGAACATGGCATTGAAGATATGCCATTGAGCAGCTGAAGATATAAAGGCAACAGTGAGCCAGTTGAAGAGGTGGTAGCAATCTTGGTGGCATTACTCAACACTTGCCTCCCTCCCTCCCACCCCTCCTGGGCAGGTGTGAGAACTGGTCCCATGTGAATGCACTTCTGAACTCTGTGTCTTCGCTGGCTAAGAACAGCCACCAAAGAGGGGTGCAGCAGAGGGAAAGAGGGGTGCCATGTTAAAGGGATGTTAGCTTCTTGGACTTCCACACCGCAAGGTGGGCAACTCAGGTGAAAGATACTGCCCCATGCTCTGTGGGGTGGAGAGTTTACTTCTGTTCACATGCTTCTGAACTGTGGGGGTGGTGTTTTCCCCAGTTAATGTTGGCTTCCCTTTCAACAAACATTTTCTTTTGTTATACACAGACACAGTGCTTCTGAGTGGGGAATTATTGTTTCCTGCAGGGGCCAGATATCTGAGTGGGGGTTTGAGCCAGTTCTGTTTTGTTTGGTTAGCAGGAACCCCTAGATAGTGAACCAGCTCTTGCTGCTGACTCCACTTGGCAGAAGGGTTACATAGCACTTTCTTGGGCCTTCCTCTTAGGCTGGGGTCTGGATATTGAGAGGAGACCAGTACTGGGGATACAGGGACTTTGTTTCTGGGGGGAAAACTAACCCTGAATCCCTTTTTATGCCAGGTTTCTGTCCTTCCCTTTTAGGACTTGCACCGTCTGAACAGTCTTGCACGTATATAGAAGGCAGCTGCTTCCACTGACGTTAGAGTTCTTTCATACAGCCGCTTTCTCTGAAAGAGCTGCTCCTTAGCAAACAGCTTTGCTGGCTGCCCAGGAATTTCTGTCCCTTTGCTCTTTATCCATTTTCTCCAGATCAAATCTACCATTTCATACACACATTCCCCCTGACTTAGTTTATCGGTCTTTGTGGGGTTTCTGAATTTGAGGTGATATGGCTCTGGAGCAATCTGAGACCTTTTTAAACACAGGCTCCTTGAACTGAATATATTTCATAGTGGTATGGATGCAAGTGAGGCTAAGCACTCCCAGAGTTTTGCCAGTCAAGCTGGGGACTAGGGCAGTAATTCCCAGTTCATCAGGTATTTTTTGTATCATGAATATTCTTTCAAAGGCTAGATAGTCTTCAGTGCACTCAGTCTCTCTGTAAGGCAGACACAGCTTGTCCCAGCTGTGGGATCCCTGGAGAGGAGGGATCCATTTTTGTAAGTATGGTATGCTCAGAGCCTGCTGCCTTTTTTCCCCTCTAGGGTTTCTGCTTCTCGGGCTTTGCCCTTTCTGTCTTCTAGCTCTAGTGATCTTTGGTGGGCTGCTTGGTCTCTCTCATCCTCTGCCCCCTTTTCTGTGACCACTCACATCTGGTATTCTTGTTGCTTCTCTGTTTTAGCCATCTCCATCCTGTCCGTTCCGTACACAAGGCTGTTTCACTGTGAGCTGCGTCGGCTCGCATCTTCTCTTTGCTCCATGAGCAAAACAAGTCCCGGTTCCTTAATGGTTTTCTTTGCAGTGTCTGATTCCCAAGTGACACACTGCTCCTCCAACTGCTGCTTATTCAGTTTGGAGGATGTTTTTAGTCTATTCATTTGGCAGTTTCCTTTGATCAATTACCCAAAATAAACCAAGAGGAAAAAAAAACCCTGAAGCTTTACTTTTCCTGTTCCCAACCTTCTCACTTGTGAATCCCTCACTGTCTGTATTATCTGGCTAAACAGTAACCTGGGTTTATTTCTTGTCACCTACGTCATTCTGATGCTTCCCAGGGGCATTGAAGATTGTGAGGCATTTTTGCTACCACCGCCCTAAGTAATGCAGTCTTGTCTGTTTCCACTCTGGATCAACTCCCTGAATGCACCAGTCTCTGGTACCACACAAGCACTACTTCTCAGAATCAGAGATTAAGAAAAAAATCCACTGTTAATAGGCAGCGATGTTCATCTTGGAACTTGATTATTTTGTATTTTTAAACATTGAAAACAAGGTAGTTTTTAAAAAAATAAATTCTTAACTCCCTCTGTTTTGCAATGCTGGGCAGCATTTCAGTCTCTAGTGCACTTTGTCTGATCTGTCACACAGAGCTGTGCTGTCAGCAAAATCTAGATCTTTCAGCGTACTGCTGTTGAGCCGAGCATAGCCAATGCCCTATCCACCTACACTTTCTCATAATGACGTCAATGGTGATGCTAAACAGTAGAGGTCAGAGAGTGCAGATGTCTGGTTTCTGCTGTTCAATGCTCTCTTTGATGACTATTCTTCAGGTGCAAATCTGGTCGACACAAGATCTTCTGGGTCAAAGCCAACCTGCTCTTCCCTTAGCGTCACCTCAACCATTTCCTGTATAATATTTAAGATGATGCAGCAGAAAATGTTGCCTCTCACAGACAGAAGTGCAACACGTTGCCACTTATTGAAGTTTCCTATGTCACTTTTATTTGGTATTTGGACTATAATGCCCTTTTTTTCCATTGTTCTGGAGACTTCCTGCTCCCATGTTTTGTCGAAGATTTCAGTGATTTTATTGAGATCTGTTCAGCATCTCGTGAAAGTTGTCTGCCCATCACTCTTTGTTCTTTTTCTGTTGTTTAAGTCTTTCCTGTTTATCTTTCACAGGCCCCCTGGCTGGTGTAAACTTGCCAGTTAGTAAAGCACTTTAACAGCTCAGAAAGGTCTCATCTCCTCTTTCAGCAGATGTTTCAGCTTCTTTGGGGACATTATCCATGCACTTCCTTTTGTCTTCCCCCTCTGCTTTTTATTACTTTGTCTTTTGTTTTATACAGTTGTTTTTTTTGCTGCTTCTTTTTCTGGAGGTGTGTGTAAGCAGTTGATGTTTGCATTTTGGCTTGTTTCCTTTTTTTACACCGTTCCACGCATCCTCACTTATCCAAACTTCAGATTTGCTCGTCTGGAAACCAGCCACAGTTGTTGTGCCAATTATGACATGCAAAACAAATCAACGTTGATGTGTCATGGCTGTTTCTGCATTTTTTATATGCTAGGAGGTTTTTTTTAGTAAGTTTCCTGTCTGTGCAAAAAACACTCAAATATTTCATTAGTTTTTCAAAATGTTCTAACTACCAACCAAACCATATTTAGCCTAGCAGGTATGAAAAGCGGGAGTTAAAGTATAGTCAACTTAAAAACTTTTTAAAAATAAATAAATCACAAGTCACTAGCAACAGGGGGCAGCATCACACAACATTCACTTTTACTGTCACAAACAGACCTCCTGCACAGTGTCAAAGTTCAGCACGGTCACTGATAAAAATCAAGGACATGTACAAATTTAAAAGCTTTGATTTTTAAGATGCCTGGTGCTTTGAAAGAGTCAATGAATGACTACAAGGAATGCTGCCATGGTCAGTGGTCTTCAAGAAAGGCTTTGCTCTGATCATCAAAGCCAACTCACAGAAACTTTTCTGTCAGGAGAAGAAAGAGGCTTCTGTTCCAAGCCAAAATTCCAGAGCCACACACCCGGAGCTCTGGAGAACTCTGGACCCAATTCTGAGCCTCTACCCTAAACTATATCTATCTAACAGGCAGAACCAAAATCAACCCCAAATGCAAAGGAAACATCACGGGAAGCTCAGATCTGAAATACATGGCACAGGACCAACTCTAGTTAAAAGTTTAAAAGGGCTCGTTTTTCCTTGTTGTTGTTTAAAGGTAGCACCAAGAGACAGATACTTACCAGCCCCAATGCAGGCACTTATGGAATTGAGGTACTTTTTTGTCTTTTTGCTCTTTTCTCTTTTCCCTTTGTAGCCCCTATAACCTCTCTGCCAGGCAGCAGCAAAAAAGGGTCAGGTTCACTTATCTAGGGGTTCTTCTGAAATCTTGACCTCCCACCAGTTCAAACCCCCATCCAGAAGCCTAGGAAAACTTGATCTACCCTAGGTGCCCTTGAGGTAGTACTTCCCTGCTCACAAGCACTGAGTCCAGGGGTTTACATCAAAGAGAACTCTTTGGCGTGGGGGCAGCAGAACAAACTTGGGAACACTAGCAATTATCAACCAACCAACAATACCTAGGCAAGACACCCACCCCCAATGGCATCTTGACAAGTCTTAACTTCAGTTTTCCTATCATGGCTGTGAGTGGCTAACAAGACAGTGCATTCTAGCATTAGCAACTTCCCTCCTCTCCTGATCTTCTCTCAGTTTGTTATCCAGGACTGGCAGTGTTCAAAAAATTCACACAGGCCTGTATCCAACCTGTAAGTGAAGCGTTGCCTGGGCAGCTCCAAGGACTCTACCACCTCTCCCGGCTGACAGGTTTATAGCATTGGTGCTGTGTAGGGAAACCCTCACCAGAGTCTCTCAGCTAGAGTTACTGCTTACTGTCACTTCAGCCTAAGCTACCTCAGCTCTGTGCTGACTATTCAGATAGGAATCAGGTCAGGTCCACGCTATAAATGTACATTGGTATAACGACACCCCTCAGAAGTATGAAAAGTGTTTATACTGACCTAACTTCTGGTGTAGACAGCGCTACATCAATGGGAGGGCTTCTCGAGAGGTGGCTTGACATAGTAGTGTCTTCACAGAAGCAGTACAGCTGCATCGCTATCGCGTTTTAAGTGTAGACCCACCCTTAGTGACTCCTTTCCCCACCAACAAGGCACTGTCATCAGAAAATACACATTCCTCCTCCCTCCCTGCCCCAACTTCATCCAGGCTCCTCTAGCCAACCATACCAGGCAACTTGACCCCTCACCCAAGGAACACTGGGGGGCAGTTCTCTTACTCTTTTGTTACCCAACAGGGATGATAATGTTTTATTATGTTCAAACTTAAAAACAGTTGAATTTTGACCCAAATGCCCCAAAATGTCACTTAGAAATATAAATGAGGCCTGGCCCATTCCATTGTTCTCCCTGCTGAGCAGCAGATGCCAGCAGAGAGCTCCCTTCCCTAAAGAGCGTACAGAGCTTCCAATCTGGAGTTCTCAAGCAGCTTTGGGCTGCCTCCTTCTCTCTGTTCACTAACAGGTGTCCACTTTCTAGAGAACAGCGCCACAGGACTTACTCCCCTATGCAAGGGTCAGCGACAACTGCAGCCCTTCTCATACACACCTTCTCATACACACCTGAGGAATTCAGTGCTTGGTTAACCCACTGCGCGTGATAAAGTAACACAAAGGCACAATGGAACCAAAAAAATAGTGGCAAAAAGAAAACATTAATCTCTGTTTTAAATAAATTGCTGGGAATAAAAAGGCTATGATCCTAAAGCATACTCTCATGATTTAAGAATAAAGACATTTATAGGGCATTATAACAAAGAATGAGACACCTGTAGAAGCTGTGACAGTTTTACACTTCAAGGAGCAGATAACATTTTGAAAGCTTTTGGTTTTCTTACAAGTTTAATGTTAAGCACCTGTGCCAGTGTTTGCTGGATGTGGACCCTGAACAAGATCCAACTATCTTTCCAATCCACACTCTTCCCACAGCACAGCTAAAAATGTCATGTTTCCAGCACCTCCCAAGGTTGCAGTGGGAATAAAGAAGTTTGCTGAAACTACAAAGTCCTTCTCTAGTATTTGTCAATTTTAAACAGTCACTACGGGCCTTTTATTACAGACCATCCCTTTTATTATGGACCACTGATTATAAACAATCAAATCAGAGAAATGTAAGGCTAAAAGGACCTTGAGAGCTCATTTAGTCCACCCCACCATCTCGCACTGAGGTGTACCTAGACCATCCCGACAGGCCTTTGTTGAACCTGTTCTTAAAAACCTCCAGTGATGGGGAATCCACAAACTTCCCTTTGTAACCTATTTCAGTACTTAGACTTTCTAATTATAAGGCTGAATCCCTGCTGCAACTCTTTCTACGGACTTCCACTGTTCCAACATCTTTCTATAGGCACATCAAACATAATTTGCCAACTGATATTGCAAAGCCATTCAGTGATTTCAAAGGCAATCTACAGAAAGTTAATGGACAGAAGTTAAAGTACAATTCTGGTCTGACACATAATTAATTATATCTAGCACTGTGCAGCCCTGTGTTTATTGTTTCTCAATAACTTCCATATCAAGTTTGCTCCGTATACAAGTAAAAGGATGTCAGGTAGCATTTTCAAAAACACTTCCGTGAGTTAGGGATCTAACTCCTATTGATTTTCAATGGGAACTTAGATGCCTATCTGACAATGAGTCTTTGAAAATCTCCCCCATTATATTTTGTAACAGCTACACCTGCAAACTCAGTCTGGGAGCTGAAAGTCAAGCTGGGCTATTTATGGTCAGTGCATCAATACCAACACGAAGGATCCTGCTAATGGAATTTGGCCTAATATTTTCAAACCTTCATTCCTAAAAGTTAGGGTCCTAAATCTGTGTTGAGGTGCCTCCATAAAAGTGGCCTTATTTGGGTTCTGATCCTGCCCCCATTGAAAGCAACAGCAAAACTCTCAGGGCATGTCTACACTGCCTCTGGAAATGAGCCTCTCAGCCCAGATCCACGGACGTGTATTAGCAGGGCCCACCATAGCTCTCTAAAAATAGCTGTGTAGATGTTGCTTTGATGTTGCAGCTTGGGCTGCAGCTGGTGTTCTCAAGGCCCCCCCATCACTCCCCCCCAGTTGCAATGTCTACACAGCCATTTTTAGAAAGCTAGCACTAGCCTGTGGACCTGGGCTGGGAAGCCCAACAGCAGTGTAGACATGCCCTCATTGACTTACTGGGGTGGGACCAGCCCATTTCAGAAGAGCCAAGCATGCACAAATCCTGTTGAAGTTAATGGGAGCTATAAATGATCAAGGTCAAGCCCTAATTTTACAAGCTGCTTTGTACTGGCACCCCGATATTTAGCAGCCTAATTTAGGCAGCCAGTTTTGAAAATATTGCCTCAGAATACACAATGGGAACAGAGCTGTTACATGCAAAGGTGCTGTTTAACACAACCGCTTCTCTGACCTTTACTGCACTTTAAAGTTCAGTCTTGTTGCTTATATCATGTAATATTTTTTTTAAAAAGCTACTTGATACTTGCACAAAAACACCCAAACCACTCTCAGCTTAAATGGATAGAAGCCAGGAACGTTTCTCTTACGTATAGCATTTTTCAGCAGTTATGTAGAGTGTTATGCCACTGAGAAGGGCAAATAAGTTCAGACTGGTTCGTTTTATGGCATCTATGGAAGCCATACTATAAAATACTGTGTGTCATTTTTAAGTGCAGGCTTTGAGCTGAAAAACAAACAGGCAAATCCCTGTGCCTCTGTAAAGACTAGTTTCATTTGACACCTGCGTGGTTGATAGTGCTGGCTCAGGGCCTATAGCATCCCTCCAATGTCCTAGATTTTGTTAAATCAAATTCCTAAACTAGTCATGTCTTTGGAGTTGCCTGGCAGTGACATTACACATCAAGTGACCTAATGTCAGAATCCATTCGCACTGTAGCTACACAAGCACTCTCTGTTGTTTTTTGTCCTCATTTTTTTTTCTTCCTCCCAGAAGTAAATTATATTATCACAATATTCAAATAAATTGTAGTACTTGCAGTGTTCAGTGTGAAGTAATATGTGGCAAGAAACTCATGAGGCTGCATCCTGTGTATGACAGCAGCTCAGGTGTACAAAATCTCCCTCTAAATATGCATTTTCTCCTTCTGTCCCTCATACCATCAGCTTATTAAATACAGGCCCAGATTCTGAACTCATCTATACTAGTGAAAACAGGAGTAATTCCAACGCAGTGAATGGAATTATTCCTGATTTACACCAGCGTAACTATAATCAGAACCTGGCTCTAAAAATTTTTTATTCTGATGTTGTCATTTATCTATTCTCTTGACTATTTCAAACAATAAACCAATATTACTTAATCAGTTAAGAAAAATCTGAGGCCTTGGTCCTGTAATGATTAAAGCGTGTCCATAGCTTTATGCATATGAGTGGCCCGGCTGAGGTCAGTAGTGTTACTCATTTGCATAAAATTACACACGTGCAGAAGTCTTTGTTGGGTGTGGATGCAATTCACAATGCATTTCCTTTCAAACTGAGAAAACCTCCCTTTTTATATTCTCACATATTCATGTAGCACATATGACCTTAATGTATGACAGCTTGTCTCTTTTGTGAGTTCCACCTATTTAATGAAAGATAGGGTAAACGCTTACAAAAGCCACCATCTATTTGCAATTTTATTTTTAAACGCCTGTTGGCTTCCTAATGTTCACCAAGACACTAGGAAGAGGTGTATCAACTATCATCAAACCCCCTGAGCTGAATGTCTTATTTACTGCATTTAAAAGGTACAATTTTCTACAAACTGTAGGCTGTCTTTGTGGTTTCAATGCTTGCTTAAACAAACATCATGTTCTCTGTACAATATGTAGCTGCTTGCATAACTTGGCATTCCGTTGTGCCTCAACATCCTCCCACACGCCGTATATAACAGTTGTACATCCCTCTGGAGATTTCGGGCCCGATCCAAAGTTCACCACAGTCAATTGGAGTATTTACATTGACTTCAGTGAGCTTTGGCTTTGGTCCATGGAGTTTGGCACGAGCATGGGTTCTAGAGGGAGCCTCTTGCAGCTGAAAGCAAGACTTCACAAGCAGCTGCTACGAAGGAAAGAGAGAGAACATTCACAGTAACCAGCTTCAGAAGCCTGCAGGTTCATCACGCATGGTAGGGATCTGAGAAAACAGAGTAGATATCCTATCAAAACTGTACATAGAGGGTCAAGACACGGCACCCCTTCATGGCTGTAGGAGGCTCAAAATGTATCAGAAATAGTGTGTTCCAACCCCAGGCAGGTGAGTCCACTCTCTCCAGTGAAGTCAGGAAGGGACAGCTGAGGTGGCCTCAGTTGTAGGAAGTCTATAACAGAAAGAGGGATGGCAGAGGAAGGGTGGTCCAGAGGTTAGGAAACCAGTGTGGGTCTCGTGAAACCTGGGTTCAACTCTCTGCTCGACCACAGTGAATTTGTGCAACTCGTTTTGGCTTTGTGCCTCTGGTCCCCATCTGCAAAATAGGGATAATAGACACTTCCGTCATAGTGAGGAGAAATGTGTTCAAGATTGTGATGTGCTCTGATGCTATGGTGATGGGGGACACATAAGTACCTATGACGCATACTTCAGTACAGCTGAGTGCCACAGGATCTGTCAGGGCTTAAAGTGGAGAAATGATACCAGCAACCAACTTGCCATGTCTTCTCTGCAAGAAGTTCCCATTCTGTCCCTTCTTACCTCTATTAGTGATGACTGCTGCTGCTTCTCTTTCCTCCCGCCCTCTCAGTTCTCCCTTGGGAGCTGCTGTTTGCCTTCTTGTGAGCCCTGAGGTAAAACTAGTAGAAAAAACATCTGGACAGTCACAGCCTGACAGAACTCCATGAAAGAAGGGAAGACAGCCCCATTTCTTGGCATATTTAAAAATAGAATGCACATAGCTTAGGTCAGAGCTGCAAGGAATAATTCTGCAATGGTCTTCTGGAGGACAGAGTAGATAGCCAGACAGGTCGTCTTCATCTGTACTACTGGATAAATACATTTGCTGGATGTTTCCAATACAACTATCAGCAGCAAAACAATTTAACCATGATGGTATTAAATTGTGATCATTAGGTTTCTGAGTTAATATTAAAATTAGATGAATGGAGGACGTGATGTTTGTTTCAAGTTGTCTGCAGTCTGATGAAGCTGACACTACAGTGGGCCGCACTCAACAGGTCATCCTTACAATTGCAAAACCTAGAGTTATTCAGAATATTGATAACCAGTAGAAATTAGATATCAGCCATCCTAAAATAACATGGGCAATTTGCCTGTACTAATGATAATATATTATTGTCATTGCTGGATAGTAATGTCTAATAAGATATCTTAGAAACCTTGGGCTACGCGCTCTTTTCATACAAGTCTACAGTCCAGTGAGAGTTAAGGAAAATATTTTCAGTGCCTTCATCTTTGAAAAAAAATTCCCAGCTAAGCCAGAAGGGAGAAATACTGTTTCCAGCCAATTAGGGGATAAAATCAACTGGATTTATATTCACATGGAGCCTGGGACTGATCATAGACTGCCGCCACAAGGCAGGCAAAACCATAACTCTTTGATAAGAGATCTATAAGAAGCACAAATGATATACAACAACCACAGAAGCACATATAGTAATGCTGAATAAAACAGTAAAAGCTTTTTAATGAAGACTTTACTAGCAAACTGGTGTTACACCATATAACTAACAAACATCATTTTATTAATGGCACTTTTGTCACATTAGATATTAGCAGTTTTGGTATGTAAATAGGAGAAAAGCACAGTGTTTTGTCTTTGTTTTTGGTTTGTTTTTTATTTTTTCTACAATATCTGGTAGATGAGCAGGATAAAAAAGTCTTACCACGTTACCCTTAAATTCAGGTGACCCAGTGATCTGATAATTCTAGAGACACAAGCCAGTCAAGGAAGAAAACATAATTTTGTTATAAATACTATTGTATTCTTTCAGAAACCTATTCTGCATATTTTCCTACCAGAACAGATCAGTTTCATTCTGCAATGTTTAAAATAGTTTTGAGACAATCTTATCCCATTTAGAGAAATATTTTGGGGGTAAAGCAGGGATACAGGTCCATTTAACAAAACCCAGCTAGCTTGGGACCTGATCCTGCAAGCTGCTAAGCACCTCTTGCAAGCTGAGGCCATTTAGCTCATCACAGGATGTGCTCTGCAGCATCCTGAGCTATGTTCTTGCTAACAAATAATAAAGGGCCCTTCAGCTTCCACTGAAGTCAACAGCAAAACTCCATTGACTTTAATGGGGCTTGAATCAGTCCTTCGATTTGTATCTATTTGTTCTTATTCCAAATTGGTAAAATATTGTTTTAAAAGCTAATTATTTCTGACTTCTTAGATTTAAAAAAAAAGTTTTAAATATGCCGTAACATAAATGAAGGAGACTCTTTTTAAACAGAATACTTTGGGGGTACGCTCTATGATTTAAAAAAGATACATCCCGCTTCACGGAACTAAAAAGTATAGCTTCTGCTAGCCTCTCCTTTAGACACTATCAAGTCAACATCATAAGATAAACATTTGACCTACTGTACCACAAAGCCTTCCCTCTGGATTCTACATATTGTTGATTTATATTTACAACCTTAGTGGAATTTTAAAACAAGTTAGTCAAATAAAAGTAAGCTTACGCAAAAAGAATGGCTGTTTGCTGTTTATTTTATGCAGAAGCAGTGAACCAGTACTGGGCACAGTAACACCATATTTACTTGGACAAAACTCCCCTGGGAAGACTCATTGAGAGTATTGACCAAGAAAAGATTGCATGGTGAGACCCATTATTCTCAAAGTCATGCTGCGACAAACAGGAAACTAGACAAGAGGTCTGTTAATCTCCGCCTCCATTAGAAACTAAGACGGAAAAGCTCACAGTTCCTAAATGGAACACAACAAAATAGGAAGCGAAAAAGACTTTGTACACAAGAGAGGATTAGAAAAGCAAAGAGGAGGAGGAACAAACTATAGATCAACTTCTGTTATAATTTACTCTTTTGCAGCCCCATTCACTTCAACCATGCTGCACTGTAGTTCTTGAGAGCATCCCAATAACTCATAACTGACTGCATCTGAGGCTGTGCTCCAGCAAGAATGAGATAAAGACCTTTAAATGATTGTTTAACACTATTGTGCAATAAAAATGTGAAATAACAGACCAAAGAGTTTATGTGCATTTCTGTTGCCTAGATTTTGTTGGGCTCTTTTCCAGTTGGAAAAGAGGAACAAACTTTTTTGAGCTTGTCACGCTGGCTGGATTTGTGTGTGTGTCTGAGGGGAGAGAGGCATTTATTATATTATTTAACATGTGTGACAAAATCATAATAATCCATGTGAGATATGCCATGCTAGGTAACTGTTAGAAAGGCTATAATGTGCTAAGTAAGAGGATAATGTTTATGTTCATGAGTTATATGTGTAATGGACGTTATGGATATGGTTGATACATCTATATTTCAAATTGTGCTGTGTCTGGGCAACACCCCTGACAGGATGGCTGCAGCACTAGCCTGCTTAATGGCCCATTAAGAAATTCACAGGTACAAGGGGCGCAGGGGAAGATGCCAGGCGTATACCTGATGCGTCACCAGACTTACTCATGTGACTCTAGACTCCCATTTTATTCCTGCAAAATTCCACAAGCAGCATGACAAAAGCCAAAGGACATAAAAGGCAGCTGCCCCACATCCATTTTGTCTTTAGTCTCCAGCCTGCCTCTAGATCAACTCATCTACAACTGAACTGAACTGAAGCTGTGAAACAAAGGATTGAGACCCATCCAGGTACTGGATGTACACCAAAGGGATTATACAAGCCTGCAAACTCCACAATTCTTCTAGAAACCTGCTAAATATGGACTTTCAAATCAATTGTATGTGTCTGATTGCTTTAATCCTTTAACATTTCTCTTATTGCTTGTTTCTTTCTTTTTTTAATAAACCTTTAGTTTTATTTACTAAAAGATTGGCTGGCAGCGTGGTATTTTGGGTAAAATCTAAATTTATATTGATCTGGTACTGTGGCTGACCCTTTTGGGTTAGAAGAAACCTTTTTGGTAAAGAACAGAGTTTTAAATAACTGGTCTCTTTACTGGACCTAGTGGCTGATTTGGAGCCAGAGACTGAAATGCAGTATATGGGGCTGTGTATATTTTTATTTGGGCTTCTTGATAACCAGTGTGGGGAATCAGAAGTATTGTTTGTGGCTGGTTGGGAAGTTTGACTTCAGTGTCACCCACCAGTGCTGGGAGAATCTGCTCTCCTTTTGCAGCCTGCCCTGACCTCAGCATTTTCAGGTGGCTGCCCTAGGCGCGGACGGGTCACAGAGCTCTCACTTTACAAATGACCACAGAAAACCTACAAGACCTATAGCTTATATGATAGTTTATTAATTAAATTGAGCTCTGGTGTTAAGGGAGGCAATACTCCCTTCAGCAGGGATGAATATTATAGTATACAAGTTCAATTTTATTCTCTAGGTTTTGGGGTTTACATCATGCATATGACACATCGTTTGATACTAGTGCTACAGCTCTCTGTTTACATGATATTTCAGCTATCATAAATAAAGCACTGCAAGCTCATCACGAGCTAATGGCCATTCTTTAATTTTACTCACAACGAAGAGTCAGTCAAAAACCTGAACACCGAGAGGTACAGAAGCCAGACAATGCTAATGGATTCAAGAACTTATTTTAGGGCTGGAACCAGAAGGCAAGAATTAGGGTTCAAGTAACTTTTCTACTGTCAGGAAGAGATGAGCAAAAGGAGAGGAAAGCTCGTTAAGTGTGCCCATAAATCTTTGGAAGGTGAAGAGCACAGGCTTCCCTGCCTACTCTCTTGGTTCCCAACACCATAGAAAGCCCCTCTGCATGAACTCTTCTGAGATGAAAGTTCTTCGGAGGGTTGTAATAATAAATAAAAAGACGAGGGTTCTCCCCAGGTTCCGTCAGCTCCAATCACATATAAATTGTGAACACAACCATGATCATTTCACAGTACAATGGCAAATCAGAGAAGAGGTATTGTACAGAATACTAATGAGAACCAATGGGGATGAAGAAGCCATATTAAGCATGATATTATAAGAATGCAACACTGCTGCTCACAGTACAGAGTACATGGTGATCATTTTCAAATGTATCTGCCCAAAGCTAGTCATCCAAATTGATATAGAGACACATAATAAATTAGCCTGATTTCAGAGGTGCTGAGCACACTCTGCTGCCACTGAAAATATGGATTTAGATATGTAATATTGTAAGTTTGCCTACACTTTACAGGACACTCAATTTCGGGTGAATATTTTCTTTTCTCACCTAAAAATGTTCATTCAACTATTACTGAGGAATTACAAACATAAGCATTAAATATTTAAATCTAAGAAAAAAGGAATCTTGTGTTATAATCTGATTTTGAGGTTAAATTAAGTGCTATGAAACTCTTAAATATTCCCTTGCATTAGTGGCTCAGCCGAAAAATAAAAGGAAAAACAATTTATAAAGCTTTCTTTTCATATACAACATTTTTATAAAGTCATTTCATATTTATATTCACTTCTCTGTAATAGAGTCTAGCTTTATCTGTATGAATTATACATTTTATTTGAACATTGTCCGTGTACAGGAGAAAAAAGGATTGTGTTTGCAATTTCACAGTTTTTAAAGCAGCTGCAAAATATGAAAGATTGTTCCAATTTTAAACAATTATTGTAATGGTCATGATAGTGTGGTGGCTCTGTTTATTGTAGAAAGACAGGATATCACCATCTTGAGAGAGAGGTATGGTTCAGTCTTTCTTAAGCATTTAACGGGGAGGAAGGAGGTCCCAGGCTTTCTCCCTTTATGTCCTGGGACAAATCATTTCTCGGTTTCTCTATATGTAAAATTAAACTAATTTTACTTAGCAAGGAATAATGGTTTTAGGTAAGATTACTACAGCATTTCCCTATAGTTAGAATAGGTCTTATCATTCCTCCTTGATCTATGACAAAAGGAAACTTCCATACACAGTTTCCTAGGTGCATGGAGAAGGAGGTCAGCTTAAACTCTCCGCTTAAACTTCAAAGTGCTTTCTTTGGGTCCAGGGATATGCCCCAGTGAATGGGAGAATAATTTAGAAGAATCTCTATTAGTGAAATCTTGAAGACATTTCCTCCTGACCTCATCCTGTAGGTGTGTTTCTATGGAAACAGTGGTGATAGACAAGGCCCCCTGATGTCTCAGTAGTCCCTTGAATATAGCTGTGCATATGTGCTGTCTCATTTGAGTTTGAGGAGAGACTCAAATACATTTATGTTGCACGGTAATCCCAATCACTTCAATGGGACTACTTGTGGAAAGAAGGGTTATTCAATACGAGAAAGCATATCAGAATTTGGCCTTTTAAGTAGGTGTCTATAAATTACATCTATTGTATTCAGAGAGAATGAAAGCCGTGTATAAATGGCATCATATTTAATTGGTGCTCCAATTGGTGCTCAATAGCTATTTTAATAATGTGTCTACCACACAGATATGAACATTCCATTGAGTCTTTCTGTAAACGACTCGCTGAATGAACATGTACATATTAATTATATACGTCTATTTATGTCACAAGATCTTTGAGGTTTACTAAATTCACACAAGATTTACAAGACCTTCGTTTTAGCTCATTGGGCAAATTTGTATTTGCATGAGATAGCTCAGTATTTCACACTAACTCTTATGAGACTGCCCCAGTAACTGATGATATTGTGAATTAGTGATCAGTGGGGCTGATCTTCAACTGGCATAAATTGTCTCTGCTCCAACCGAGCTTTGGCAGTATAGACCAAGTGACAGTCAGCTCCTCTGTCTTTTCATTCCATGTCAGTCGCTATGGGCCAGATGTGATACACATGTAGTAAAGTTCTATATAATGGCTGAAATCCTGGCCTCACTGAAGTCACTGTGAGTTTGCCATTGAGTTCCCTGTGGCCAGGATGTCACTCAGTGTGAGTAAAAACATCACCGTGTGTAGCCTGAACACATTTTAATCTAAGGCCATGTCTAGACTGACAGTGGCAAATTTGCTGCCGTCAAATCGATTTATTCGGATCAATTGAACGAAAGTGGAGACCAGCTCAATCGACCCGGAAATCGACACTATTAGCCCACTTCTGCCACGTGGAGTAACACTGCATTGACGGAAGCACATTTTCTGTCAGTGCAGTGAACTGAAGACACTGCCGTAAGTAGGTGTTAGGAAGTCGATGGGAGATACACAAGTTATTCTATGCAGCTTGCATATTTCCTGTCGACTGCCGCCAAATTTGGCAGCAAGCGTAGACAGATGATAAGATAATATACATTATAGTTATTATTTTAAAAATCTTATCAATAGCTTTAAGAAATTGTACAGCTCAAATATGTATGTAATTTTAAACATCTCAGCACTAGAAAAGAGGGAAAGAAGTTATTCAAATCTGGATCACAAATCAAGTTTAGAAAACAATATGAAAATTGCCTTTAAATGGCAGGCAAGTAATGGCATTCAAACTGCAACAGAAATTAATGTATTTCATGAATTAAAATGTCATATTCTATAAGGATATGCACAAAGCTCCTATTTTTCCCCATTGCATTCCATTCTTATTAGGGACTCCAGAGCTCTCTCTATTGCATTATGAAGCTAAATTCTGAGCCAATTCCATAATTGCCTGGAGGATACAGGGCAGTGGTAGCAGAATATTAACGACATCAAGGGACATGAAATACAAGAGCCATGCTGATATTAGCAAAATGCTAGTCATTTTCTGTAAAAGAACCCGTCATATTTCAATATTTAGCCCATCCTAACATTTAGAAGTTATAGTTAAAGAGAATTAACAAAAATAAAACAAATTAGCAAGTATTTGCAGAAGCATTGCCTTTCCTATACACTCCGGATAGGAGCCATAACGTCATATTAGCAACTTTTCTGGGACTTCACCTTACTTCTTTTAACTCCTTTCATTTGAAGCTGTACAAAACCCTAAATGCTCTTTTAGTGCCACATCACATAACATTATGCAGTATGGAAATTATATTCAAACCATTTTGCAGCAACCTATTTATTTTAGTTGCACAGTGTGTTATGGAGCTAGCAATATATTAGTGTGGTCTGATGAAGGTACTAGATGTATACAAGCATTCTTCTTCTGTGTTATTATGAGGAATAAGCAACTGTGATACAAAGTGACAAGTTAAAAGAATCCCCCAAATACAAGGCTTTTATATAGGGTTAATATAAGGATAGTATTGTCAGATGCATTTAAGATCTCCCTGCACTGATAAACATGAAGGAATTACGAGGAATTTTCATTGTGAGTCAGCCTAAAATATAGTCTTTTTGCCATGCTTAAAAAACAAGCAAACATACAATTTAACTTATGATGCTGCAAGCTTATACAATCTCAAAATCTTATCACATCTTTGACCGAGCCTGTGCAAATATCTAAGTGAGTGAAAATCATATTGCAAGAACAATGTGTGACGAGGACAATTCCTTAATATGAGCATAGTCAAAGCTATTAGTAGGTAAAAAAATACCAAAGATAGGTAGTTAATGTTTCGGGGTATTCTCACACTGAAGGACAAGCTTTCATTTCTTTAATTAAAAAATTACTGAATATAAACTGAACAGTACCAGAATGCCTACATTCTATAGCTATATGTATTTATGTTTTGTGAACAAGACTGTATACATTCAATTAATCTCACTACAAGAGATTTAAATATGGCACTCCAGTTATCACAGAGTTGAGAAGTAATTTAGATTCAGTAAAGTATATGTACATTTAAAATTTTTTTTCCCCACAATTCAACCACAAGAATTCCTGCTCGGTTTTAAAATGAGGAAGAGTCAGTTAAATATAATATTTTATTAATAATAGTGTCACATGTTAATTATGTGGCACATCTGTAGTTTTCAAGCATTTAATGCTTTGAAAATGCTGATAATCAAGGACACATTCAAGTGCATTGCTTCAATTTGAAGTGTACCGTACCATATTGGAGCTACTGAATATTTCAATGCTAATGCCAACATTGTGATTCTCTGATTTCAGCTCTCTAAAATGTTATCATTCTTCTGATACCAGGGATATCCAAACTTAGTGACCAGAACCACACTGACAAGTTACCAGGAGACTAAGAGCCACATACAGTATAGACAGAAGGTATACAGCGCAAAATTTTCAAACTTGGGCTCCTAAATCTGTACTTAGACCCCTAGATAAGAGGCTTGGTTTTCAAAGGTCATATTTTTAAAATGAAAAATTAATGCACACCTATAACATTTGTGTGCTCTTGTATTTTCCTTCATAGAACAATTGCTGCAAGTTTTTATAGGACTACCCATTTCTGGTAATGCACTGCCTTCCACAGAATGGGAACATATTTTTTTTCAGATGTATGCATTTTAATGTTGTCTGTTAGTTGTTTGAGTTCACCAACAATAAACACCTGAAGTTAATCAGCTTTCTCTTTGCTTGATGATTACAGGGAGGGAACAGCACTCTCCCAGAGATGCACTTTGGGCACCCTGAAATTACACGAAGGGGAGTTCACTAACATTCACATACCATGCCAACTGTATGGGAAGTCTTTACCAGACAGCAACTTCATTTCCTTCCTCTTTCTAAGTATTTTGATCAAATGGTTGAATGGCAAGGGAAGTTACTTTTAAGTAGGATACCATCCCAACAGATACAGCTGGATTGACAACTAAAGACCTGATCCTTGTCTTCAGCAGGATCAGTTCCTAAATGATAACATGCTGGTATATACTGCTCATTTCTTAGCATATGAACCACAGATACTATTGTTAACTGAAAGGGAAAGCACTTGAAAGGCAAAATAATCTAGTTAGACAAGGCAAGGTTTTGACCCTTGTGTTGTTTGGCTTTGCATTGGTTCCTCTATTTCTATTCACAGCTTCCAGTGAGGACATTTCCTTCTCAGGAGTCTAATTCCTCCATCACTTCCATGACAATAGTTCGCGGGCCAGTCAGAATGAGATTGCTCACTGTCCTGTAGTCCACATGTAGAACGTTGAGTCCATTCACAGAAACCACAAATTGACAAACCTAAAGAGAAAAGAGAAGGGATGTATTACAACTGCGGTGGACTTAGGCTTCTCTCTGTGGTACAAGGTGCTGCAATGCTGACACTATATTCTGCTCAATTAGTTCATTTCTCCAACGAAACTAAATTCATACATTTTTTCACATCTGATGATACCATGCCAACAAATAACTAATCAATGCATAATAATAATAATAATAAATAACTCACTGAAAGAGTTCAAATACACCTACATGCAAAAAGTTAAATTCCCTGTTTTACTCACTTGCTTCCTTTATATAAGAAATGATGAAAAGGGATAGGTAATGAGGCAGGCTCCTGACTGATTACACTAGACAACAAAGATTTTGCTTCCTGAATACTTTTGTGTGTATCTTATGGATTTTGGGCTGCTGATTACGAAAATCACCATGAAATTTCCCTATCACGTATCGTTTTTTTGAAATCGCCTATATTTGCTATTTCAATTCATAATTTAAGTCTATTAAAATGTTGCCTACAACGTAAGCTGAAAAGTTTTCTATCTTGTGTCCAAGCATGCCTGGGCATACAGTGACACTTCACCTAGTGCAGGCCACACAACATGCAGTGGGAATGCTAAGGCTTAGGCAGGGTGGATGCTGGCAGGACAGGTTTTAGAAAGGCTACAAAAGCATTTTTCACACACTGTTCTATGCATTGCATTTATATCAGTTTGCATTCATGTTGATGCACATGCTCTATGCGCACAGCATATTGTGTGTGCTCACAATAATAAAGCAATTGTATTTTCAGGCAGATTCGTGATAGCAAAATGTCTCGCCAATGTCGCAACAGCCGCAATATGCTCTGTTACGTTTGTGGCGAATAGACGTTTAAACCTCCAAGAGGGAGCATGACTGCACGTATTAAGAAAGCGTATGAGCTCTACTTTGGCTGTAAAATTGGTGATCAGGACAAAGCCTGGGCTCCTCACATTTGTTGCACAACATGCGCTGTCGATCTTAGAGCTTGGCTCAGAGGTACTTGGAAGTCAATGCCATTCGCTGTTCCAATGATATGGTGAGAGCAGAAGGTCAGACAGACTGTCTGACCAATATGTCTGGGTTCTCTGCTAAAAACAAGAAATCCATTGAATATCCCAATCTCCCTTCAGCCATGAGACCTGTGCTGCATGACAACAGTCTTCCAGTACCAAAGACACCAGAGACATGGAGCCAAGAGGAGGCAGACAAAGATGCCATGATGCACGAGCCAGGAATGCAAAACGACACTGATCTAGATTTTGAACCATTTACGTCGAGTGAGCCTCATCTGATAACTCAATCTGAGGTAAGTGACCTGGTCAGGGACTTCGGTTTGTTAAAGGCAAAAGCAGAATTACTGGGTTCAAGACTGCAAGGATGGGGTCTGCCATCACCAGGCATGAAAATTTCTGTCTTTCGCAGCCGCCAAGAAGATTTGACACAATTCTTTGGTCAGGCTGATAATCTGTGTTTCTGCACTGACATTGATGGGCTGTTCACTGCTTTGGGTTGCCAGAAAGACCCACAACAATGGCCTCTTTTTATTGATTCATCAATGTTAAGCCTGAAAGCTGTGTTGTTACACAACGGCAATGTCCACCCTTCAATACCAATCGGCCATGCAGTACACATGAAAGAAACCTACGGAAATATGGAAGTTTTGTTGAAACACATACAGTACAGCAACTACAACTGGAACATCTGTGGTGATCTGAAAGTAGTCGTGCTGCTATTAGGAATGCAGCTCGGATACATCAAACTGTTGTTTCATTTGTTAATGGGACAGCCGTGCTAAAGAGTCTCATTACATTAAAAAGGACTGGACACTCCATAAGCAATTGGTTCCAGGGCAGAAAAGTGTGGCACATAAACCCCTTGTAGACCCGACAAAGATATTTTTGCCTCCTTTTCACATAAAACTCAGACTGATGAAAAATTTTGTGAAAGCGATGAACAAGAAAGGTAAAGGATTTCGATTTTTGAGACAGATGTTTCCCAGAATAACTGATGCCAAGATTAAGGAAGGCATTTTTGTTGGTTCACAAATCAAACAGGCAGTTCGAAGAATTTCTAGTAGGACCAGAGGAAAAAAAAAAAAAAAAGATCGCATGGAAGTCATTCAAGGATGTTGTTGAAAATTCTCTTGGCAACTACAGAGCACCAAACTACGTGCAGCTGGTTGACAACATGCTTCAAGAATACAAAACCATAAAGTGCAACATGTCACTAAAGATTCATTTTCTGCATTCACATTTAAATTTCTTCCCTGCAAATCTTGGTGCAGTCAGTGACGAGCATGGTGAAAGGATTCATCAGGACATTGCGATCATGGAAAAACGGTATCAGGGAAACAGGAATCCATCAATGCTGGCTGATTATTGTTGGACACTTAAACGAGAAGCCACAGACACTGAGTACACATGAAAATCATCAACAAAACATTTTTAGCTCAGTTGAACTATTGCAAAGCGTGAGAACCGTTATGCGATTAAACGCATTACAGTCAATATAAGTCAATTTCTTGTTTCTCCAAATTCCTACTTGATACAAGGAGTCTGAAATTATATTTGTCTTCAGCTTCAAGCGTTCTAGCATAATCTAAAAAAATTTCTGAGGAAGCAACATTTTTGAAAAAATTTGTTGTCCAGTGTTTCAACCAGATGCTAAGTGCCTAAGAACCTGATCCAAGGCTCATTGAGTTTTTCCATTGACTTCTGTGGGCATTAGATCAGGCCCTACACTGGAGAGTCGAAGAAGAAATAACAGGATAGCAGCAATCAGCTCAATTATGGTAACTATGGAGACTTAGGTATTTAGACACTATGGTGATGGTGTGAGATACTGAACCTGACCAGAACTGGCCAAGGAAAACCAGAATGACAAGACTATAATGCTTAATGCTTCTCCCTGACTGGGCCTTTTTGTCTGTTTGTAAGAATGCTTGTTTTTTTTGGTACGAAAACAGTTATACTTTAAAGCTTTCTCAAAGCTGAGAAAATTCTCCCCATAAAAGACTCAACTGTTGGATTATGCTTGGTGATGTTACAGCTGTACACTGACATAACACCTTTATCCAGAAAAATCCCAAAGCACTTAACAGACCAGAGCTACATCTGATACATGTAAGAGTTCTATATTTCTGAAGGATTCCACCATGTGAAGGTTAATTTCCAAGTACAGATGTCAGGAATATCACTGGAAACAGCAGGTACTTCCAAAACTGTGGAATTTTTAACTACTCCCACTGTATCATTCATTTTTTCATATAATACCATGATTCACATGGTGCTTTACAAATATATAGGACAATAAGGCTCTGGCCCCAAACAGTCTAAAGCTCTGATTAATGCTGCTGAAATCAAAAGCACTAACAGTAGTCAAATTAAACACATTCATAGATGTTTGCTAAAGGGCATAGGATCATGGCCCAAAGGTGAAATCCTGACCCCACTGAAGTCAATAGCAAGGATTTTACCCTACGAGTCCAATTTTGTGAGATGCTAAGTGCCTATAATTAACAGGACTTAAAATCACTTAGCACTAGAGCTGGTCAAAAAGTGCCAGGTATTTTTTTTCCAGGAAATTTTTTTAAAAACTCATTTTCCAAAAAAAACCAAAAAAAAAAACCCTGAAAACATTTCAGATATTCATTGAAAAACTGACCACCATGAGGAAATGAAACATTTTCCATTTCAAAATTTATTTTATTTTATTTAAAAATGAAATGAAAAGTTTATGAAAAAGTGCTACTTTCTGTCAAAAATTGTTTGGATGAAAAATATTTGACTAGCTGTACTTAGCACTTAAAAGAGCTAGATGGAATCATAAGGAAAGGAGGAGGCCATGTCATGCACACTAAAAAGGCCAGTGGAAGAAAAAGACAATGTTATTCATTTCCCAGGGAAATGCAGTCATCTCTGAGTCTAATCGAAGTATTCTATGCTATAAAAGTCACAATGTTTGTAGGTTTTGTATCTGTGTTTTTTAAAGGAATTGCATTAACACAAAGATCTTGTACCAGTATAAATACGTCAGTTAGGGATGTGATTTTAACCAAAACAATTATAACAGTACAACCGCTAATGTGTATGTAGTTCTACCAGTATAAAGGTGCCTTATAGCTGAATATGTTATTTCCTTTTCCATATGGGAACAAGCTACAACCTACATAAGCACTTTTATACTGGTTTAACTGCATCCACACTGGGGGGGTTGTACTACTTTAACTATACCAGCATAGTACAGACCAGTACCGCACAAAGTGGTCTACACACATTTAGTTCATGGCGATCTACTCCGTACTAGCCTGCTGAGCATTCACTGTCCTTGGGGAATCCTGCTGACACGTACTAACAATTCATTAGTGTGCTTTAATCTAATCCTATTTCAACCAAGGGTCTTTCAAAGTGCACTAACTAACTGTTAGTGTGTGTCAAAGGGTTCACAGGAACAGTTAGTACACGGCAGGCTAGTGGAGGTAGATTCATACTCCAGCTTGCCCCAAATTAAATGTTCATGCACACAAGCCCTTATCAGTTTAAGAAACTTGGTTAAAAAGGATAACGCATCAGCCCACCCGCAGCTCCTCCTTAACTAGCATTTCAGAGTGTTTACAATACAGATTGTGACTTTGTCTAAAGATGAAAAAGTGATCTCTCAACTCCCCAAAGTATTTTCTAATGCCTTCTATGATTTTCCAAGACTGTATCCAGTTTTACTGGATTATAGTTCTGGCTTCAGTATACTATTCTTGTTGATTTAAAACAGAGCTACAGAAATAATATGGTCTCTGTGGGTTAATGCAATCTTTGGAGGCTGGAGAGCTGACACTTGTTTTACTGCTGTATATTCTAAAGTACAGCTTATCGGTAAGATTTATTCATTTCAAAATATTTCCTGTGCAATGTAGTCTTAAAATGCAAATATGCATGAAATGGAAATGAAATATGGTATGGTTTAGTCGTCTTACTTACTGTTAGTCCTGCACACAAATAGCTAATATGCTGCATTGTCTTGATGAGAGTTACGAAATGAAAGAGACAGGGCATTCCTTGAGTATCTAACTCATACTTATATTCTGAATCGCTTTAGGGAGACTAGGTTACAAATGAACGATGATTTAATATAACAAAAAATAATCATATCTTCAACTTGTAACTACAGCTGTTAGATGACCGTAACATAAACATGCAAAATTCTTTCAGTTTCCAGAGATTAATTAATATGATGGATAATAAGATTAAGTTAAAATTCCTCAGAGGACCTTTTATTCCTCATTTCCTCATATAGATCTTTAGAGCACCTGACATGAGACAAGATTTCAGTGTCACCCTTTCTGGAACTTCAAGGAATGACTGTATACAGAACAAAGAACCACCATTTTATTAGCATGAATGTGTAGCCCATGGAGGAATTATAATATCTAAGTAGTAAAGTGTAAATTTTTGTAACACAATAGTGAAAAATGAAGTAACAAAATAGTGAAAATGCTCCCTCTTCCATCATTTAAAAATTCTTTTAGTTTACAAGTGTGGGGTGTTACCAGGGACAAACTGCAGAGTTATGTAGTATCCTGCTAATTCAAAGTTACCATTTTAGGTTTGCTTTGCTGAGGTGTGAATCTCCATGAACAATTTTAAAACATTACTATATTTTGTATTCAAATGCAAAGTCATTATCATAATAAAAATAACATTAATTAAGTAGTGCCAGGAGGATTCAATTGGAACTTGCTGCTATTCAAATACAAATAAGAAATAGTCCCACTCCCAAAGATTTTATAGTTCTTTGACTTTGAACCTGAAATTGGACCTATGTTGGCAGACATCTATGCCAACATGAAGCCCTCAATGGTACTCCACATAAGCTACGGGGTCTGTCTGTGCGGAGTAGGTTACAGGACTCAGGCCTAAAATAATATGTGATATGCGGGTGTAACAGGTTAAGAGAGGAAACAGTGCAGGGAGGATGAAAGGAGAGTAACAGTGACAGGAACACATGGTTGCAGAGAATAGCTGCGTGCACAATTAGCAGACTGAGTAAAAAATTGTACTGTGAAATCCTAACCTCATTATAGTCAACAAGAGTTTTGCCACTGAGTACTATTGTTACTGTTAATAGTATTACTGTAGTTCCTGGGATACTGGTTATGCAATAGGATCCCATTGTGCTAGGCTCTGTACAAAACACAGAACAAAAATAGATCCTTCCCCAGAGAGCTTACAAGTATAATGCAAGAGACACCAGGTGGATATAGACAGACAGATGGAAGAGCACAAGGAAACAGTGACACAATATTAGCCAGAATGACAGGCAGTGGTCTCAGCAAACCTGATATCAGGTTCTTGGTAGGCATCATGACAAAGAAGAGTTTTAAGGAAGGTTGTGAAGACAGGTGATGAGGTAGCTTTGAAGATGTTTATGGGAAGTTCCTTCCAAGTGGAAGAGGCAGCAAGAGAGAGAGTGGGGAGGGGTTGGGGGGAAGATTAAGAGCTTTATTTTAGTCATGAGTTTAGTTTGAGCTAACGTCTAGAAATCCACAATGAGACATCAGAAGAAGAGGTTGAAATTTTAGTTTGGACAGAAAGAGACTGCTCATGGGATAGGATTTCACCTGAAACTATCAAAAACTATGAAATAAATAACACTCATTCCTACTGATAATCTGAGTATTCACTAATATTATATGAATACCATTTATAAATAAATATTTAGTTCTTACACCATCCTTGTATTGATTTTACAATTAATATTAGCCTACCTTCCCTTTAAAAAACGTTCTTACCAGTGTTTCTTTGATTTTAGTATGCACAGTGTTTTAAGTTTGAGAGAAAGTCTTGAAAGATAATAAAATGCTAGAAATTCCTGCAGCAACATTTGGCATAAGTGAGGATTGCAAAATTTCACTGGAACAGTCCCAAAGAAGCACTTAATTTTACAGATGCCTAAATGCAAATGTTAGTGAGGTCGCTGAAGTAACGAGCATTAAATCAAGGATGAATTTCATCTTGCCATTTATATTAAGAGAAAATTTGACATTAGACCCACAAAACAGCAGAATACAACCCTAACTCTGAACTGCTTTCTTTTCTTTTCACTACAGTGTCAACACTCAGTGCTGATAAAAGAAAAGAGAAAATATGTACTTTTTTTTCCCCCTACAAAGTCAAAGCAGTTTTACAACTTGTTACCATACAGAACCAAAAGTGCAGTTTTAACAAATACAAAATAGCAGATCACTTTTTATTTTAAAAATACCTTTATGCAATGATACAGTGTGAATCCTGAGCCTACTGACGCCATTGCTGACTTCAGCAGCGCTAGGATTTCACCCATACGCATTATCTGTGCACTTGCGGTACCACCCGCCTCACAGAAAAGTTCTAGTTCATGAAGTTGCCACAAGTATGATTCAATTTTCTCCTGGAGCAAAAATAAGTTCAAATGGATTGTAGGGTTTATGGGGATACTTCCATTAATTGATAATTTCTGAAAATAGCTGGACACAGTGCTGGATAGAGTCCAGGTATTTCCAGTTCTCCAAAACCTTTCCATTAATGTCAAACCCAACTCTAGAGAAATTATCAATGATGGAAGTATTCCCTGAAACCACCACAAGCCATTTCAACTTGGTTTTGCTCCAGGAGAAAATGGAACAATATTATAGTAAGCTCTTTGGGGTAGAGACTGCCTTTTTGTTCTGAATTGGACAGCAACTAGCACAGTGGGACCCTTATCCACTGCTAGGGCTTGTAGGCACTCTGATAACACAAATAATAAACAATAACTTATGTTTAATTCATGAACTAGACTCTTATTGGGGATGGGTTCGTACCACAACAGCACAAATCATTTAAAAGACAAAGTAGATGTGGCAGTGATGGGTGTCAAGCCTTTTCAGATTTACAGGTTACCAAAGTGAAAAGAACTCTAACAATTAATGTTAGTTAATTAGAATTAGGCCTTATTCTGCTGTCATATGTCACCACTTTAAACAAATGAAAATACCAAGGGTGAAATTCTGGCCCCATTGAAGTCAGTGGCAAAAGTCCCACTGACTTTAATAGTGCAAAGATTTCATCCCTGGGCTTTACACCCAGATCCTATGCGGATTATTGGCTCTTGGCAGCCCAAACCAAGGGCCAAATTAGTTGTGAGTCATACCCTTTGTAACCCCATTGAAATAAACATATTAAAAAGTTATCTTAATGTTGCACAGAAACCTGCTATTGCTTGAAAAATCTGTGTTTTATTTAGAGCTAGCTGAATTTTTCATTGTGACCAGAATAAAAGGTTAAATATCAGGGCAATTTAACCCTGCGTTATGTTCACAATTCTAATTTCTGCAAATGTATTTGTTACTGGCATATATATATGGGATAAATTTATGCAAACAAATTTCACCTACTCTTTGTCTATTAACAGGTCACTTACTAGTACGTATTTGTTATTCTTGAGGTATGATTGGGCAACAAAGTCACATGATATTATTTCTATTACCTAACGGGAAGTCCTTGAAACAGGAGAACAACAAATAAGGAATGACAAATAGCAAAGATTTTTGTTTCAATGTAAATACAGGTATTCATATGAAAATCAGTCATTCCCCAAATGTTAGTGTGAAAAAAAACCTAATTCCTACAAACGTTTGTCAGTATCAAAAAGTATGAACATGGGAAAATTGGATAGCTGTCTGAAATCCAAGTAAACACCAGCTTTCTAATATTTAAGCAGGTTTTATTTCAGTTCTGTTTTCCAGTGTTTCTTTTTTTAAACCTGATTTATCATTTAATTTACCATAATTCTATAATAAAACAGACACCAGAATTTAAAATAAAATATTTAGAATACTTTAATAGTCAAAAGATTTTTTAGAAGCTATATAATAGCATTTTGCTTTCCCCTCTGCTCCTGGATTGTAAAAGAAAAGTCTGAAACTATTTCCATTATTGGCATAGCCTTACTGAACAGCTACATTTGTTTCATGTTTGTTTTTCCTATTCTACTGATCTCATTGGGTTTGAGATTAGCTGGCAATCTTGAGTAGTACAGGCTTCCAATTGCTTCACATTGGCATTCTTGGAGCTCTTTCTGACCTCCCATCTGGGGAGCTGGGACTAAGGTACTAAGGGTGTGGCAGCACTTCCTGCCTTGAAGTAATAATAGCAACCAAAATATGGAGCATACCATAACAAGAACTCTGCCTGTATTAGTTACAAAATCGTGTCTTGTATTTGTGAGGGGGAGCCTGACATTTTTGAAAATCAGGCTGTTTGTAGGTGAATGTAGGAGCCTAATTTCAGACACCCAGATCAAGATTTTCAAAACTGATTCTAGATGCCTCCGTTTCCAGATGCCCAACTTGAGATGCCCTAAAGGGGCTCGATTTTTCAGAGGGCGGATGCTCAATACTTTGTGACCAGACTCCAAAGGAGAAAACATGGACTACCTCATGGTTGCATACTATGAGACACTTTAAAAAGAGCACAGCTTGTTATTTGCAGGTGATATCTTGAAGATGAACTGCAAGTCACATGAAAGAAGTTTGTCACCTTATACTATCCCTTCTTATGTATAACGGTGCTCTAACTTTTTTCTGCCTTTTACTTTTATGTTAAAAATATCAGGTCCTGACTTCTCACTTTTTGCTGGGGGATTTAGGCAAGATATTTGGAAGACCTGGATGGTGACACCACATGAGGATGAATCCTGAACTGCAGTTCTATCAGCCTTCAAGTCAGAAGAAGGGGATGTTCAACCGGTAACAATTTAAAGAAAGATTCATATTTAAACTCTGATGCCAGAGAAAAGAGAAGGTCACTCACCTTGTACAGTAACTGAAGTTCTTCGAGATGTGTCCCCCCCTGTAGGTGTGGCAGTACCTTTGTGTCTCGAGTACAAGATCTTCAATAGCAGTGCCTGTCAGATCCCACACGTGCACCTCCTCTCTCTCATGCTGTGTGCAGAATCTATATACAGCACTGTGCTGTCTGACCTCCCTCAGTTCCTTCTTTGCCTCAAAGCCCATATGCTCTGAAGCAGAGGGAAGGAGGGAGGGTAGTGGAGCATCCCTGGGGACACACATATTGAAGAACCTCAGTTACTGCACAACGTGAGTAACACCTTCGCTTCTTCGAGTGATGTCCCCATAGGTGCTCCACTATAGGTGACTACAAAGCAATGCCCATAGCTGGAAGGTTGAGGCTGTGGAGCGGCTTGGATGGTCAAGGACAGGACTGTACACCAAAGACGTCTACAGAGGAATCCTGCATGATGGTGTAAAGTTGGGCAAACATATCTGAGGACACCCCCATGACAGCCTTTACATATGTCTACGACTGGAACATTATTGAAGAATGCAACAGAGGTTGACAGTGCTTGTGCAGAGTATGTCTTTATTGAGGTAGGTTGGTTGTCTATTATGTAGTTCGTAGGCTAGACGTATGCACTGTGAAATCCACTTAGAGGCACTATTTTGATATAGCAGTGCCTCTAGACCTTTCAGTGGTGGATATGAATAGTTGTGATTTTCAGAATGTCCTAGTTCTATACAAGCAGAATGAGAGAGCACGCCTCACGTCTGAGGTATGAAGAGCTGTGTCTTATTGGTTACTTCTTGTTGACTACCTTGTTTAGGATGCGGAGGTCCAGAATGTGATGCCAACCGCTGGATTTCTACTGAACCAGGAAGTAATGGGAGTAGAACCCACATCCTCTGTGGTGGAAAGGGACCAGTTATCTAGCTCCCAGTTACAGATGGTTCACTTTCCCCCTTAGGATGGACTCGTGAGAGGGGTCCTGAAGATGGATGGGAGGGGGTTTGGGTTGGCATAGTTAGGAAGGGGATGGAGTATTCTTCCTTGACTATCTAGGATCAAGGTAATGAGCATCCAATATGATAGATATGGAACTAGTCGGCTGCCAAACTTTGTCAGTGATGTTAGAGATGCTCGTGACAGCTGGAGCAGGTGGGAGGTTCTCAGGCCCTCAACCATACCTTCAAAATGGGTATCTGTTAGGTTTAAAAGACATTGCCCCTTGTGCAGCAGGCTGTCTATGACTATTGGAAGGGCATTGGCAGTGGCATTGGTTGTCAAACGGCCGCTGTGGCTAATAAAGTTGAGGCTGGGTTCATGGGGGAAGCTGGTATTTCCCTGGTCTCCTTTTTGGCTGATGGGTGTATATCCAGAGAGATCTTAGTGTAGCTCGGGAATATTTTTGCAAGTGTAAAGAATTGTCAGTATGCACAAAGAAACATTTTTTTCCCTCAGACAGTAGGTCTTCGACCATCCTTGGGGAATCCTGAAAGGTGTAACCAGGATGCTCTCTTCATTACCACCGTGGTAACAATGGATTGGGCTACTGTGTCTGTTGAATCCATTGCTACTGTGGTAGTAATGAGGAGAGCATCCAGGGAGGCTTGAAGAGTCATATGGGTTATTAGATGGCTTTCCATGATTAGGGGTAATCTCTCGTAGATCCTGGCATAGCTCCTCCAGTTTAGAATACTTCATAAAGTTGTATTTAGCCATGAGGGCCTCATAGTTAGACATTCTAAACTGGCGGGAGGTAGACGAGTTGAATTTTCTCCCAAACAGATCTAGCCATTTCCAACTCCATTCGAGATGGGCGAATAGGGACTGGTATTGGCGATTCTTTTCTTGGCTTGGCTCCCCACGATCGGGGGTGAGGTGTGTAGCCCAGAGGTGGGGGGGGGGCGTGAGCTGTGGCTGGCCCCCTCTCCTGCCCCAGGCTCCACGCCTCCCTAAGGCTTGTGGGGAGCCACTAGCAAGAGCTACCCAAATGCAGCTACACTCCTTCCTCCCCCCCAGCATTTAAACATTCTATTTTTAGAACACTTAAATGGATTTTTAATTAAACTCTTTTTACATCCCTAACAGGCAGTAGGTGGCAGCAGAGACTTTTTAGAGCTACTGATTTAGTTGGTGCTGAGGTCAGTACCAATGGCTTCACCAGGGCCAGCAGCTTCGGTGCCACGTACTTCCAGGGTGCCACAAAGGATCTTGGAGCTGCACATGAGGTAGAGGTCTGATCTCAGGTCGCCAAAGGTAGAGAGTGGTGCTGATGACAGATGGTCTACCCTAGCAGGCCCTTTAGACCTTCTCTTAGAGACCAAGGAACTCAGTCTCATAGTAGAGCTGTGCCCCTTGTCAGAAGCCACCAATCTGGCCAGGGGATGTCATTTTTGTAGTTTTCATCTCAGAAACTGAGGATGGGGCTGCTCTCTTCTTACCCTCAGTCTGGTCAGAGGATGTTTTTCTCTTACTTCGTGTAGAGAGTGAGGGTCGGTAGACGATCTCACTGAGCATGAGGGTCTCTCTGGGGAGGAATAAGAACTCAGATCCGACGTTGGCTGAAGGGACTTTTCCATTAGGATGAGTTTAATGTCTGTCCTTCCTTGCCCTTGGTTTTAAGTTCAGACAGCGGGAGCACTTCTGGAGAATGTGTCCCTCTCCCAGGGAACAAATACACTGCATGTGGCCATCTATTCTTGGGAAGGCGGCCCTGCATGACACTCACATCTGGAACCCAGGAGACCTGGGTATAAGGGTGAGGGAATAGATTCCCTGTTGGGAAGGGAGGAAAAGGGGAGAACAAATCTTACACTATACTAAAAACTGTAGAGCTGTGAGAAATAAAATGAAATAGCATGGGGAAAAAGTGTTTTTTTAATAGGAAGAAAGAAAAAAAAACAAAGAACGAACTATTTAAGAGAGTTTACTATTGTACTATCTGAGAACACGGGTTTGCCAAGGATTCCTTTCCATATCGCAGGCGTCAGAGAGTAACTGAAAGCAATTGGACTGCACAGCGCTATATACAAGTCCTGCACACAGGGTGAGAAAGGGGAAGTGCGCATGTGCAGTCCGATGGGCACTGCTACTGAAGATCTCCAAATCCAGACGCAAAGGCGCTGCTGCACCTACGGTGGAGCACCCATGGGGACATCATTTGAGGGAGACCTTCAGCTCATTCCAGCCTCCTGCAGTGAGCTCCAGACCCTCCAAAGAACTTGACAAAGTCCTCCAGGAAAATGATGGAAATCAAGTTTTATTACAAAATTTTTTTAAAGATTTTTAAAATAGTCCCCCTCCAATTTAAGGTGATTTTTAAATGTCATAGAGGAGCAGTAGAGGATACCTATTTTTGTTTATTTTACCTTGTAGGTCACCTTGAAAAAAAACCAGTAATGTACAGGATCTAACTTACGATCTGGTAAGTGAAAATATTTATAGCTTCAGGTGTTGAACTCATAACAAAATTCCCAAAATTATTCATCCTATGTTGAACAAAACCTTATTCACAAGTACTCTAACTGAGATACTGTCAGAGAAGATCCCAGGAAAGGTGTGTTTGCCTTTATTTGGAGGTGGCAAACTAAAGCAGTTCTGGGGTGGTCTGCTTCCACCCATCTTTACATTGTCATATAGGACGAGAGAAGGAAATAAAATCAGAGCTCCTAAAAGTTAGATTGCAACTTAGCACTTTGGATCTCTCAAACGTGCTTCATGAAATCCCTGTTGTATTAGCACAGTGAGCACTGGAACATCACATTTTAACTACAACTGTATGTGATCCAAAGGTTTAAATCAAGCAACATCCTTTTCAACATAACTGAGTTTACTGCAATAAAACGGAATCTACTGCAGCTGTGTGTTCAGCTTTGTAAATATCCCTACCAAACATGTAATTGGCTGGAGAGTGGGTGGTGTGGGAATAGGCAAGGATCCAGTTCTTACATAACACACAGGATTAGATCTCCAGAGAACTGCAATTCTTTTTCAATCTCTATAGAAACTTTATGCCTGCTTAATGTTGTAACAGTCGTCTCAGAAAATGTTTCTTAGAAAATGTGGGGCAATTTCCAGTAGATAAAAATAACTTCATTTATGGAATAACAAATGTGTCCACATGACAACTCCTAGGCACCCTATGCTTCAGTCTTGATTCAGGCAAAATTCTAACTGGAGTTTGGAGTAAGGGAGGGTTTAATTTTTGAATTAGGACTGTGGGATCAGGCCATTTAAACGTGAAAGTTGAGTTTTTCCACAGAATTGTTTTGAATAATACATTTGAGTAATAAATTTCAAAAGAATACAATTTAAGTTTTATGGGGTCCAAACCCAGAGGCCTCTATGACTGATCAGTCGAATCAGTAACTGAAGTAGCTACATAATAAAGTAACTAAAACAGGGGTGGACATTCAACAACACTCAGCATCAGCTTAACTAGGCTCCCGCTGGGGGCAATGGAGTTAGGCCAACACTTCTGTAAATCCCATGAATAAAGTCACTTAAATCAAATATTTAGAATGGACAAAATAGACAAATTAAAGAAAGAAAAGCCTGTGAATTAGGTTATCTGAATTCTATTCTTTGCTCTGCAACAGACAACTTCAGTGACCTTGTGCAAGTCACTGAGCTTGTGCGTGTCCAGTTTTTCTCATCTGTAAAAGAGACTTACCTACCTGATAGGTGTTGTGCCGATTAATTTGTTATTGTTTGTCAAGTGTTTTTTAAACAAGAGTGCAATTGATAAAGTTGCACAATGAGAAGAGGACAACCAGCCTCAATCCTCAGAGCACATTATTATTAGAAAGTAGTAATAATATTCACTAAGCCTGTGAGTCTACAAGATTTATGTACAAGTAATCCAACAGAAGCCAACAGGGTTACTCACATATGCAAAATTAAGTATGTGTGTAAGTATTTGGAGAATCAGAGCCTAATAGTCCAGAATGGGAGTCCTCCAAAAACAGATATGTGGAATAAGGGAAGATAGGGCACTACTGCCTTGGAAAATTAATGGGAAATCAGATGAAAAGCCACTTTATAACTTAGAATGATTGAAACAGCATGGTCAGCTAAAGTCCCAACATGAAACACCAGGAGGTAAAATAGATCTATTCAGGTGCATTGGGAATGCTTCCTCAGCAACTGATTAATTGTATACTTGGCTTTAAGACTATTATTATTTATTGTATATGATAGACACCCTATAAATGTGTTAAATAAAATGAGAAGAGAAATGAAAGTCTGGGTGACGTACTGCATCAATAACTGAAGAAGAAAGTGCTTTAGTTTGGGAATGTCTCCTTTTTATACTTGCTTTGGGCTTTTTGTACTTTTCCTCTGTATGTCTACATATAAACTAGTTATTAAAAGCAAAACTATACATAGTAAATCTGGGGTTCATGACAGTATAAGAATTTATAAAAAAATTCAATAGGGGCTAAATTTGACCCTGCAAGTTGCCGAGTATATAAAAAGGATATGACACTACAAGTTGCTGGGTGCCCTGCACTTCTGCTAAACTCACTGGGAGTTGAGGGGACACAGCACCTCACAGAATTGGGTCCTTCCTTTGAAATGTAGGGCAGCCTTCAAAATGGATGGGATTTGAAGGCAATCAATGCCATAGAGGAGGCAGGATCAAGCTTTTCTAAGTCAAACACCTACTCTCCTTGTTTTCACAAACAAAAAGTACAATTGTTTCTGCTTGGGTCTGGCTAGCTAAATGGAGCCATAGCTTTAACTCAGGATCTTTTCCTAATTATTCATTCATATTATTAAACGATGGCAGCTTGTGTCTTGAACAACAACAAAACACAATTAAGAATTGTGATGAAGGGTTCTATTAAGTGGGTCAACTGATCAAAACCCTGAATGCTTTGTGAACATTTAAGCCAACTAGCTACAATACACACAATGCTACCAATGACAACTACGGAGGGAAATAAATCAGAAGAGTTCAAGACATTAACTAAAGTGTTCTTTAAGGGCTAATCCTAATTGGTGCTGAAGTGCTGACTGCAATGGGCATTCAAAGTATTCAGCATCTTGAAGGACTGGGCCCAGATTCACTGTTTATTAAACAATGTCCACTAATAATATTATTATTTAATTTATTATTACATTTAATCTTGAGATTGTAGCAATCCACTACTGGGCCAATTTTTAAAATGCTGCCCCATTATTTAAACAGTCTCTGCTGTCTAGGAGTGATCTGTAGTAGCTATGAAAGCTCAAATTTGTAAGGTCACAGCTGCTCTGTCTGGCACTAAATTAATTTAATGGGCAACAGACCATGCTGGAATGTAGAAATCGTATCAAAACACAAGCACAGCACTGTTTTATACAGCAGCTGAAACCATGACTGCTTTATCTCTGAACAGATACAGCTAAATAGCTCAGAAACCATCAAGAAAAGCAGATACACAAATACTGGATGTGTGGATATCTGAGCTATAATGCACAAAACTCCCTCCTTATTCAGAAAGATATTTTTAAACCTATGTTTTGAAAGAGTAAATTAGTTAAAAAACCTAAGTCAGAGCTAACAGATCAGATGTTGACATTTCTTTGCAGCTGATATCGAAAGATAGCACCGTGCAGACACAAGTATAGTATGTTCACTGTTCCCCAATGATTTAGAGAATAGGCATGCAAACACTGGGCTAAATTTGGATGTCATTTTACACAGTGGGAAATTCAGAAATAACAGAGGGACCAAAATCTGAAATCATGACGAATTCATATTTTTGGAGTATTTCAGATCTTATAAGTGTGGTAAGGTCAGGCCAGAGGACTCCAAAAGAGTATACCTGGGCCAGTATGAGGGCCCAAAAGGGTTAAAAACCCTCTGTCTGGCAGGCAGAGGGAAAAGCGCAGTAGGGCAATTAACAGCACCTGGACCCAGTGAAGGGCCAGGCCAGGGGCATTTAAACCCTGCCCTCCCTAAAGGAAGGGGAGGGAAAACGTACAGGAAAAGCTCCCAGAAGGTCTGGGGGCAGCTGCAGGAAAAGGTTCTCTCCTGGTCAGGAGACAGAGCCCTGCTACAGTTAGGGGAGATGAGGTAGCTGGGGGTGTCCTGACCCCGAGTGGCAGAGGTAAAGCACAAGACCCACCAGGGGGGAGTTGGCAGGTTGCCACATAAGGAAAGTAGCCTGATTTTTGTATGGACCGATAAAGCTCTGTTACAATGCTGACTTTAAAAAAAGAACAAATACAGTTATCAAAAACTTAGTGCTGTTTTACGTGGCCTTTATGGGCCAGATTCTGATATAGACAGGTACAACTCTACTGAATTCAGCTCCCATATGTTTAAGAACAATTGCAAACACATTATTACAGAGAAATTCAGAGTTATGCACAAGGCCAACTCATTCTATTCTGTAGGTTCTTAAACTACCCTCATTCTCATAGTATTTGAGCACCTTCCAACGATAAACTAAGCAACATGACTAACATCTCCCCTGCAGTTCAGGCACCAGACTAGGAGTCCAGAGATCTTAAAAAAGATAAAAACAATGTCCCACTTAAGTCCCATGTGAGATGTATCTTGTGGTTCTATGGGTCTTCTCTTAGTCCTCTGCACAGGGGTGAATTTTACCCTTATTTTATGGCTTTACGTTTCAGATCCTAAATACTGATAATAGCATTCCTTTGTCATTTAGGCTGGCCCCCATGCTAGCTTTAGCAACGCCTCTCGACCAAATAGAAAGTACCATATGAAGCTGGCTACATTTTTAAAAATTAGCTTTACGTCCAATAATTCAGAGAAGAAAAGTCCACAGTCTATCAAAGCAAATGCAGTCTCTCCCTCACCAACTCCCCCCTTCTCCCTGATGACTATGCACTCAAAGATGTCTGCCTGCAGTTGGTTGGAGATTTCGTAATCATAAAAAACAGACCCAAAATAAAGAGCGGGGTCTCTGATAGGTGTTGTAACAGGGTAAAAACATGTTTAAAAAACAGTTCCCCGAGTCCATTTTGAGAAAAGCTATAAATCCATGTGTGGGGGACTCAGAGACAGCAAAAAGGAAAAACAACCTTGAAGTGAACCCATGATAACGGGGGCTGGTACATATAGCAGTTCCAGACCCAGATATGGGAATTTTGCAGTCGCTGCAAAATTAGCTTTGCAAGTCAGCAGTAAAGTTTCAAGGAGGGTGCTGCTGATAAGATGGTAAAGGAAGGGTCTACCATTGGCTTAGCGGATGCATTGGCTGTAGAAGAGAAATAAAAGAGCGTTGTCAGATCGAGGCCTTTTCAGAGAGCCATGAAACAAGAAGGGGGTGCACCAGAATAGCACCGTGCAATGAGTCTGATCAACCATTTCGCCTCTCTCCAGCTCATCGCTCAAAATAATAGGGTAGGGTGTTAGAGCTGATAACCCGTGGGGCTTTGTCCTGCGGATGATAACCTGGGTGTGAATACGATAGAGGTTCCACCTGGATGCTGATAACCCGTGGGGCTTTGTCCTGCGGATGATAACCTGGGTGTGAATACGATAGAGGTTCCACCTGGATGAAAATATAGTAACCTGGCCATGATATATTTGTTTTTTTGCTGCAGCTGAGTTCGTCCATATATGTGGTGAGTAGTGAGTATGAATGTAAAACCAGTAATAATTCTACTTGTATTCCAGGGGTAATTGTTGCTGTAACTCTTGGGGTAACTATTTTGTGTACTTGTGTTATTGTAATCTGTTGTTTTTTGAGTTTTATTTGTGTGTTAAGAATCTGTAAAAGAATAAGAGAAGATAATTTGTGGTAAGGTAAAAATTCCCAATAAATAGTAGATTTAGATTGAATATAAAAGATGTGTTATTGTATAAATGAATGATGAATGATAGATTTATAAGCCGTTGACCAAGTCTTGGACTAAGACAGATCCCAGCCGCCCTCATCCGTCCACAAGTTGGTCGGGTGAATAGCAAGGGGGGCCTGTCTGAACCTAGTGACTCAACGGACAGGCGGAGTGACTGTAGCCACAAGGCTACCCTTTCCCCTTCCTAACTCATGAGCCTTTGTAGCTCCGTTGCTCAGTAGAGCTTCTGTGACTTCAAAGGACTCCTTCTGTAGCTGTTTGTATGCCTTTCCTTCCCCCCTCCCGCTAAATAAGAGTTCTGTTATCGGATTCATTCACCTCGTCAGTATTACGAGCTGAAAATTGAAACGGTGCGGATTCCTCAATAAGTAAAACCTAAGTTGTATAAATGTGTGTTTGCAAGTGGTTGTTTTAAGAATCAATCTCTTTAGAAAATCCACTGTTTTAAGCAAGGAATAGGAAGTCCCATTTCAAGTTGTAAAACTGACACAGAGTCATAAATTAGTGAAAGTAAATAAGATAAGAAAGATACTTTTTCCCTCTCTCCTCCACGCCCCCGCCCGTCTAAGGCGTGGAAAATAGACGAACTAAAAAGTTTTTAACCCTTTGTCACCACAATAGGGTGTCTTTGAAACAGACCAATCCTTAAACAAGGCTAAAAGCAAAAGCACAACTAGCAAAAAAGAGTAGAAAGGATGCAAAGGTAGAGCAGCACAAAGAAAAACAGGAAGTTACAGCGAAATCCTACCCCACTGACATCAATAGGAATTTTGACAGGGACTTCAACAGGGGCAGGATTCACCCTTAAAGTCTAGTGATTTATTAAATAAAAATAAAGGTTAATTTGAATGCTTGCAAAGGATACAAGATTGGTAGCACTAGAAACTAAAAACCTCTCAGTATCCACAGAACAGAGACATTCCAGGCAGCGATAGTCCAGATAGTTCACCCAAAATCAAGTGTTGGGAAAAAAATCTCTTCACATAGCTCACAGAACTAGAGGATGCTGGCCGGCTTAGAATGCCATCCACCCTGTTTAATAGGCAGAAAACTTGACCGGACTGCAAGGTGATGAACAGCCTCTCAGAGGGAAAGGGTGGGAAACAGGCATGCCAGAGGGACATAAGAATGGTCCCTCTTCCTCATTGGCTGTCTGTATCCTATTGGTCAGCTAGCGGGAAATGGGAGTGGATTGGCTCCTTACTCTCTCCACCTCAATTTAAACTCCTGCCCTAGTATCTCGGAGCCTCTTGCTCCATTTTAACTACCTCGCCCTTCTCCCCTGTAGTTGTAATACAAGAGCTGTGGTTTCTGGAATCTGTAGGTCTGACAGATTGCCAGTTTTGTAGGACAGAAAGGAATTTTTCCTTTTGGGGCCAAATCAGCATAGGCCTAGTGGTATTTTGCTGGTTTTTTTAAACCTTCCTCACAGTACCATGGAGTGCAATTAAACTAAATAGGGCAGGGACTTGGAAATTAGCATTAGTGAGCTGTACGACTGTTTATTTTGTCACAACTTGCTGCCAATGTCCAGTGCAGATAAAAGGCCAAAAGGGCCAGCTCCCAGAAATACAGAGACATGGGATTTTTACTACTGGATGCTAGGCATATAGGAAAAGGGGAGATCTGGAGTCTTAGCAGACTGAGGTCCATCTTTGATACTCCCTGTTTCCCTCACAGGGATGGGGGAGGTGAAGAGAATTCTGTGTGTCCTGATCAAAAGGCCGGTTGGCTTCCAAAGGTGTAACACGTTACCTAATCCCAGTGAATGCTCAGCAGCTGTGAAACTGCTGCTCTGCAAAGAATGTGTTCTCTTTAAAGCCAATCTGTGAAAAGCTGACTCTTTACTGTGTTCTGGGGTTGGGAAACCCAGAGTGCTGTGAAGAATGTAGCACAGCTCAAGAGAACATAAACATACTTTGGTAAACCTGGAGTTTCAGAGCATCTACGGTACATAGCTCCACACAGTGGACACCAGTCCTTACTCCCTGTTCTGCAGGGCCCGTTTCCAGAGGACAAGCAGGTATTTCAATCTCCACTGCCCCAATTTGGGTGAAAATGTCTGTCTGCTGTGATGTAGTTACCGATCTACAGGGAACTAAAGACCACTAAATCATTTCACAAGGCCGAGTCAATTTGTCATAATGCTTCAGATTTATACACATGTATCATCTGCATTTCCAAGTACTTTGAGATCAAAGAGAGCTAAGTATCATTATGGGGAGAGTGACTGGCCTGGTCCCTTCTGACCTATGAGTCTATGAGTCTATGAATCAATGAGAGAGGCAGGAATAGAATCCTGGTCTCATAACACCATGTCCCATGTTCTGTCAACCCAGCTACATTGCTACCTCCTCCACTCAGTGCCAACTTGGATCAGATTCAACCAGCAAACTCAGCAGTGAAATGCCTGGATCTTGTTACCATGCTCCTAAAACAGGCAGTTCCCTGCCACTCAGAAAGATGTCACATTTTCAACCCACACCCCATATCTCTCGAGGTTCTGCCACAGAAGAATGAAAGAAACTCTAGTTGCAAGGTACGGAGATTGGGCGATTCCCCAAAGGGGAATCACTAGTAACTAGGAGGGAGAAGGGTGGTTGAGGAAATATTGAATGATTTAAATAAACCTAAAGATATTTTGCTAATGTTATGGATGATCACAGCTCTAGGAACATGCTGGTTATACTCACTGTACTCTAGAATGATGACAAAGGAAAGCTTTGGCAAAGCTTGTCTGCATTTGGTAGGTGGACTACATTTTGGAAGTGACATAGACTGCAGATCCAACTCCCAAGGTCAGATTTTTCAGCACAGACTTCCTTCAGAGAATCATGTTTTTCACTATGGTTTTTTGTTTGTTTGAAGATAAAAAGGTGATACTTTTAGTGAATGGATTGTGTTTACTAAATATCACAAACCAACATTTCCTGCAATACTAAAAATTAATGGGAGTTGAAGGCATTCACACTGCAGAACTGGACTACAAAATGAACAACTGCAAAAATTAGACATCCAGGGCCTGATTTTCCTCCTGTTGCAGTCAATAGCAAAATGTCCATAACTTAAATGGCAATCAAATCCACTGCTTAATTCCTTGCTTGAGCAGAGGAACCACATTACTGCCATAAATCAGCATCAGAAGGCATTGTGTCAAAAACTGGACATAGGAATTACTTTAAAATCCAAATATTAACTCAGAAGTGACTATATTGCCCTTAGCAGAGTGTTTAAATGAGCCCCCCCCTTTTTTTTTTGCTTCTTCATATTGTATAAGTGCTAGACATTTTTATTTTTCAGAACAGGTTGGGATTTTTTTATTTTTGCTTGCTTTTTTACATTCTAAATTAAGAACTTATCTGCTATGGAAGACTCTACAGTAGCTGGGGAAAAAACAAAAACTAGAGCTGCCTCTATAATGGTAAAAATGCAGCCTGTAACTCACCACTGGTACCTACCAGTGCAGTGCCACCTTTGATAGTGCAGAAGCACTGTGAAGTGATGGGATGACAGGAGTCCCATAAGTGAATGAGGCAAAATGAAGGACTGGATACATTTTAGTCAGACTGTTGAAAACCCCTTGCTTTTGGTTATGCCTATTTAACATCAATGGCCAGTGAACATTTTGGGAAATGATGTATTTGATAAGTTCCAACATCCTCAGCCTTTCAATTAAGATGTGATACCTCCAAACACAGGAAATACTCCAGCAAAGTAGGGAAGGCCAGAATTGACACTGATGAAAAACAAGCAGGGAACTCCTCAGTCCCCCAACATGTTTTAGGGCTTTATACATCATGAAGGGCAGACACCCCATTTTTTAAGAAATCCCTTGTGGATCACTGTCACAGGATGAGCTAGCCCGTTAAGATCCAGTTCCACCTGAGGCTAGTTTTCTCCTTTGTCGTGGGGTTTGGAAGCTAGAGATAACCAGGTGATTGTGGGAGGACTATAAGAAGCAGTCTGCACTCAGTGCATAGAAAGACACCGCAGAACTGGGAGGTGGTAGGAGTGCTGAGGAGCAGTCTCCTCAGGAGACGTGAGGCAGGTTCTGGGAGAGGTCCGTAGCCCAGGAACAAGCCTTTTAGAGACTCGGCTAAAGAGGCCTGAGGAAGACCTAGAAGAAGCAGGCCACGTAGGAAGCTGTTGAGGGGAAGTGAAGCAGGGATGTTGAGTGAAAGAACAGTGACTGGGGGGGTCCCCATTTAGGGACGCTGGGCTGGAACCCAGAGTGGAGGAAGGTCCTGAGGTCCCCTTACAGCTCCACCTAGAAGTGGTGGGTATAAAACCCTGCACCGCAGAGGAAACAATGCCTGACCCCTGAGAAAGGGACCATCGAGTGGGACTGTATCACAGGGCACATACACCCAGTCTCTCGTAGGGGGCAGGGTATGGGCCCCATAGCCCCACAGTTAAGTCTGTCTGGCTGCGCTGCCAAGGCAGAATGGCCTAGCAGCCAGAGTTAATAACTGCCCTCCGGTTCAGGGCTAGCTGACCTAGTGGCCTGAGTCAGTAGAGATGCCCTTGCCTTTAGGGAAAGTGTGGTCTAGGAGCCAAGGCCAATAACTGCCCCTTATGTCCAGGGCAGGGTGGCCTAGGGGCCCAAGTCAGTGGAGCCTCCCCTGCCTTCAGGGCAGGGCAGTGCAGCCTAAAGGGCAGAGTCATTGGCAGCCCTTATGTTCAAGGATAGGTGGCCTATCAGTCAGGGGGACTTCCCTTGCCTTCAGGGCAATGTGGTCTAGTGCCAGAGCCTTTGGGGATGTCATGGTCTTTGGCCAGAGTCACTAAAGCAACCCCAGTCTTTGGGGTAGCACAGCCTAATAACCTGAGTGGATGGGGCAGCCACCTGGGGATGGGTGGCAGCTGTGGAAGGAGGACCCAGACCTTCCATGTTCTAGCATGTCCATGACCCATGAATGCCACTATCTCAGCAGGGAAAATATACTGCTTCTTCACAGTCCAGTAGGTGGCCCTCCCCCTGGGACACTTCCTACCCCAATTCCTCAAGCCTCTGCCTGGGTGTCTTCAGGGTCTCCAGCTCCTTCAACAGGTATAGCTGCCTATGAATCCAGCTTCCATAGGGCATCTGTGGGCGCCTCTGACTTGCACCTGCACCACACATCCTTCCTCCTCAGCATCCCAACCAGACTGAGCGGGGCTGCTCCCCTTTATACTGAAACAGCAGCAGGGGCATGCCCAGCAGGAGCAAGGGAGCCTGGTTTCTGCTGCCAGAAGTGTTGGCTTAACCCCTTTGTCTCCAGTGTAGGGCAAGTACACCCCGTCACAGACTGCCTGAACCCTTTAAAGCCTGGAGAGGGTAGACAGGACTACTTGTTTAGGTTAACTTTGTTTGCCCTGGAACAGGATATCTTGTGTCTTAATTACAGAGCCATGTCACCTTAATGCACCATTTACCAAGCCACTCTAGCAGTAAGCGGTGATTGTGGGCCTGTAGGGAAATAGGTCAGAGTGGGAAAACCAAAGTGTGATGTCACACCAAGATGAGGAGGACATAACAACTATTATAGTTGTTAAGTGAGTGCTGGAGAGCAAATAGCCACTAATCCGTTTTACATGTTGATTATAGCATAGCAGAGGTATTTTCAAATCCACTGAGGACATAGCTACAACATGCCAAGTAGCCCATTTGTCACCAATGTTTTGATTGTTCACCCTTTCTATATAAAGGCATTTCTGAATTTACTCTCTGTCTAATGTAATTATCAAATTCAGTAGCCAGCTGGTCACACAACCATATTAAAATATCAGCTGGCATCAGTGTTTCAGTAGTAAATGGAAACAGATGGCAGCCCATGTCATTAATGATTTGATATAATCAGTAACATTTTTGTATAAAATTAGAATTCTAAGAGTGAAGTTTGCATACGTGCCAACAGCTCAATATGCTATTATACTACGCAAATATGTGTCCATAGTTTCTTTCATTCAGACACCTGGGGCTCAATCCTGTAAGATGGGGAGAGCATCCTTTGGACACCCTCAGTTCCCTCTGAAGTCATCTCACAAGAGCCATTCAACACACTGCAGGATCAGGATCTATGGGCCAAATACTGTGAATTGCTGTGTACCCTCAATGGCCTCTGAAATCAGTGGAAGTTGTAGTTTCTCAGTAGCTCTAAGGACATGACCCTTACTGTGTAATGGAATCATTTCAGAACAGAGATCTAAAGTAGTTATCTAAAGTGAAATATCTTGCTGCAGGAAGAGATTTATGGGGCTGACTGCCTCGCTCTGCCAACCTATTAAAGATCACAAGGAAAGCAGAACCATGTAGACAGACATAAGGGAATTGAGAGAGTCCTGTACCATAATCCCAAAGCAATACTCAAAGCAGAAGAGGTATGAGAGATTATACCATATCCTATATCTCAATGCTACCAGCTAAAAAGACAGGGAAGGAGGAACCAAAGTTTGCTACCATGTTTTATGGGGTGGAAAGGATTGGGTGGCATTGCTATCAAATTGTGTCATATTAAACCCTTAGGTATAAAACAGCTATAAATATTATTATTCGGTGGCCTCAGATGTATACTCCACATTTTAACAATGATTTCTGTCCCTGTCCCAGGCTTAGTGCTATGTGCTGAATTCCCCAAGCAGGTAAGAGGCGCAATCAGCAAATTAGGAATTAAAAATGTACCTAATTAAATCTCATTTGTAAGTCCTTAGGAGAAGATATGCATTGAACACTTGTTTCTACTCGGTGTGTTGTCCCATCATGCATTCTTGTGGTTACATCACCGCCACCATTAAAGAATGCTGCCTACAGCATAAATCGTATGGTTTTCTTAAACAACATTGTTATTTTCCATCCTACAGCACGGAAATTAATTTACTGAATCACACAGTATCAGAAGGTGGGGGAAAGCATTTTTCTACGTCAACAGTGCAATCATGCAAGTTCTGCTGTGAACACAGGTTCTGCACGTGAAAGGAAGGAGGAATCACAAGCTTTATTAGCCAAGACTGCATAAGACGTAGTTCCAGAAATGGACTCTTATACAAAGTGACATGCTGAATCTGGGCTTGTCTTCAAATTCTTGCCCTTTTTATCATAGCCAGCTTTCCTTGTCATAGGCTCTTTGGTACAGTGCTCGGAGCAACAGTGGCAGACAAAGCTTATTCCACCAGTACAGACCTTCACTGCCAGCAGCTCTTATGCCTAATGTTCTATTTCATATACGCCTGTCTCTGTGCTTCTAAAAAGAGGAAAGATTTCCTTTTGGGAGCATGCTGTCATTCTCTTGTATTGCCATGTTCTTCCTTTAGATAGTCCAAACAGAAGAGTTTTGAAAACAGACAGATTAAGTAAACAGCCCAAGCTTTTCAAAAGCGGCACCTTCAGTTAAATACCTAATTCCATTTATGGGCACCTGATTTTCCAGGGAGTCTAGCCCTCACATTTCATGAGGAGTGGCAAGTGCTCAGTATTTTGGAAAACAAGCCTTCTACTTAGGCACCTAAATATAAACTGAGATGCCTACTTTTGAAAAAGTTTGGCCATAGTGTTTAAAGTTCAGCTCTACTCTGAAAAGAGATGATATAAAAGTAACACTTTTGAACTTATCAGACCAGCTGTCTGTGTGTATTCAGAGCAATTTCTCCTGATTTTAGAAACTAAAAGAAGTTTTTACTGTTTACTTCTATTAGTGCTATGGAGTTAAGAGCGTGCTGTGTTTTATTCCTTCTTGTGTATCAAATTGTTTATTAAGTTCCAGACAGTTACATCAGTGGAACCCCAACTGAAAGCACCTGGGATGCATGTGCATCACTGATGACATAAGCAGAAGACAATGAAGTTACATGGGTGTACCTGAAGGCATAATTTGGCCTGTAAAACCTCTACTGCAGATGATAAAGCATGAAACAGACAGGACTCCACTTGACTTTATCATCCCAGAATGAGTCTGTAGGGCTGACAGTTGAAAACAAAACAAAACAAAAACCCTCTATGTTGATTGGTGAAAGGAGCAAATTAGAGTTGAATTCATTTAGACAATAGGAAACCCTACAATGCTATTTTTACAAAGTCACACTTCAGAGTGTAACCACATTATTATAAATTGGTAAAATGTGGAGAAAAGAAAGACTGCTGCGAACCACTTCAGTAAACTGCTACGTTCAGGGTTGCAAACATAAACATGAATAGGAATAAGTCTGAAGTTGGAAGCATTACTCCTTTATATTTTAGGCAGGACTAGAGTTCTCGGATGACACACAAAGTGATATAGTCACATTTTTTTTAAGGCTTTAAGGAAGATTATTCAAAGTGATAGAATTTAGAAAAAAAAGTTTTTCACCACCTATACTGTTTTTTACCCTTTGCGCTTGACTCAGGCTGGACATTGGAACGAGATGACGGTCAGTTCTTATACATACTGGCACAATGAAGTTGCTTTTGAGTTTCCCACTTTGGTGGAGAATTATTAAATCCACGTATTCCAGGGCTTGATCCAAAGCCCATTGAAGTCAATAGAAAGATTCCTACTAATTTCAGTGGGCTTGGAATCAGGTCTATAAAGACTTCACATGGAGAATATTTTTATATATGGCTGAAAACATTTCAATTCATATTAGACCATGTAAAATCTCTGTAGCCTTTTTTTCTTTCTAAAAACTATGCCTTGGGCCTAAATGACTTTTCTTTGAAAAATCAATGGCTAAGCAATCTTAGTAAAAGAAAGCAGTGCTAATTTTGCATTGAATGATAAAGAGCCTGACCATCATAGACACAGTAAGGCAATTATAAACAATATATCATTATAATTTATATAAAAATAGCAAATAAATGAGAAGGTGGAGCTGGGGAAGGAGGAGAGAAACCTCACACAACTGGAAAAATGTGAAAGGCATTTTAGAGGACTAAGGGAGAGGATAAAATGTGGCAGAGTGACTTGTGGAAAGAAATTACTGAAGAGATTTTAGTAAAAAAATGGGGGTTAGAGAGTCTCAAAGACAGACAGAAGAAAAGTTGAAGGGTGAAGTTTTGAAGGAGGAAAAGAACAACATTTGACTCCAAAAATCAAAAGACTAGTGTTTCACAGTGACTGGCCAGAAAACATCCCTGAGAGATACAGAAAACCACCAGATAAACAGGTGATGAAAAATTACCTTCATTCCTGCTGCAGCTGCAGGGCCACTGGGATCCACAGCTTGAATATAGCATGGCTTGCTCCCCCGCACAACAAAACCCCACCCGACAGCATCACCGATAACCTTGAAAAGGAAAAAAAGACACAACCGTGTCCTTGTAACTCATGAGGTAAAGTCCAAATGGTTGAAGACAGGATTTCAGCATCTTGTAGTCACCAGCATACAGTAAATACAACTCTGTGGATAGAAATGCTCTACAGTAACCTCTGCATGGCTATTAAATATTTAGTTATGGAGAAAGCCACCAACTGAATGATTGCAGTTGATTCTATGGTACTTTTCTTTTTTAAATTACATCAGACATGTTGACTAAAAGCTACAAGAAGCTGTGCTTCCAATTAACAGGTTCAAAACTGTTACTTTTTAAAGGGTTTTTTTCCTCTCTTACTGAATATGAATCAACAGTTCACAGTCTTGTATTAGTCTAGTTACACTATACAATTCACATTTAAAAATTTAATTCTGGATAGGTAAATACAGTACGCATTTCAAATCTTCTTATAATCTTAAGTATTAATGAAAAACCATTCAGGAGCATTTGTACAATACACATATTTCAAGATTTCTGCCAGTGTAACTCTACTGAAGTCAATGGTGTTAGACTAGCATAATGATGGTGTACTAGAACGGAGAATCAGATTCATCATGTATAACACTAATATTACTGGAATCTTATGGTTGAGATTTTCAGAGCACAAGTATCAGAAAATGTCATTAGGATCTAATCATACCATCGGAAAATATTTGATTGAACGTGTTCCCAAAATCTCACGATTCGCTCAACAAATAGAAGACAGATATGTACTGGAGACGTACAGTGAATGTTTTTCTTGCATACGGGGCTCCAGGCATCAAGAGTTCATCAGAAGTCACTGGTTTCTTTAATACTGCAAAGACATACAAAGGAGTATTAAATACAATCCTTTCTGAAGAAACTTTCATAAAGAATTGTTCTAGGATACAATGTCTTCTCAATCTTATTTAGAGAGCTTAATATTTTGAGATTTTAGTGTATGCCTAGACTGATGCAAAGTTGTAAAAGATCATTAAAAAGTTAATTATAGTGTAAGGAATGCAAAGCTTTTGGCTAACCAGAAGTTTGGATAATTGTATTATCTAGTAACTTACTTTGAAGTCTCAAATCAGGGTCTATTGAATATAAATTTCAAAATTGGCTGTATCTGTGCCTAAAGACATAAACAGTTAGCCAGCTTCCCCAAAACTGACCAACACTACTTGTAGGCTCAATCTCTGCAGGTTCAAGGCTTTCATTTATATGGAATATGAATAGACTTCCAGTCACAATGGTAGATTTATGTAGTAAAAACATTTCCATGCAAATTTTGAATGACTCCATGGAACTTAATGCATTAGTAGGCTGTTAACCCCTCCCAAGCATAAAAATGACTAGTTGTCATTTTAGGCTCAACAGGAACTTTTTGATTATCATACTTTTTCTTCTAGACTAGATGTGGGGTTTTGCTAGGAGTGTATTTTCCACTCCTTTGGCAAAGTAATGTGCTACCATATATAGAGTCAAAATGCCAGGGTTGTCATCACAATATTCCGGACAGGATGGTCCATTGCCTGCTTCTGGAATTACATCCCACATAGGGTTCAAGGAGGGACTCAGATATTATGGTGACAGACATCCTAACTCCTCCTCAGACAGAGAGATGGATTCAATAATTTAGGTCTGGTTGCAATCCTACACTACAGCAAACATTCTTATTAGCAGTATTTGGAATTTTTCAGGGATAACATCCTAACACATTCCTACGTGTCCTAAAATGCCATATATGGAAAGAAAAAAATAAATTCAGGAAGATAAATCAATAAAGATTGTCTTTCACTGGGATATTGACAAAATTAAGTTAAGAGTTAACTCTGAAGAATTAAGCTTTGCAGATTCTGCCAGTACTGTCATTCTATCTTTCTGAGATCAAAGCCAGATCAAGCGTCTCCCTTTTAGTTATGTACTTTTACCGTTGTACTGCAAGATGTTTTTCAAGAAAGTTCAACATGTTCTATAGCCTAACATGTCACTGCTTAGTCACGTTCAACTGATCACAATTAGATAAATCATCCGCACTGGCATCCTTCACAGTGTTTCTCTAAATTATGCCTTCAGGAATAATTTATGTTTCCCTTGCGATTGGCCAAGCCATGCCCCAGTCTTCTTTAAGTTTTCACTTCTCATGACATACAGCAGAACTCATCCAACAACTGGTCTAGGCCCAGTTTATTAATGTTCTTCTCACTTGATCATTTTGGTTCTGCTATAGAGAAACTGTTTCTAAAAAACTCATTCCAGTTGTGCAGAGGGCTATGTGGAGACTGAGAGAAGCTAGCAGATCCCTGCTTACTGGAACTTGTTTCAGACTCAAAAATAAGTCTGACTAGATGGAGGGTGATAGTACAATTACAATATTATTATAAATGAAAGCATATTCTGTTAAACTGTTCTGAAGGCAGAATTTAGCCCTAACTGATTACTCATTTTAAATAGAAACACTATGCAAGAAAAGTATCAAGACATTCTTTTTCTTCCAAGGTTTTATAATTGGCTATCTTACAATAAGCTTGTTCTCACTACTCACATGATAGATATAACCAGAGCCGTAAATTGCAATAGTAGGCATACTTAAGATAATGCATATGATTATCAACAACAAAAATGCTGGTCTGCTTGTCACAGTAATATTTCCAGGGTACAATGAATGGTTTAATGGGAGCAAAAGTTCACCATTTAGAATATGTCATAAAAGAATTTCTGGAGAGAATACACGACAGGTGCACCAAAAAACATTACACTGTGATAGCCACAAATTGGGACATACAGACGGCCAGATAGAGATGAGTGGTAGACAGCAATTGACTTTGGGTGTGCGATGAACAAGATTGAATGTTATTCCCAAAGAAGATATCCTCCACAGGGAACACTACTGAATTATGGCTTCTAGTCATGTGACCAAACAGAAGCCACCAAGTTCTTTTAATTTAGGATTTATTGACGACTGCAAGCAAAGGTCAAAGACAGGCAGGGCAATGCTCTAACAGCCAGGAGAAAAAAAACCAACAAAAATTTACCACTCTCTGTATCTCTGTTACACTTACACTCTGTTATATTTAATGGCCACTGTGCACAGTGAGGATAAAATTCACCCCTCCCCTGCAAAGAACCTGAATAAATGGCCCATGATTTGAACAGCAGCCACTGGCCATTTTGGCCCTCTATCAGTAACTTTAAGCCTAAATAGCCCCACTGAAGTCGATACTTACACATAGCGACTGGCCCCTTCCCCAGCCTGCCCCAACACCGTATTTCTCATCAGTTCAGAACCCCTTTCTGTATAATACTGAGGATGGAGCCCCATGCTCTACACTCCTTGTTAAAGGGCTACTAAAGGGCCTTTTGTGGGCCATGAATGAGGAGGAAATAATAATCTCCTAAAGTTCCATTAGCCTTTTGATTTCCAGCCACCCTATATATACTACTGAATCCAGAACACCCAGGCCATAGTTGTATCCAGTTGGAAAAAGTTAATGGTAATAAGGAGAGCAATAAATTCTGCTTTGGTATTTAAGACTCCCTCTGAGGCAAATAGAGAAGCTGACAGAATATGTTTCCTGATCTCCCTTTTCCTTTCATAAAAATACAAGTGCAAACAATTTTAACTTAGCCATGGATGAATGAATGGCTGACCTTCCATTTGTGGTGAGACCACAGATATCATTTTAAAAAGAAAATGAGCTTGGACACTGACTGCCTTTATCTTTTTATACAGAGTGGTGTAAAATCTAAACTAATTTATGGTTTTAAATTGACCCTGACATCCTCAAAACGACATCTGCTCATTTTCTGGGCTGTGTTATTTACACAACTGGTTACCAAAGGTGAGTGCTCCTCCCACCTCTGCGATGCCAGCAAAGCCACTCCGGTGTAACTGAGAAGAATTTATGTTTGGCAACTGATATGGCAAGCTGGAGGTAAGAATGGACAAAAGACTGGATGTCTTAGAAAGATATGCTCTAGCTCAAACCGAAGTTATGGGTTGGAGGCAGGAATTATTGGGTGAGGTTCTCTGGCCCATGTTATGCCGGAGGTCAGATTTAATAATCATAAAGGTCGGTCTAGCCACAAAACTGGTGAATCTGTCGCTCTTTAAAATACGCCTCAAAAGACAGGCTTAGATGAAGCAATAAAACCAATCATTTATCCTCGCTCTCTTAGAGAGAGGAGCATGCTCTCTAACATGCGCTGATCCAAAAAGACGAGGTGCTTACCAGATTTTGGGTTGCATAATACTGGGGGACTGCTGCTGACTGTTGGACTGCTGCTGAAGTATCCACTACTGCCACAGCTGCTCATGCTACTCCGTCTTACTGCTGATACGATCTTTATCTCCTTGGTGGGACTCACTGTACGCAGGAGACAGAATATACGGAGAAGGGAACTTGTTTTGATTCTTTTGGCACATTTCCCCTGCTTTATTTAAAATAACAACAGAACACGCTTGCATTTATAATATTGTAATCATGCTCCACCTAGTCAGAATAGTCACCTATACGCTACAGGAATACAGAATCCATTTTAGCTAGTTTAATTGTCTAATGTTTCCACCACTGTGGTTTTTAGGTGTCAGTGCAGTAGAATGAAATAGGCATTTTAATAAGCAGAATATTTTCTGCTGTTATTCCCTGCTTTCTTCCTATTTTCATCCAGGGTCCTGATGTGTTCCGTAGTGTACTATTGTTCAGAAATTCTTTCCCCCAAAACCACAACATGTAGTTTATGCCAAAACGCTTTTGCTCTTTAAAATCTTTTTAAAGAAAAACTTCCATACTGGCTGATTTTTGCCTGTGGAAAAATGTAAACCTGAAATCCTTTATTTACACATGAGCAAAGAACAACACCGGTAGCTAATTATCCGAAAAGCCAACTGGGTAGAAGAATATGTTTACTGGATATGACGTTTATTCCTGGATGATACACTGAGCACTTCTCTTCGGCTAAATCTGCCTCATGCTAAAGTGAAGGGGGCCCGGCACATATCAGGGCCAGCTTTAGGCATGACACGTCTTCAAGGAAAGGCTAAACAATTGAGAAATTAAAGGCACAGAACCAAGGAGTCACCTGACTGAAAACTGGTGTGCTTTCTGTTGTCATGGTTCTGCTTGCGCAGGCAAAAGGGGCTGTCGTGACTTTCTGGCACCAAGCGGGATTTCTCAGGGAGCAGCTCCATCAGCCTCCGTCGCCGGCGGAAATTCATTCTGAACTGGTACAGCCGGTTGCTATCCATAAAATGGTGCTTGTTGCATACTGAGCAGGGGAAAAAAAGGAGTGAAAACTCCCTGTCTGGCAGAACACAAAGTAGGGAGCAAACAGTTATACACGAGGTTGCTGTTTACATGCATGCCTCCTCCTTTGAGTTAGCGGCACTCTAAAAGTACACTCCAAGTGAAAGTGCGATTGTAGCACAGGTAGCCGTGCTAGCAGTAATCTAACAAACACGGGTAACAGTAGTACTGTGGACACGGTGGCACTGGCTTTAGTGCTTTCTAGTCACCTGAGTTTGTACCCAGGCTTGTACTCGGACAGCTAGTTTGGGCTGATGACTATGCTAACCACATCTACAGTACAAGTGTTATCCATGCTAGCTAGATTAAAGGTAGCATGGATATGCCTACCCATGCTACAATCTCATCTTCCCTTGCAGTGCAGATACTGAGTTGCTCCTGCTCTGTTCACTCACCAGGAATGGCAGGGTCATTAGCAGAAGTGAGGTACCAAGATGGGGCTGCCATGCACGCCGCAAAAATGTTTCCTATACAATATTTAAAAAATCAGATTCCAATAGACTTTGACACTGAAAATAAATCCTTGGTCCATCTGGAGCCAGAGTAAGAATTTAGAAAGTAGTTGCTGATTGCAGCACAATCAAAAAAATTGATGTTCACCATCAGTACAGTAATTGCTATGTGCCACCACTTAAGAGCAATGGACTGAAAAATGTACCACTGAAAATAAATCTCAATGCCAGGGCCCAGAGATACTGTAATTCTTTTGGGACCTGATCCCACTGGAGTCCTGTGCATCAAACCCTAGATGACTGGGCCATCAGATTCTATCCTCATTTAGGTCTTCTGATCATTTCCCACTGCAATAATTTCCTTGGATCTTACTTCTCACCCAGGACCTAGTTTTATGATTTGTCTAGTTTCTGAATTATATTTTTACTCTGGCATATCAGATTACTAGCCCTAATAATCTTGGACACATGGGTTAGTTTTATATATCCTCCCCATTTTAGTCTTTTAGAGCTGTACTATTTTATACAACATTCATAGATTCTGCCATTAATCTTGGCATAATATATACATGATAATCTTCTAAAAAAAAAAAAAAGCAGCAATTTAGAGATAAATACTCAGAATTCCATTTATTGTTTGCTCCTCCACAGAGAGTATTTATAACAAGTCTGACAAAGAAGGGCAATCTCTTATAATATTCTGGATAAACTTTGTTGAGCTAAATGAAACCTTACGGCATTAAGCTGAATATCTTTGGGGTCCATTGTATTAAAAATGCAATTGTATATGTTATTGTGGAACTGCACATAACTTTTCTAGGAGACAATCAGTTCAATCTCTGGGAAGTATTAAAAATTTCAGAAGGACGGTTTCAGACAATATGTGTAAAGTGAATTTCCTAGAAAGTACTTGGGAGGAGGGAAATACAAATGCTCACCTCCAAAGCCAGTCTTTTGACGCTATGGTCTGGGGAGAGAAACTGATTGTCTACTGATCATCTGCTCTTGGGAACTCCAGATCAAAGAAACCTGAACTTTATATAGGGGGGAATAAACTTTTCATGAGTTTTCTTGTTCTAGGCAAAAGTGAGTTATGAACTTGAAACCATCAGAAAACCTGTGTGGGGGTATGGACGGACTGCTCACAGCCAGAGCCCTTGTTGGGGAGTGGTGATCTCTGGTGAGCTTATTAGCACATGTGTAGGTTCTTTTATTGTTTTTGATGTTTTCTCCATAATGCTTTTTCCTCATGAATAAAATGTGCTTGCTTAGAAAGAGTCGTGTGGTAACTTATAACTACTGGCAATTACTCAGTTATTGGTTTCTGAAGAGAGGGCAAAGCGCAGAGGCTGGCCATTTGGGCAGTTTGTTTTGCTGGTGAATTCACAGTATAGTCAGGGAGTTGCGCAGCCTGGAGTTACCCAATCAAAAAGGAGAGACACATCTCCACCCAAGTGAGGCAACAACTCAGGAGCCTGCCTGTGCTGGATCATAGAAGGGGAAGAGACGTGCAGTCGTCCTTAACTGTGACAACAGGAAATAAAATGATTTAGCACTGTCAGGCCATAAACAGAAAAGCCTGAGCTGAGTCCTATGGTTCATGGAGTCCTTTCATCCAAGACCCAATTCACTGCTCTGTTCCCCAAGCTGATGCTTTTCTTACTGTTCACATCCCCCTCTGTTTCCATCTACCTAGGTACTTACATGGCCCTCATCAACAGTATTATATGAGAATGAATAATGCCAGCCGTGACTCCTTGTTTGTCTGCTTCTCTCACAAAAGTCTGTGCTCTCTTCTACACCACCCCATCCATGGGAGGCCCTGTCTATGTTAGTGTGCAAGGCCACTGTCTTCTCCTCATTCAAATGCGATAAAATGCCTATAGGAAGTTATACAACCAGCATCAGACAGGTAGAGGGGCAACTGGAAGAAGAGAATACAGCTACAACAGCCACAACTATGCTATGTTGGGAAAACCTCTTCTTTGACTGAGGGAGGGAGGTGTCACAGAAGCAAAGTAACAAAGCAAAGTAACAGCTGAACAAGTCAGTGGGAACAGAGTCACTTATCCAAGTAGGAACTAGGAACAAGCAAGCTGCAGGAGTCTTTGGAACTGTATTGCGCATATCAAGCATTCAATCCAACCTCCTGCAGGTCATCTTGGATTGAAGGGCATTTTGCTGATGTGCCCCACCCTCTTTCAATGACGCTTTGCAACACTGCAATTTGTCTTTGATGATAAAAATGGTGTGGTTTTTGCCTCAGGGTAACTAACACAGATGAGTTATTCCAAGGTAAAAATAGAGTGAAGATAAGGCATTTTCATTTTAATACAAAGTAAACTCCACACGGTCAATCCCTGGAAAGGATATGTTTACTGTGTCTTCACAGGATAACTCATCTGTGCCTGATGAAAAATGTTTTTGAGCACCAAAAACAAAACCTTAGAGAAAAATAACACTAATACTGTTTCTCACAAATAAACAGAAAAGTCATGCCCATCAGCCAAACTGCGATGTTCCAAGTGCTGACTAAAGAATCACACTGCTTTGCTCCTTGCTATTTATTTTTTGAACTGCCAGAAGCACACAGCATTGTTTTAATGCTTTAGAAGAGCCTGTGACACTCACCTTTGTGCTTCAGGTCAGTGCTGAATTTGTTGGATCTTGAAGCCAACACTGCAAGGTCTTTGTTAAACTGAGGATTTTACATTTTGTAGGCAATTCAGTTCCTGGTGATGGGTTTCTAATTGCGCCACTCATGATGGTGTCCTGGTCTGCCAAGCTTTTTGGATACTTGTATTTTATAATAACAAAATAGAGTTTAGGAATTATCCCCATTTTTAAAATGAAGAAAAGAGACAATGAGATTTTGAATCTTGTCTGTAATCACAGAAGAACCCACTGTCAGAGCCAACACTAAAATTCAAGAGTTCCTATTTCCCAGCCCCATTATCAGACCATTAAAACATTTCACAGAGGACTCTCAGCAGTATTGTATTATCAGAGCAGAGCAATGTAACACAAACCCATGAAACTTCTCTTTGTGATAATCTCATAGACAATCTACTAAAGCTGAAGAAGATATGTTGTATTTATACAACATTCTAATGGAATTTTTATTCCAATTCTCATGGGACAATGCCATCGTGAATACTTACAGGGAAATATAGATGCCAATTACCAAGTATTTATAATTATTAATATAACTATAATAAATGATTTCTGGTTAAATTTTAATATTTTCTGCACTATACACAATTCTTCTCAAGTAAATATATTCTCTCTATCTTGTTACCCTCTTTCTTTATTAATACAACTGTTTTGACATTCTTAAGAAATCATGACTCCTGGATCATTAGAAAATCAACACACATTTCTACTAGACCTCATAAAGCAATCTAAAATTGAGGAGTGACGACTGCCCATGATACTCCATAGCCTAATTTGCTTATGTTAAGATATCCATGTGTGTCTGACAATAATAAAACTTGTTTTGACTAATATATTAAGTAACCATGAGACAGAGGTTATAGACAGAATGGGCCACACTCATTCCTTGTATATCTCTGTTGTAGACAATGGAGTTATGCCAGGGATGACTTTGATCTCATATGTGAATATAACGGGAAAGAACAAAGAGTGACACTATCGTCATCATATGTAGAAACACAAAAAGAGACGCTTTGTCACCCAAACATTCTCCCGTCTCACATAAACAGAAGTAAGTATAGAATTCTGACTGCTCATTTGACTGTTACAAAATGTTTCCAAATACTGAGTCATATCTACGTTAAAGATATAAATATTAGAGTGCCTGCTCTCAGCCTCAGGAAAAGTAAATACTTGGCTCCTGGATATTGTGTTACTTAATATGTATTCCTCACCAAAAATCAGTGTTAATGCCAAATTAAGGGGAGATTGAAAAATCAAGCTTTTCAAAAGACAGGAAATTCCAAAAGTTAACAATGATCACTCAGTTCTAGGTGCCTCCTTGTGTTTATGCTGTCAAATAAGGTATTTTTAAAAAGTTATTGTGGGACACTGACTATGTCCTACTCTAGTTAAAGTCGCATAATGGTTTCTATCTGAGTCACTCTATTATAAGACTTCATCTTTAGGGCTGAAATTCTTCATATTTGATTTCTGCCCAAAGGTGACTTTTTCTGGGGTGTCTGAACAATGGAGCCACCAGTTTAGAAAACAAAGAGAATGGGGGATAATGCAATTTTTTTTTGGAACAACAGCAATGAAATGGTTGTTTTGAAGTTTAGCATGGAAACAGCCTTCAAAAAGGAGCAGTGCATAGCCTTGCTCCTGAGGAATTTGGTTTGAACATGTTACAAGCATTTAAAAATTAGGTATTGGGAACGTACATTAGCTTGTTTTTTGATAAGCCTCTTATCTCAGCAGTCAGGTCACCTGTCACCTATTTCGCTTAAATCAGCAGAGAGAATAGAGGAAATAATCCTAAACAACTTGCACAGTCACAGAGGGTTGCATAGATTTGTCTAACATGGCCTTTCTTAGGTGTAATTCAGTGGATGAGGTCATAAACAACCTTCAAACTAACTCAGATGGGCACGCTATGAAATTAAGGAAAACTCTACCAATGGTTGAGAAGAAAAGGAATAGTAAACGGGTGCTAAATCAGTAAAATATATATTTGATAATACACACAGGAGTAGAGTTAAGGCTGCATGTAGGCTTGCTTCCCCACTTATTTACATCTGTTTTGCACGGGTATAGCTGCACTGACTTCAATAGCATTACTCCTGATTTACATTAGTTAGTGTGAGGAAATTTAGACCTCTTAAACCTGTCATTTCGCAGTCTTTGAGTTCTTAATACTGGAACTGTAGCATTTTTGTATGGCTCTATTTATACATTATTTGCCAAATAGTACAACAGATAAAGTACAATACAAACTGCAATTTCCCATACAACTTTACAAACAGTTTCTAACATGTAAATACAATCTAGTGATCAGCAAGGGCCACAAACAACTCACTCAGATTTGCAGTAAGAGGGAAACATAGCAGGAGTACAAATATTATTAACTGGAGAAAATTATACAAAATGTGAAAAGCTATTTTAAAAAATTAGGTGACATGCTTTAAAAACCAGGCAATTTTCACAACCATCTTCTTGCACTCTCACCCACAACTTCAATCCCACATGATTTTAGCGCTGATATCCCATCCACAACCACAACGTGGTGATTAATGCTTTCTGACACTTGAAAGCTGTGATCCCCCCGGGACAGATTCACTGGTACACTCCAGCTGCTTTGTACCTCCAACCATGACAAGCAGCCATAAACTCAGTTTAACTACCAGTTAAAATGGGTTTCTGGCTATTTTGTGTCACTGGAGCAAAGGAACCAAAGTGTCCAGGTGACTATGCTTGCTAGCAGTTCTCAAATCAATAGCCAGGCTGGAAGTGGCAAAATGTTAGCAAACGGTCTGGGATTTTAAGACCTGATGTCTCATGGCTTTTTACAGCTGGAAACAAATGCTTTGCTCCCCTCTGAAGAGGAGAAATGCTGCTTTCCAGCAGTACACCAAATGCAATTCTAAGCTTTTTGCTGGATGAGACAGATTGCCCAATTCATCATTATGTTACATTGATATAAAACAGGAGTAACTCCACTGGCTACGACAGAGTCATACTGGTGTAAAACTAGAGTAAGGACCACAGATCCTTAACTCTCACTAGGCCCTCCAAGAAGTAATATTTTTTGGCAATAATCCAAGACTTAATACAGCAAGTCCCAGGCCTCAATGTAATGTTTTGATCTTTGAAACAACAGGACACTGCCCTGAAGTTTACACTCTAAAGACACAGCAGGTAAAATACAAAACATACACACTATGAGGAGCACATCCTAACTGGAATGCCTTGCAGCATAGGTGGTCTTTAGAAATTACCTGAAGGAAGGCAGGGAAGGAGTTGGTGTACATGAGTGGGATGTACCTCTTTCTGTGGCTGAACTGTTTTCTAACCTGGCTTTTCCACACCTCTCCTATCAAAAGTTTGGATCAACGCTGATTTCTTTTTGATTCTTCACTTTTGCACACTCCCCCAAGAAGAACTAGTGTTTAAAAAAGCAGACAATAAGGCAACATTAGCGTGACAGTCTGTATCCCTATGTTCACCCCTTTTTTTTTTTTTACAAAATTATAATGGATTTTGTACAAAGTATGCCTTGTGGAGTATCATTTGAAAACGCATAATTTGCTGATCGTTACTGTCCTGCTAAAATGGGTGTGGCAATATTGTATGTAAAGTTATAAGATTCTACTGTTTAACATTCCTGAGACAGATGCCAAGTTTAGAAAAGCAGGCACACACAGGTTTTTGAAAGACAAAAGGAAAACTGATGCCTCAGCCAGGCATCAACAAAATCAAAGGGACGACTATCTGGTTACGTGCCCATTCTTTGGCAGGAAAAAGGGGTGTGAGCGAGAAATTTACATCTTGGCAAAGAAACAGCTGGAAGTTCTCATCACACAGATTTTCTATCTCCTGAAGCCCAGCCGGGCTCCCTTCATCTTTACTCAGGGCATCAACACCTGAAGGACAAGGAAATTAACACTGACTGGGAGAAGGGGTCCTGGCTGAACGGATTCCAGCTAAAGCTTGTGGTGAGGAAATCTTTGCTTTGAATTCATTTAGCTTGTTAAGTTAGGTATTAGGTGCAGTTTACCTTTTATTTTCTTGTAACCAATTATGACTTTTATGCTGCCTTACTTGTAGTCACTTAAAATCTATCTTTCTGTAGTTAATAAACTTGTTTTGTTGTTTTATTTAAACTAGTGTGTGTTTGGATTGAAGTGCTTGGGAAACTTCATTTGGGATAACAAGATTTGTGCCCTTCGTTTTCTATTAATGAAATGACAGGCTTCATATGAGCTTGTACTGTCCAGGATGGTCCTGGGCAGTACAAGATGCATTTGCTGGGGGGAACGTTTGGGACCGGGGGTTCTGCTGGTGTTATCCTGCAACATAATTCATGAGTGGCTGGCTGTAGCACTCATACTATATATCTGGGCTCGATTTACATGCGGGAGACTGTGTGTGAGCAGACCAGGAGTGGTTGCTCTCACAGCGAAGCAATGTAAGAGGCACCCCAGGTTGGTGAATTGAGGGAACACAGCTACCCATCAGTCCAGATTGTAGCTTGGGTAATGTCACAGTTATAAAATAATGTTGCCTTTTAACTGCCTCTCTTGGAGGAGAATACACAGCTTTCTGAGGCTGCCTCCTCTTACTCCTCTGGCCTTTTGCTAACTTAGTTTCTGTGTCTTGGAGACAGAAAACAGTGAGGGACAATTTGTTGAAAATGTGTGCACTCTTTTGCATGTGGCATTGGCAGGGTGAACAAACTTTAAAAACAAAATTAGGCCCTTGTTCTGTAGTTACCTACTGTTGACAATACACGCAATCACAGCCTTGATATCTCACACCCTCCTCTGAAGAATACAGCCATTGGGACGCAGAAAATTCCATTTCTCCTTTGTCCAATCCTGCTCCTTTTCACAAATGCAAACACTACACGATGAGAATAAATGACACTGTATTTTTCATTGGACTGTGTTTTTCCTATTCCTCTCAAAGTTTTCCTGTTTTTCTACAGCTAATGGAGCATCTACAAATATGTTTTAATAATAGTACCCATTTAGATTAGTTTCTTATAACATGTTGATGAGTCATACCTGTTTGGAGTTCTCTAAAACTAAGGAAGAATCTCGTTTGCCCAGCTTTCAATAAGCATTATAGGTCCTTGATTCTCCCTACTACATAAACCTGATACTTGTATCTCTAGCCTTATGAATGTGTATATATTATTTGAACAGCAGATAAAACCATCTGTGTACATACTCCAATAGATGTTTAAGCTCTTGCTACAATATAAACCAATATGATATTGCTTCCACATTCGTATTATCAAGATTTCACTTTCCATGTGCAGTACATGTAATGTTGAACTGTTAGTTTCAGACTATCTCATGTAAACAAGGAGACCAACATCCTCAGTGTAAATCAACTGAACTGTTCCAAATTACACTATCTGACAATGTGTTCCTATATACACACACACACACACACAGACACCCCGCTTGTTTGTGAGGAAAAAAGCTGTGATGTAATGAGAGACCCACATTTCACACATCGTATTTATGAAATATGACATTTTAAAGCAGTATAGGAAAAACTTAAGCAACTAGATTCCAATGTATAGGACTCTAAAGTCAATGGTGGCTTACTTATCTCATATTAAGTATCCTGTACTGATTGTTCACTGTTTCAATACTGTACTTCAGGAGTTTTAAAGCATGTAAGCAGATTAAAGATGGCAAATGTAGTATCTTTCTCAAAAGTGTAAGCATGTTTTCAAAGGCAGTGGATTTTATCTAGAATATAAAGTAATGCCAGCACCGTAGTGCACACAGTTCAGTAGTCTGTTCAGTGAATAATTACAGTCTGCCTGTGTGCATGTTTAGTCTGTAACAAAGCAAGTTCACAGAACACAGCTAACTGCTTTTCTTTGCTTCTAAATAAAGCATGCAAATTACAGAGTTTGTGGGTAGGGGATAGAAAATGAAAATGGCCTATCTTGTCATTTTATGTTGCAGCTGTGAACAATTGAAACTTTTGTCAGAAAAATAGAATGAGGAAGATAATTTGGAAACAAGTCTTCCTGCTTTATTTATATAGCCCCATAGATGTGCACAATGCTTCATGAAACAAATAAAGACAAATTCACTGCCCACAAGAACAACACTAGAAGGAGTGAGATAACAGAGGGAGGGAATGGTAAAGGGGAAGGATGAAAGTGAAGACAGTAAGATTACATGATCACATGGGAGGCTCTCACTCCTTACCCATCTTAAGAGCAAAAACTTGGAAAAACTTGAACTGACAGCAGAAAGGTGGGGTTTTTTTTGTATTGTTTTGTTTTAAACCTGTAAAGTAAATAAAGTGAGCTGCAGATTTAGCATAATTAATTAAATTTGGTAAAATCTGTATCTGAATTCCTCCACGGACAATTAGCATGGAATGTTGTGTTTAAAAACAAAACAAAAGCAAACCCTCTGGAGAATAGGTCCCTATGGACAGCAACTTTAATGTGGTCATGTTTTTACTAAAATCAGATTACAGTACTGGTGATCTATAAGACTTCTTGAAGGTGCTAAATGGAGGGTTGTGTCACTGAGATAGATAAAGCAGGATGTCATCTGCAAGAGACATTTTATGATCATTAGCATAGAAGCTGATGACCTGAATACCTGGAGAATTTCTGACAGCTATTGCAAGAGACTCAAAGATTAAAACAAACCGATGAGGTGGTAAAGCACATTCTCGTATCACCCTTCAAAGGAGAAGGTCTCTGCTTAGGAGCCATTCAAGTCAAGAAAGGCACACGGTGAATTACGGAACGGTTACATGGAGTTTATAAATTGAGGAATGAAATTATCTCCAGCATCAGTGACTATTTCATCATGGCCTCCCATCATCCTTCAGATGCTAACGTTTCGCTACTAATGATCTGGTTCAAATTCAGACTGATAATCTAAAGGGGAAAAGGCACTAGTAATGGAAGACAGAACATAAGTTATCCATTTTCTTACTCTGGTTTCTAAACCATGTCATAATTCTACAAGAGTTGGGAGAAGCCTTTTAGCGTCAGATGTTCTATCTTCATTAAAGATTTGGAAGAAATTGCAAGCAGCGTGATATTGAAACTCACAGAAGATACTAAACTGAGAGGAGTTAACACCAGTCATGACAGAGGAAAAATACAAAGGAACCTAGGGAGATGAAAAGCATGGAGAGAAAATAACAAAATGAGATTTAGTCTGGAAAAAAATCAGGAATATAACATTATAAATATAATATAGTAACATTTAAGGATATTCTAGGCTGTGTTCTGCACTGCCCTGCACTGGCTGTAATGATTCACACCAGAGCAAAGTGTGTGAAAAGAGGATATAAAATGATACCAAATCAGGACAACATTTTATATCCACTTTGCACTTAGGTCAGTGACTACACAAGGTGCAGGGCACCAGACAATCAGACCTAATGAATCTGTGAGAAAATAAATCAAAATACATGCATGCAAATGTAAGGAACAGCCTGGGAAGCAAAGCAAGAACACTGAAAGAGAGACCGTAATCTGGCATAAAAACAGGAGATTGAATGTTGCTTCCTAGGTATTGCATTTCTTGCAAACTGGAACTGGACACAAACACAAGCTGCACTCCCTACAATGAAGTAAAGTCAATATGTATCTAAATTTGGTGAGAATTTGGCTGAAAATTGAAGATGACATCAGGTTGAGCCTCATTAACATATGTCCCCAGCTGGAAAAACTGTGCAAGGAGAAGCAGGCATATCCATCCTATTAAGAAGACTCCTGGTCTGGAAGTTATTTTATATTTTTATTGACAATATTTGATTCTTTTCTAATTAATAGAGAATAGGGTGAGGTCTTTACTTGCACAGCACAGACATACAGATTTTACATTAAAAAAAATTGAAAACGCACTATAGTGTTCAAAGCTGGACAACTATTTTGTTTTAAAACCAAATAAGAAGACAATGTGTTTTTAGCAATTTTGTTAACATTGTTGTGTTGCCTATTGTTCAGTTTTATACAAAATTGTGTTTTGAGCACCACATTTTGCTCTCAACATTTTTCTTAAAGTGTAGCTTAGCTAAAACTGTTTGGTTTCAAAGACCTTGAAGCATTTCTCTGACTGCATATTGCTTGGGATTTCTATCATTACAACAGTTTACATTAAAACGAAAAAAAAAGATATGTATGTTATTATTTAAGTGTTATAGTTTATATGTATGTAATAATTAAAAATAATAAATTTCCTGAAGAAGTGTTAATAGTGGGCAGCTGTGCCTATGGCAGCTGGGAAAAAGGCTTCAGGGGAAAAGTTTAGGAACCCCTGGATTAGAGAAGCCTGAGGACTGCTCTAACCTACTGCAGAACTGGGCAAACGGAGAGCTGTACCTAGCTCCCACACCCCTCCTCTCACCCCTCAGCCCTCCACTGCACTGAGAGAATCTGTCCCAGTGGTTCTAAGTCTAGAAAAAATATGACAGATCCCCTGTGTGTAAAAAAACCTCATGTCTGAATGTTAAAGCATTCAATATGTCTAGACATCTTAAGAAGTAGACTTTTATACAGCTGCAAAGTCTGTCCTGTGCTCTTTTCATTTTATGAATGCACAGACTTGCTTATCATTCCTTTAGAGAATCTTTGCTCCAATCATCTGATGAATGTAATCAGAGTTTGCAAAGGCGGACTAAATACAGGTAATTGTCTGTGGCAACTCAAGCATTAAGAGATGTGCTGGGTTTGCTACCCTAGTACACAAAGGGACAAATTTTCAGGCTATGACCTGCATTAGGGTATGCAATTTTTGTGAATCATCACTTGCACACACAAAGAAGTGGAATGCTCACATGAAACCACATTTGCTCATACAAATCCATTAGACATTAACCAGGCATTCGCAAATTCAATCATAATGTATTGTAAAGTTGTGCATGCACAAAGGGAAATCAGCTGAGGTCCTTCTGAAAATGTACCGCAAGTTGTCTACCAACTGTATATAGTACAATACTTCTGAAGCCAAAATGTTTCACCTTTCTACAGCATTTGCATGATGGCTTTTAAGCGTCTGGTTTTCCTTTTTAAATAAAGCATAGTTAATGGCTTTCTGTGTGAAATCTCGTTTGAGAGTGACTGATTAAAGTGAAGATAAACAAGACAGGAAATTGTGATCAGTATAAAAGAAGAGTCAACTACTGCCTCAGCTACAAAATATTTTTCGAAGTAATTAAAATGAGAACAGGTATAAATAAATAAACCAGAATTATTTAGTAGAGGGAAAATTACTATTAATTTGGTACCTTGATAAAGGCTAGTTCTATCATACTTAGGACAGCAGAAATAATATAAACAATAAAAAAAAAAGAAAAATAGAAGAGCAAGGGGAATTTTATTCTGCTTCATCCATATTCAACAATATTGTTCGCTAGAGATCCCCTTTAGGGCAAGAAAGAATTTTATTCTCCATTCCTATTCAGTCTATGTCCTTTCTGCTTGTACTGCCAACAAGGATGCTAATTAGTGTCAAGTGAACCTTTATAGATAATAACATAAAAAGCACAAGGAACATAGTTTGGTGTTCAGATTCCAGAAAACTCATCATGCTGGCAATGGGGAAAAATATTGTTTTTATTGGTAAATTAACTGCATTGGGCTTAGAATTCAGTAAGGGGGAACAGACAGAATACCACATACCCACTGCTACAGTTTGAATTTAAAATTCTGAAAAGTTCTCAGTTCTAGCTCTGTTATTTAAGAAAAACTTAACTGCAAAAAGACTTAGTAAATCTAGAGATACATCCACTTATAACTAAATCCATAATTATTCCATGTTTATCTTTCACCAAATAATTTCTAACCCTATCCAAACAGTTTAAGTGAAACTATATTCTGTATTAAAAGACTGCTCAAAGAATTGCCAAATATAGCGCTAAGTCCCAAAGCCCTTATTCAGTTTTTATTCCACCATTATGCAAGCAAAATTTCTATGAAGTTAATGGAATTTAACTTTGTTAAATAAAGATGAATCTCAGTGTTTCACTTGCAGTGGGTACAATTCTGCTTTAGCTTTCTGAGATGACCACCCCCGTTCAGCAACCTATTTTAATTGCCCTGGAGCAATCACTTAAAGATTCATGCGTTTCAAAACTGAATCAACAGACTTGCTACTAATTGTGTTCTTGGACCCTTTACCTTGCTGGAGACAGATGGACGCTGGGTCTACACTGACGGCGGCAAATTTGCCGCCGTCAGATCAATTGCCCTGGACTGACTGAGCGGTCCGTACAGACGCGCTCAGTCGATCCAGCAAGCGACGCAGGAAAACTACCCTGGTAAGTGGCGTAGCGCTGCGTTTAAGGGAGGGCTGTTCCCTTCGACGCGGTGCAGTGTGGGCGGCGCGCAGAGGAGATGCTGCAAAGTCGACGGGAGATACGCAAGTGATTTACGTCACTTGCGTATCTCCTGTCGACTGCCGCCGTATCAAAAAGGTAAGTGTAGACCGGTCTGGACAAAGTGTAAGAACAGGAACAGAACAGACAGGTAGGGAGGAACTCACTGTATCCAGAATCCCTAGGAGAAATCCTAGTTGACTGGGCCAAAAAACTGTATCCAGGCAGTATACACCAATAGATGCCGCAAACTACTCCTTTTCCATCCTGGCTGGTGTGGAAAAGGAAACTCCTTCAAACATTACCTCTCTCCCATTACAAGTACTTAGTGCCTGAGAGGTACTCCGTGAGAGCAGGCCCTGCACCTTCCAACCATGTACAGTCCCTTACAAGGGTGCAATAGAGGATCTTTGTGCATCCACCCAGGTGATCTTTGGTTATTCTTTTCACTCTGTTAATGAGAACAATGCTTGCTTTGCAATAAAATGATCACATCCTGATTTTCTTTCCTCTGCATACATTCCAATAGCAGAGTGAATCAGATTTTTTTTTTAAAAAATCAGCTTGCCCTGTCTACATATAGAAAAACTTGGAGTAAAAATACAAATGAAATCACTGCTGCTGTAGAGAAGAGGAGGAAATATTTTCATTTTGCACTAAATCCTAAGCAGTTGGCACTCTATAAATCATACATTGGCACCAAAAGTAATTATAAAATTTGAAGCTGCTTCTGATAAACATTCAGAAGTAGCTGCTTGTAATTACATGGTAAAGACAAAACTTAGCATTTGATTAAAGCCACAGAGACGCTGTTGAGGTATTTTATAACAATGCCGTTTTTGCAGTTTTTCTTCTTTGAGAATATAGGTATTGTCATAGAACAACAGAAGACAATTCATCTAATCTGGTACCCTGCTTACCTATTATTGTTACATTTGTATTGTATGCTAATCTATATAGGTCTTATGCCACGGCCATCATCATAGCATCTGAGTGTCTTCCAGTAAAGCATCAAGCAACTTAACTAACATCCGTCATGTGTCTGTTCTCTCATTCTCACTCCAGAGAGAAAATGTGTGTATAGCGTGTACAGCGACGTGGTCTAGAGTTATTTTTTTAATATGTACACGCACACGTTGGTATATGATTACATTAGAGAAAGTAAGGTTGAAGAGATTCACCTTGCACTTCGAACAGGAGGTGGTGCAGTTTGTGATGGTCATAAATTCCTGAGGGAGTTCATTCCAAGGTCTTGGGCTGGCCCCTAAGAAAGCTCTGTCTCCTTCACAGGTGAGCTTTACCTTTATTGTAGCAAGTTACACTATGCCAGCGACACTCATGGGCCCCGTTCCGCTGGGCACTAAACAGATATACATCCCTTCTTCAAAGACCTTACAATGCAGGACTAAATGTAGTAATGTTTCAACTGAAAGTGATTTCCCCATCCTTTTCCAAACATACCAGGCCAATTGTGCAATACGATAGGGAGGGGGACAGACTTTTCTGATACCAGATTATGATCTGCTCATGTCCTGAAGCCTGAGGATGTATAAAGCTTGTAATTTTTATTCTAGCTAGTGTAACTCTCCTTACTTATGACTCTAATCCTTTGACTCTTATTAAACTATTTACCTCAATTATATCCTTTGGCAACGAGTTCCCCGTTTAATTATTCACCACAAAAAACCTGCCTTTTATTCATTACATATTTGTTATTAGTAACGCAAGCCCAAATTCTAGTGGTTTTGAGTACTTTTAAAAATTCTACCCTTTATTAAAAAAGTAATTATACAGCCATCCATCATTTAGAAATGAGATAGAATTGGAAATGTTTTAGGACCGAACAGCATGATCTGCAACCTCTTTACACGATCCTGCATGGAAAAAATATTGTAAAGAGTGTAGCTTATGCTACCAGACAGTAAACTCCTCACCGTGCTGTATAATTCCATGCTCCAACAGTCTACGACCAAGTTGTTCTGCCTCAGTTCTTGTTGTGACTTCTCCTTCCTGGATCAGCCACTCAAGAAACTCGGATGCCACAAAGGTCCGTTCATACTTAACTCCCTCCTCTTCCCTGGCTTGTAAAAGTGTGTTCTCAGAATTCATCAGCCTGTCACAGAAGGAAAAAAAAATGATGGGGAAAGAAGTTCTTTAGAAAGCAGTTCTTGAACCATGTTTAGTATATGTCATTAGTACTAAGTAAACAGATGCAACTTTTAATTGTCCGACTCAGTTCCTAATTAGAAACTGGCATGTGGAAAGCTAAAAATGAACAAGAACATTCTCAGGCTAATCACATAAAATGAGGAATTGCAATTTAGAAAGCCAAAGGGGCTATTGACAGATGTCTAAGGAGTCTTGAAAGGATTATTGTGAAATATACTTCCAAAAAAAAAAAATAACTGTCCCAGTGTTTTGGATAGACGTTAGAAAACTGAAAATACTTTTCCTTAGCAATACTTGCCTTTGCTATTTGACTAAGTTGTGTGATCTTATGAAGTTGAACTAAGCACAGCTGTCTTTCTGTTATGTCCTCCTTTGTTTATTAGTGATGTCAAGAACGTCTGAGGAACTTTTGTACTAGGGTATATTAATTTCCTTGCATTCTCTCTGTGAGCGTGCTACTTTGCTTGAAAGAAGTTGAGGTTTGTTCTTCTATTATTAAATAACTTGCTACTTGCTATTACTGCAAGCACAGTAGTGCCAGGATGCCCTAAACCAAGACTGTACTGGATACTAAAACAATACATAAAAGAGAGTCCCTGCGTTCAAAAGCTTACAGTCTAAACAGTATTGGTTACAAAGTGATGAGAGTTTTGTAACAAAACAAAAAGATGGTAATCAGAATCCAGAAGATGTTTTCCATACAAGTATGATCATTTTAAATGCAGGCCAATTTATTTTTATATCAAAACAAAACATGTGTACCCACAGATTCAGAGGAAAACCTACTATGTTGTGTTTTCCCCCTTTTGAACAAAACAAGTTAATGACATTTTCATGACTGTCACACCCTACAGGAAATGTTTTCTATTTTACAGTACTAAAAAGTTACAATCCAAAATGTATTTATAAATGAACTTATGACAGGTAAGAGCAAATTTAAGCCCTGTCTAAAATGCCACACAGAGTGCACTGGAAAAATCAATAACCTTGTTTATCAACAAAGGTGAAAAGGAGACAGTGGCTGATCAAAACTTAACTTCATCACTCCACCACTGTGCCTCGGTGGTCACCTGAAAGTACTGAGTAATTCAGCACTTGGTCTTTTAAGGTATTTCCACACTGTAATAAAGACCCTCACAACTACAGCTGGCCTAGGTCAGCTGACTCGGGCTCATTGGGCTCAGGCTGTGGGGCAAAAAATTGCAGCATAGATGTTCAGGCTCGGGCGGGAATCCCGCAACAGAAGTGGGTCTCAGAGCACGAATGTCTACATGGCAAAAATGTCTACATGACTTGGTGTGCTGCAGTGTAGACCTCAGGAACCCTTTACAAAATTCCCTATACCTTTTCATACACCTGCATAGTAAGTTGGAAGGAAGGATGGGCTAGTGATTAGGGCGGTAGCCATGGTTCTGGGTTCAATTCCCTGCTCTCCCACAGACTTCCTGTGAATTTGGGCAAGCCACTTAGACCCAGATTCTCTAAGACATGCACTTAACTTTCATTGAAATGAATGAGAGTTAAGCACCTAGTAAATTGGAGGATCTGAACCTTAGTCTCCGTGTGCCTTAGATCTCCATGTGTCACAAGGGGATAATAACACTTCATTCATCCTTAGATCTGTTTTTGCAGGCCTGCACTGTGGCATGGACTGCCTGTTACTACATGATCTTTAAGAGGACTTGTGGCCTGATTTTCAAGGGCCAGGCTAAGTGTGTTCAGCTCTGGATCAGTATAACAATTCCCTGCCCCCCAAATCATTCTAAAACCAGTCAAGTGTAGATGTTACAACACAATTACCCTGGAATCACTTATGCTTTTTGTCCTTCTGATCAAGAATCAGAATGTGGCCCAAACATCCATGAGCTTACTTTTAAATTGCTAAAGCATCTACAGCTCATCTCAGCAGAAGAAATGGAGTAACTGTCCTTCTAGTTTTGTAAGTTCTGTGTCTTTGTAGCCCATGAAGAATGGAAATCTGCATACAATGACCACCTGTCTTTTCCACTGGCTTCTTGCATGCATGAATTCCAACTGCAATTACTAGGGATCATTTTCAAATGTTTAATGACATGAAGCAAAACCCACAGAAGATCTTTTAAAACAAAACACTTCCATTTCTAGCTAATCTGAAAGGGCACAAATATACATTAGATATATATTGATGTCACGGATTTTATATTCTCTACAAATAACTAGGTCTAAATTGGTAAACAAGTTTAGCTCTCATATGATGTGGAAGATATTACTATAGAAGCACAAGAACACTCGTGTTGTAAGGGCACTATACATATGTATTAGCATCACCTAGTTTGGGGAGACGTTTAAAATTCAGAAGTTTAGAATCAGAAAGTGATGTTGTCAGAACATGGGGAAGAGGCTAATTAAAAAACTACAATTGTTTAAGCAGTTGGTCAGATAGACCCTGATCCTACTATGCCAAGTCTAAAGAATTTATCCCTACTGACTTGAATGGGAGCTAGCTGGAATCCTTAATCAGTTGGCCAGGCTACCACTCAGCCAAGCAGTAGGTCAGACCAGTGTCAAACTACATGATCACAGTTGTGAACAGGTGGCAGATAAAGTGAACTGTTCAGTTACAGTTTCTTGTGCCCCTGCCAAATCCTTGAGCTGAATAAGAATTGACACAAGAAAACTTAGCTGAATTCAGGGACAAACCCCAAACTGATGCAACATTATGGGGTGCAATCCAAACCAGTGACAGGTTGTGTCAGCACCAGCCCAGTAACCTGGCGTGCCCTGCATGGCCTGGCTTGGATCGCTCACAAACAGGCACCAGGATTTAGGTGCCTCTGAGTGTCTGCGTGTAACTGGCTTACTCTTTGGCTTTTACCAGCCTTGGTAACTTCTGCAGGGTGACCCCAACACATTTTCAGTCCTGGATTTTCCCCCAACAATGTGTGTTCTGTACTGTCCAGCACTCTCCTGGACAGTCAGATATTAGGTCCATTGTTTCTTTAAGAGAACAATACACAACAACTTGCCACCTTAAATAGAATTACCCAGACCATTGAACTTAAAGCCACTGGATGCGTTTCAATTAAAGAATGAAACAAGTTTATTTAACTACAAAGAGATAGGTTTTAAATAAGTAATGAGGCATAAAAATTAGAAATGGTTACGAGAAAAATAAAGATAAAAACACTTCCTCGTGCCTAACTTAACAAACTATACTTGATTCAAAATAAACTCCCTATCTCATCCTTCTAACAGCATTACTGACCAAAATCTTCAGGTCAGGACACCTCCCCGAAGTACAATGGCTGTTTCGTTTGTCTTCTTAGGTGCAAGGAGGGATATAGACAGTGAGAGAGAGAACTTGGTGTTTGCCATTCACTTTGATATCTCAGTCCCCCTCCTAAATTCTTTTCACTTGAGAGTAAGAAGACACCGAGTCTGGTGGGCGGCTGGCAACAGGTTTGCTAAGTTATTTGCTAAGATGCAGATCTGTTTGTTCCTGCCCCATTTCCTTGCCAAAGAATGGTCACTTGCTAGCTGATGGCCCATCAGCTTTGATGACACCTGGTGATGTGTCATCTTGTCCTTTGACTTTGAGACACAGGTTTACCCACTCCCCAGACCTGTCTGGTAAACACACTTCCGTCATGATTTCAGCTTATGCTCATAACTTCAGATAATGTTACATACATTTTACCATCTGAATGACAATATCATAACTGATAAAGGGAAGCAACTGGAGAAGTGGATTGAGCCCTATGGAACTATATACTTAAGGGAGTCTGTAGCAGACCCACATGTGCTAGCGTAGTCTCATAGACTCATAGACTCATAGACTCATAGGTCAGAAGGGA